>OY992531.1:24437071-25637071 GCA_963921185.1 Dasysyrphus tricinctus | reverse complement strand
GAACTTTAAACGTTGAGTTTTACCTTCTATATTACAATGTTCGAATAAGAAGTCGTTTCCCAAAATGCCGTCACCTGTAATATGATGATCATCCTCCACGATGTGAAATTTGCATGGGAGTGAATCATCAAGTTCGAAAAAACCTATCACTGAACCAACAGTCGAACTCTGGCTGTTTATTGTCTTAATTGTAAACTTTTCCTTTTTATTCACTTGGGCATTAACGTTCAAAGCAGATTTCTTAATAATTGATATCTGAGCTCCAGTATCAACTACGAGCTGTACGTTTCCATTCTTACTTATGTTTAATGGAAGGTTAACCATAGGTAAGAATGTATTATTATACCCTTTGTTTACATCTTTTGGGAACCTGTCGGGGTATTGGCGACATTTCCCATGGAGTTTTCCAAACGCAGATTGTCCAGCTGTTTACGAAGTTCATTGGCTTCCCACTTCGCTTTAGCTAAACAATCGGTTTCGGAATGTCCCCATTGTAAGCAAAAGTTGCAAGTGTTGCATTCTTGATCTACCTCAACGTCATTCATATAGACCCGCTTTTGTTTTTTAGCACACGATTGAGACGTTAAATGTCCGTATGCTCTACAAGTCGTACAAAAGGGTGTCGATTTCCTAATGCGACATTCTGTATAGCTGTGACCCAGTTTTCCACAGAAAGTGCATTTAATTCGACTTTCACGTTTATGTGGGACTCTGTTGGGCAATGCACTAGAGCTTGTACATAATGTTGACTCATTTTGCAATCGTTGAGATTGTAAAGTATTTTGTGTTGGGTAATTTGAGCTGTTAATATCATGAAAATTTTGATTTGGGTCAGGGATAGGATTAAAATAAAATGCTTGAGAATTATGAGAACTAAAATTGTTTGAACTATGTGGTAGGTTTTGGTGAAGGTAATTTGAAGAGAACATGTAACTCTCAGTCTGTTCCAGTAATCTAACTTTTGGAACAATATCGTCTAAATTCTTTTGCGTTTCTTGCAAGAGAAAGAATTTGTGATTGGGATTTATAATTCCCACTTTGAATGTGTGCAAGGCCATTTCGTTTAGTTCTTTTGTAAGAATATCTATCCCTTCAGGGTACTGTTCCAAAGCCTTAGATTTGCACCTATTTAAAGAAGATTTGACTCTACCTAAATAATTCATTAGAGTTTCCCCCGGTAGCTGGTACATTGAACGTAACTCATTAGTTAGGACAACGTAGGCTTTGCTATCCAAAAATTTATTTTTTAATAGGGTGATCAGTACTTCAAGGGAAGAGAAGCTAGCATCTTGAACAAACTCAAGTGCCCTACCACGGAGCCTTAAAGGAATTAATTTTAAAAAAAGATCTTTTTCCTCTTTTGTCGCTAATGAATTTTCTGCACATGTGCAACAAGAAACAAATGTTGCCAGTTCAGAAGTTATACTTCCGCAAGCGTCTGCCGAAAACAACGGTATCATATTAAATATAATTGAATGAATGTTTTGATGATTCATTTTTTCTGTTTTCTTTTTGATTTTAGATTTTACTATTTTATTTTTTCTGACGTACCTGTTTGCTGATTGTGGTCGAATATATTTTCTTCCTCGGCGAAGCTTTACTTGTGTTGTAAGTGCTTTTTCTGCTTCGTCTTGAACCTGGTCTTGATGATCTTGCTGTTGCTGTTGCTCTTGATGATGAGTGTGTTGTTGCTCTTGCTGTTGGTGTTTTTCCTGCTGTTGCTCTTGATGTTGAATGTGTTGTTGCTCTTGCTGTTGGTGTTGCTCTTGATGTGGAATGTACTGTTGCTCTTGGTGATGTTGTTGCCCCTGCTGTTGTTCTCCTTCACGTTCTTGGCTTACTTCTTTGGAAGCTCCTGTAAGCTGGTCTGATGTATTTTCTTCTTCAGAAAAGCTGGGGCTCGAGTTTTCGATAGAAAAGGAGTCTATTTTCTCTAAAAACCTTCGCAAGCCTGGTTGAACGGGAAGACGTGGGGTGCTTGTATATTTTTCACCTTTTGGCATTTGTTCTTTATTAACCACTTCACTGCTTCAACGGTCGTATCACTGTTTTTTTTTCTTTTATTTTATTAATACTTTTTTTTTTTACCGCACCAATATTGCTTGTCTTTGTTGTTTTTTTTATTTTTTTTTAATTTACAAAGATTATATCTTATTGGGAGACACTTTTGTTTCGTTTTCTTTTGTTTTTTTTTTCTTTTCCGGCTGCGCCAAAATGTTAAAGTAATAACGACCGTTTTGGTTGATGGGTTGCAGTACACTCTGCCTTTTATTAATATAAATTTACAAATTAACAATAATCGGTAATCTAGGGCAATTGCACACACTTTGTGCAACTTGGCTATATTATCGTGGCTCGTGTGGCTTTCATAATCAATCATGTTAATATTGCCAATTGCTACAAAGTGCGTTCTTTTGACCTAGATACATATTTACTTTTATTACTTAACATGAACGCAAGTCAGCTGTTGTTGACATTTCTCATAGGATTGCTTTGTATCCTAAAATTTTTAGGATAGCTTGGGATTTCTTTTCTGCCAACAGCTGTTTCGTCATCAGCTGTGTTTTAACAAGGGATTACAACAACACAAACCTATCCAGGACCCATGTTCTGTAACTTTCGAATCGATAAAACTAGTCGAGAAACGTTGAGAATTGGAACGGAATTCATTTTATCGCATAATCGGGTTTCTGTAACTTTGACAGTCGTTAATTTTATCGACTGGAACAATCGGAATAGAAATCCTGGAAAAAATCGATAAAATGGGTTTCTGTACCTTTGAAAGTCGAAAAGTTTTTCATTTTAAACGTCAAAACTTATCGCCGGCCTTAAAGCTGGCGAGTAAAAGTTAAACGAGATAAATTCTGAGATTTATTCAATTTATAAAGGAATAGCATACCAAAGACCATAATCAAAAAAGATGTTTTTTTGCCAAAGCGCCTGTCGTTAAGTCACAGCATCAAATGGAGGTGAGTATCTAATTGATTGTTTTTATTATAATTATCTTAAAACATTCTTAATACTAATTCAAGGTTCCCTGTGGACTACGACAGCTTCGCCAATGAAACAAAAGTGGGAACTGCATATAGGCGTTTTAAAAAGCAAAACTTTCTTTGGGTGTGTACCCCTGGACCTATACATAGCTGTTCTCTCTCAACATCTTCAAGAGGCTGGCAATCTGAAGGATGATTTGGTTGAGACCAAAGTAAGCAGAATGGAATTTGTGAAAGTTCTGGAAAACTGACATCCAAAATTCTTTTCCATTTGCTCTTAGGTTGGCAACACGAACTGCCGTGATGGCTGCTACTGGAGTTGGTGCTATCTACTAATGGTGTGCTGGGCCACTCAAAAATTTTAACAATAAGTCAAGACAATTGTGTTTGACAAAACAGGCACCATAACGTACGGCATCACGATGACCTCAAGAATCATAATGATTGTCAAACCAGCTGTGTAATCTAGCTCGAATGTTGACCGCATTGTGGGACCTGCTGAAACTAACAGTATGAACAATCTTTTAGGTATTTCATAAGCAGCTGGAGTTACAACTTTTGGTCTGATTCTTCAACCATGGATGGTTTCAGTCGCAATGGCAGCCAGTTCGGTTTTGGTTATGTTCATCATTATTAATTAAAATGAATGTCAAAACTACAGCAGTGTATTTACATGCCGGCTCCACTGGGCATAGCCATGCTTAGACTATAAACATGTACTGAAAAAAAACCAATGGAGCCTCAAAAATCCATGTCTGAGCAGTGACATATCCAAACAAATCAGACTGCTGATTGTATTATGGTATGGATGTTGGGCATCGCTCAATGTCTAGTGGAGCCAGCATGTTACGAACTGTGGAATACTTGAAGCTCATAAGTGAGAAACTATTCTTCCGAGAGATTGATTGTACAAATTATGTGCTGATAAGAACATACGCAGTTTATGCTAATTTTATGTGTTTAAGAGTGTTCCGGACTGAAATGGTGATTTCATGAAAAAGATTGTGAAGCGTGTACTTGTCCGATGAAAACGATTAAGGTGTCTATGGACAGATAAACTTATTCTCTATGCCATCATTGGAAAAAAAATTTAATTTTGTGCTCCAGATTTTGGTAAAAGCCTCTAAGAAATCGAGAAAATGGCTAAAATGGCCGTTTTTCAAAGAAAATGTAGCCTACACTATGACATTTTTTGCAAAAAAAAGTTTAATAACATGAAATTCCATATTTTTAAAATGCCACTATTGGAGAAAATTTTTAATTTTGTACCTAATAAAAATTTTAGTAGTGCAAAATAAAAATGCTTGTGAATTTTGAAAAAACGCCTTTTTGACAGTCAATTTTTTATACCTAACGGTATTTTTTTCATATTTGTTTTTGCAGTGAATATAAATTCAATATATTTTTCACGATTTTCATTAATTATATGATCATAATTGTATCATTTGATATTGAAATTTTTAATTCTTAAAAGGCAGTTTTTCACAGAAAATTTATGTAAATTTGGAACTTAAAATCAGTTACTTTTAGAAAAAATTTTTTTTAGTACCATAATACGCCTACTAGTGACCAATTAGTAAAAATGCAAAGTTTTATAAAACAAAGTATCTGATGAAAGTGAAAAAAACCGGTCTTATATATGCAAAAAAAAAAGTTAGCAAATGACTGGTTTTGTTCAGTTCGGAACACTCTTAAGAATTATACTTTTTAAATTATACTTTTACCCACCAGTTTGTTGTATACTTAGTTTGGAACTAGTTAAGTACAAAAACCATAGTCAATGGAATGGTTTTCATCAGATTTTTTCATTTCTTATTTCTTGTTTTTCAATAATAAAAGAAATTTGGTTTTACATATTTTTAATAAATTCTCGTGTTTTTGTTTTCTGTAGTTTCACATTTATATCATTTACTTTCTTCCTACGCAAATAACTTTTTTTCGCACGTTTGTTTGTTTTTGTTTAATTATATTAAAGAGTTGTAGGTATTTTTGTTTTGCAAACAAATAATGAGTAGGTACTTCTTCTGAGCCACGTAGTTGTATTTATATTGATTATCCTTATCGCGCTTTTGTTCTTCTGCGTTCTGCCTAAAAAATAAGCAATAGCAACAATAATTGTGTGCAATTAAAAAAACTGGCTTACCGTCGCTCTCATTTCAATTTGGTTTATTTTAATTCTTAAGAGCTTATTTGTGAACTCGATACTGTATTGGAACTGATCCTGCTGCGAGGGATTTTTGTCAAAACATTTACCACAGGCAAGAGATTGTAACGTTCTTCAGTTCACCATCCATAAATTGAAAAGTGTGATTTATTATATCGAACGGAAATATGTATGTAGATGTATTTAAACTAACTTCAATGTTACACGCTGCTCTAACTTCCTCAAAGCTAAGAAGATTCTTGCCGTTGAACAATAATAAGACCCTTTGACCCCTAAGAAATTGTAAGAAAAGAACAATACAAATGTTTTTTTCAAGCAAACAAATAGTTTAAAAAAAAGCCTACATGACCGAATTATGCTTTAAGAGCACCATGTCCAAGAGTTGGCTCCCACTGGAATTTTTTGCCACTATGTTTGGTCTAATAAAATGTTTTGAATACTTGTTGGGCTTTACAAGTTGTGGTGGCATAGTTACTTCAGTGAGTGCATTAATTGGCCAATAACCCACCACTCATTATACCACAGGACGCGGCCGGTTAGCCGTTTCCACCACCGCCATTACTAATTATTTTGCATCACAGGTGCGGGCACAACCGAGGTCCAATTAGTTGGTGTCACATTGTTATATTCATATATGCTTCATATTTTTTGATGAAGGTCCATCTATTGATAACTTTTTCAGACACAATTCAACAAAGTTACAAAATGTATCATTTGAACACCCGCATTGCCGACTGTTTGTGGTTGCTCTTGATTCTTTTTAGAGACCACTGCTTGAATACTATCCTCCAAATCAATGTTGCTCGATTGGTTATTAGAACTTTGTTTTTGATATTGTGTTTTGGCTTTTATTTGCTGCTGTTGACGCCTTTGGATTGGCACGGAAATTTTATGTTTGGGCCACTAGGAGTTGAAGTTCCTGTTGCTTGGTGCACTATTAATTTAATTTTGATTTCTAATTAATTTATTGATCATTTAGTGGTCGCGACTTAAAAAAAAAAATTAGTTTTGATTTTTGAATGTCAAATATGACATTTAAACTTATCGCCTTCCAATGGAAACTCCAGCCGGAAGTGTTCGGAAACTGAACTTATCGCGTTCAGTTCCAGAAACACGATTTTTTCCAGAGGCGATAACTGAGGAATGAGTTGTTTCATTTTTTAACGATTCGAAAAGTTATCGCCTCAGTTGTAGAACATGGGTCCAGATCGCTTTAGTTCGGTGTTTGAACGTGACCAATTACTTCTTTTAAGCTGCATCTAGATTTTCGTTCCTATTTCGATGAATGTGAACTCAAACGAAAGTTCACCGAAAATTCAAAATTCAAAAAATTGTTTGTGTTGTTGTAATCCCATAGGAAAAAACAGCTAATGAGTGAAGCAGCTGATGTGAGAAAGAAATCTCAAGCTATCCAAAAAATTTCGGTGTACTCAACTATGTGCCCTTTCACACGAGGAAACTGAGTTGCCAGCAACTTTTAGTTCCTGGGTGAGAAGTGCAGGAGGAAAGAGGGGCGAACAGAATCTCCCCGGTCGAGGATTTGAGGAGATTTTTTGACATTTCCTTTCACATCTAGGTTTAGGTGTGTTCAACCAATAGACTTTCAAAGGAAATTTCAAAAATTGCCTGGAGATTTGTTTCCTCGTATGAAAGGTACAAGAGATTTTTAAGGAGATTAAAAGAAAACGTCAAAAAAATCTCTAGCAACTTGTTTCTTCGTGTGAAAGGGGACTATCCGATGGGAAATTTGAAGAACAGCTGACTGCTTAAGGCCACTTTACACGATTATAGAAGTCATATGACTTCTCGTATGACCTGTCAGAAAAATCATACCAAATCGTCTGAACGCACTCATAGATCTCATATGACTTCTCAAAAGCAAAAAGCATATGACTTTTTTGACATTAGAACTGCAGCTAATTCCATTTGAGAAATCAAATGGGATTTGTTGTTTTCATGGAAAAAAGTGAGTTCAGAGTATTGAAACAAAAATATTCTTACAAAAAAATAGAATTTAGAATGAAAATAACAATGGATAGTTGCAAAAAAGTAATTTTGCACTCAAAATATTTATTTGTTTCTGACTTTTTTTTTACTATGGATTTGAGAGAAAATCAAATGCGAAGTAAGAACGTGTAAACATAAAAAAAGGAAAACCGTATGACTTGACTTAAAATGACAGCTCATTTGAGAAATCATACAGAAAATATAATGACAGGTCATATGACTTCTATTATCGTGTAAAGTGGCCTTTAACGGCTGACTATTTATTTGTATTTGCCATTCCACATCGGATTTTTTTTGTTTGAGCAAAAATATTTCCAAATTATATTTAAATGCATATTAAAATCATTTGCAATGCAACTTAATAATAAATTATTGATACAGACGAGATTTGGTACAAAATAATTTATGTAATACTATGTTCCCACCAAAACGAAATCTGAGATTTCAGCTGAAAAATTTGGAGTTCTTGACTTGGTGGAGCGGGATTTCATTAAGATTTCGATGAAATCTAGAGTTTTCATTGAGATTTCGTTGAAATATCCATGAAATCTTGTTCCATCAACTTGAAATATCAAAAGTTTTCAACCGAAATCTCGGATCTCATTTTGGTGGGAACATAGTATAAGGACAAAAAATCGTTGCTGAAAATTTCAATTTGTTTTTCCTTTTGTTAGCAGCCCTCACTCTTTTGACAGCAAATGGGCACGTTCCACTGGTTATTCTCAGTTATCCGGATAGCTTTCTGTTGTTGTAATCCCTTGTTAAAAAACAGCTGATAACAGCTGACGCAACAACAACTCAAGTTATCTTAAAATTTTTGGGATAGCTAGATAGCATAGCGAATAAACATTGGAACGCGAGGAATGTTACGTATCCGGTTTTGGTCGTCCGGCAACGTATCGGATTCTAAAGTATCTCAGATACCCTATAGCTTTACCAGCCGAACGCGACCGTTCTCAATTATCCGGATAGCTTTGTATGTCGTTGTAATCCCTAGTTAGTTAAAAAAACAGCTAATAACCACTGACGCAACAACAACTCATCCCAACATTTTTGGGATAACTAGCATAGCGAATAAACATTGGGCGCGTTCGGCGGCGTATCTTAAGCGATCCGGATTTGTTTGTGTTGTTGTAATCCCATAGGAAAAAACAGCTGATCAGTGAAGCAGCTGATGTGAGAAAGAAATCTCAAGCTATCCAAAAAATTTCGGGATACTCAACTATCCGATGGGAAATTTGAAGAACAGCTGACTTTGCTTAACAGCTGACCATTTATTTGGATTTGCGATTCCACATCGGATTTTTTTTTGTTCGAGCAAAAACATTTCCAAATTATATAATGCATATTAAAATCATTTGCAATGCAAATTAATGATAAATTTGTGATACAGAGCAGATTTGGTATAAAATAATTTATGTAAGGACACAAAATCGTTGCTGAAAATTTCAATTTGTTTTTTCTTTTGTTAGCAGCTCTCACTCTTTTGACAGCAAATGTTACGTATCCGGTTTTGGTCGTCCGGCAACGTATCGGATTCTAAAGCGTGGTACACATTATCAAACCTGAGTGTCAGCCATGTTGGATATCAAACCGAACTGACAATGTGTACACGCTGAATGATGGTTTGACACTCAGAACTGCCTGCTCACAAAATTTTTTGATACTGCGTGACAACCCTCGGTTTGTTGGGTGGTTGCTCGATGATGTGTACACAATTTCATTCATGAGCCTTCATTCATGGAACAAAACAAGAATTTTTATAGCGAATCAGTGGAAAAAGTGCAAACAAAATAAGAAAAAGCTTGTGTGTGTCATGTAAAAAAGGAATCAACACGATTCGTGGCGGAAATAGCCTCAAAATAAAAAGAAACAATTTTCTGAGAGTAGTGGAATTTCTTTGCCTGACGCCCAACATAACTGATAAGTGTGTACGCGAAACTTTTCACGCAGGTTTGATATCCAACACGCGTGACACTCAGGTTTGATAATGTGTACCACGCTTAAAGTTACTACGTTTACAAGCAGAATCGAAAGCTCGAGTTGAAATAGGGTCGAATATTCAACCCAGGTTTTTCGTTACTTGAGTTGAGTGCTCCATTTAGAGTTGAGCTGAAATGGTACTGAGATTCTAGAAAAATGAATGGCATTAATGTATTTATTTTAATGCAAAGCAAATATAATTTAATTAACACTAGTACTTTACTACACGTATCTTTTTAAACAAAACTATATTTGAAGACAAACATACAAATAAACAGACCAAAGTGTATTATCTGCAAAGCCAACTCCTCGACCCAGGTTTTTCGTCACAAATTTCGACTCGACTCAGCTCCCCGAGCGGAATCGAGTCGAATCAAGCTCATTTCAACTCGAGCCAGGTATACAAAGAGTTGAAGCGAGCTTCAAGCTCGCTTCAACACCACATGTAAACGTAGTAAGTATCTCAGATACCCTATCGCTTTACCAGCCGAACGCGACCATTGGAACGCGAGGAATTCCTCAATCTTCAGTGAAAACAGCTGTTCGTTTGACAACCAAATTTGCAATTTCTCGGTGAAGTGCAAATATAAGTACAAAATAAAGGTGTAATGCTCATAAAAATGAAAATAAATTGAACTTGGTACTATTTTTCATTAATTTCATAAAGTTTTGAGCTTTAACTTTTACATACTTTAAGCAAAATTGAAATTTTGTTCCCAGAATTTCAGTACAAGAATTATAACACATGTTTTTTATATAAATGAATGGAGAATCTTGTCCCGCCAAAACATTCCGCCTCCGTCGACTTGACATTGAGCGCTCAGTGAGATTTTATTTGGTGAGAAGCGTCTAATGAAAGCACATCGTGTAATGTTTATGCTCCTTTATACTAGGGGTATTCATGCAACTGCGTAAAACACTAGATAAGTTTACGATTTGGTTAATTTTATCTTTTGGTTAATGAACTGTCAAATTTTGTATGGGAAATGGTTTACACAATTTGGTTAATTTTATCCAAGGATTTAGCTGCGGAAAATTAACCAAATATTTGGTTAAACTTATCCAAACGTCATTGTGACATTTAGAGATTGAATTAGGCGTGTTTGTGACTTTTAGAATTAGACATGTTTAGAAACATGATATAAATGATATCTCGGAGAACCAAAAAAGCTCTGAATGTGTTCTGTAATTATTGCATTGCAATTAGTTGGCGATAAAAGTTGTGAATTAAAACGTAGTTTACACAAAAAAAATAATAATTAGAAGGTCTACATTTACTCAACGATTAAAGGCTCTGCCCAACCAACGCGAAATTATAGCGAAGCATTCAAAAAGACAGTTTTTTGTTGTTTTTTAGTATTGAAATCATTCACTTTAATTTCGTGTTGGTTTGGGAGAGCCTTTAGGAAAGCTACCTACTTTTCGTAAATTATTAAGGTAGAACTATAAATTCTCACCCAAACCAATGCGAATCTTTCGTAGACGACGACGAACGTGCTGTTCTGTTTTACAACAACGTGTTGTTATTAATGTTTTTGCTGTGGTCAACGAATGATTCGCACTGGTTTGGAAGATTCTAAATAGTTGGAAGCTGTTAGAAACAGATGTCATTAGCCAATGCGAAGTATCTTTCTGAACTGTCAAAATCAGAACTAAGCCATACCTCACTTTTTCTTTTTTTTTCGTTCCTACATCAACAAATTTCAGTTTCATTTCCGTGAAGTGTACTCGGGAGCGCTCTATTCACTTCTGAAAGCAAAAATTAACGAAAATGAAGAAAAGTACATTATGGGCGTGACATATGATTTGTTTGTATTCGCTGATTTTCATCCGACCACTGCCATGAGCTTGCGACTAATATATTTCTACCTTACAACGCGACTATTGTCATGTATCTTAAGGTAGAACTATAATTGTCGACAGCTTACTGAAGTAGTCGGTTGAAAATGAGCGAATACATGAAAACCATACCCATCTCACGGGAGTGAAACTGACATTTGGTGAAGTTGGAACGAAAAAAAGAGAGGGATGATTCATTTTACTTAAGTGGAATATTCCTCATTTCTTCTGTTGACTGTTTGGAAAGCAACTTTTCGTGGGTTTTTTAACCCATTGATTTTGACAGGCAAAAGTTTCGTTGTCGTTCCAAATATTTCGCATTGGTTGTGCCCTATTAAGGCTCTCCCAAACCAACGCGAAACATTCGCCGACGACGCGAAATCATTCACAATAATACAAAATATGAAAGATACACAATGCTACACAACAACAAAAAATCGCCTTTGCGAATGATTCGCTATGATTTCGCGTTGGTTTGGGAGAGCCTTTACACGACGACTTTAGAGTCATGACTTTTTTCGAAATTCAATGAGTGCGAACGAGAAAAAACATCTGATCTCACCTTCGCACTCATTTAATTTCGAAAAAAGTCATGACTCTAAGGTCGTCGTGTAATAGGGCACTTTGAGAAAGCCTTAATAGTTCTAGCTTTACATTTTGTTTTATCCTTCCGAGTTTCCGACTTCACGTTGGTTCGGGAGAGGTTTTCTATTTAAAAATTACTACGTTTACAAGCAGGATCGGGAGCTCTAGGTTTTTTGTCACTTGAGTTGAAATGGTATTGAGATTCCAGCAAAATGAATGGCATTGATGTATTTATTTCCATGCAAAACAAATATAATTGAATTAACAGGAGTACTTACTACACGTATCTATTAAAACATATATATATTTGTACACACACATGCAAATAAACAGACCATAATGCATTATCTGTAAAACCAACTCCTCGACCCAAGCCGAACGCGCCCAAATATTTGACATTTAACAAACAGCTGATTCCATTACATAGCATTTAACCAATTTAATAAAAAGGTCGTTCATGCAAACTTTTGCGTAAACTTATCATTTTACACAATTTGTAAACTTACGACGTTGCATGAATACCCTTATTAACCCTAAACTGTCAGCTATCAAATTGTTATTTTTAGGGTTGCCAACACTTTACTACACAAATGGCAGCAAATTCAAATCATGCGTTAATTCTTGGGGCAACATTTTTGAAATCATCGATTTCTATACAACCCCATGTCCCATTATCGAAATCATAAGCGAAACTTTTCATTCTACAGTACACTGCTCGAATTAGATTTTCTCGCTTAGTCTATTGAAATGTTACAAAATTGAAAACAAAGAAGTTAAAAGTTCAAATAGATAAAGGTTTTCCAGAAAAATATTATTTAAATGTTGTAACTTTTTTCTATTAATTTTACTGACTAAATACTTAAAAGATTTTGGTCTTTTTTTAGCTGTAACTTCTTTATTTTCAATTTTACAACCAAAAATGCGTTTAACATAAATTGTTGAAAATTGAATTCTTTAAAAAGTCAGTTTATTTCAAGATATCGTGAAAGTCCTTTTCAACCCTTTTTCAAGATCGTGGCCAAATGGGGGAACTTAAACCCCGAAAATTGGATTTTATACCCGCATTTAACCCACCTACACAATAAAAAAAAAACTTACCTACCCAAAATGCAAGGTCAATGTAACATTTCAATGGTTTAGCTGTTTTTTGTTAAAATCATTTCGTTGTCTTGTTGGAGACTATAGTATTACAAATGAAAAACGCCAAAGCTACTGACAACGGGTTCGGAAATAAAAATATTTTTTCCAGGATAATTTTAAATTCTATTCTCAAGTTTCCCTTCTACTATTAAGATCATGGTTCCCAGATTATATCGTAGCAAAAAAAATTGATAGCCAATTACTTTGTTTCACTATTTAAACGCCATCAACAACAACAAACAAAATCACAACAAAGTTAATTCCATTTTACTAATATGGTGTTGGTTTTCCTTATATTTTTTGTATATTTTGCTTTTTGGAAATTATTTTAATTGTATTTTTTTAATAGTTTTTGAGTCTACTTATGAACTATAAAATATATATAATAATAATAATAATAGTAATAATAATAATAATTTTAAACAAATTGTTAAGCATTAAATATAAATACTATAATATTTATTTTAGCTGCAGTTTTTAAACTAGATTTATACTTTCTCTGCGTGTTTTGCGTTTATAATTACAAAGCATTCTTATTCGAATGCTTCTTCCATCTTCGGTTGTCCACTGTGGTGTTCTCATTGTTTGTATTATACAAAACAAAGAAAACTAGATGAGGATGTGTAGTGGGACCGTTTTGCTAGTTCAAGCTTCAGTATAATTTTAAGTTTTCATTCAAAAAAATTTCGTCCAAAAATTAACAGTAAATAACGAATATAGGGCACGCTTTGTTTTGACTTCACAGCGTTGCGAGAATCCGTGTGAAGCCCAGACACGCCGACACTATCGTTTGCCCCACGCCCCAGACCATAGAATAGATAGGTGACATGGGCAGGCACGACGCTTGATGCACAAAAGCTATGACGGCGCTGCTGATCAGTCCGCTGGTGGCTGGAGAAGCGAAGCCCATCACCAGAATGAGAATCGAAAAGAAACGTCCGAATTTGTGTTTGCGTAGAGTAACGAAAGCCACCAGGGCGGCGCATGTGTGAATGAATATCGAAGAGAATAACGCCCACAGGAATATATGATACCACATGTCTTTGAAGTGTACTAGAGGCCTCTGAGAGCGCAGTCCCAAAACACTTGAGATTGGGTCGAGCTCCTCAGAGTTACCACCATTAAACAACATTACAAACCATTTGATGTCGCGTTGTGCGGCGGCTAAGTGAGATACAGAGCAGCGTGGAAGTGTGACGTGTATGTCCTATAACTCCGATATTCCTTCCTAATGCATCTAATTAGAAAAATAAAGAACGTTACTCTGGTGCAAACTTTCCAGTGTTTTTGAGTTTGGTATGAGAGTATGTATTTTGTTTTAATCCTAGTTGTTAGTTAGTTGCTTTTTTTTCTTTTTGTTGTTTTTGCAAATGCGCGCGAAGTATTGCAGTGCAAGTATTAGTTTTTGGAAATGTTTACAATGATTTAAGTTTTGTTAATTATTTTGATAATTTTTTGTTTGTTGATCACATTACTCGTGGATCTCGTTGGCTGTAGATCAATCGATGTTTCGAACCGAATTGTCTTTAAAATGCACTTTTTGCACTCCGAATTGCCGATTAATAATAAGCTGAGTTATTGGAGGCTCTACCAAGCGCCAGCAAAAGCGCTTATCAAATACGTTTGTATGTTTTTCGTTTGGCATTATTGTTCACTTGATTTATCTGTGAAAAGGAAAGAATTGGTATAAGTTTTAGAAAAAATTAAAAAAAATTGATTTTTGTTTTAAACAATTAGTTAATTTACCAAGTTGCTTGAAAAGTAATAAATTAAAAATATTAAAAATAAGCAACTAACTAGACGTTTATGGTTTCAAGAAAAAAAGTTGACATGTATATCGTCGTCGTTCTATCAAAACTCCCTAAAACCATTTCTCTCGAAAACGAGAAACCTCTCTTGAATACGATATATTTATTAAAATATAAAATTTTTAGCTCTGTAAAAAGTCTCTAAATCTGGTATTGGTTTATTTATAAATTACAAAAATCCCAAAATCAAACATTTTCAAATCATGGTTAGTACAAATCCATAAAATGTAACGATGTCTCAAAATAAATAGAAATGGACCTAGGGAGTTTTCACTGAACGACGACGAAGTTGATAAATTTTAGCGGGCAAACCAACGAAAATAGTAGGAAATGCAAAAGAGATCCATATTGAAATCCTATTTAAGTACATACAAATATCTCCTTAAAATAGTTCTAAGTCGGAAGGGCGATATGCTCATAAAGATTTGTTGTCATTGGCATTAATTGAAATTAAATATTATCCGCCTTGCCCGGTGGTTACATCCTAAAACCACTCCATCAAACATTTGTTCTCTCGGCCTGAGTATTCGGGCAAAAAAGGGTTATATAATGATAATATAGTCAACTTCTTCAATTATCAAGATGAAAATCAATGAGTCAAGAAAAGAAAGAGTCACACAAAGGAGACCTTAAAAGAACTTTTTGTTTAATGCAAATTCGAACACCATACAGTTAACATCACATTTGAACTACAGTAACTCTATGGCTGATGGTGGGACGTATCTTAATGTTCACATTAAGGAGGTCAACAAAACACGCCTATTAATGATCTTCAAAATCAAAGTGGGTCTATGCAATGAAAATGGATTGAAAATTGATCAAATGTTGGAATGGCGTTAAAATGTTTAACATTCTCTTGAGATTACATAAGGTTCTAGAGACAAATCTAATAAAATGTTTGTTAGGAGTAAGACTTTATTAGAGTAGATTAGCATTGTAAAGGGTCTTTCAATTGGCGCGCTCGAACAAATTTTGTAAGCGGCCATGTCTTAAGACATTTTTGACAGTTTTGTTCTCAGTGAGTTAAATTATAAGCAACCAAAATTGGGTGATGAGTGATATCAATGATTAACAACTCAAGCTCCAATGATTACAATTTTGATTAAAGTACACATTCGATGATTAAGCAGTTACAATAATCATTGATAAATATGGTTAGCTGTGAACAAATAGGCCCTAAATCAGTTGGCATATTATTACACAGCCTGAAAACTTTATGGTACAATATGTTCTGTGACCTATTTATTGTGAAGTAAGGTAGTCTAAAGTCTTTCGACCTTGGTTGATGGGGTTCAAAGCGTTTAACTCAAAATGCCAGTTATTGCCTTCGTTCATAGCAAGTGTATAGGAATGTTTGAGAAATTGCACGAAATACATCAGCACCAAACTTTATTGCGGAATAAGTTCATATTTCTACTAAAAAGAAATGAAAAGTGATATAAAGTCTTTGAACTTCTTCCTTTGCGGCTTTCTTAAATCGAAGGTCTATGATGTGAATAAATTGCAAGAAATTGAAGCTCTGAAAGTCAACATAACGAACGCCATCCAGAAAATTTCAACCAGATTTATGTGAAAGAGTCAGCGAGTTCTTGCGATTGTTTGCGGACCTAAAAGGGCTAATATCCAATTTTATAATTTTTGGAAAAACGAAAATTTTGCTTTTTCATTTTTAAAAATACTTATTACCTTTGAAAATTAAACTTTCTATAACCATCAGGAAGAGAAATTTAGACATCAGATTGGCATACGGCTTTCAGTGTTTAACTGAGAATTGATAAAAGCATTAAAAATACTAAAACAATGATTGTACTTTATAGCAATTTTTTTTGTTAAATTAGTTTTAAAACAAAATTTTTTTTATATATGTATATTAGGGTGGTCCTTATATAGGGTTTTTTTGAAATTCCAACTTGGATAGGAATCAAATTAATTTAAATAGAGAAACAAAATTTTCCTAATTTTTTCAGATTTTTATTTCACCCCCCTGGTCTCCCTTTTCTCACCTCAAGGTACAAATAATGGAGTTAGGGTGATTCTTATAACACGCGAAAAAAAATCAGAACTTATAGATTACATTCAGACGAAAAAAAAAATCGTACCGGAGGGGGGTCTATTTCCCCCCGTTCAGGCGGGAGGGGTAATTTTCTGAAAATTTGACCCAAAATAGAAAAAAGTTATTAAAAAACAACGGGACCACTTACAATGGCATGCTATAGCTTTTTTTAAAGCCATGAATCCAGTCTCTAATATGTTTTTTAAATCAAGTTTTTATAGTAAATAGTTTCTGAAAAAAACAATTTTCAAACGTAAACAACTATTATTTTTGTTTTTATTTTTAATTTTGAAAATTATTTTTTCACAAACTATTAACAATAAAAACTTGATTCAAAAAACATATTGGAGGCTGGATTCATGGGTTTAAAAAAAGCTATAGCATGCCATTGTAAGTGGTCCCGTTGTTTTTTAATAATTTTTTTCTATTTTGGGTCAATTTTTTATAAAATTACCCCTCCCGCCTGAACGGGGGGAAATAGACCCCCCCTCCGGTACGATTTTTTTTTCGTCTGAATGTACTCTATAAGTTCTGATTTTTTTTTCGCGTGTTATAAGAATCACCCTAACTCCATTATTTGTACATTGAAGTGAAAAAAGGGAGACCAGGGGGGTGAAATAAAAATCTGAAAAAATTATGGAAATTGTTTTTCAATGTTTTGAATCGAATGAGGGCTATCCAAGACAATGTCCAATTTAAGGACCACCCTAATGTATATACATACATTTTGATAAATGTACATAATAATCGTTAAAAGAAACTTATTCGATTGTGCTTGATTCATATGATTCAGTTTTCGATGACAAAGGTATGTAAATGAGGGCAAACAGTTTTCGAAAAGATTCAGATTGACGGTCTACAGCTATTTTAAATCTATAAATCAGAATAGAAACAATCAAAGTTTTGACAAGACGAATAGTGCTGATGTTGCCGAAAGTATGCCTTCTATAAAGTCGAATGCTGTTGTGCTAGAGTCTAGCAGCTAGAAGAAATTCACTCTTCTTTTTTTTAAATTATTTTTTACCGATAGTATTGTCGTACATCACGTTTATTTTCCATACAGTCTTAACGTCAGGTGAGTTCTCAGACCAATGGAAGCTGCTAAAAAATAAACCTCTTCCTAAAACTGGATTTACACCTTCGTTGTTATCGTCCATGTACGTTGTTTGTTTTTGCCCGTACGCCGAACAACGAAGGTGTAAATGAAAACACCGAACACGAACAACGAAGAAATTCAAAGCCGTTTTGAATTTTGGATGAACTTTACTCGTTATTCGTTGTTTGTGGAACAACGTTCACCGAATGAAAAACGAAGGTGTAAATCCAGCTTAAAAGCGTTAAAGGCAATGAATTTCGACCTATTTTTATTCTTCCGTTTCTGTCTAAAGCATTTGAAAGAGTTTTACAAAATCAAATTAGTGCGAATCTTGCTATATATAATATGCTTACTCCAAGGCAATCAGGATATTGTAATAAGCACAGTTGAATTACAGATTTGTTGAACGGCACCGATGATATAAGATAAGCGTTTTTTTTTTTTTTGTGTTGCTTGACTTCGCAAAGGTTTTTAACACAGTCAATCACCCTAACGTATGTATGTAAAAAGGTTATGCAGCAATTAAATTTTACAACATCTACCACCAAATTACTCTTTATTTTCCAAGCAAACAGAAAGCAAGCGATCCTTGTTGGTAAAAAACTATTGAATGAAAGTAATTAAAACAAATTTAAAAACAAGCGCCACCCTAATACACACTGTCTGGATTTACATCTCGTCGGCTAGGAATGCCCTTTAAAAGTTATCTTCAACTTCGCATTTTGACATTACTTTAAGATATTTTATTGTCTCGTCAACCACAATACTGTTTTGATAGAATAACTAAAGCCTCAGAAAGAGCTCGTCACTTGATTCATCCCTACATCTGGCATTTTTCGTAAATGCCATCTGTTTGTGGAGTTCTTTACCGCACTATATAAAGGGTGATTTTTTAGCTGGTTTGGTTTTGGCAACACTGGTTTTGACAGCTGACGTGTGTTTAGTACCTTGTGTCACTGTCAAACAGCTTCAGTTTGGTTTGCAATTTAACCAAGGATCGTCTTACAAATGAACAACGCTTGCAAATTATTGAATTTTACTATCAAAATTCGTGCTCGGTTCGAAATGTTCATCGCGCGCAGCTTCCATTTTATGGTCGGCATTCTCGACCTTCTGAGCAGTCTATTCGGAAGATTGTGACCAAATTTCGCACCAAATTTACTTTGTTGGACATTAAACCACCAACACGTTTACGTACTGTGCGTAGTGAAGAAAATATTGCGGCCGTATCAGCTAGTGTGACAGAAGACCGCGAAATGTCGATTCGGCGCCGTTCCCAGCAGTTAGGCCTTTGTTACAGCACTACGTGGAAAATTTTTTTTGCCCGAAATGGAAGTTCTTGACTTGCATGATATGTGGTTTCAACAAGACGGTGCCACATGCCACACAGCACGCGAAACAATGGCGCAATTGCGAGGCGAGTTTGGTGAACAGTTAATTTCACGTTTCGGGCCGGTCAATTGGCCGCCTAGATCGTGCGATTTGACACCATTAGATTATTTTTTGTGGGGGTATGTCAAGGCTAATGTCTATAGGGACAAGCCCGCTTCGATTGACGCACTGGAAGCCAACATCCATGCATTCATTCGTGAGATACCGGCCGATATGTGTGAAAGAGTATGCCAAAATTGGACTCAGCGGATGGGCTACCTGAGACGCAGCCGCGGTCAACATTTGCATGAAATTATCTTTAAACATTAAATTGCAAGGTTCAAACTATCGATTCAAATAAATATTTCATTCATTTTTTCGAATTTTTTGTGTTTTTTTTTTTTAAAGTTCTAAACCTCTTAAAAAATCACCCGTTACAAGAATTACGGAGCACAACAAACATTATTTATTTATTTTATTTAGCTACAAATTAACATATTATTAGCTTTGAGTTTGTAAAGTTCTATATAAGTCTTTTTTTAAAGAATATTTTGATACATTAAAATCAATGACATTAAAATAATTATTAAAAGCTGCACATGCAGCAAACAAAGGTTCATGAGTTCCATAATTTGTTCTATTAAATCTTTCATGCAAGAAATCTACAGATCTTAATGATCGTGGATAAGCATTTAGGTTGAGTTGTGATAATAAATATTCGGAATCAATTTTTCCCATTAAAACATCATAAACAAATAAAATTTTAGAGACTGTTCGTCTATGAGTCAGTGATGGTAAATTAATTAAGGCCAGACGGTCATTGTACGGTGGTAGATGAGAGTTTATATTCCATGGTAGATAGCTAAGTGCATATAGAAGAAATCGTTTTTGCACAGATTCCAGTCGATTTATGTTGGTTTGGTAACTCGGACTCCATACACAACTACAATATTCGATGTTCGATCGCACCAGAGAGCAGTATAAAGTTTTTAAGGTGTATGGATCACGAAACTCTTTTGAAAACCGGCATACGAAACCTAAAAGTGTATTAAGCAAGTATTCTTCAGAAAAATTAAAAAAAAATCCGTATTTGAAGATATTTATCTTATTTTTTTCCTTTACCTATAATTCAATTTAACTGTATTTTTATTAAACATAATTTTCTTTTTAGCTCAATTTTTGTAAAATTAACTATTAAATTATAAGAAATTGCATCTTACAGTATTAAGGCAAGTGCGTTTAAATAAATAAATAAATATTGAGGGAACAAGGCATCGAATCAAAGGTTTTGAAAACAAAATTTAGATGTTGAGAAAAGAAAGATTATTTACATTCACGTCTTTCGTCGGCAACTATAAAATTACCCCTTATTGTAACTATGTACATATTCACCCCTGTTCTGAATTCCGATTAAACTCTGTTTTGAAATTCTTTTCGTATTCAATACTTGCGGAATGAGTGTGTTTTGATTTTCGGGTGGATTGAAAACTAGCTTGACATTTTGAATTAATTTGAAGTTTAATCTATTCTTGAATTTAAATAATTTAAAAAAAACTTATTTTTTGTTGTAAATACGGGCAGACACACCACTAGATTTTCACTAAAAAGCCACGGACCACGATTCCACTTACATTTTTGATGTCGTTTATAAAATTAATCTATTTTTACAGATATCTTTTTAATATATTTGGCGTTTCGAATTTTCTTTTTAAGGATTTCGAAACAAAAATAAGGTTTGAATATCGACTATTGCGGAAGTGAATTTGTACTAAATTCAGAACATGATTTTTGAATCCTTTCGGAAATCAATTTCGTAAACGGACAGGGGTGATTATGTATATTTTTAAGTAAACAAAAGCTTTAAACCGTTTTTTTATTTATGAAGCTTGTCTTGCCCGATAAGTAAATATAAAATGCTATTTTGATAATAAATTTATATTTCGTAGACAAGGAATTTCTCACCGCAGACAATGACCGCATTGACCACAAAAATTTCGTGATAACGAAGAAATAAAAATTCGACAGAAAAAATTCTTTTGGCGGTACAGTACGCTGATGAAAGAAGTACATTCTAAATATATTAGTTGTAAGGTCAGGTTTTGAGGGATATGATATCAATATAACCTATACAACATAACTATGGCACTTCAAAATATGCTGTTTAATTGATTGCAATTTTGTAAATGACTGATTCTCGGCTTGTTGAAACATCAAAACTACAATGAAAAATCGAGCGATAAGGGGGCATTGTAGATTTCATACCCAAGCCATGTAATATACGTACATAATATTCATTCATTCGCACAAAGCCCAAGGCAAACTTTTTCAAGTTGATTGCGATTATTACTTTGTTTTGTTTTTACATTTTTTCAAGTTAAGGCTTATTTTTGTAGGAAAGATTTTGCAGCAAAGGAAAGTGAAAACGATTTAACATACATAGTTACAAGTACAAAGAGATAAGACTGCAGGCAAGAGTATGGGTACTCGTATGTGTTTCATAATGGCAATACACTTTAACTATATCTACTATAACTATACCTACTATAAAAAGTAAACTCAAGTCATCAATTTTATTAAATAGAAGCATACAAAACAGATAATTGGATTAAAAGAAAACGACTAGTAGGTACAAAATCAAAAATAAAACAACCAAGGTTCGAATTGATAAATCATAAATTTCCCCCACAATAGACAAACCAACGCCTATAAACAGAGCCGGAAGTTGTTCCTAAGTGAATTCCAGATCAAACAAACTGAACGTTGGTTTATTTTGCGAATATTTATTGCGATTGTTAATCGACCCAAACAGCAACTTTCTAATGAAACTGCTTAAGGCTCTAGTTTTGTGTAAACAAATCGATTCTGATATTTTACTCGATTAGGAACTTAGTTGGAATTATCAATGAATAAGCGAACAAGACAAAGCATACATGTAAAAAGTTTACTTGGTGTCGTAAACCTCGCCATGAAGCACTTTGTTCACACAATTAATAGATTAGCTTTATCGCAAGGAATTGGGACAGCAGCAAACTGGAGATTGTGTTTTTTTTTAATCTTTGATCGCACAAACTTGCTAGTAATTTAAATGATTTTTTGTAGAGAATTATGAGTCCAAAATTAAAGTTTCTTTGTCTTTAATTTAAAAAAAGGAAGAAAAATATCATTATTATTTCCTCATCAATGCCAAGTAGGTAGCATTTTTACCTTACCTGTATCAGCAAACCAACTGGCTCTAGCGTCAACACACCCCTAATGATTTTTCCGTCTTTGCAAAATCATTTTCCGTTTACGACGACGAAACAATCAACAATCAGATATTTCTCTTCACTGGCACTTGATTTCGTAAATTTTTTTTCTTAAACTTGCTTGGTTTAATATTTGTTAAATAATTAATTGATTATAGAGGATTTTAAAAGTTTTCTTTTAAGACCTTGGAAATTTTTATAAACTTTTTGATTCTTTTGAGAATTTTCGCTTTGTGACAGATTAGATTCCGTTCTGTATTCTGTCTGTCTCTCACATACATAAAAGAAGAAGTTACTTCTTCTTCTTTGCTCACACACTAGATAGGAAATTTAATTTTCTGTACGTTGGTAGTAAAGTTGTTTTCTTTTCATTTTTTGACATTTTTGCTTTGGCAAAGAAAATTGTAGTAGAGCTTACGAGACGACGAGTGCAATCATATTTAAGGCCCATAGCCTACTGGGTATTTTAGTTCCTCGCAACGCGGAGCAGCTGAAGTAGCTTGCCCTCGACGACTCGGCTGGCTGTCCGTGAGTTGCTCACGGAACTTATGTCGCTTTTGTTTTGGTTTTGAGTTCCAAACCTATTAGACCGAGAGCCCACAGCAGATTTTGGGTGTGAGTGATAGCAAAAAAAGAATTATAGGCGTCGAAAGCTTCATTAAAGGCTATTCAAAAAATCAAGGTCTTGCAGTCCACAACTGGGGCCTTTGCGAGAAACAGTGCATCAAAAAAAATATGAATGCAACTTCGAAGATAATCGTTTTAGCCGAAATTTGTTTTCACCCCTCCCTAGATAAGCTCCTCGGCTCACATATCACGAAGTCTGAGACCATTTGAGTGCATAGTTCGCTCTATCGGACCGTTTAAAAAATTCAAAATTCTTAGTGAAAAACGGTTTTTTTAAACAGTCTGGCAGGGCGAATTTAACACTCAAATGATCTCAGATTCCGTGATATGGGATCCGCTGAGCTTATCTAGGGAGAGGTGAAAACCAATTTCGGCTAACACGATTATCCTCGAATTCGCATTCATATTTTTTTTTCGATGCACTATTTCTCGCAAAGGCCCAAGTTGTGGACCGCAAGACTTTGATTTTTTGAATAGCCTTTAATGAAGCTTTCAACGCCTATACTTCTTTTTTTGCTATCATTCACACCCAAAATCTGCTGTGGGCTCTTAGTCTATATAGTATACGGAGAGTTTGGAGTGGCAGAAGTGAAAAAGGTGTGCAAAAGGAGTGCTCAAAACATCCAATAGAAAACGAAATTAGTTGCTCACACATGAGCCTTTCACATGAGCTGCGAACTGCGAATGCGAATAAATTTGTTTAGGCAGTAACAAGAGCAAATATCAACAAATTCGTGTTTTAACTTTTGGACAAGTGAATAAACGATCCTTTTTACAATTTTAAAAAGAAAATACAAACAAAAATTAATTTAAATTGTAAAATTTAGCATTTTTATATTTTCTACGCGACCAACGACATATTTTCTGCGAACTGCCAAACACTTATTCGCAATCCACAACAACATCTGGATGCATTCCACAAATCTGCGAATGAAAAATTCACTCGAATTTAACCTCAATTTTTCTTAGCACCCATTTTGCTGTTTTTTTTTATGACAATTCGCGTCTGTCGGCGACCTCTCATGTGAAAGACATGTCAAAACTCGCAACCATTCGCAGTTCATATATGAACGGCACTTTAGATCGTGGTCCGCACAAAATGTCTATACTCTACGACGGCAACTCCATTTATAAGAAAGTACTAGATTTTCACATAAAAAGCGAATGCGCTTGACAGATGACAAATCGCATAACAAAAAAGGCAGCCATCCAAAACCAAAGCAAGACTACCACACCAGCTACCACTACCACCAATTTTTCCTCGAACCTATCCTTGCACCCGGCATATTTGGAAAAATCCATTTTTATTTGAACAAAAAATTCAAATTAATTTCATTACTTATTCATTGTTAAGTGAAACTTTCTTTTTTAATAATTATAAAAACAAAACTAAAATGAACAAAGAAGAACAAGATTACGCCTCAGACAGTGATGAAAGTGATGAAGATTTCTGTCCAGACAAAACCAACAATTCCGACGCTCCAAGTGAGGAAGATTCAGATGATCCAATTTCTGACAATGAAGATGTACCTGCCAGCAAGAAAACTAAATCAAAGACAAAAAAGAAAGAACGAAGCAAAGAGCAGCTAATAAAAAAGCCTAACAAAGAACCAGTTGTGGAGGAAGAAGCGCGTGTTGTTGCAACACGGAATCGGTCAGAAACAACCACCAAATCGTCTATAGAAAAGACCGAACTCGATTCGGACGAAGAGGATTCAAGTAGAAAGGAAGCTCTTTGGGCGGACTTCCTTAGTGACATTCCAACAACCACCCCAAGTAAAACAAACAAGCCAGCAGCTGCAATTAAAAAGAAGACAGACAAAGACGCACCCAGCCCTATCGCGAAGAAAGAAACTCTGGTCCCTCCTAAAGAACCCGAGAAGGTTGTCATCAAAGAGATTTTTGATTTCGCAGGTGAAGAGGTTCTCGTAGAGAAGACTGTCAATGCAGATAGTATTAAATCAAACGGCTCGAGGAAACTGCCAACGCCTTCAGAAGCTCCTCGTGGATCTGTTAAACGGCCCGCAGGAGGAGGATTGGGTTCCATTTTAGGACAACTTGATAAGAAAAAAAAGATAAGTGTGCTGGAGAAGAGCAAACTTGACTGGGATAGTTTTAAGACATCAGAAGGGATTGACGAAGACCTACAGACATTCAATAAAGGAAAAGATGGGTGAGTTACAGAGCTTATATCTTTTTTTTTTATAATTCTTACCTAATTTAACTTAATTATTGCTTTCAGTTATTTACAAAGACAAGACTTTTTGGAACGCACAGATTTGCGGCAATTTGAAATAGAGAAGAGTTTAAGGGCGTCCAGAAGAAAACCCATGTAAACATTTAGCTTTTGGATTTCTAGGAATACTGAAAACTACTACTATCCATATTAATTATCCATAAACCTATCAGAAATAATTGAACAAAAATATAATAATGTATTCGATGTAATTTGAATTTATCTGCTGCCATGTTATGTTTAAAAATATCAAAAATTGTATGCTACTGATGAATTGAGACGATATGAACCTACCTATCCGTAATTATTATAACAAGAATGTTTGTTTAGTTGCAAATAAAATTTGATGTCGTCTGGAGGATAGTTTTGATTAAAAGCTTTATTTGGTAACTAATTCAATGGCACAAGAAGAGTTTTTAAATCGGTCCCATTGGACCCATCTAACTAAGGTGGCATCGCATTTCGCAACCTTTTTTTGGGATAATTTTAAGCGGCGTTGAAAAGTACCCTGCTATTGGGGCTAAATACCTATATTAGTTTTTTGTAGTCGTAACGTTTCGGGTGTGGTTCCACCCTCTTATAAATTTGTATGAAGTAATATCCAAAAATAACTGTAATATTTATTTATTTTTACTTTTTTGTAATTTTTTCAAAATCTTAAAAAAGAATTAAAAAAATTCTCAATCAATTTGAATTTAAATATTTTCTGTTCTAAATAATAAAAATTCAACAATTGTTTATTTTTGCCAAGCTGAGAGCGAAGTAGAAGTATCAACTGTCTGCATAAGACCAAAGAATATAAAGTTACCAAGAAGTCGCATGTCATACAAATTCAATGTTCCAATGTTGGAACCCGTCAAAAGTATCCTTCCTTTTACTATCCTTATGATACGAATATTGAATATTATGGTATGCCGTGGTGTTTGCCAATATTGTATGAGAAAGAGTTTTTCTCTTAATTATTTTTTGCTTCGTTCTTTTTATTATTATTTCGAAAAGAGCCTTCGGAATCGGATTTTATTTTAAGATCCAGATAGTACTTCTTGGTAACTTTATATTCTTTGATAAGACGCTTTCCTTTTTTGAAAAAGCAAAATAATTTAAAGGACAAAATATTCCGAATAACTTAAAATTTTTGAATCCCGAAATTCCGTGAATGAAAGAAAACCTTTGTATATACAAAGGCCTAGATTATACTATACAACAAATTTCAGTTTGATAAATTCCACCTTCCCCACCTCAGCTCATCTTTAAATGCTAAGCAAAAAACAAATGCGGGGATTTAGGAGGACTTTCGATATTATGCTATTATAGAGGTTATAATTCTGCGTTGTTAACATTAAAATTTTATGAATCAATTTTTCAAGGTTACCTTCAAGGCTTTTACTTCTTCTTTGGTCTATACTTTCGGAGTTAAACTCGAGTTAACTCCCTAAATTTTTCTTTATCATTAAACTACATCGTTATTATGAGCTTTATTGAGTTTTCATATTTAGTTGGGCTATTTTTTTTTTTTTTTCAGATTTTTATTCTCATCCCCTATATTCGCTGTAGGTGATTGGTGTAGAATGTGCCAACAAATTCAGGACATGTAGGTTGAAACCATTGAATAATTACATAGTTATTCAATGGTTGAAACGAGACAAGAAAAAATCCTATGGGAGGCCTAATACATATTTCCCCCGAGTGGGGGCAATTTAATAAAAAAAAAAATAACTCAAATAAAAATATATATACATATACAAAAAAATGGTAGCACTTGTAATATTATTAAGTTGCTGTTTGTAAAGCCAGAGGTCTATTCTATTGGTTAATGTATTTTCAAATTAAGTTCTTTTATGAAAAGTTTTGGCAAGAATTGTTTCAAACTAAAAATTTTCAAGAAAAATTCAAAAGAGAAATATGTACATATATGTACATAGTCAAAATACCTTTTTTTTTTTATTCTATGCAATTAAGAATTTAATTCACTGTAAGTTTTTAATGCACTTATTAACTTTATTTGAACGGTAAACACCATGGTTTTATGTCTTCTAATTTTTGATAAAATTGAAAAATATTTGTTTCAATTGAATCGGTGAGTGAAAGAACAGTACAAGTGCCAAAAATTGAGTTCTGAGCTGAAAATGCCAAAATGTTCTGCTTACGTAAACCTTCAAATCAGCAAAATAACAGTGCATTTGAAAGTCGAATTCATACTTAACTACACTACTATGATCGCTGATTGAGTGGAAGATCAGTACAAATCCTGGGATTTATACTGTTCTTTCACTCAATCATTGCTGTCTGGAGTTAATGCTCAATTTTTAAAGCAATCAATTACAATATTACACAGCTCAACAAAATAAAAAATTATTTTTGTGCCTGGGTTCATTTCATGATATTTTTATTCGTCATGCTCCAAAATAATGGAAAAATACCCACAACCCCCCCAAAGTTTGCTTTTGTAGAGTTGGTAGTCAAAATACCGTTACCATAGTTTTCATAGAAATAATAAATGTTTGCTATAATATATTTTTTAAAAGAGGAGAGAGGAGGGGAATTGTTACGCGCGTTTGATATCTCTAAAGTATATTTGTGTCACAAACTACACACATTTTTATTTTAATATTTAAGGACGTTAAAATGTTATTAAGAATGTGTCTAAGTGATGCTATTGCATTTTGCTATATATGTGGTTATTTTATCAAAATTCACACTTATCATTTTTGAAAATATGTTAAGAGACTCAAAACACATGCAGGATGTCTCTAAGATTGAATATTCTGCACGGTCATTTTAGAAAAAAATTTAAAAACTTCATTGCGAGCATACTCAGAAGAAAAAGGAAAACGTTTTAACTAGGACTTTATGGACTTCGAGAGTAATCGTCATTACCAAGGTCAATAAAATGAAACAATGATGGGAAATTATTCTATAGGTTTAATTTCAGAACAGCACATTTCAAAATCAGTGTGTTTGTTGATAAAAATTATCGTTTTAATGCTTGGTACCAAACAGTAAACAAAATAAAATGCACGACTGGATCGCACGTACTTGCTCTTATGTTCAAGTTGTGTGGAACTTAAGAACTTTAAAAAATATTCAAGTTATTATAGAAAAAGTATAAAAAAGCATTTAAATCGTTCTTTTAATTGTTTAAACACCCTGATAAATAACTTAGAGCGCAAAAAAAAGTATGATATTTGATTACTTAAAAAAATATGAATATATGCAAAAAAAAAAATTTAAAATCGTTGGAGCCGTTTTCTTAAAAATTAATTTTTTATATATAAAATTTTTGTAACATTTTTCAAAAAAAAATTTGGTATGCCAATTTTGAGTATATATTAATATACATTTAAAACTGAAATTTCAAAACAATTCATGAACCCGTTTTTGAAATATTGAATTTTCAAAAAAAAAATTTGAATCTTTTTTTAAAAATCCAAAATTTATTTTTTCAAAAATTTTGGTATGCAGTATTATTTATATTCTAACAAAGCTTTTGTGCAAAAATTTTTATTGAAATCGGATGAGCGGTTGAGGAGAAAATCAAAAAACCGTTATATGGCAGGTACCGTTAATAAATGTTTTTGGTGATTTTTTTTCTTACGAAAAGGTATATCATATCTACAATAATACACTGATTTTTTTTATCAAAATCGTTGGAGCCGTTTTTGAGATAAATAAGCTTTTCCTTAACGGTTGTATGGCAAGTACCGTTATTTTTTGAGCTAAAAAAAAAATTTCAATTTCCCCTCTGGAGAGTTACAAAAAAACCTTAAGTTCAAAATTTGAAGAAAATCGCTTCAGTGGTTTAAGCTGTAGGTTGAGGTACGGACAGACAGACAGACAGACAGACAGACAGACAGACAGACAGACAGAATTGTGCCACCCACTTTTTTCGTGTTCTCTATCATCGTAATGTCATGTTTGATTGTTATCTCGAAATTTTTTTTTTTTGCACGAATCCAAAACTAGCCCTATAGTACCTAAACTGCAGAAGCATCACCCTAGCACTCCCAGACGGAACCAGATTACCAGCCAAGCGCAGCACCAAGTACCTGGGCATAAACTTCAACGAGCTGCTGAGATTCAACCCACATTCACGGACTGTCCTTAAAAAAGCAAACTTTTCCTTCCATCGCCTCTACCCGCTGATGAAAAAAAGAATTGGGCTAAGCCAGCAGACAAAAGTTCTAATGTACAAGCAACTTCTGAGACCAGTCATCAGTTACAGCTTCCCAGTTTGGTTCACTATCTCCAAAACAGCCATGAAAGAACTACAAATATTCGAAAGGAAAATTCTGAGGATATGCACTGGGCTTCATTTCGATCGTCAGCGGGGCAAACATTTCAAGAACGAGCAACTCTACTCTGAAGCCAAGGTAGTCCCCCTGGACAAGTACTTATTGCTATCTGCAGATAAACTGGTTAGAAACATCGCCAACCACCCTAATCAACTGATGAGAAGGATGATAAACCAACAACGACATCCGGAACCAAGGTACCTAGGCGCCAAGGAAATTCTGGATATAACTACAACAACCAACGATGAAGCAGGACACTTCTACTCTGACCCAGGGTCAGCACATTACCGTGGCTAAACGCCAACTCTATCCCCCATCCTATATAAATGCACTGCCACTGGACAACCGGGACAGAACAACCCGAGGACGACAAAGTCAAACCGACTTTTATATTAAGTTTTCACATATTATAAATCTTATTTGTATTCAAAATTTTACCAATGTATACCGTTAGGCCCCTTATGTGCCAACAAAATTTTATTATTTATCAATGTATCTTATAGTTATAAATTATTTTTAAGCCAATTGTAAATAGAAATGTTCAATAAAAAAAGCCCTATAGTACCTATATCGCAAGTAAAAATGAAGAAAAAAGGAGTTTTTGTTACTTTCAATTTTGTCAAAAATTAAAATACATAAAACCATATAGTTTTTAAACTTTCACTTAAGATTGGTGAATGCATTGAATATTGAAAATAGAAGAATAACTTTTCACGTAAAATTAAGAAAATTTTAATTTAAACAAAAAATAATATTATTGATTTTTTGTGTTAAAAATTCTGAGTTTGAAAATTAATTAAAAAAAAACTATTCATGGAAATGGTTTAATTTAAAAATTAAATTAAAGAATGGTGTATTAGCTTTAAAAAAATATATACCGTGATATTTTTGGTGCTGCCGTTGTTTTTCAATATTTTTTTACTAGTTTAAGTAACTTTTTAAAGAAAATTACCCCTCCTGCCTAAACAGGAGAACATAGACACCCCTTTTCATGTTTCTTTTTTTTGTTTAGAACCAGCCTACACGCTGTAGCGTTTTGGTGTATCTAAGTCTTTTATGTTAGAATATCTATATTAATTGATTCTAACATAGCACATTTTCATGAATTTTCAAATAATGTGCTCCTGACTACAAAAGCAAACTTTTTCAAACAAGACAATTTTTTATTTAATAAGTAATATGTAAGGAATAAGAAAATCATATGCAGAACCCAGGCACAAAATTTGTGTTGACCAGTGTTATTAACAAAAATTATTGATGACATGACACATGACAGGTTTTGAAGAAAGACTAGTAAACCAGTTGACAAATTAAATAATAGTTTTTGGTTTATGCTTCCGATGTATCAATTTGTATGGGACTTTACGCTTTGCACTGAATATATGACTTTATTACAACAATCTATGTATTTCATAGGATGTTCTGCTCTTACGTAAGATACTGAATTACTTAAACCAAACAATTATTAAACAAATTAAATAGCAGCTAACAACTGCAAGATTTAAAGAACCATTTTCTATTCATAAAAAAATAAAATAAAAAATTGGAAATTAAGAAAATAACAGAGTTGGGAAATAATGATTACTTATTGTAATTTATTTCAACTTTCATTTCAATTACATGTAATTGGTAATTGAACTTTTTTCAATTACAATTACACGTAATTGTAATTGAAGAAAACATTAATTTCCATTACTTGTAATTGGAATTGAAAAAATTCAATTACAAATTACATGTAATTGAAAATAGTAATGGATTTTTGCAAGTAATTGAAAGAAACACCGTGTTAATTACATTTAAGGTAATTGATTTCTTGGATTGTAATTCATTACATGTTTTAATTAAATTAAAATCATAATAATAATAATAAAAGTAAATAAAAGGTATTCTTACTACCAAACTAATACAATATATTCATTTTGAAAACTTTAAAATGCAAAAAAAAAATTAAATTTTGCCTAAAATATAAAATTTGACTGTACAGTACCCACCTTTGGCAAAATTGATGGTTAGCACTAACATTTCGAAGTAATTCACTCATCTTAACACCAATTTATTTCAACTATACTTAGTTTGTGAAGAATGAATCGTAAAATATTTTGGAACTGATTAAACACAAACGAGCCTGCACAAGTTTCAGGTTCTTAATGCAGTCGCAGCCGGCGATTGACGATTGCCAATTAAAACTTGATAAAAGTGAATAAAATATATATTAAATACATAGTTAAAAACAACACACGTACAGAGACTTAACACTCAGGGAACCATTTGTGCAATACCAAGGAAAATGTAATTTACAAAAGAATTAATTAATTACATTTTGTGTAATGATTACTGAAAAAAGTAATCATTACACATTTTTTGATGATTACTTTTGTTTTCAATTACATTAATGTAATTGAATTACAAGTAATTGACACTTTTCAATTACATGTCATTAGTAATTGAATTTATTCAATTACATTTAAAAGTAATTGAAAAAGTGATCGGAGATTTCAATTACAAGGAATTGAAATTGAACTTTTTTTTTATCATTACTTCCCAACTCTGGAAAATAATGCAAAATATTATCTGGAGGCCTTGGAGTTTTATTGCCATATACATTATGTCATGAAAAACAACCAATTATGATGCTCCAAGCTAATAGAATTACTCAAAGAACTGTCATTTTTTGTTTATGAAGATTTATAAAAACAATAGGACAGTGAACAAAAATTTTATCCGTGCTTTTTTCATATTGAGTGAAAGAACAGTACAAGTACAGTGTCTTTCCGTCTCAATACTACTTTTCTCTATACACTTTTATGAATTATTCTTGCATGCAAATATTGAGGAACTCGAAAACTTCAAATAATCCCCTATTCAATATTGTACCAATAAATTAGTCGTTTTTCTGTGAAATAGTTTTTTCTGTTTTTCTCAAAACTAACATTTTGTACCTGTACTGTTCTTACACTCACCGATTCAATTATTTTGTTCAAAATTTTGAGTTTGAAAACAATTTTTGTCAAAACAGATTATTTCGGCTTTCCAAAATGCTACAATACTGTTAATGTCGCCGTTGTTTTTACTATTTTTTTTTTTTCACTTAAAAGTAGGTATATATTTTTATAAAACTACCCCTCCTTGGTCAAACGGGAGCAAATATAACCACCCTCCGAAAGGACTTTTTTCTTGTCTCGTTTCAACCTTTGCATGTGCCTTGAATTTTTTGACACATTTTACGCAAATTACATTATGCAACAAAAATAGGCAATTAAATTAACCCCTACAGCGACCATAGGGGATGAAAATAAAAATCTGAAAAAAATTAGGGAATTTTTTTTTTATTAAGATTCGATTGAGGCCAACCAAAATGACAGATCATCTTTTTTTACGACCATCCTAATGTATGTACATTAGACTGTGCCAAAAAAATAGAAATTTTGATTTTTCATGATTGGTCTCAAAATTTCTGTAGAGGCTCCAAAAATATTAGTCCTCCTAAAATTTGAGCTATTTATATTGATATTTAGAGGTGACGTATCGCAATTTTTTGTTTTTCATACAAAATGTATAAACAAAAACATGGCATTGCGTTCTCATGATTATGATCAAACATCTTCTATGTAAAAACCAATAATTTAAAAAATCGAAATATTTTATAAAGAATTTTTAAGCGTAATTTTTTTAATGAGGTCTTTTAAAAAGGTGGTTATAGAATACAAATCAAAAAAAAATTTGAGAATAGCAATTTTTGTTCGAGGTTAATAAAATGTAACGTAAAAAGAGTTAAATTCGCATACAACTTTGCATGGGAAAAGTATGGCTTGAGGGACAGGGGGTGGAGTATCATAAAACGGTGCGTTTTACTAAAATTTAACTTAAGTAATGTTTTGTAGAGCGTAAAATTTTCTATCGATCTTTTGGACTAGAAATTGTTTTTGATATAATCATGAGAACGCAATGCCATGTTTTTGGGCTCTGGACCTTTGGCACCTCAAATGAGGGAAATTTGATAAAAAAGATGGCTCTAATTGGTCAGAAAAGATCATGTGGTCCCAGAATTTGGTCAGTCCTAGATAACTTTTAATCAAGGCTTAAACTTTCTCAAGGTCGCTCAAGGTCACGCGGGATTTTTGGCACCTCATTTAAGGGAAATTTGCCAAAATTGTATACCATCCGAAAGATTTCTAGATCGTGATAAAAGGTCAACTATTTTCTGCAATTGGTCAGCCATAGATTTTTTTCGATGAATTTTTTAGGTTCGTTTCAAGGTCACAAAAAAAAACTTTTGGCTCCTCATTTGGGTCATTTTTTTAAAAAAAGTATGCAATTTCAAACGATTGTAAAAGGTCAGCTATTTTCAGTAATTGGTCAGCCATAGATTTTTTTTATGAATATTTAATGAATTTTAGAAAAAATTTCAAGGTCAAAACGATTTTTGGCACCTCATTTTAGGGAAATTTGCCAAAAATGTGTACCATCTGAAAGATCTCTTGATCTACATATATAAAAGGTCAGCTAGTTTCAGTAATTGGTCAGGTATAGATTTTTTTTAATGAATTTTTAAAAATTTCAAGGTGATAGCGATTTTTGGCACCTCATTTATGGGAAATTCGCAAAAATTTAATACCATCAGAAAGGCCTTGAGAACTATATATATAAAAGGTCAGCTAGTTTTAGTAATTGGTCAGCCAAATTATTGTTCAAGGTCACGCGCGATTTTTGGCCCCTCATTTATGGGAAATTTACAAAAATTTAATACCACCCGAAAGGCCCTAAGGTCTTTATAAAAGGTCAGCTAGTTTCAGTAATTGGTCAGTTATAGATTCTGTTATACGACTTTTTTTTAAGTTTTATTTTCAAGGTCATGGACGATTCGTGACCTTGAAAAAAAATACTTAAAACAAAATCTTAAAAGCGAATCTATAGCTGACCAATTACTGAAACTAACTGACCTTTTATAAAGAGCTTAGGGCCTTTCAGGTAGTATTAAATTTTTGCAAATTTCCCATAAATGAATTTTGCAAGTTCTGGCATGTTGTGTCACGAACATTTAGTCGCGAACCTCACATTCAGATTCAGCACCCCGAAAATATTAAGCAGTGAAAAAATCTAAACTAACCCACAATTTGCTCGCTAATCAGGACCCTTTAGAGCACAAATTGACGAGATTATTAGCATGTTTTCAAATAATTTAGTTTGAGACGAAGGCTAAGATCTAAAAAAGAATAAATCGAAGATGAATGGAGGTATTTGAAATATTCGAAAATAATTTCAAAGAAAAATATTCATTCTTAAGAATGACAACAAAAATTAATTTGAAAACAAAAAATACATTGAAAAATAGAATAACCCCAAATTTGCATAAATAACTCAATTTTTCAAAATTTTAGATTCAAATATCTCAAAAACTTGACGTGCTAGAGAAATTATGAGGCCAGATTTGAATTCAGGACATCAAAAACTATCAGAAAAGTATGTACATATATCTTGGTTTATGTTTAAGTTCAGCCCTCCAGGGAGCTGTTAAAGTAGTTTAACCCGGATTAAACTAGATTTTCAGTACATTCACTCATTTTAGCCAAGCAAAGTCATATTTGAAGTTTATACGCAAATATGTACATACATTATTAAAGATAAAATAAAATAAAATAAAAGCAACAAAATAAGGCTTTATAAATGAAATGGTGATGTCTTCGCCGTCAGAAGATGCATTTCTGGACCAGATGGAGAATCAACGGCGTTCTCGTCGTGTGTACCGCATGTACAAGCGGGCTTGCGCGATGATTAAATATTTAATGTTTTCGGTTTGGGAAAAATATTTTCCTCTTTTTTTATCATTTTCCCGCTTTGTGTAATTGCTTCTATTACCACCACCTTTTATTTTGCGATTCGATATTTTTTTGTATCAATTTATTAATTGAGATAAATTAATAGACAATAATTTAACTGTTTTCATTTGTTTTTCAAACGCCAAATCAGGATTTTCAAATGTTGAACGATAAAATTTGAAATACAACAACAAACAGGAAACACATGCTGGCAAATGTCAAATTATTGACATTCCGTATGTTTAAAATCGGTGTATAGTCAAGTTTAAGCAATTTTACATCCGGTTGTAATGTATTTTAAATCCACCAAGTTTAATGCGCGTTTTGAGTGAATATTATGAACAAAAGCTTAAATTGAAAAATTTAAAAATGCGAGTTAATAGGACAGGTTTAAAATTCACTTAAACCTTACTTACACCTGGAGTGAATAATATAGTTGTAAAATTCAAATTTTGTCAGTTAAAGTAGTTATAATTAGTGTTTTGGAGTAGATTTTCAGAATCAGTAAAAATACGTCAAGTTTCAACTAGAGTGCTAGTGTCCAAACGGGTTGTAGCAGATAAAAATATCTTAAAAAGAGATTTTTTGGAAATTGTGTACACATTCAATTGTATTTTGATGAAATTTACGAATAATTTTTAGTTTTCGAGCCATAAGAGAAAAACTCCCAAAAAATGCATTTTTTCATCATTTTATGCATTTTTTTCCATGTTGCGTCACGAAATTTATGCCGCAAACCTCAGATTCGGATTCAGCACCCCCGAAAACATGAAGTAGGAGTAAAATCAAAACCACCCCACAATTTGCTTGCTAAGGGTCCTTTTGAGCACAAATTGACTGATTCAATTCGTTAGTTGCTCAACAAATTTAATTGCAAATATACTTCTTACAAGTCGAAATGGTATTGTATTCCAAAATTTGTATTTAAATTTTTTTTTATAGTTAAAAAAAAAAACAAAACTTAAAATTTAGTACCTTTTCAAAAATTTCCAAGGATTATGTCTTCAGTACCTAGCCAAGGACACGTTGGGTTATACTCTTGAATCAGAAGAGCAAGTAAGTGCAATTTTTTCTTATGAATCCAAAACTTGTTCAAGTAGCTTTATCTCAAGTAAAAACTACCATTTGGTTTTGTCAAAACAATAACCAAAGCCTTTACGAAATATGTACTTAAAATATTGTACTTAAAAAAAAAACAGTAAATGTGTAACTAACTACAACTAGACACAAAAACAAGTAACTAATTAAATTCGATACATTGAAGTCATTAATGATAAATCAAAGTTGATATTCAGAAAAACGATAAAAAGCTTTGTGAGTTACTCTCTTAACTTCTATCTTCTTTTAATAATTTTTATAACCAGCAAGCATCAACTTCTTCGACCATAAGTTATTCTCTTTGTTGCTCTTCGTAGTTGATTTTTGATGATAAATTCAAATACAGCTTTAAATACCCCACTTAAAATATACCCACATCGACAAGGTGCGTTTGTCTCGTCCATCGACTTTTATAACAACAAAAACAAACGAAAAGTTACTTTCTGCGAAACGATACGACGACGACCACGACGAGCAACATTAGTGGCACCAAAAAAGGGGTCTCAAAGCGCACCTACTCTATCTTACTTGTTGGCCGATTGCAGTCAAACCACTGTTAACCGTCGGAGTCGAATGTTCGTCCAGGATAGTAGTGCCAAATTATCTTAACTCTCAACTGTCTTCCGTTTGATTTTTGTTTTGTTACCTTAACCGTTCCGTGGATAATTTAAGACAAGATATTGTGATAAAGCAAAGATTAAAAATTTAAATGAAAATAAAAAAGAAAAACTAAATTAGCGCTGAAATGATTGTTAATTAACATAAAAGTGCTTAAATATACCGTTACAATTCAAGCCCTTGCCCATACACAGAAAGTTATTTGTTATATGATCGTACACGGTCCGTGTTCCAAAGTGATTTGTGAATAGTAAAGAAAAATTCAAAAATTAAGTGATAATTGAGCAGGTTATTCAGAAGAAAATTGCATTTTGAGGAGAAATATTAAAAAATAAATCTGCAGTTTTAAGAAGGGAGCGCCAAGACAAAATAAAAGGTTTGATTTCTTTTTTTTTTTTGTGGAATAATTCAATTTTTTCTTTGGACAAATATCTATTCAAAACTGGATATCATTTAAATAAGCGAAGTCCATACAGTTTTTTGTTTCTTTGGGAAAGACACATCAATCCTGTATATCTACATATGGCAACGAAACCACAGTTTCTTTTACGCATTTCTTACCAATCTGCAAGTCCATACTCCATAGTAGTTTGACAGTTGTTGTTGATGATGGTTATTTTTTTGTGCAGAGAGTGAAAACTTGTTGCAGACATTTTGGGAAAACCACCAGAAACCCACCTTTTCTTACTGGGTCATACAATTTTATATGCATATTTATCAATTTTTTTATTTTTTAATAACAATGTCGCTTCATTGTTTAAAATGATGATTTTGTCAAATGTGTCATAAAATGAGAATCGACGTGAAGGTGATGTGTGTGACATTAACAACCATCTTAATTATAATTTAAATGCAATAAATATTTATTTTCTATTATTTTTGTTTTAACGATTTCTTAACAGTTGCCGGTTTGAGATAAAAAAGATGTCTATGCTGCTGTTCATTTATAAATTGCAACACGTTTGTGTCGCACATTTGTATATGTCATTTGCGTTTAATTGACAATAGTGGCAGAGTGGCAATAAGAAATATAAGATGCGGCGGCATATTGATTTATTTTTTGTGACTCAAATAATCTACGCAACTAATCACTTCATTTTCATCATGATGCGATCCATCTCACAAGTTTTGGTAATAATTTTGTTTTGAGAGTTAATGATCCACAGTAATTTTTTAAACTTGCGCTTTCAACGAGGTGTGTCATAAATATTAAAGAAACGGAAGTTAAGAACAAAATAAGGTCAGGAGAATGTTTGGTTGATTTGAAAGTCGGGTGAATTTTTAATCAAGGTCTAATAGAATATATGAAACGTTTTTAAATTTTGTCTACTTAGGTAAACTTTTTTCAAAAAACCTATGACTAATGTTACTCTGAAACAAAAATGATTCAAATCAAGATTATAAAAATATGGCAAATACTTAAGCCTTGGCAATAACTTCATCACATAAATCACACTGAAACTAAAATTTACCCCAAACAGATTTTACATTGAAAACCGAAAATAGATTTCAATTAATTTTATTTTTATGTTAAATAAAATACTTCACCTACTTTTGATATTATAAGGTACCGGTACCCATCATCCGAGTTTATTTTATATCTTACAATATAAGATGTGAAGGTTCTTTTATATCATAAATATTCAACATTGATATGGTATAAAATTGAACCATGATTTGGAACAAGAATTTTTGGTTTCATTTGAGTAAGTTCATAAGTTGATTGAAATAATATATAGTCACGTGTGTGACTGAAAATTAATATTTTATTCAAAATTCGCATAGTTCCCAGTTTCATCATCAGTTTTTGTTGTGTCACTTCCTCATGTAAATACTATAATATACCTCTTAATTCATTGAAAAATATGCCCCTGATGAATTCTTTTTTTGTTATTTTATTTTTGGTTTGTTTTTATTTATTAAGTTGATGATGACTTCCTCGAAATGAAAATGAATAATAGTTTTGTGATGAAGGTTCTATATCTGCAAAATATTTTCTTGGTTTTTCTTAAAGTTGCAGAACACTATAGGTATGTAGGCCAATTAAATTTATTAGAATTTCAAATTTTGATTTATTTTAATTTGTTTAAAATGTTAATAGTCAAATATCAAAATCACAGAAACCCCAACAAAAAATAAAAATAATTCATCTTTTTGGAGGAGTGGGTTAAAAGAAGACTTTTTAGGAATGAATTGAGTATTTGATTATTGTCGTCTAGAGCTGACTATCAGACGAGACTTTTTTAAGGCTCGCCGCGCCGTCTAGGTCTCGTTAAAATTGAATAATTCAATATAGTCTTATTGGTATGGGTCTGGGTCACTCGTATAACAAGGTTTGATTTCAGTCTTTTCACGGTATTTTGTGAAAGAAATATCGATTAAGAGTGTGAATCTAAAAGCTACAAAATATTTACATTGAATAATTTAATTTTACTACAAATTTAAAAATTATTTTTTTTAGTCTTTTCTTCGCAGACCGGTGAGAGACTCTCTGTTAATATCAGTCTTAAAATACAAGAGACGAGGCTGAGACCTTTCTATTCTCGTGACCAGGCCTAAATTTCGTTTTTTTTTTTAAACATAATAATATCACGTATACGCCAGAGTGTACATAGATATTTTTATATGTTTATATAATTTTTCGAAAAAATATTTCACCAGTTAAGCTGTAAGTATACAGTTCTTTCGAGTGAAAAAAAAGATTGGTGGTGAAAAAAAAATTGTACTCAAAGAGAAAATGTCCGTGCTGGAAACGATTTTTTTATATTGAAGCAAAATACAAATTAAAATGTCAGTGATCTTTTTTGCGCGAAAATAAATTCTTCGCTATAAACCTAGCTTACAGTTCCCGTGCGAAAATCTATGCAAATATTTTTGCATGTCAAAAATTATTGAGGTGAAATACAAAACTATTTTTTTGCATAATTGGTTTACATTTTCATGCAAAAAGGAACCATTGCTGTCATAGACCTACAAAACAATTGGGCAATTGTTTCGCAAAGAATAAAGTGAGGTGAATAAAAATATTTACACTTCCAAAAAAAAAAAATATTTTCACCTCACAGCATTAATTGCATGCAAATTGTTTTTGCATCCAAATTTATTGTTTGCCATTTTTAGACTTATATTTTATTAATAAGGGGTTAATTAGGTAATGACTCAATTGGTGGCTCAGGTAAAGGCAAATTACAAAATTAAGCACAGAATAGGTGGAAAATTATTTTGAAAATAAATGTCAAAGATTTAATTTTTTGCCCAAAACTCACTCCTATACGAAATAGATTATTCTCATATGATAAATTCCTTAGTGTTAGTCTCAATGAACAGCACTACCAATAAAAAACGCTTGTTCTACCTTTATTCGATTTTACTAAACCACGGAATAAGAGATAAGCCACGGGTTAAAGTTTCTCATTAAAAAAAATTACGTTCGTGGAATACTAAAGTGACGTTTACGAGGCCTGTTAAGTATCTTGAAATTTGTACCAAGTTTCAGCTTGGGTTTTTTCCCGTATGGGTTTTGACATATTAAAATTTCATTACCAAACGCAGCTAAGAATTTTCTTGTTTATGTCTATCTAAATTATTATTTGGTATTATGAAAAATTTAATTAAGAAAAAGAAAAGAAGCAAAATTTGGAACACCAACGACAAAGTAATTTTATTAAAATTATCCAAAACATTTATAAATAACCTTTTGCTTTATATTCTTCAGAACCTAATGAAAATGAAATTATTGTGCATAGAAAAAAAATGTTATTGAAAATGTATGTAAATCTTTTGACACCAACTCCAATTAAAAATAAAATGCACGACTCTGGGTCGCACGTACTTGCTCTTATGTTCTAGACACTGCGGGTTTAAGAAAATTGTATATAAAACATGGAAATTATGAGAGAAAAATGTAGAGAAACATGAAATACGACATTTAAATTGGTGAAAACAACTATTTTGACAGTTTGAGGTGAAAAAAAAGAATGCCATCTTAATTCTTGATTGAATATAATTGTATGGAAAAAAATTTAAAATCGTTGGAGCGGTTTTTTAAAAAAATAATTTTTATATATAAAATTCTTAAAACATTTTTAAGAACAAATTTTGGTATGCAAATCTAAAGTATATATTTATGTGTATATTCAAACAAAATTTGAAAAAAAAATCGTCAACCCGTTTTTGAGACAAAAATTTTCAAAAAAAACTATTTAAACTTTTTTAAAAAATACAAAAACTTTTTTTTTGAACATTTTTATACGCAATATTATTTAATCTTATCTGAAATTTGTATATAAAAATATTCATCTAGATCCGTTAACCTGATAACGACAAAACTCAAAATAAAAAAATACGTTCTATGACAGGTACTATTAATAGTTGCTATATGTAAAATTTTATAATTTTTGATGGTAGATCGGACTAATTTTAGTATATACAAAAAGTTTAATTAAAATCGTAGGAGTCGTTTTTGAGAAAACAAATATTTTCCTTTGCGATTTTTTAACTTTTGTATGAAAGGTATCGTTAGTTTTTCATAAATGTAAAATTTTTTCTAAAAATGTTTTAGAAAGTACTAAAAAAGTCTTAAATTTCAAGTTTCTAAAAAATCTATCGTGCCGTTTTCGAAATATTTGATTTTCCAAAAAAAATTTTGAAATATTTTTTAAAAATCCAAAAAATATTTTTTAAGAAATTTTAGTACACAAAACTATTAATATTTTTTGGAAGCTTCTGTATAAACAAAATAATTGAAATCTGTCGTACTGTTTTGAAGAAAATCAAAAATTAAAAAAATGGTTCCTTGGGAAGTACTTTTAATAACCATTTTTAAAAATGGTTTTCCACCCAAAGAAAGCTTTTACTAAAATAAATTTATAGAATTTTTTTTGTTAAAAGTTGTCGAGCTGTTTTTGAGAAAAATACGATTATGTAAGTTTCCTAAAAAAAATGTATGACAGGTTCCGTTATTTTTGGTTCTAAAAAAACAATGAAAAAGACGTGTCGAATCACCAAAACAACTATGTACCGAGTTTGAGGAAAATCGATCGAGCCGTTTAGGCTGCAGACGAACAGACAGACAGACAGAATTGTGCCACCCATTGTTTTGGTGTTTTCCATCATCGTAATATCATGTTTGATTGTTATCTCAGTATCTATAATTGCAAGTAAAAAATGAACGACTGGATTGCACGTACTTGCTCTTATGTTCAAGTTGTGTGGAACTTAAGAACTTAAAAAAATATTCAAGTAATTATAGAAAAAGTATAAAAAAGCATTTAAATCGTGCTTTTAATTGTATTAACAGCCTGATTAATAATTTAGAGCTCAAAAAAATTATACCATTTGATTATTTGAAACAATATGAATATATATAAAAAAAACTTTAATTCGTTGGAGCCGTTTTCTTTAAAAAAATAATTTTTTATATATAAAATGTTTGTAACATTTTTCAAAAAAATGTTTGGTATGCTGATTTTGAGTATATATTAATATACATTTTAAACTGAAATTTTTTAATAATTCATCAACCCGTTTTTGAAATATTGAATTTAAAAAAAAAATTTGGAATCTTTTTTTAAAAATCCAAAATTTATTTTTTTTTTTAAATTTTGGTATGCAGTAAAAATTTTGTGCAAAAGATTTTATTGAAATCGGATGAGCGGTTAATGAGAAAACCGAAAATCAAAAAACCGTTACATGGCAGGTACTGTTTTTGGTAATTGTTTTTTCTTACCAGAAAGTGCACCATATGGTAATGATACACTGATTTTCTTGTATCAAAATCGTTGAAGCCGTTTTTGAGATAAATTAGCTTTTTCCTAACGGTTGTATGGCAAGTACCGTTATTTTTAGAGCTAAAAAAAATTCAATTTTCCCTCTGGAGAGTTACAAAAAAAAGAGTTACAAAAAAAACTTTTAATTTGCACGAACACAAATCTTGCCCTATAGTACCTATATCGCAAGTAAAAAAGAGTCTGCTGCTTATTCCTTCGCTAAACCACCTGCTTCGGTGGTTTAGCATAGTAAACGTCACAAAACCGAAATTTTGTTTTATTGCACTTAATCCATGGAATAAGGCTAACCCTTCGCTATTCCGCGTTATTTTAATTTGGCTGTTAAGTTTGTCTTCATCGGTAGAATCTCTTAGGTCAGTTTTTAGACGCTTCATTGTCGAAAAAGTTCTTTCCGGTGTGCATGTTAAAACCGTTAGAGTCGCCAAAATTTTAAGAAGCTTGTGTATGTGAGTCATGTTGTGTATGCCATTTTGTCTACCATTCAGCTTATAAACTTTAAATTGGCACGATCTAAAATTTTTTCAAAAATTGAAGTTTTCTTCTTTAAATTTTTGTTCATTTATGCCAAGAATTGAGGGAATCAGAATACACGAATCTCATTTTAAGCTGACTTAAGAAATCATCAAGGTAGGTAGGTACCTTACTTAACTCATTAAAAATTATGTAGTAAGCTAGCTAAATTAAATTAAATGAATTAATTAATTAATCACTTTCTTCCTTCTCTTCCCATAACGCCACGTCCAAGATCTGATAAAGTTACATTTAAACACGGTTTTTGCACATAGCTTGCAAAAATAAATAATATTCAAAATGCATGATATGAATCTTGCATATTATTTTATCGTTAATTCAAGGCCTCAGTATTGAAGATCCAACAATTAGAACCCAAGTTATAAGCTTTTAAGTGAAAACCATCTCACTTTTTCCGGAAACATTTTGAAAACATTCACTCTAACATCCTTTTTGTTTGGTTTTGAGTTTTGTTATATACGGAAAATTTTCAATAGAAAGAGTGGAAAAAGAGTGCAAAATAACAAGATAATTTTGTAGGATTGTGTGTTTCTCGTCTTATTAAGTGTTTTTCTTATATATCTTGGTTCTTGTTAAATTCAAATTTTGTCACACAAAGTAATTTGATAAGTGTTTTCGAGTGGATTTTCGGAAACAGTAAAAATACGTCAATTTTCAACTAGCGCTTGGGTCTAAATAGGTTGCCTCAGAAAAAAAAGCTTAGATAGAGATTTATTGGAAATTGTATATACTTTCAGCTTTTATTTAATGAAATATACGAATAATTGATAGTTTTCGAGCCATAAGTGAAAAACTCAAAAAAATGCATTTTTGTATCATTTTTTGCATTTCTCTTCATGTTGCGTCATGAAATGTTTGTTGCAAACCTCAGATTCTGATTCGGCACCCCTGAGAACATGAAACAGGGACAAAATCAAAACTACCCCACAATTTGCATGGAAAAAACACAATATGACTGGACTATCACTGCTTAACCAATCTCCAATTATAAAAATAAAGATATTAATAATATCTTATTTATTAGCGGATTCTTATAATGAATTTAAAATAAAGTTACTAATTAGGGCAACTATACTTAGGGCTTGTTTCACAATGTATCAGTAAAGTTCTGATTAGATATCCGACACATAAATATTGGCACAGGGTAATAAGTCCACAGAAGAAAAATTGACAATTATTGTCTTATGATATGACCCCCCTGAATGGGCTATAAATTCACAAACTGTTTTTATTTTTTATTTGTGAACTTATGACCCTGCCTCAGATTTATGTGTCGAATAACTAATCAGAAAACTTTAATCAGACTATGTGAAACAGGCCCTTAGTACAATAATTGATTTGAACAAAATTGATCTATCTGTCTGACCACATGCGTAGCTATGTCAAGGCAGCTGTAACTCACAATTTGCATTTTTTGACATTAAAAATTTTGAAATTGTTTAAATTGCAAAAAATAAAGATTTCTGTATGTATTATGTTTGTTTGTTTATTTTCAAATATTGACTTACAAATAAATAAATGATAATATAAACAAACAAAAAGAATAAACATAAATGTAAATGTCTGAAGTGAATAATTATCTTTTTGTAGAATAATTTTAGTATTTGAAAGCTTTGGTTTATGGTTGCAGATTTTCAAAGTGTTGAAAATTCGAGTATTGAAAAAATATAATGAGTTTTGTTATAATAACCGGTTTAAGGCGATAATATTATTGCTCACTTATAATATTAATTTGGCTTTCATCAAGTTAGTCAAACTATCAGCCTTGTTTGGTAAAAACTCCTTTTAATCATCCCTAAACCAATAAATTTATCACAGAAACATTTATTGAACATGCACCGTGGGAACTTCAACTTGTATACAGAAACTATAAAGTAAAACTACCGAATACCATAATAAAAACTTCGAGTGAATGCCCCCAAATATCCTTATTAATAGCATTAATTTCTATATAGTCTCGGCTTGCTTTCAAATTTATAATTAGACCACTAAACCACACCAGTAAGCCTTGACTCACTATTAGATCTGTATAATATTATACTTTAGTTATTTAAATACAATTCAGTATCATCTCTATTTCAAAACATTCATAAAGCTTCAGATGGCAAAATATATTCAAATTGGTTTTTTTAGTTCAGTAAAATTGCTTAAAATACTTTGAATATTTTAATATAATGTTTGATTAAAAGTTTTATTGCAAAAAAGTTTTTAATTATTTTTTAACACTTCACAATATCTATCCATTGTTTATGATATTAAAAGTAAAGCCTACAGAATTTTAACTCTATCGCAATTATAATAATATTCATCACGTTTTGCATTAATTTTTGCTTTCTTTAATGTTTTGCACTGTTTTTTTGTTTTATATTTAATATTTCTAAAATCAATCGTTGCCTCATTATAAGTTAATGATATTTATAAGAAAAGAATAGTTTAATTTAAATATTTGGCACTCTGTTCTTAGCTATGTTTATTTATCAACAACTATTTTTTTCTTTTATAATCGTTTCTGCCAATTCTTTATGGATACAATTTATTAGCATTTGGTAATTTCCAACACTTTTTAATTTAAACGAAAGTAATGGTCAATCTATCTTATTTTAATGATTTCTTCAGTTATTTCACTTTCTTTTTCATTTTGTGGTCTAATGAACTAACTAAATACAATCTAATCTATCACTAACGATGGTTCTTTGTTTACGTTTAGGTACTATATCTATGTAAGATTTTTGTCTACACAGGGTGTCCCTTAATCCTACGTCAATTATTCATGGGTATACCTAATCTAAAAAAAAATGGTATATGGGGACAGTTTTTGAAAAATTGACTTTAAACGCAAACAAATTACAATTGAAACGTTGAGATGAAGAAGTGGCTAAGTGACATTTGTTTAGTTTTGAGATATAAGAGCTCAAAATGTTCTTATTAAATTTTTTTTATGTTAACTCAAATTTTCGGGTGAGGAAGAAAAATTATTGCATATTTTAAATCAGAGCATGTAAGAAGAATAGATAAAATCGGACAGTTTAAAAGTTACACACGAAGTAAGTACACATTTAACTCCTTCATACTCTTAACTAAATATTTTTATTATGAAAATATTTGCATTAAGGGAGTAGGCCCACTTAACTCCTTTATGCCAAAAATCATTTTATTTCCCCTAATGGAATTGTGGGAGCAAAAATGTATTTTACTCCTTTATGCAAACCAAAATGTTCTGAATTTGATTTTTCAAAAAGTTATAACTAATTATTGCATATGCTTTCGATAATTTTTAACATTTTTTTTTTGTAAATTTAAAGTCAAGTTTTCAGAAATTGCCCTATTCCCTGTCTCAGGGGGAGGGGGTCATAGAATTTTCCCAAATACGATTTTTTTTAAATAAAAAAAAAAATTATTTTGTTTTTGTTTTACGTGTAAAAGTTCATCTAGACCCAAATCCCGATGATAAAAAAACACGCCTCATCGTGTCCTGTAACCCCGGCTGGGGCATAGGGCGTCAACAAAACGTCTCCATCCTGCACGGTCTGCTGCAAGGTACTTAAGCTGTGGCCACGTCTTTCTCTGGGATTCTGCTTCCGCTAAGACAGTTGATTTCCATGTTGTTCTTGGTCTTCCAACCCGCCGTGCACCCTGAGGATTCCATTCAAAGGACTGCTTTGCAATTTCATCGTTTGGTTTCCTCAGTGTGTGACCAATCCAACGCCATTTACGCTTTCTTATGTCGACGTCCAGCCGCTCTTGACTTGTCCTGCGCCACAATTCCTCATTTGATATTATTTGTGGCCAGCGAATCTTTAGGATGTGGCGAAGACAGCGATTCACAAAAGCCTGCAATTTCTTCGAAATGGTAGACGTGACTTTCCAGGTTTCACAAGCATATAACAGCACGGATTTGACATTGGATTCGAAGAATCTCAACTTAGTGCGTAAGGAGATTTGACTGGATTTCCAAATTGGGGACAGAGTACCGAAGGCAGCACGAGCTTTATTTATTCTACTTTTAACGTCCAGATCCGTACCACCGTTTGCAGAAACAATACTGCCAAGGTAGTTAAATTGTTCCACTACTTCAACTGGCGTCTCCTGTAAAATAATACGCTGCTGTGTGGAGCGGCCTGTGAGCATTATTTTTGTCTTTTTGCTGTTAATTCTTAGACCACTCGACTCTCCCTTCACTTGCAGTGTTTGGCACATCCCGTTCAGCCCACTGATGTTATTTGCCAGTAGACATATGTCATCGGCATAGTCTAAATGACTGAGCCTTTCGAACGGTCTCCATTGAATGCCCTGTCGCTCAGCTGTACCAACACTGGCCGTCAATACGTCGTCCATCGCCAGCAGGAAGAGAATTGGCGATAGAACATCCCCTTGTCTCACACCCTGTTGCACTACGAAGGAGTCGGATAGCTGCCCATTGTGCAAAACAAAACACCTCGCGTTGTTGTAGGACTCTTTAATAATGGCAACAATTTTTGGTGGAATTCCTCTACCAAGCAACGATCTCCATATACATTCTCGGTTAACTCGATCAAAGGCCTTTTCAAAATCCACGAACATGAGGTAAAGCGGTGATTGATATTCCATCGACTGCTCGAGGACGATACGCAGGGTGTTGATATGGTCGACACACGATCGACCACTGCGGAAGCCAGCTTGATGCCTCTTGAGTGTAGACTCGATTCTATCCTTTATTCGCTCGAGTATGATTGTTGCCATTAGTTTTGGGAAAACGGACAAAACGGTGATACCACGCCAATTGTTGCAATTCTTTAAGTCACCTTTCTTTGGCAGCTTAACAATCACACCATCCTTCCAGTCCCTGGGATAGCTTTCGTTTTCCCAAATGTTTTGTATCAGCGGATGTAAAATACTAGCCGCTGCTACGGGATCGGCTTTCAGGAATTCAGCTGGTATTCCGTCCAGTCCAGCTGCCTTGTTGTTTTTGAGGAGATTTATTGATGTACGAATTTCCGATTCTGATGGGGGTTCGATGTCAATACCCCTATAGGACCTGCGCATCTCGTTTAGTTGGGGCACTTCAGCACTCTGCTCAACTGAATCCTCATTTAGCAGGGCACAAAAATGGTCCTTCCATCTACGAAGCTGATCCTTAATTGATACCAAAAGTGTGCCATCCACATCCATTACAGGATGATTGGTGTTGCTTTTTTTCCCGATAACATCTTTGGCTATTTGGTACAATTCCCGGATATCTCCTCTTCTGGCAGCACTTTCCGCATTATCTGCGAGTCCATCCAACTTCACCCTCTTGTCACGTCTCACACAGCGGTAGACCATCTTATGTGCAATGCGGTACTGTCTTCGCAAGTCAGCCTTTCGTTGAACATCTGCTTCGGCATTTATTTGGATTTTCAACGATTTGCGAAGTTCGATCTTATCCCAGGTGTCTTGGGATATCCAAGAGTCTCTACGTCTCGTTCGCTTGGGTACAGTTTCGGATCCAGCCTCCATAAAAACACTTTTAATTTCACCCCACATCTCATCAATTGTTGAATTCTGGATTTCATTTAATGACGAGGCTCTGTCGTTAAGGGTGGTGACATAGTTTCGACATATGTTGGGGTCATTTAAAGCATTAGTAATGAATTTTGTGCTCCTTGCTGCATCCTGCGCTGGTTTTTGTACGGCAGCGGTTCGTAGTTTGAGACTCATCAGAACCAAATGGTGGTCGCTTCCCACATCGGCATTTCTTATACTCCGGACATCACACATAGACTTCCTCCATCGCTGCTGAATCATGATATGATCAATTTGGTTTTCGGTTTGACCATCCGGATGCACCCAGGTAATTTTGTTGCACGTCTTATGTTTAAATACAGTCCCACCTATCACAAGACGATTCGCGTTACAAAAGTCGACAAGCAAGTCACCATTTTCATTCCGTGACCCCACGCCATTTCTTCCCATCACGCGTTCCAGTCCGTAATTGTCTGAACCGACTTGGGCATTAAGGTCTCCCATAACAACTATGATGTCGGCTCTCGGAACACTACTGTAAACCGAGTTAAGATGAGTGTAGAACGCGGTTTTGTCTTCCTCGGTCGCTTCATTTGTGGGGGCGTAGCACTGAATAATTGTGACGTTACGAATTTTTGAACGAAACCTTGCTGTCATTAATCTCGCAGAAATGGGCGCCCATGAGATCAAACTACGCCTCGCTTCTTCGTTCAACATAATTCCGACACCATGCAGTCTTTGGCCACCCTCTCTTTCATCTTCGCCGGAATACAGCATTCTCGTCTGTCCAGTGTCTGATCTGTATTCAGCTCTTCCTCTCCACTTAGTTTCGCTTATGCCCAGGATACTGATCTTTAGGCGAAGCATTTCACGCTCAACCTGCTCGTATCTACCATCGCTGTACAAGGATCGAACGTTCCATGCTCCGATTTTCGTACGTATGCGGTAGCCAAAAGTAACATTTGCGCTTCTTGAAAGACTTCTTCTATTTGTCAACGATTCATTTATTATTATGGCGTCTTGATTGACGCTCGTACATGAAGGATGCCGCACCCCCAAATCCGATGTGCGGTTTACTGCAGCCGAAGCTACAGAAGGATTTTCTATAAAAAGATTACCTCTTGGGGACTCATTTCCATTTGTTGTCATAATTCATGTATTTGCATATATCCTTCCACCATGGTGTTTTCCGAGATATGATTAATAACATACATAAGCTCAGATTTGACAGGCACACCCGCCTTTTGTATGGTCAAACACATAACTGCTCGAGGCCGCCCACTATGGGAAAACAGACGCCTTTTGTAGCCGCCCAATATGGGTTACAGACGCTACCTGCTGCTGCCGTTGGCCTTTTACCAAAAAAAAGCTTATATACAAAAGGTACCTAAATTCGATAATATTTGGGAGTCAATTTAATTTAAGATGACTGATAGCTTTGAAAATTTGCTCATTTGCTCATAACATGCTGGCTCCACTAGACATCAGCCATGCTTGGACTATGAACATGTCCGGAAAAAAAACCAATGGAGGCAGAAAAATCCATGTCTTGTCGACGACATGTCGAAGAAAACCAACTTTTGAACACGACATGAACGCTGTTCAAAGCTTAGCCATGAGATTTGACGTTTCACGTGCGTGTGAGCTTTTTTTTATGGTTTTCGGTGTATCTCGAGGTAGCTGGATATAAAAAAAAGTCTCTTATCGCAGTCTGAAGGGCTTATATTACTGCAAAAGATAGAAGTTGTGGTGAGAGAGAAATGAAACGACATGACATAGTTTGCCCACCAAGAAAAAATCTGTTGATTGAATTGTGGTTGCGATGTTGAACATCTGTATGCCTTTTAGGAGTTGAGGTGTAAAAGACGAAGCAAATGGAAAAACTTTGAAATGAAATGTGAATACTGAAACGACAGCAAAATTCCAGTTTTTAGTCGATTGTGAACACCGGTCTTTGTCTTTAAAAAGACCATTGATTTAGTCATTTTGTGTCAATAAAAATAAAATGCATTGCATATGAGCTGAAAATTGCGAACTTCGAATTACGAATGGTCGTGAATTTTGAAATCTCTTTCAAATGAGTGAAATTCGAGCGAATTTTTCATTCGTAGATTTGTGGAAGCGCTTGACAGTTGGCAGAAAATATTTTGTTGTTCACCTAAAAAAATATAAAAATGCTAAATTTTACAATTTAAACTAATTTTAGGCCATTTTTTCTTTTTAAAAATGTAGATACTTACTTAAGGTGGCGCTACAGTCCGGGGTGGACCAGGGCCTCAACCAACAAGCTTCTCCCAGCCGGATCGGTTTAGCTAGCTGTCTCCAGTTTCGCACGCCAAGTTGGTTGAGGTCCTCTTCCACTTGCGTGCGCCACCTTTTACGCTGTCCACCTCTACTGCGTTGTCCCACGGGGTTGGATTCGAAGACTTTCCGGGCCGGAGCATTGGTGTCCATTCGCTCTAGGTGACCCAGCCATCTTAGTCGTTGGCTTTGTAGATAGGAGCGTTTATAGACTTTGTCGAAAATTTAAATTTAATTTGTAGATATTTGCACTAGGAATTGCATAAATAAATCTATTCACATTCGCAGGCCGCCGCTTACGTGAAAGCCACTTAACATGGCTGTTTTGTAGCTCAAAGACCAAATCGTAATCTGTCAAACTGTTTCAATTCAAATACAAGTGGAAACCCAGCGTAATGTCGTAATTCGAATTTGCTATATTTTTTTCCAAATGGCGTCAAATTTCAATATGCGTTAACATGAAGTAGACCAATACAAAATTAGTTGAAGAAAAAAAAAGTGAAGCAAAATAACTCAAAATAATGTGTAATGAGTACAAATTTGCCCGAATTTTACATATTTAAATACATTTAAATTTAATTTAAAGACACCGCAATTTTTTTAATTTTTAAGCAAATGAATTTTACCAAACTTGTATTTTGATTCAATTTTTGTTATAACTTGCAAAAGTAGATACATGCATTATGTATGACATATACATAAACTAGCTGAGCTGACCCACCCCGGCTTTTCTCAGGTAGACAAAGATTTTTAAACAAATTAACAAAACAAACTCGGCTTTATTATTTTTTAAATATTATTTTCTTAGAACCAACCCTTCCTATAACTCCCACTAACTCCCTCCCCTTACCTTTATTTACCTACATCTTACATATCCTGGGGAGCGCAATGGATCCATTGAGATCCGAGTGAGGTGATGTGGGCCACCACATCACCACCCCTTCTAACCTAACCTAGAACCAAATTTCATAATTCATTGATTTATTTCCAAACTCAATTGATTTTCTGTTTTTATAGAAAACAGGTTCACAAAGTGCATTTTTCTGTACCATTTTGGTAAACCGCAAGACCGAATTTGACCCAAATTCACAAACTTCACTTCCAGACCTATACCAAAGATCACCTGAAAAGAATCATTCAAATTGGTCAAGCGGTTTGTATATTTGTATACATATCTATATAATAGCTGACTCAGCAAACGTTGTTCTGCTAAATAAATTATCAAATAAATCGAACGCAAGTATAAATTGATTGGTAAATATTGAATTTGAATCTGAAAGTGGGCTGTGGCTATATTCCACAGTTCTTTTCTAGGAATTTTTCAGGGCCAATTTTGGATGTAGCTACCCAGAAGATAAGAACGATGACAGTGAGAATAACTCATTCGCCATTTAGGATAGATTTCTTAGGTTTTCAATGTTTAATTAAAGCCCGAGCAGCCACCAGTTTTTGTGATTTGAATGACATTCCCCATTGTGTCCTAGAGCAGGGAACATACAAACCAATTGACGTGAAGTGTGCGTCACCTTAACTTTTCTTTCTACATTTGTTATGTATAGTCTGTCCAACTTTGATTCAAACAAATCGAACGTAAACACGGTCATTCCTTAACCGGAACAGAGCTATGCGACACACAACAACAGCACACTTTCAGTTTCATAATAGGTCTGATTCTTTACCTTGGGTTTCTGTGATTTTTAGTCCAAACTTGTGTCAAAATATTTTTGTATATGAACTTTGACGCAACTTTGGACTGAAATGCGCAGAAAATCACAGAAATTCAAAGTAAAGGAACAGACCTAATATTTCACTTTCAATTTGCTTGATAATTTATATTGCAGAACAATGTTTATCAGGTCAGCTAGTATTTTCATAAAAATTCATATTTGATAGCTTGCTATAACTTTTCCATTAGCACATTCGTGATGTTTTGTTCTTAAATTTTCGCGAACCGACTACGTTATTTGCTTTACGTTCTTGTTCGAAAGCTCGTAGATCTAAAATAAAATTCTTATGACTTAGGTAATTTAATTTTATTTTCAATTTTTCATTTCACATATTAAGGGTATTCATATACAACATCGTAAAATCGTCGTAATCGTTGTAAACTTTTAAGCTTAAACTTAAACTTCGTAATTCTGTCACAATTTGTATGGAAAATTTGACAGATTTACGAAGCTTAAAACTTTACGATGTTTACGACGAGTTTACGCTGTTGCATGAATACCCTTATTATTATTTTTTTTACACACTATAGTGTTAAATTTGAAATTATGCATATTACTCGTCTGCTGTTGTGGGTAGGAGGGTGAAAAGTACTTTACGACCTATTATCATGCCAACCAAATATATACAAACAAAATTTCATAAAAATCGGTCCAGCCGTTTCGGAGGAGTTTGGCGACAAACACCGTGACACGAGATTTTTTATATATAAGAATATGAAGGTTTGACATTTTGAAATATTTCACAGTTAAATAAACATTTTCATTAACTTATATATGTGGTCCGGTCACTGCAGCCTTCGCAGCAACACTTTAACTCCTCCTTAGGGCATAGGGCAGCATTAACTTACAAAGCTTAAATGACGATCAAAAACTTACCTTAATAACAATATAAAGTACTAGAGAAAAATTTGTCTTACTTGTAACTTGTAAGCACCCTTTTATGCTAAAGTCAAGTCGTATAATATATGACTGTACTTAAAACTAATTAACACATACTTTCAACATAATAGTTTGTGTTTTTGCATTTTTAAATTACATATACGAGTAATTATCTTGATGTTCTCCAAAGTACCAAATGAGCAAAAGAAAAAGTATATAGCTTCTAGATAGGCAACTTAAATTAATTAAAGATTTTCAATTTCAAACAGCCCATTATTAAATTTTATGATCAAGCAATTATTTCTTAGAAGCAAAAACGAAAGGCATAATCTTATAGCAATATGGAGCATCCTCAATAATAATCAAGTAGCTACATATACTCGTACCTCAAAGAAAAATTTATTTGGTCACGTATTAACCTACGTTTAAGGTCTTACGTCTTTTAGTTTTGAGACAATTGTTCGGTGTTGGAATTTTAATTTGCTATTGTTTAATAATAATCTTCAAGTGCCAGCAACAACCAAATGCCAGACAACAAAATACATAAACCAGGTGCCAAATGATGTTAATAATAATTACAAATATAATTCCACAATGAATTTAAATTGGAAAATAGAAATCATCACAACATTAAATTGTTGTTGTGTATTGTTTGGATGTGATGAACGCGGAGCTTGTCCGTATAATCTACAATGGTATTCTGGTAGTAAGAGGTAAACTAAATGCAATACAATCTGATGAACACCGCCTTTACCAAACTATATACTACACTAGCTTCATGCATGCAGAAAATATAGTTACTTTCAATTTCAACATTTAAGTTTTTTGTTGCATTTTTAACTCTAAGGAACTACATGAAGGTTTTGGCGAAGACACATACCGACAACGATACTTTTGCAGAAGTAACGTGTCTGCATGCGATGCGGGAATTATTTCATCGGAAAAGAAGACAAGAAAAAGATACCAAGTTATACCTTTTTGAACTGGTGGGCTTAATTGGTTGGAATGAAAGTGGAAACGGAATATTTGTTAACTATGTATTTATATAGAAGCATGTGCTTTCATGAGGTGAGACTCTTTAAATAACACTTTTTCCAATGTATTTTGAACGAAAGTATGAAGCATGAAGCTTTTAACCTCGTTGTTTAAGCATTGTTTATTAATAAAATAAAAAACAAAATACTCCGCTTAGTTTTGTTATAACAAAGTGAAGTCTGTCACCAAGTATAAATGCACTCTAGTTTATCTTGGGAAATTTGCTTTTCCTGGATATTATGTTGTATGGCTTTTTAAATACTTCAAAAACGACTCTTTGCATCGATTGAAATTGAGTTTTCCTTAAAGAGTGCGAATCAGCCTTATCGCCAATTCCGAGGGAAAAAGCTTTCCCTCGGATTTTATTTGTTCCCAGGAGTTGAATACTCTCATCGCCAATCTCCCCCGAATACAATTTCCCCCGGAAATAACTTCGAACTAGATTCGAAATATTTTAAGAGAATTATTTAATTTAAATTATTGAACTGTCAAAATTTGTGAATAAATTAATGAAGTACAATTATGTACCTAAATTTTTAAAGCATTCAGCTACCTCAATCCGTCGCATCCGGCAACATCAATGGCTCCGTCGCCGCAACGGACGCAACGGATTCTATGGGCTGGGCCCTTTATATTTTCAAAATCCTCCAGCTAAACTTAAGTGAATTTTTTCCAGGGAAAAATCACTAATTTTCCTTCGGAAAAAAAAATTGGCGATACCTACTTTTTTCCTAGGAATTTTTTCCTTTTTTTCGAATATTGTTTACGATTGGAGAGTATCACACGGGGGAAAAAATCCGGGGGAAAATTTATTTGCGATAAGGCTGATTATAGTCAGAACAGCTATTATGTCAATAAAACTCAGATAGGAAAATCATTCTAGAGACAGTTTGTTAGATAAATAAAAAAAAATCCACCAGGGATCTTTTGCGCGAGGCAACTGTTATCCCCCAAAAAATAATTTTGAATTTTTTAAATATTTCTTAATAATGCTAATGAAAGCTGTGCTCTTTTGAGCTCCCATGGCTTCGAAGTGATACAAAATTCGCATATTTCAAAATTTTACGGAAAAAAACACAATTTTGCGAAGTTTGATGTAAGCACCGCCATTTTTGATTTTCAAAAAAAGTTGTGTTGTATAATGTCCAGCTTGTGCTTTTATGTGCATTGTGCGGTAAATATCAAAAAGAAAATCGCATACTTGTTGTGAATTTTCGATTTTTTTAAAATATTAACGGCACAAGACACAAAATTAATTTTTTGGTCGTTAAAGTTGAAAATATGCCATTTTTTTTAATTTTTTGAGCAGCAAAACTAGCACTACTTTCATTAAAAAAAATTTTATATTTATGGCCCAAATGCAGCACAGTTTGGGCATAGAACAGTTCATTTTTTTTATTTGAAAATCTAAAATGGCGGTTCTAACTTTAAGCACAGCAAAATAGTTTATTGCCCGAAAAATTGTGACTACGCGAATTTTTTCTATCTTTTCAGCGAATAGCAACTCAAACTGAGCATTAAACAACAACAACATATCATTCGTCGCAAATTGCAAATTTGCAAGTTTACAAGGCGTCACAAATTGAACAAAATCCAACACATTTTTTTTTTGAAAGCATTCAAAGATAAAAATTAGTATTTCTTTTTTCGTTCTGAGCATTTTCTGAGCTTGCTATATGAGCTCAGAATAAAATGACTGAGCAGACAGAGTTTAATGCTGAACACATAGTATTTGACAGCTAGTATTCAGGTGTGCTTCAAAACAAAAGTGCGTTCAGAGCCCTCAGAATACACTTGTTCAGATGATGCTCGTCAGAACATGCTCGACTTGCTTAAACTCTGTTCAGAGCTCTATTCTGAATTAAAAAAGCCTAGAGCGTTACACAGGCTTTATCATACATCGTAGACTCTGTAATACTGAAAGAAGCACTAATTCTGAATTCCAAATTCTTTAAAATCGAAATTCAGTTTTTTGATATAAAATTTGCTCATAAACGGGTTAGAGAAAATATTGCTCAGTGAAAAATAGCTCCAACAAAAAATGAAATGGCCCAATAATGTACAAACAAAATAACAAAAAAAATTGCATTTTGTGAATTCGAGTGATTTTTCATGGATTTAGGCCTTTTTTAATTTTTCAATTTTTCATTCCATAAATTTAATCAAGCGAAAACAGAAAACAAGGCTGTTTTTCATAACAAATAATTAACCCCATTTCAATATAGAAATATCGGCCAAATTCAAATGAATAAAAACGAACCAACTCAAATTTTGAGTCTGATAGATTTCTAGGTGCATTTTGATAGGTGCCTACCTCTAGGGAAAGGAACCTATCTGCTTGCAGAAGTAGCACATCTTGAGATAATGAAATATGTTTCGAAGTTCTCATTTCGCCTGCATTTAATCTAAATTTGATTCAGGCAAGATCATTTCGTCATCATAAATGGAAGAAAAAGAAAAAAACAAAAAAAAGTGGTCCTATATGGCTTCCCTGGGGTACTCCATAGAGTACAAAACTAGACTTTGATACACTTTTTCTGAAAATCAGCTCACACTATATCGATCAAATAAGCAAGCAAAAGAAGTTTTATATGGGAAAACACATGTAAAATATTCAATTAAAATTTGAGTTTAATAACTTTGGTAATAATTGATAAAAAAAATTAAATTTTGGTTAAATTAAGCTTTTGAAGACTGCATCTAAGATTCGGTAAAAAGCTCATAAAAATCGAAACAGAATATTTCCTCAATTTTAGTCCAGTAGAGGAAAATGAAAAAAAAGTCTTATTTTCCTTATATCTCAAAACTAGGAAATATCTGTTGAGTTGAAATGAAGCTTACATGTGGGGAAGAAAACGTGTCAAAGCTCAACACTCCTATGAGATATGACTATTATAGATCAACAGATGGTTTCGTAAGAACTACTTTTTGAACTCCTTAACCATCTATTTGCTTCTATTATAATCATATTGAAACCACGATTTTGGTATTCACACTCCTACACGAAAATAAAATTTGTCACAGAAGGCAAGTACAAAATTATGAAGATGTTGCAAGGTGATATGCCAGGCAACAAACAGCCTTCAAAATTTTAATGACAACTTGAAAAAATTTGTATGAATATAAGAATTAAATTTTTTTAGTAGTTAAAATAAAATAACAAATGATCATATCTTAAAACTCATTAATTTTTATTTTTCTCCAAAACATATGTTTTAGCCTCTCATGATAGATATAAATTTTTTGCACGTGACTTATTCAAAATTTTTTTCGTATACACATGTAAATATTTTTGTTTGTTATACAAACTCTTAACAAAAAAAAAAAAAACACATCATAAACAATAAATTAGTTTTGGTAAAAATTACTTCAAACTAACATGGTTTTCTATGGAAACCATAATAGTGAATCTCCCAAAATGCAAACTTAAAGTAATTATGCAAATTTTTATTTACTATTTATATAGCACCAACTTGCGCTGATTTATTATATGGCGTACGTGCAAAATAATTGAAAAATATTTTAAAAATACAGTCAGCTTGCGCTAGTTTTTTTTTTGAGATTCTTATAGAGAGACTGTTGGACACACATTTAATATTCCTTAAACAATAAAACGCAATCAAAATTCTTCTCATAAAAAAATACCATCAATAAGAAGTATAGAAAAATTGTCTGGTTTGACGTCAGAGTATATAAATTATATTTTAATAACTTTGTGAATGGAGCTTTGGGGGATGTGTGGTATTTATTTCTAAACAATTTTTATTTTTTTGTTGACAGGTGTATAAAATTTCGGGCTATAATTAATTATTTATTAACAAGAAAAATGTGTTTGTAATTATAAATTAAAAAATACTTGGTGTGATGATTTCGAGAAGATGTAGAATCTTCTATCTAAGAATTTGTATTCATAAATATCAACTATGCAATAGGTAGTAGTGTTGGTAAGTTAGTTGATTATATAAGCTTAGTATTTATTATTTAACTACATGAGATACGAGCTACAGGCGTTTCATTATAATTCAATTATTTATACTGCATTAACGAAAAAATAAAGTTCGTTGCTCAACTCTTTTGTTTCGTGCTGGAATGGATTGAGAGACTGTTTTTGAAGAAAAAAAAAATCAAAAATTCAAATAAAACCTGGCCCTAGAAAGTGACTTCCATTCTTCTAATGAGAACCTTCTGCCAGAGATGAGAAACATTCTTCACAACAGTTCATATTCTTGGATGATTGAACTTTTCTTAGCAGAACACCTAAAAAAACTATTTGGTTTAGGTAGCAAAGGCTGGGATCCGAACCCCAGACGAAAGGCCATCACACCCTACTTTTTTATCGAAGAGTACTACAAAAACAAATAATGTAACTTAAATGACATAATTTTCTTTAAATTTGGATAAAAAAAATCTGTGCTTATGCAGTTATGTTATCATCTTTTTATGAGAAGGTTTCATAATAAACATTTGAAGTAAATACAAATATGGACAGCTTTTCAACTCTAGCCGCAATCCAAAACGTTAACAAACTATCAGCAAAATAATGAATCAACATTACCAAACTATACATAGGAACCCATTTTAAACTTTTCTGGATACCGGGTCATATTGGTGTTTATGGAAATATAATTTGCAAATCTAAAAGTCAAAATAGTTTCTTAAAACAATATTCAAGCAATTTTGCAATATTAACCCACCAAAAAAGACAGCTTTTATTCCTACTGGTAGCAACAAAAATAAATGGATTGGTCTCACTACTAGCTCAATCATCACTACTCTTCCCTCAACCAACATCGATACCTTGCTATTTATTCGACAACTAAATCAGCGACCATGACTAAAATGAGTTTGTAACTATAAATTAATAATTAACCATCGAATCTTATGAACCTGCAATTAAAACGATAGATATTATCACCGATTTGTGTGACCCCCATGATGAGATCCTTTTTTTTCGGTGACTTCAACCTTAGTAATTTAAAATGGACTTCATCAGACGACCTTTTGTTTTATTTTTTTTCCAATACCACATCTGTCTAAGAATGTCGTTTCTTAGGGAGCTTTGCTGATTCAAGCCTCTGTTAGTGGCATCTCAAATTTCATGGGTAGACAACTTGACCTTATTTTCACACCAGACCCCATTCATTTTTCTGTCTCAAGTAGCCCCCTTTCTCAGCCAACCATCGATCACTCCCATCCTCCCATTCTTCTCTCTTTTCTTTACGATTCTCCATTAGAGTCCACCCCCACCTACGGATCTGTCTTCTTACGACTTCCACAATTAATATATGAATACCTCTACAAAGTCTCCTTCAATTTTGACAACTTAACCGTAAATGATGCCATAACTTTATTCTACAGAGAAATATTTAGCTCTATTTCTCTTTATGTTCCTTGTCCCCGCCACAATACGTCGTCAACTTCTCCACCTTGGTATAATCGTAAATTTCGCTCTCTGTGATATAGATGAAATAAGTTGTCGGAAAAGCTACCTCCACTCTCGTTCTCTCGCTGACTATTCTAACTATCTTGGTTCTTGTCTCCATTTTACCAAGCTATACAATTTTCCTTACCAGCGTTATCTAACGGAAACGCAATCCAAACTCATCAATGATCTTAAGTCATTTTTTCAGTTTGTTAACTATAAAAGAGAATTCAGTGGTTACCCGCAACCACTCTCTCTTTAACTGCAAGCTATCCTAGCACTATCTCCAATCTTTTTGCTACATGCTTCAAACAATCTTTTGCCGATGGCTCCTTTGTTCCTGATTCTACCTAATTCAATTATATAAAATTATATAAAGGTCATAAAAACTTTAAATATGAATTTAATTTTAATACAGTCCACAAAAATAATAATTCTGTTATTGTTTGTGTTTTTCTTCTTATTTCAATTATATAATCAATCATCTTTCATAACCCCTATACACAAAAAGGGTTCGAAGGGTGGTATTAACAATTATCGTCCCATTGCCAAACTTTCACACATACCCAATCTCTTTCAAAGTATTTTGTATGCCACCTTGAGTTTCTACTGCAAATCTCTTATCTCCTCCTCATAACATGGCTTTAATTTTAATTTTAATTTTTTCATTTTGGTGGGGGCAAAACCCCCATTTATTCGGCTTAATACAAGCTAATTCTTAATCTAACTTAAAAACTAAGAACTTAAGCTAAGTTTCGTGAGGCGTTGAGCGGTTCAGGAGTCGGTTTTTTAAGGAAGGAGTACTTAGGTTAAAGTCGAAGGAGCACATGTTTGAATTAACAGCCCGCAGCATACGAGAGATTGGTTCGTTGGAGCCATAAGAGGTGCGGTGGGTGAGTATATAAAAGAGACGAGGATTACGTGTATTACGAGGGTTAGTATTAAAAGAGACAGAGTTGTAGAGCGATATGCAGTCTACGGAACCAGAGAGAAGTCGATGAATGAAGAGAATGTCTGATATTTCTCTTCGTTCTTCCAACGAATTCAGGTTTATTAGTTTAAGGCGATCTAGGTAGGGAGGCAGGATCAGAGGGTTGTTCCACGATAGACCTCGAAGAGCAAATCGTAAGAAACGACGCTGGATGCTCTCAATTCTTGAAATGTGAGTAAGTTGGTAAGGGGACCAAACTTGAGAGGCATATTCTAGGAGAGGACGAACAAATGATATATATAAAGACCGGGTAACATAGGGGTTGGAGAATTCTTTGGACCATCTTTTGACGAAGCCGAGCGCTGAGTTTGCTTTGAGAATGATATCGTCTATGTGAGTGAGAAAACTAAGCTCTGGGTCACATAAAATGCCAAGGTCGCGAATATTATCAACTATGGGTATAGGTTGATTATGGAGCAAGTAAAAACGGGGAAGAGATTTGATACGTTTGCGTGAAAAAGTGATTGATTGGCATTTGGCGACGTTTAGCTCCAAGTTATTTTTTAGACACCAAACTGAAAAACTGTCAAGATCCTGCTGAATAAGGAAAGAGTCATGTGTTGAGGAAATGGTCTTGAAGAACTTGGTATCATCGGCGTACAGAGAGATAGAAGAATGTTTGATGACCCTTTCAATATCGTTAATAGCGGGAATAAATAAAAGTGAGCCTAGGTGGCTGCCTTGGGGGACACCGGAGGTAGCTAAGAAAGGGCAAGAGGTGGCAGATCTGAATCGAACGCTGTAATAACGGTTTTCAAGGTAAGAACAAATCCATTTTAACAAAGATGGTTCAAACCCTAGAGTGGATAGTTTGAAAAGAATAAGCTTATGGGAAATTTTGTTGAAGGCTTTGCTGAAATCTGTTGAGATAGCATCAACTTCGTAGCCTTTCTCTATGGCTGAGAGGGTGAAGGACACAAATTCAACAAGGTTAGTGGTTGTAGACCGGCACTTGAGAAAGCCATGTTATGAGGAGGAGATGAGAGATTTGCAGTGGAAACTTAAGGTTTCATACAAAATACTTTCGAAGAGTTTGGGTATGTGTGAAAGTTTAGCAATGGGACGATAGTTGTTAACATCGCTCTTCGGACCCTTTTTGTGTACAGGAGTTATGAAAGATGATTTCCATATCTGAGGAAACTGTCCTTGATTTAGGGAAAGGCTAAAAATTTTTGAGAGAGGGAGAGAGAGGGTGGAAGAACATTTTTTTAGAAGTATGTCAGGGAGACCATCTGGACCCGGATTAAATTCATCGTTTAATTGATTCAATTTATATTCGATGAGAAAGGGATTGACAGTTCGAGGGAGAAGCGGTCCAAGTGAAAAACTTTGTAGATAATTGAAATAGGCAGAATCAGGAACAAAGGAGTCATCAGCAAAAGATTGTTTGAAGAATGTGGCAAAAAGGTTGGCAATAGTGCTAGGATCACTCGAAGTTACGTTATTGAAGGAGAAAGTGGTTGGGTAGCCATCGGATTTTCTTTTGTAGTTAACAAACTGAAAGAATGACTTAGAATCTTTGATAAGGTTGGATTGCATTTCCGTTAGATAACGCTGGTAAAGGGAATTGTATAGCTCGGTAAAATGGAGATAAGAACCAAGATAGTTAGAATAGTCAGTAAGCGAACGAGAGCGGAGGTAACTTTCCCATAACTTATTTCTTTTATTCCGCAGAGAGCGAAGGTTGCGATTATACCAAGGTGGAGAAGTAGACGAGGTTTTGTGGCGGGAAAAAGGAACATATAGAGAAATAGAGTAAAATATTTCTCTGTAGAATAGAGTTAAGGCATCATTTACGGTTAATTTATCAAAATTGAATGAGACTTTGCTAAGGTATTCATTGATTAGACGAAAATTTGCTTTGTGGAAGTCGTAAGAAGATATATTCGTAGGGGGGGTGGACTGTGATGGAGAATCGTGAAAGAACGAGAGAAGAAGGGGAGGATGGAAGTTGTCGATGGTTGATAGAGAAAGGGGACTAGATGATACAGAGGAGTTGATGGGGTCTGTTGTGAAAATAAGGTCAAGTTGCCTACCCATAAAATTTGAGATGCCACTAACTTGGCAGAGGCTTGCATCAGCAAGGCTATCTAAGAAGAGACATTCTTTGGCAGATGTGGGATTGGAGGCAAGATAAAACGAAAGATCGTCTGATGGAGTCCATTTAAAATTAGGAAGGTTGAAGTCAGCAAAAAGAAGGATCTCATCATGGGGTTCACATATATCAGTGATATGATAAATCGTTTTAATTGCAAGTTCATAGGATTCGATGGGTTGTGAAGGTAAGATGTAACAACAGACAACGAAAAGTGACTTTCGGGGTAGTGAGATCTTAATTGATACATAATCAAGAATAGGGGAACAGGATATGGCAATAAGGGAAGAGTCTATAGAATTTTTTACAGCAAGAAGGACACCACGGCTAGGGCAATCATTGGTGGGTCGGTTAATATCATCATCGCGATAAACGTTGAATGAAGAAGGGAACAATTCTTGATTTTTGATGCTGGGGATAAGATTCGTTTCAGTCAGTGCATATACTTCGAAGGGTAAGGCATGAGTTTGTTGCAAAACTGACTGAGTTTTGGAACGAAGGCCTCTTACATTCTGATAGTAGAAAGAAAAAGGGAGGTTTTTGGAAAGAGAAGTGGAGGTTGGGAGTATATTAGGAACGAAAAAATCTGTCATGGTCAGCTCTGCTACGTTGAAGGTGTGAAATCCGCTTTGAGTGAATATGCTGTCCCAAGGCATCAAGATCATTCGCCACCTTTTAGGGAGACAAATTAAGAAAATCATGATATTTTATGAAGAGGTTTTTAAGACTTGCGACATTAGTGGGGAGACCTTCCTGTTGAATGGAGACCATTACACTAGTTTTCGTTTTACCTTCAAAGCAGACAGAGTCAGGTTTGTCGTGCAGATATGCCAAAAACAGACGAATGTTTTCGTAGTTTTTTTTATCTCTAAGCCTAGAGAGAGCATAGCGACATTCAGTGGATTCACTAGATTGTTGGGTGCATTTGACTGTAGGGGGTAGAAGGGGATCAATAAAGGAAGAAGAAGGGGACATTGCAGTTGGGAAAGTTGTAAAAGACTGAGTGGTGATTAAGGAAGGGGTAATTGGTATCGGGGGAGAGTTAGAGTAGACTGAAGAATGAGAGACGGAGATTGATGGGTTTGGTGAAGAAGAGGATGTGTGGTTAGGAGTTGTGTTGGGGAGAGAAGTTGGTGAAGGGTTATAAGAATATGAGAACTGCGAAAATTAGGATATTTGCCAGTCTACAACCACTAATCTTGTTGACTTTGTGTCATTCACCCTCTCAGCCTTAGAAAAAGACTACAAACTTGATGTTATATTAACAGATTTCAGGAAGGCCTTCAACAAAATTTCCCTTAATTTTTCTTTTCAAATTGCCCACTTGGCTTTTGAACAAACAAAGAGTTACAATGGGTTTCTTCTTACCTTGAAAACCGTTATTACAGCGTTCGTTTTAGATCTGCCACCTCTTGCCCTTTCTTAGCTACCTCCGGTGTCTTCAAAGGCAGCCACCTAGGCCCACTTTAGTTTATTGTTGCTATTTACGATATTGAAAGGGTCATCAAGCATTCTTCTATCTCTCTGAACGCCGATAATACCAAGTTTTTCAAGTCCGTTTCCTCAACACAAGACTCTTACCTTATTCAACAGGATATTGACAATTTTTCAGTTTGGTGTCTAAAAAATTGCTTGGAGCTAAACGTCACCAAATGCCAACCAACCACTTCTTCATCAATCAATTATCAAATTACCTCCCTATCTCTACCTGCTCCATATTCAACCCATCCACCCACCGTTGATAATATTCGCGACATTGGCATTTTATGTGACCCAGAGCTTTATTTTCTCACTCACATAGACGATATCAAAACAAACTCAGCGCTTGGCTTCATCAAAAGATGATCCAAAGAGTTTTCCAACTCCTATGTTACCTGCTCTTAATACATATCATTTGTTCGTCTATTCCTAGCCTCTCAAGTTTGATCCCCTTATCAACTTACTCACATTTCCAGAATCAAGATCGGTTCCTACGCTTTGCTCTTCGAAGTCTATCATGGAACAATCGTCTGATTCTGTCCCCCTATCTAGACCGCTTTAAACTAATAAGCTTGAATTCGTTGAAAGAACGAAGGAAAATATCGGACATTCTCTTCATTCAGCGACTACTCTCCGGTTCCCTCGAAATACACGCAGTGCTCGTCTTTTTTATATACCCACCCACAGAACATCTTATGGCTCCAACGAACCTATCTCTCGTATATTGCAGACCGTTAATACGAACACTTTAACAACAGCACTCCGTCCATATAACTTCAGCTTCCGAATCACCCTCCCTTTTCTAGCCTTAGCTTAAGTTCTTCGATTTTAAGTTAGATTAAGAATTAGCTTGTATTAAGCTGAATAAATGTAAATACCTCGTGGCATTAATGGTTAGTGCGTTGGACTGTCATGCCAAAGGTGTGTTTATTTTTTATTTAAGCTAAATAAATGGGGGCTTCGCCCCCACCAAAATTAAAATGCTTCATCAGATTGATAATTATCAATTTTATCGATTATAATCGGACACCCGCTAAAAACAAGTTCGGTACTCAGCTCTTTCGTTTGAGTAATGAAATAAGCCTAATCGTAGCGAAAAGATATAATTAGATTCGGTCTCTCGTGAACAACTCAAAAGGAAATTTTTTATTGTATTCGATAGCGAATCTTATGTTTTGGTTCCTTTAAAATAAAATTAGTTTTCGCTAGCGAATCAAATATGCTAGCATCCGTAAAATATGTTTCGTTCCCAAATTTATCATGCTTGAACCATTGAAGATCCATTCACAAACCGTTCCAATAAAAAAGAAAAATGGAAATACATTATTTATCTAGTTACATTAGCTGCATTTTATTATCCCCCAAATCTGATCCGGATTAGATTATCATAATAAAACAAACAGGGTTCCTAGTACGACGAGAGTGTTACAGTGCTTTTGTAATTTTTCTCTACTCTATTCTCTATTTTCTCCCTATTTTCAACACAAAAAAGCCAACTTCACGTCAGAAAAAAACAAATTTTTGCAAGAAGGTTCTAAAGGGTTTGTGGTCAGAATGGATTTGTTAATCGAAATCCAAAATCAAAGTTGGATTGTTGTTGTTTTGTGTTGTTTTTGTAATTCATGTATTTTCGTATGCAAATTCAATTCAGATCTGGGGGAAAATAAAATACAGCTAATATTACAATCAATTAACGTAGGACTTCAATTATTTTTTTTAAATACTGCTAATAGTGTATTTCGATCCAAATGCCAACGAATTGCCCTAAAATCACCATTTTCTGGAGCAGTAAAAAAACTGTGATAATTTCTGGTTTTTATATTGATTTTTTAATCCATCGACATTGGAGCCATTTTTTATTTTTTTTTTTATTCATTTTTATTTTTCCATTTTATTTAAACTACATATCTCAAAGCTAGACAAAAATTCATAAAAACTAGCCTACTTATCAATATCTTATAACTAACTTAGTGACCCCGATCGGGTGTTCTAAGATAAACTATAATAATTTAATGCTAATGCCTTCTGGCCTAAGAACTATCTTAATACTTAAACAATTCAGAGCCATTCCTCTATAGAAGTTGACAGTTTTCGACGTTAGAAGGGTATTTCAATCCAAACATCAACAAATTGCCCTAAAATCACCTTTATCCGCAGCAGGAAAAAACTGTGAAAATTTCTGATTTTTGGAGTTTTTTGTATCCATTGACATCGTAGTCATCCTTCTATAGAATTTGACAGTTGGTGGTTTGATATATGGGAGCGAACTATGTATATTTTGACGGAGAAAGTGTATTTCATATAAGTGCATTGTAATAAATTATTAAAAAGTCTCTAGGGTGGAGTTTCCCAGAATGATTTGTGTCATTGTTATCATTAGAAGAGCTTTTTTTTTAAACTTGCAATGTGGGTCCATAAAGATTTTTCAGACAAACGCAAATCAATTTTGTTGAGCTATTTAAAAGCCTTATGGCCGATTTCACGAAAGGCTTTTAATTTTTTAAAAAGCCTTTTACCCTTTAAATAACGTTTTTTGGTTTCACCAAATGCTTTTATATTGAAGAAGATTTAAATGCCCTTGTAAACTAAAAGCTCGTTTTTGTCTTATTAAATTTTAAAAGTCTTTTTTGTCAAGCCTTTCCAGTCAACAACAGCTGATATTTTGCTGTCAAAATAATTGTCCCTCATCCATAATGCTTTTTCACTTTTTCTCATATACTTCGCATGTGCGAGGGAAACAACCTCTTTGTTTGAATCCAGGGGTGTGAGCAAACTCAGTCAAATTAAAATATCCCTAAAATATCCCTTTTCTACATTGGTGAAACGAAAACATTTTAAATGTCTGATGAAATTTAGAAGGAGTTTAGATAAAAGTAATTTTAGTGTTTCTTTATGAAATTGGCCATTAGTTGTCATATCATAGCTATCATTGAAAGTTTTAACTTTAATTTTTAGCTTAGGGTTTAATTATTATTGCTGACCAAAAACAAATGTATTTCGACCCAAATTTCCACATAAAATGATTTTCAATATTTCAACAAACATTGCCGTAAAGTAAAGTTATAAAATCTTTTAATGTGAAATGTTGGGGAAAATTTAATTTTTTGTTGACTAGAAACAATAATTAAGTTCAAAAGCTATATTTTTCCATCAAATTAATTATTGATTTTGCTTTTTGAATGTCTCAAAACTAACAATTAAAATGTTCAATTATGAGCCTAATATTGAGTTACTTTGCTTTTCGTAATATATTCACTTATATATTTCTCAAAAGCAATTAAAGTCTTTGTGATATTTCTTTAACATTTACACAAAGTCAAAAACTCTTCATAACGCGCAAAGGTAATTTATAATTACTTAGCTGTAAGTAATGAGTCTGTTAAATTTTTTGTTTCTTGCCCAACAAATTGCACCTTTCTGTCAAAAGTCACATGTCACAATTACACTATGTATACATGAATTTCGTCTTACTTAACTTTAACAAAAAAAATTAAAGAAAAATGTCATACGGTTAATCATAAGGTTAAAGATCCAAGCACTCACAGCCTTAAGATTTGCATAGAAAGTTTATTGTTTTTTTTTTTTGCACAATGTGACGAAGCAACTCCCTATGTATCACAATGTGACAATCTAAAGAAATAAAAATAAAGAAAACAACCAAAGAAGCACATTTATTTGTAATTCGAACCAAGTATCAGATCACTGTGAGATACATTTGGATGGATTTATTTGCTTGAGTCACGTTTTTTTTTGTTGTTGTGTACGTTTTTCACCATTTTCGTACTACACATTTATAAAACACCATAAGAAAATGAGAACACTTTCACTTAATGTTAAACGGCCGAAACCCCTTAGCAAAGAGGCTATAAAAACCGCGCCAATATAACGACATTGAAATATTAAACTACTCGTTTAGAGTTGCATAACAAAGAAAAAATAAAAAAAAAGAAAAAACATTGTTGATAAATAAAAAGCGAAAGAGGTTTTCTTGGTATTAAGCTTTAAGGATATATGTATACGAGTAGGTGTTTGCATCTGATGGACAGGAACAATAAGACTTTGCTTTCTCTACAGCTGTTATTTAACGAAATAATGTGATGCATTGAAAGTTTTCAATATACAATGATGGAAGACAGTACATAATTTGTAGTGCATTAAAACAAATCAATTTCTACATTTAAGTCATTAATCAATGCGAAAATGGATTTTTTTTTTATTTTTTGCTAGAAAAAAAATTATTTTTTATAATTTTTGAATGCAATGTTAACATAACAGATATTTTCTTTCTTCGTGACCTTTCTTTATTTATTAAAACAAAAAAACAAAATACCAACATAATTTTTCTCTTAATTCATTTTTTGTTTAGTCAAGGGTGTTTTTTGAGAAAATTTGAAAGAACCGGGATCGTCTTGAATGAGCTAAAATAAAATTTGAATTTTTCCTCTGAGGTCAACTTATAGAATCCTTAACATCTGTTATCACTGATCACTGATTACTGCTGCAAAAAAATCATTCCTGCATTTTGACCTTAGGATAATTACAAGCAAAGTTAAAGCAAATTCGTCTATCTATTTAGGAAATACCTCGATGGCTCGATGAACATCTGGATGCACAGAGAAATAAACCGACGCAACGGAGACGGTATGACGGAAATCATTTTTTTGGACTTCTGCTTCATCGAAATGTTTGTTATGATCAAAGCCTCGATTTTTTTTCTATCTGAAAAAAATACATACTTGCCATATAAAGTAAATACAAAACAAGAAACCATAAATAATAACATTTTATATGAAAACTATAAATTGCCAAATACTATTGAAGGTTATCAAGTTTGAAATATTTTTCTGAAAAAAATAAATCTAAAAGAGGTAATATGTTCTACTTACTCAATCGAGGTCTTCTTGTCGGCCAATAGTCATTAAAAAAATGTTGTATGTCTTTAATTTTTAAGTCGAAAATACTGGCTTAGCCAAAAACATATTACGAGTATTAAGCTGGAAGTAATAAGGAAGGGTTTTGTTCATATTTAAATTAACGTTGCATGATGTGCAATACCGACATGCAAATTATGCATCATAAAGTACAGGATATAATTACTTTTAAGGTAAATTGTTTATTATTCGGTGATTTATTTTGAATAGTAAATATAAATACTCTTAAAGAGGGATTATTAATAAGAGAATTATTGTTTTTTTTAATTATTTTATGTATGACTATTGACCTTTCAAAAGGTATTAAGATGCGTTTTACAAAATTAATGGATAAATATCCTTCGATGTTAAAGGGTTTATTGACTTAGGATAGGATGAATGCGATTGAAATATCAAATAAGTTATGACTTATGAGTGAACATAAAAAATTAAAATAATGATGCACAATCTATAAACTACTAGCGCATGATTTAGGCCATTTTGTGGGTAGGTACACTTCTTGACTTCATTCAACACCCTGGTCCATACTAGTGAGCAGTGAAAATGGTCATTGCGAGTAATTATAGCAGTCACAAGATTTATCATACTTTGCTCACAGAAAGATTTATGGCCATCGAATAAGAAAATATTATTGGCACACTCGTGGTCGATGGATTAATAAGTTATAAGTTAATCTGTTTCTTGCTCTTGGCCAAGAAAATTATCTATTTTATTTCAGAGGTAAGATAAAATCCCAAAAAAAATTAATTTATTCATGAATTATCCATAATTTACACCCTTTTTTCGGGTTTTTGTTTGTTTTGGGAAAAGTACCTTTTGTTTTTTTTTTTAAGTTATCAAAAACAAAGAAAGATTTTAACATTTGGTTTTCGATAGCTGACAGTTGATGAGGGCATTGAATATCAAACACAAAAACAGCACTTAAATACGTACAATTTTGAACAATTTCAACTTAAAAAATAAAAATCACAATTTTTACTTGCGATATATGTAGGTACTATGCATAAGGCAAGTTTTGGATTCGTGCAAAAAAAAATTTAAGATAACAATCAAACATGATATAACGATGATAGAGAACACCAACAAAGTGGGTGGCACAATTCTGTCTGTCTGTCTGTCTGTTCGTCTACAGCATAAACGGCTAGATCGATTTTCTTCAAACTTGGTATATAGTGGTTTTTGGTGATTATGCCCACACGTTTTTTTCATTTTTTTTTAGAACCAAAAATAACGGTACCTGCCACACAATTTGTTTTTAGCAATTTTACATAATCGTATTTTTCTCAAAAACGGCTTGACAACTTTGCTTAAAAAAAAACTATAAACTTATTTTAGTAAAGGCTTCCTTTGGGTGGAAAACCATTTTTCAAAAATGGTTATTATTGGTACCTCCCAGAGAACAATTTTTTAAATTTTCGATTTTCTTCAAAACGGTACGACCGATTTCAATTATTTTTTTATGCAGAAGCTTCCAAAAAATATAAACAGTTTTGTGTAGGTACCAACATTTTTGAAAAAAAATTTTTTTGGATTTTTAAAAAATGCTTCAAATTTTTTTTTTGGAAAATCAGATATTTCAAAAACGACATGGTCGATTTTTTTGAAACTCGATATTTAAGAGTTTTTTAGTACTCTCTACAACATTTTTAGAAAAAATTTAACATTTATAAAAAAATTACGGTACCTTCCATACAAAAGTTAAAAACCGCAAGTGAAACTATTTTTTTGCTTAATGACGACTCCTACGATTTTGATTAAACTTTTTTCATAAACTAAAAATAAGTGCAATCTATTAATAGTACCTGTCATAGAACGTATTTTTTTATTTTGAATTTTCTCGTTATCGGCTAAACGGATTTAGATGAATTTTTTTATATAAAAATTTCAGATAAGATTTAATAATATTGCATATCAAAATTTTCAAAAAAAAGTTTTTGGATTTTTAAAAAAAGTTTCAAATTTTTTTTTTGAAAATTCGATATCTCAAAAACGGGTTGACAGTTTTAATCCAAATTTTGTTTTTATATACACATAAATACATACTTTAGATTTGCATACCAAAATTTGTCTTTTAAAATGTTTTAATAATTTTGTATATAAAAAATATTTTTTTAGAAAACCGCTCCAACGATTTTACACTTTTTTTCCAATCATATTCAATCAATAATTAAGATGGCATTCTTGTTTTTCACCTCAAACTGTCAAAAGAGTTGTTTTAGGCAATTTAAGTATCGTATTTCATATGCTTCTCTATGTTCATTTTTCTCTCATAATTTCCATGTTTTTATATACAATTTTTTTAAACCCGCAGTGTCTTGAACATAAGAGCAAGTACGTTCGACCCAGTCGTGCATTTTATTGTATGTGCTTTCGTTGGTTTGTAATATTTATTATAATTTTTAGCATTTAAAATCAATGTTTCAGAAATTGCCAAGAAATCATGCCATCAAATATTATTGACCAATTAGGGACACTTAAATGCAAGGTTCAGAGAACCATAAAATATGATTCGTTCTCCCGTGAACAACTCAAAAGGGAATTTTATTTTTGATCCGATTACGAATCGTATTTTTCGGATCTTTTAAAATAAAATTCGTTATTACTATCGAATCAAATTTCCTGTCATCCATAAATATGATTCGATCCCGAATTTATCACGCGGGAACTATTGAAAACCCATTCATAATCCGATTTTTTTTTTTTAAACATGTCAACTTCATGTTTCTTGACCGATTTCAATGATTATAGCTCAGATAGAATTAATACGAAAAATATTTTCAAAACAGGGTTTTTAAAAAAAATGTCTGCATTATGCAACTTCATTGTGATAGCTGAGACAGAATTAAAAATAAAAAAATAATTTCAAAACAGCGTATTTCAAACATTGCAAACATTTTGCAACATCGGTTTTTCTTCAATGATTTGAATAAAACTGACACGGGTTATGGCTGATACAGAATTAAAAGAAAGGAAAATATTGTCGCTAAGAGAACAACGAAGTTGCAAAATGTTGACATTTTTTTGAAAGCACCCTGTTAAAAATATTTTTTTTTTTCTAATTTTATGTCAGCTCAAACCTGTGTCAATTTAATTGAAATCGCTCTAGGAACAAGGAAGCTGCAAAATTCAGACATTTTTCTGAAACACCCTGTTTCAGTTTGCTCGTGGGATAGATCGAAAACTATATCGTTCACGAACTATATTTCTTATGAGTCGTAAGAAGATCGGTAAAGAAGAATAAAGATTGTATTTTATGATCCGCGAACGATACTTTACGAACCCTGCTTTAATAAGATTTTTTCTATTCTTATTTAGGTAGGGAAAATTTTCACTTAAACCCGATTAAATTCTCATGTAAAGGGAATCCTGAATTCCACATCTTCGAGTAGAGGCAAACAAAAAAAACTGAAAATGAGAAAACAGAAAGAATAAGTTTTGAATGCCAATCTGTGACGGGGATGACATAGACTTTTTTAATACGAGTCCAGTGCGGACCGTTTTTGCAAAACTCAACAAATCCATTTTGCAAATTTTTCAGGAGAAGGTTTTTTCTTTCCTATTTGAATAAAAATGACAATTCTCGAAAAGTATTAATGCAGAACTCTTCTTCGCTGCATATCTCATCAGCAAGTTCATTTCCGTTTGAATTTGTTCAAAGCATACACCTTAATTTTGAACCCAAAAGTCATGCTTTTGTTGAGTTTTGCAAAAACGTTTAATTTTCATATAAATAAATAAATACAAAAATTAATATGAAATCTATAAATTAAACAAAAAAAATAAAATAAGTTTATATTTACGTTAAAATAAATATAAGAAAAATTAATAAATTATATAAAAGTGAAAGGCCTTTTTAAAATAATAGGTAACTTAAATTCAAAAAGTTTTTGAAATGGCAAAGTGTTTTTCGATTTTTTCAGGAGACTCAGTTGCGTTGGCTGATTATATTTTTTGGTAAAACTTTTAAGTATTATCTAAAATAACCGAAAAATGAATCAGTTTCTCGATATCATCCATCTTTTAGCTGGGGTTGGGATTTAGAAAACGCTTGAAAACTGTCTTTGGTTGTACATATGCACTCATAGAACTTTTCCCGGGGGGGAGGGTGTTATCTTCCAAAGGGAGCATGATTCCCAGAATGGGGGTCCAGAGATCATGGATACCGACAGAAAAAAGACGAGTCTTTGCGAAAAGTCCATAGCAACATTTAAAAAAAAATTGCTAGCGTGATATTCTCCAGGGCTTGGAGGTAAATATCCCCTTTGACCCCCCTCCCTGCTCCAGACACCTATGGCTCAATAGAAAATCCGGTTAATGTATTACGCACACTTAATGTAGCTTTCTTTTCCTGATTGTCGAATATATAGCTCTTCGTACTTATCTTTAACTTCAACGTCGATTGATTTCTTATTTATGTAAGAAAATTGACTTTTTCAAAAACACAAGACAACCATCGTGATTGTGTTTTTGTTCAGAAAAGCACCAGAGTCCAAAAAAGACAAAGTTTTGTTAGAACACCTTTGGAGTTGGATGAAGATTTTGCTCTAAGTTTGACTAATAGTGCCCTTAAAGAAAAAAACAAAACTTCGTTTAGTACTAGGATTGTCTGTCAGGTGTTGAAAGTTATACGTTCTTCTGGAACAGACATACATAAACTACGCAACAGGTGATGAAAGTAGAAAAAAAGCAAAATAATGAGGTTTAAGGATTTTCCATCATTTTTTACACTTTGGCCAACATTTCGAATAAAGACTTAAAACTCAATAAATTTTGTATGGCAAATGTCAAGTGTTTTCAAACACATATGTTAAGGTTATCTGAATAATGAAATTTTAAATAGATTTTTTTATTAGCTTTAACTTTAAGGGGCAAGAGCAAAAGAAATTAAAATATTACAAAAAAATAGGCGCAGTCCTATACATACATAGACAGCGTTTATAAGTTTCGTAACGCACCACATCAACTTATGTTTGAACGATGAATATAATAATTACATAAATATGGTTCTTCAATAACCCACCAATGCATTCTTGAACTAATATGCACAAACCGTTCGTTTAAGACAAATGCTTTTGTTAAGTTTTGCAAAAACTCAGTGTGTTTTGTTGAGTTTTGCAAGAACTCAGTGGCGTTTGTTGAGTTTTGCGAAAACGCTGAGCTTTCAAATTTTTTAAGAATTAAATCTGTACCGTTTTTCTATTTTTTTATTTCGACATGTTGTGCGCCTCTTGAGGCCAAAAATTTTGATACCCATAACTCATTTTCGGATTTTTGGCGTTTGTTGAGTTTTGAAAAAACGGTCCTCTATGAACTGTAGAAATTTCCTGGGGTGGATAAACAAATTGTTTTAATGAATTTTCATATTGTGGCGGTGGAAAACGAACCCAATCAAGCCCAAATCGCCTATGACTTCATTTGGGGATGATTTAGGACTTTTTTTTTTGGTTTGCTATAAGAAAAGAAAAGTCGAATATCTTTTATGCTGGAGGTGGACAAACGATTTTAATGGTAGGACAAACGTGGACTAACGATGGACAAACGAATCCGATAAAAAAAAAAACAAATATTTTGAAGTCGGGGTTCTGACTTCACACAGCTCACATTTTCCAAAAATTAAGATTATTTGCTAATGCAAAACATATGAATATTAATTTTTAATGAATGTTTTAATTACATTTTTTGATGTTTATTTTAATTAATTTTTTGGCCTAACGAACTATCACTTATTTAGCTCTCAACAACCAAGTACTTACGGGCTATTTACCTATGTATATTTTTATGAAAAATTACCTGGTTAGCTCATACCGTGAAGTTACCAACATGACCATTTTTTGCAAGCCAAAACAAAAATGCGCAATACATTAATTCTCAACAACCAACTTTTTCGGAGTTCCCTTCCAAAAGGAAAGCTGACTCCAAGCCTGGGTTCAAAGTGGAATAAATAATACTCACAGCCGAATAATAAATTTAAAAAACGGACATATGTACATATATGTTAATTTTATAATGAAAACAAGAATATTATTAAAAAATAAAAGTTTTAATTAAGTGACGAAGTATAATAAATATAAAAAATCCGGGATAAAAAAAATGTTTGCTAATTGATAAATAAATCAATAAACAAGAAAAGAACATTTAATATAATATTAATATTTTAAAGCCTTTATCCAATACTATAATCAAATCTGTTTAATAGCAAAAATATGCAACTCTGTCAAAAAAAAATCATTTATGTCAAAGTGACACATAACTTAATGTTTCCTCTTTCAAAATAGCCGGCAAAATTTTAATATACATAAATAAATTATACCATTCGCCTTTTGTTTGTCGAAAACAACATCCAACCACATTAACAATAAAATTTGAATCTTTTAATCCATTATATAATTAGTAGATAGAGAGATATGTGAACATTGACATGAATATGTATATTTAAGCAGATTTTGACATCATTGGTAGTTTGTGGTAATGTAGTGTTTCTTCTTTCTTCTTCTCACAATCTTCAATTCACTGTCAAGTTCAAGGTAATCACTGTCATAGATCATCATGCAAAGAGTCGTCGGCGAGCTATTTTGTTTTTTTTTTTTGCTGCTGCTTCTTTGTAATGACCACTCCAGTCTAGACGCATACTCACACAAAGTGTGAACAACCATTAATCTTATAATTTACAGAAGAAAAAAAAAATCCAAAAAATCCATAGCAACAAACAACTCAATGTTTGTCCAAACACTTAAAATGGTCTACTTCATCGCAACAACTGTCAGCTGAAAAAATCTGCCAAATGACGAAGAATAATCACCACAGCCGCAGCTTAGCATGGTGATGGCGGTGTAAATGATTGAAATACTTCATGTGGAATGCCACTTTCACGAAACATTTTTCTCTTTTTTTTACATCAATAATCTGTAAAGGGGGTTTACTTTATTGTATAAGTTTTGTGTCTGTAACTTATTTGGTGTAATCCATGCTCGAGTACGATTATTTGATTACCCACCTACGGGCCATAACCGATCCAGTGAAGTCTAAGTAGAAAAAATCACTCACGAAATGACTTGCACTTACCACCAATAGTTATAATTCGAATTGGTGGTGAATTCGAACGATAGCAATGAGCAATAATATCCGGAAGAGAAAAGCCTCTTTGTTGATCAACAAAAATTAAATATGGCCACTAGGTACGGTACCTGTTAAATATTGCGTTGCAATGCACTGTGTGAGTTTATCGTTTGAGCAATAAAATAAAAATTTAAAGGAAAGTGGTGGCATGAGTGTTGATGACGATTGGCAGCCTGCAATATGGTTGAAGATGAAAATTTAACTTTTGATTAATGTTGTTTGTGGTATTTGAAGTAGTTACTCGCAGTGCAACTTATATGTTATGCAATTAAAATTAATACCAAATCAACTAACTGGTTGTAAGGGAACACTGATGTGTGGCAGATGGATGGTGGAATGAGGTGTTTTAATCAGCGTAGAACCAGATTTTATAAAATAATTTGTGAAGATACGCTGCAGTAAACTTATGATTTGAGTTATGCAATTGGATTCATAATTTCAAGTGAATTACAAGTTTATTGTAAGACTTTGAATCAGAGGTAGCACAAAGTTTAAGTCACGCTTTGAAATGGCCTACAGATTATAAATTTACAATTATTCATAAAGGTAATGTTAAGATTGCATATGGCTATCACGTATTGGGGTCACTTAACAGTTTTGTAGCAACTTATATTTTTTTTTGGCATATCACTCTCTGTTGTGAGAGTGCACTTTAGTAAATATATGTACGCACATTGGGCATTTCTGCACGTGATATTGCGTAGGTTCTCTTCAGGGAATATGATTAAATTTTGTAAGTTTTGTAACATATTGAATTTATAAAACTTTGTTTACTTTCAATAAATGTCGTGCGAATTTTCAAGGTTATCGGATGTTTTCTTGTTTACATTTGAAATCGAAAATAAAACAAGTTCATTTGATAATTTTCGCATGATATATTTTGTTTATCAAAGTGAATAATTAATTTTAAGATATAGAGTTGGCATGTGTACATAAATGTAGGTACATTAAACTATTTTATTCTGAATTTTGAAAATTTTTGACAACAAGATGTACATTTACAGCCAAATTCTTCCAAGAGTCTTTACGTTATTACCGCTACTAGTTCTGAAGTAAGTACTCAAATCGGTAACTCCAATTTTAATCCAGACAATTTGTTCTCAAAAGGGCCCTTGGCTAGCAAATTGCGGGGTAGTTTGATTTTTTCCCTTGTTTTCGAGGAAGCTGAATCTAAATCTAAAATTTCAAGACGCAACATTGACAAAAATGCAAAAAGTAATGCAAAAATTCATTTTTCATGGCTCAAAAACTATCCATTATTCGTAAATTACATCACAGTACAATTAAAAGTACATACACAATTTCCAAGAAATCTCAGTGTAAGGTTTTTTTTCTCCGGCAACCCATTTTTGAACTCAACTTACTGTTTCGACTCGAAAGCACTAGTTAATTACATTATGAGTGAAAAATTTGAATTTTTGCCTAAAACATGAACAAAAATATAATTTTCTGATGGTGTTTGATGCGCTGAATTCGAATGTCTCAAAAACTTGGTGTACAAGAGCGATTCGGAGGCCAGCTGGGAAAAAGTTTGTTGAGAGCTCAAACGCATTTCCAGAATAGAACAAGATGGCATATAGCCCCACGAGGGGTCAATGAGCTTAGTAAGTAAATAGGTAGCGAGTTTAAAAAAGTGGTCCTTGTTGTTTTTGAAATATTAAGTATTCCAAGATTATTTTTTAAATAAAAAAAAAATATTTTTGATAACTTTGGTACGCAATACTTATATTTCTTAGAAGCATCTGTATACACAAAATTTTAAAATCAATCATACCGTTTTCAAAAATGGTTTTTTTTATAAATAAATACTATTGATAACACTGGTCTGCAACAAAAATCGCCTTTAAACCAAAATATACTTTTCTAAAGGATTTTGGTATGCTGAATCCGAATCCGAAGTCAAAATTACTCTAGCACGTCACGTTTTTGAGATATTCCAACTCAAACATGTCAAAAACCCGTTTTTTGGGTACTTTTGACGTCGAATTTCTTCACCGATAGAATTTTTTTTTAAAACTAATAACAGGACCTGAAAGAACTATATTTCATCTTTCTAAATCATGTTAAATCTTTTTAAAATTCGTTTTCCTTCCAAAGATATTGTAATTTCAAGGAAATCATCCAAGAACTACTTAGCTCTTATAAAGCTCTTAATTGCAACATGTCACTGAAAATTCATTTTTTGGACCCCCACTTAGATTTGTCACCTGGTTAACCTTGGTGTAGTTTTAGATGAACATGGTGAAACGTTTCATCAAGACATGATGCACATAGAACGAAGATATAACGGGAAATGGTCAGAAGCAATGCTGGCAGATTTTTGCTGGTAAATTTCTCGTCAGGCAATGGAAAATATGAAAAGAAAAAAAGCTACAAAATAATATGTTTAAAGAAAAAAAGGTTTTAGTAAATTGTTTTTTTTTTTTTATTTTTCAGTTTATTTTATTTTTTAAAATTCCTTTAAGGTGTAGTTTTGTAGAATCGGAGTGTTTTTTTTTATATTTCAAAATATTTTACCAGTTTTTTATACAGAACACTCAGTGTAACACATATACAAATGGGAAAAAAGTGTTTGGGATTTTAAAACGCTTACTTATTCTTTTTTTAAAGTCTTTGATTAAAATTTATTTAATATACTTGAGTTTATGAATATCAAATGTATAAGGAAATTGTATAATTTTCCAAAAAAATATGTTTTTTACAGCGTAAATCATAAAAACTACGAAATTTCGAATTTTCTGTTTTTTTTTTTAAATAACGGTTTAAAATATAGGTGAACATTGATGGATGATGACAAATCTGGTTTCATGTGAAAGCTAATATTATGTGGAGTAAGTCCTCCAAATTTGAGCAGAATAGGCACAATAGCTTTTTTTTTTACCAGGTCAACCAAGACTTAAGAGGGCTCTTTTTTACAAATCAATCATATTTTTCAAAAACCAATTTAAAAAAAACTGGACGTGATAGAATTTTTCTGAAACCAGATTTAGATTCAAAAAAGTCAAATCTGTCATAATTTCAAAGAATTACTTGAAGGCAAAAAAAAAGTTGATTTTTGCAGACCAGTGTAATCATTAAAAATAGCTTTGAGGTGAAAATAGTTTCCACTCAAAGGTAGATAGCCATCACCAGGGTTCGTAAAATATCGTTCTCGAACCATAAAGTACTGATCTTTTTCAATTCTTTATTGATTCTCACGAACCGTAAAAATATGGTTCACGAACGTTAAAATTTTCGATCTAAAAAAATGTATAGTTCTCTGATTCTCTCACGAACAAACCAAATACTTTTTATTCTCTCGTTCGTGAGAAATCGGAAAAATAAAATTCAAGTAGAATTAGTTCTCGCACGATAAGGTCTGAAAAGATAATTTTTGATAAACTGCGGATATAAAGTCTTTTTAGGAAGTTATATTTGTCTTATCACGAAGAAGCTTGTAAAGTCATTCATTGTCAGATTCTATTGAAGCATAGCTAAGATTTCGAGGCATTAAGAAAACTCAAAGTTTTTACTGCTCCGGAAAAAGGTGATTTTTGCAATATTGGATATTTTCAAAACACGGTGTTATATCGTTGTTCTTTGAGCGATTTCAAGGCAGAATTAAAAAAAAAAATATTTTCAAAACAGGGTGTTTAAAAAAAAAACATTTTCCAACTTCGTTATACCTTGAGAGATTTCAATGAAATTGAGACCGGTGATGGCTGATACAGAATAAAAAAGAATAAGATATTTTCGCTGAAGGAACAGCTAAGTTGCAAAATGTTGATATTTTTTTGAAACATCCTGTTTTGAAACTATTTTTTTTTTTTTTAATTCTTTATAAGCTATCACCAGTGTTAATTTAATTGAATCGCTCAGGGAACAACGAAGGTCCAAGAATTTTGAAACTTTGTCCTTCGATACTTTTTCTTGCGTAACTTTGGTTTTTCGAAACTCTCTCCTTTAGTAAAAATAAATTTTTCTTTCTTATTTGAACGGACCGTGATAAGATTTTCAATATGGTTCCCATGATGTGATAAATTCGGGATCAAACCATATTTTACCGATCGTCGATTTTGATTCGATCGTGATATCGAATTTTATTTCAAAAGATCCGAAAAAAAAAGATATTTTGTAGAACTGCAAAAATGAAAAAATCGTGTGGGGAAATGACCAAAAACTATATGTACCAAGCTTCCAAAAAATTGATTCATCCATTTAGGAAACAGACAAACAGATATGTAGATAGATTGTGAGACCCACTTGTTTCGTCTTTCCTGTCATTTTTATAACAAGTTTGATTAAAATCTCGAGTTCGATTTTTTTACGAATGCACAATTTACCATATACATAGTACCACAAGTAAAAATCTTTTATGAATTTCACTTTGTAAGATGAAATAATTCTATGGATTAAACAAAAACTTCGTTGTCTATTCACTGAGCCATCGAAGTCGGCTGAAATTGAAATAAAAAATACATAGTTTGATACGTCAACAAAATTTTTTACTGCATCAATGTTAGAATTTAGTAGAATGTAGCGGGTACTTTATTTAGTATGTCATTATGTAACCATTGAATAACTTTGACATTCATCAACCGATTGACTCTAGTAGACACTTTTTTCAAACGTCAATTCTGCTCAATTTTAACCATGAACCGCTTCACACCAAAATCATCAAACACAGTACACATAGTAAAAAGGACACAGTTTGCTTTTGTCAATAGTGGCAGTCACTTTATTGATTTTGATTTCAAAATATTTTCCAAATTTTTATTTCTTAAATTTTTGGAAAAAAAAATACTTTTTATTTCATTTCAAGTCAAAAAAGTATCTAACTAATGCAAAACTGTGAACAAAATTTGACGGAAATAGTTGTGTTTATATTCATTTTGATTAAGACTAGGCAATGTTTAGGAACAACATAATTTTTTACTTTAATTGGTGTGTAAGACTTTGAATATTCGGTGAAGAAAAACGGCTCAATTAATAAATTTGAAAATGCAAAAAATGGAGCTATAAAAATCTACAAATCTGCATACCAACACAAGCCATGCAATTAAAATTTGCAAAGTCACAAAAGATTTACCGAAAGACCACAAAAATTGGGTTTTTAGTACTTTTTTCAAACTAACGGTGAAGGTTCAAAAAAATAATTCCTGCAAAATTTTAAGCAAATTTCCAAAACTGTCCTTGAATTTCATTATCCTGAGTAAAGCTAAAACTATCTTTTTTCACTCCAAGTCAGATAAACCATGCAAACAAAAATTTTACAAGAAAAAAAACTGAAATGAAGCCGAATAGACAAGGTATCTAGACATTACATTTTATTGACTTGAAAAAAATTATCCATAAAAAGGACCTTAAAAAAAAATACAAAAAAAAATAATTTGTTGTCTCGTGTCATTTCTTGCAATAACGCAATAACGGTACTTTAAGAAAAATTTTTTGCAAAAAATCTCCAAACAAAAAACATAAAGCTGGTAGAATGCTTTTGTTTCAACTCAATACGACCAATCATCACAAGGATACATCTCTTCAAAAAACACTAACAAAAATTGAAAAAAAATTGTTGTTCCTTTAATTTTTTTGACTTGTGTATGATAAATACCCGAATATATGAAGTTACTAACCTTCCAATTAAGTTTTAAAATTTTGCGTGTAAAAATCAAAATAATACTCGTATCTGTAGTAATTTTTTTTCACGCATATGCACTATTAAAATATGTAATTACTTTTAAGACTATCATTTAAAGAAATGATTACACATTTCTAACTTTTCAAAGATAAACGACCATAACGACCATGAACTCATTATTTATCCTAGAAATTGAATTGGTAACTTAACCAACCCATCATCATCATATAGGTATACATATGTATAGCATAATAGTTCGTGATTTTTTTTTTTGTATAACATAAATTTATGTCATCTCTTTGAAATAATGAAAATAATACGAGTACAAGATACAAATCGCTATTATAGTCTTAATGTCATATATTTGGGTTTTTCGGTCCATTAATATTGTGTAAAAAAAAACATTTGAGGAGTGCTGAAGAAGGTCAATTCTTTATAAGTATTTTTGTGCTTGAATTTGTTTAAAAATTGTATTAAAAATTTTATAATTGTTTTAAATTAACCAATTTTGTTTGTAGGCAGTTCAACAATAAAAAAAAATCATCATAGTGATAGTTATAGTTTCTTAAGTGATATTTTGACATTTCACATAAGACACGAGCATTACAAATATCTAATTGACAAGATTAGCAAGAACGGTGTTTATTTAGAGGTCGGCTTTTTTTATAGACACTTAGAAGCCGCAAGAGTGGGTTGAAAAATTCACACATATTCTCAGAATTTCCACCATTCTACTTAATGTGAATGACACGACTCACTACACTACATACACGATGTTTTGTTTTGTGCTCTCTACAGCCTATTGGCCAAGTATTGGTCTCTTCTTCCTTGTTAAAATATTTGTTTGAGATTTTATTTAATTGAACCTAACAATAGGATAATGAAGAAGTCTAAGAATATTGTTTTGTGTTAAACCGTTTATCACGCATGTGTCGGTCTGTGGATGTCGGTACAAATGTGCGTCTAGTTGTTAATTAAGAGCCTAAATGGAAAGGAGGATTTCTTTCGTATTTTGTACTGATCAGTTCTATATAATTATACCTTGAAAAGAAACTCTAAAGGGTATTCCCAAAGGGAATAAAACAAACTGTGTTTGAGACATTAACGAAATTCTTTTTTATTTGAAATTCCTATGTATGCCATTATGTATGTATGGAATATGATATCGTTCAAATGTCCGCCACGGCTTCGCATGATGGCACGGATCCAAGAGGTTCAATTTTCAGTGACTATTTGCCGCATAGATCTGGCTGAATCTTAGCGATGATCTGGGTTATGTTGACTTTGAGGGTATCAATCGATTGCGGCTTATTTGGCATAATTATGCGCCTTCAGAAAACGCTACGGGGTAAAATCACATATGATCTTGGACAATTCACGTCACTTCCGTTCCTCAAATAGATAATATAGAATGTCCTTTGTGACATCAGCTGTGTGGCACACATCAGTACTGTCCTGTTGAAACCATATCTCATTCACATCCATATCATTGAATTTAATTTTTTTATCATCGTTGACTGAATTGACAATAGGGTTCTCCTGCTCCCGGGGGTGCTGTTCACATTACTTCAGAGGGTCTGTAATCATAAACCGCTTTGGACCGTGTCTCGAGGGCCTTCTTCTTCTATCTTTTTCTCTTTTCTTTATTCTAAGAATATGTTGGGCATAAGTGAAGATTTGGTTCAAATTAACTCACTGGCCATTCATATTTACGGTTACGGTTAATTAGCTTGCAGTGATTGCACCGATATTTCAGTCCAGTTCTCCTCTTTTGGCTTCCTATCTACTGAGGGCGAAGAAAGAATGGCATGGCGCACTTCTTTTTCTTGAGACTCCCCGTACTGGCAGGTTGGACTGTTTGTTTTGCCAATTTTGAGGAGAAAGTCGTTGAAGTATTCGTGTCCATTGTGTAATTAAAGCTTATCTCATCTTTTTTTTGCGGTCATTCCACTCAGCCATGCATTCCATCGTTTTCTGGCTTTCCGAGTTCCAACGTTCTTGACACTTCTGTCTCGGGAGCTCCTTATAGCCTCTTCCATTCCAGTTGCTGCTTCCACTCCAACCTCCGTTTTTTGTCGAAGATGTATCTACTTCTTTCTGCCGCTAGGTTTATTGGAGACACTCCTATGAAAACAGGGACGGTTGGTTCCGATGCCATTTGAACCAGCCGTCTATCCCAAGCATAAATCTCCGCTTCTCTGCACAGCTGCCATCTGCTTTTAGTACTTTTCCAGTCGAAGCGCATCTGCCAAAATCTCACATCCTCAGAGGAGGAGAATTGCATGCGTTGGCGACATGTGCCTTAGCTTGCTGGTCGTTGGACCACTTTCGTTGGCCATCAGCCTACTCAATATGAAACGGTCACTTTCGACGCTTGTTCCGCTGCGTTCTTTATCTAGTGCCAAAAAGTAAGTTTGGTTTTAATGGTCACACTCAAATACCTCACGGCATCCTTGCTCTTTATCACTTCCGTGCCGATTTGGAAACTGATTAGAGTCAGGATCCTCTTCTTTGTCAGAAGGAATATCTCGATTCTTTCTTTAGCCAGGCTGAGACTGTGGTTCATCCATCCAGATGTTAACTCGTCAAAAAACCTGGTTTAGCTCTATTAGAGTTATCATCACCGTGATTTTTATCTACATATCCCACGGAAACATCTTCTGGCATCTTGATGCGAAGAATGCCATTGTAGATAGATGTTCCAGAAGTCAGGGCCCAATATCGATCTTTAATGCAATGCTGTGATTTGCGTTCTTCCGCTCCTGGTCCAAGAGATAGACTAGTAGAGATAGACTAAGGCTGGTATGCTGAAAGTGTTATCGAGCGCGTTCAATATGTCACTTCACCTGGCTGAATTAAGGGCGCTTCTAACGTCCAGCGAGTTACCAGCAAACAAATCTGCTTTGAGTGGTTACTTATCCGTTGAGCGATTTGGACGGCCTTTACTACTTCTTGAATCGCTCTAGCGCTCTAGCGGCCTTTTCGAAATCCATACTGCTTTTCTGACAGGTCGCCTTCTCTCTGTACTCCAACCCTTTTGATAATAAAGTTTAATAATTTGCACGTATTGCTCAATCGTGTGACTTGACATGGTGATTTGGCATCGGTGATTTTGAATTATAAACGACAGATTTGACAGACACTGTAAAACAACATGACCACCACAGACTATCATCATCACCGTGTCCCTATTGGAAACCCTTAATTCATTTTGTCGTACATCTCCGATACAACGGTATGGAGTTTTTAGATTTCCTCAAAAATAGCCTTAAGGATTTTTGAAAATACTTCAAATACACTGCTGTAAAACTAGGTTTCATGCTTTAGCCGATAGTCTTGTTCCAAAATAGAATGAAGCTGTAGCTTCGGTTTAGATGTTAAAGTTTCAACTTATTTCAATTCTCAAACCCTATAGCTGCAACTTCACCTAAAGCGATGTATAAACGAAAAAAGTCAGGGCCTATACTAGTGACTTTCAAGCTCTCAACCATTCCTGTGCGTGTTGTTGGCAGGAATGGAGGAGACCTACAATTTTTTGCCGAGTCCGAAGCACTTATTCATGACAAGTATACTCTTGGAGGATTTGTCAGTTCCTCGCAAGAGGCAGTACCTCGGAAATAACATTTCTGTTTTTAGGTCGCAGCGGCTGGTAATCGAACCAAGACCTTCGGAATGACAGTCCAACGTACTAATCACTATGCTACGAGGTACTACTACTACTAGAACGCTGTATACGATGATTAAAGTTTTGTAACTTTCAACTTTGACAGTTTTATGAACTTTTAACTACAAACATAACACCCAACGGCAGTGTTGGTGAATGCTTAAAGATCCAATCGAAAAGCAAAAACAAGCATAAATGGTTACACTGCAAGTAAAGTGCACTTAACCTTTCTAAATAAAATCTAAATCATGCACATAAATGATAGTCCATGGGCTTTATATATATAAGAAGCCAATAAAACAATTATTTATTTCGCCACACATAAACAATGGCTGTTCTCATAAAATCAACCTCTTTTTCATGCTAAAAACTTCTTTGAATTTATTATAGACTCCCAAGAAACTAGAGCCAATTGCCTAACGTTATGGTTAAATCAGTGTTCATAAAACTATTCAAATACAGGCTATATGGTTGGCCATTACTTATAATTGCATTCTATCTATGTGATAGGAACTTTTTTTTATAATGCAATTTATTGCCACATACCCAAACAAGTTTGTCATTCTAAAGATTTAATCGTTTTGGTCGAAAATTACTTGCTTGACTGGGCGCAAACAATCTAATGGTTCATTCCATATGTACAACCATTAAAACTATCAAATGAGAAAAACATGGTCCATGCAGTCATATAATTATTATTAAGGTTTTATGTCAAAAAACACACAACGCAATTCATATAGATTTTGAAATTTGTCTACAATTATAATGAAAAAATAATTCTGATCTCCAAAATATCTTATCGTACGACAAAAAATCACACCGCATGAGTTCTAATGATTCTAAATTGGAACCCTCTGTTCAGAAAACAATTTAAAATCCAATTACTGTCCGGTCGGCATTTCATAATGTGATTTTTAGAGGTTTTCTTTTGTTTTTGACTCCCGCAACATTTATGTGTGTAGTCTTCCGCGTAATTAAAATTGACTAAATATGAGTACTACTACGACACTACCTGATATATCGAAAAGTCTGGGCCTAATTGTTATGTGAATAATTTTTGACCATTTTTGTGATGGTCGATAGTTATTCATGTCATTCTATAGCAACCGTTTAACATAGACGGTATATTGAGATTTGTTGTGGATATTTGTATTCATACTGCAAAATTTGAATTCGCGTGTATACGTTTAAATTTTATTACTTCTCAATGTAAATATAATTTTTTCATAAAATATTTTCGATTTAAAAACGTTAAGAGAGATGATAAAATATAATTTGTTACTTTTGTTTTATTTTCGTTTTAGAATGACGCGGCTTAGTAGCGCTGGATTGTTGCTCCTACTTTGTGTCGGCGGAACATTCACAGCAGATATCCTCATGGTGACAATGGGTGGAACAAAATCACATAAAATTCCATTTTGGGAGCTGGCTAAGGGGCTTATCTCCAGGTATGTTACTCGTAGAAATATTACTGTATTTGATAAATTGCTGAATTGAAAATATTTTAGGAAATAACATTGTACCTATCTATATGTAGTACATGTACTCTTATGTGTTTACATATTTTTGTGTTCATCTTGTCATATATTGGTTTAATTTTGTTGAAAATACCTCGCAAAAGTTTTTCAAATAAAACTGTTATTACTTTAAATTTGTGTTATAATCTGTAGGTAAATTTGTGTGAATTTTAATCCAAAGTTCTGTTAAAGTTCATTAAAAAAAATCAATTAAATTACAAAGAAAATAATGCAATGAAATTTGAACATATAGAAATATGTATCACCAAAGTGAAACAATTTGTTAAAACAATGTCAAATTTCTATTCCCGTCATGAAGGTTCATTTTCCCCCAATATGTAGTTTTTATAAAATCATTTAAAGCAACACACCAATTCGAAGACGAAATGAAATCGTTTGAAAGTTTTTGAGAAAGTTCTAAAAAAACAAGATGGTTGTACAGTTGTTGTATTACAGCTACCTTTTCGTTAGAACTTAAACAAAAATTAGAATACAATCTTCTATGAAACCACATAAAAATACTCTGTACCAAATTTGAAACAAATTGGCCCACTCATTTAAACTTAAGGTCAAGCCAGTGGGTATACAGATGCATAGATGTACAGACGCACAGATTAATGTGGCGGGTATGACGAAAAACACCTTGTTTGAATTTTCGTTATCATTTCGCGCACGAAACCAAAAACTTTCCCTATAGAACAACAGAAAATTGTTTCATGTGTTTTAATTTTTGTTTGATTCGTCTTCCTGTTTTCTCTAACATCTTTAACAGTATGGGAGGCAACCGTACGAATGCCTATGTACCTCATCTCGGCTACTTAACATATACAAAACTATTGGTCGGGCAAGCTTTACATGGTGGCTATAGTAAAAAATGCACTTTTCTACAAAATTTTTCGACAATGCCAAATTTATTACTTTTTATTTTTTTATTTATTTATTACCCCCCGTTCAGACAGAAGGGTTAATTTTCTAAAAAAAATGACCCAAAAGGGGAAATAAATATTAAAAAACAACGGTAACACTAACAATGCAATGGTATAGCTTTTTATCACGCTTTTTAATTCAAGTTTTTATTAATAATAGTTTTTGAAAAAAAAAATAATTTTCAAACTTAAAAAATTATTCTTCTTTTATTTTAAGTTTGCAAATTATTTTTTTTTTTCAAAAACTATTTACAATAAAAGCTCGCGCATAAAAGCATGGCATTGAAAGTTTCCCCGTTGTTTTTTCTAATATTTTTGTTTTTATTTTCAGTCAACTTTTTAGAAAATTTGCCCTCCAACACGATTTTTTTTCGTCTGAATCTAATCTATGTACTCTGATATTTTTTTCATTTGTTTTAAGAATCCCCCTTATCCCATAATTAGTTACTTAAACTGAAAAGAAGGAGACGAAGGAAGTGAAATAAAAATCTGAAAACATTAGGGAAATTGTTTTCAATGTTTTAAATCGAATAAGGGATATCCAGGACTATTTTTAATTTATGGACCACCCTAGTGGGTATACATATCAGTTATTTATTGGATTAGCTTTTTGATTAAATTATGACTAAAATCGTAAGTGTTTGAAATGATAAGCGAGTGCAAGGGAAATCAGTAATTTCTACTTCTTTAAAACTCAGTCGTTGCGTCAACGTGTAATAGCGGGCTAATTATGTCTGTCTGTTTGTCCATCTTAAGACTTTTCACTTTTTTTAGACGTACACGTACACGCGACCTGCAATAAAATTTCGTTAAGCAATTTTAAATAGTCTTATTTTTCTCAAAAACAGCTCGACAAATTAGATTTTCCTGAAAACTGTTTGACTATGATTTTAATCATTTCATATATACATATGTATATTATGTCTGTTCGGCTACAGCAAAAATGGCTGAATTGATTTTCTCAAAACATGGTACAAAGTGGTATTTGGTGATTCTTCCTACATGTTTTTTCATTTTTCTTAGAACCAAAAATAATGGTACCTGCCATACAATTTTTTTTAAGCAATTTTACAAAATCTTGATTTTCTCAAAAATGGCTTCACACCTCTTAAAAAAAACAATACATTTCTTTTGTAAAGGCTATCTTTGGATAGGAAACCATTTTTCAAAAAATGGTTATTAATTGTACCTACCAAATAACCATTTCTTATTTTCGATTTTCTTCAAAACGGTATTTTTGATTTCAAAGTTTTTTTTTGTATACAGAAGCTTCTAAAAATTATAAACAATTTTTGCTACCTTTTTTTAAAGAAATACTTTTTGGATTTTCAAAAAAAATTTTCATTTTTTTTTTTTTTTTGAAAATCAAATTGTTCGAAAACGATATAATCCTTTTTTTTTAACTCGATACTTAAGCATTTTTTAACACTCTCTAAAATATTTTAATAAACAAATGTGCAAAAATAACGGTACCTTCGATACAAAGGTTAAATAACCGAAGGAAAATATATTTCTACTGAAAAAATTTATAAAGATTTACACTTAGCAACTATTAGTAGTAGATTTTTTTATTTTGAATTTTAGATTTAGATAAATACAAATAAAAGATACAAATTTTGAATAAGTCTAAATAATATTGCATATCAAAACTTTCAAAAAAGTAATTTTTGAATTCAAAAAAAAGCCTAAAATTATTTTTTTTGAAAATTCGATATCTCAAAAACGGGTTAACACTTTTTTTGAATGTGCGGCATTTTATTTTTCTAGCAGTTTCAAAAAAATCTTATTTTTCTCAAAAACAGCCCCCTAATTAAAATTTCCTTGAAAAATGTGTGACTGGGTTTTATCATTTTTTTTTATTCAGAAACTCCCAAAAAGTTCAAAAAGTATTTTGTATCGAAATTTAAAATTTTAGATTTTTTAAAATTAATTTGAAATTTACTCTAAATAGTATAAAGGCTGCCGAAGATCAAAACATTACCTCAGTATTTATAAATACACTGTCAACTCACTAAAAGTTAGAGCTTTTATTTTGAACGAATGATATGAATACAGGTTTAATATTAATAAAAACATTATCTAATATATTGTTATTATCTCAAGAAATTAAATAATAATTATACTTTGTGAAGGAATAATTTGCAAATTGTAAGAGCAAAGCTTGTAAGCAAATAAATAACTTTTCTTAATTTTAAATTTTCTTTTTTTAAAAATCAATACATAACGACTGATACGATTTTGATAAAGAAAATTTGTGTGTGCTAAAATTAGAACGCTCTACTGTAAAAATAAAAAAATACAATAAGCAACTGTGAACAGTACTTCACCTAAGGTGCTATTTTTTATTTTGATTTTTTCATTATTCGCAAATATTTTAGTTTTCTTCCATTTTCACCTCTTCAAATGCATCTAAACAAAAAGCCAATGTGTGGATTTTGGGGGACTTTGGATATGTTATAGAGGTTGCAATTCTGCGTCGATTCCGATTTTAATATTTCATGAATTAATTTTTTCAACCTCGGTACCCATTTCTTTTGGTCTATTACCTACATTTATTAACTCATTTTTGTCTAAGAAGAACGCATGCATGTTTCGCAGTAACATATAGTATACACACTTTCTTGAGATCATATAACTTTTTCTGCTTAAAAAACACAATTTTGTTTCATTATACTGTTAAGTTTTATACCCAACTTCACGGAATTTCTTCTATTACAAAGGGAATAAAGTAACTTACTAACAAAAGGAAGTCCCTTGTTTCATATTCATGTTGAAATTGAAAATTGAAATAATGATGCTCCCCTGATAAAATTATATTTTTTTTTTAATAAGTCTTTTGACCTTTAAGTCCAAATGTCTTTTTACTTTTACATAATACCATAAAAGAGCAAAACAAAAATCATAATACAAATTCTGTATGTCTCAGATTCCAATTATTGTTTCAGCTTATGGGCTATATGTATGGCACGTAAATAAAAATACTTGGCCATTGTTAACAAAATTCCTCACAAAATAAAAACAATGCCAATAACAATCAATGATCAATATCCATAAGAATCAGAATTCAAGAAAATCTATATTAAAATTTTCATCACGTCTACAATCTTTGTAATAATAATTCTTTATGATTATTCATTGCAATTATATTTTTTGTTACATAAGAAATCAATAATGGTAATGCCCTCTAAAATTGAGTTGTTCATCCATCAAAATACATACATCACCAATATCATCATCATCATCTTCATCATCTTCATCATCATCATCTTCATCATCATCATCTTCATCATCATCATCTTCATCGAACCTCGTATAGATACATATATGAAGATAAAGGCATTGTATGCTTGAATTTATGCCTTAACTACTATAACTAACAAAGTCAACAAAAAAACACGCTTTATTTTCACTGTACAATACCACTGGGTTTTTCCCTTTTGCTTGAATTTTCTGCACATTCGTCTTACTCTCCAATTTTGATTTCAATTTCTTTACCATCACTGTACATACCTTCTGCTTTTCCATAAAATAATATTATAATTATTTTGTTTTATACCATTTCCTCTTACTAAGTTAATTTGCATGATAATCAAATTTATGAATTGATATGTTGTTATTTATACATATTCATACAACTTAAAATATTTAAGTAAACAAAATATTTACGGATATACGATGGGGGCTTGACTATTGACAGGTGTCATAAATAATTTCGACTTAATAATGGTTGGAATTTGTAGAAAAATATGGAGCTGAACCAAGAAGAAGCAATTTAGTTGTCACTTTTGCATCTATGTATTTGTGATGTTTCGATTCTAATTATTGTTTTGAAGATAATACGTAAATTGTTGGTTATAGGGGCTACAAAAAATATCCTCTTTATTGATGCCTTGATGGTTTATTGGGCACAGGGGCATAACTCTATTTTAATAGCGGGAAGCACTTTTCATAATTTTAACTTCGGATACCGAAAACAAAGGAACAAAATTTGGAAGACCCTGTGTTTCCGCAGATAGTTTCTACCGAGTTAAATAAAGTAAACAAGTACCTAAACTTTGGTTTCATAATACTTTAAAGAATCTTTAGCTGAAATAAAAACAGATAAAATCATAAAAAAATAAGTTCATTGCAGGAATAATGCAAATGATTCCTGCAATGAACTTATTTTTTTATGATATTTTATATTTTATATTTTTTTATATGTATATTTTACATTAAATGAATTACTAACTATTTTTATTTGTTTATTGAACTGCTTGAATTCATTTTTGTTTTTTTTTCTCAAATTTTAGAGGACACAACATAACATTTCTGAGTGGCTTCCCAGCTGATTTCTCTATTAATGGATTACATGAAATAACTCCATCTGGACTAGTTGAATATATACAAAACTATACGAACTGGGATCTATTAGGTGCTAGAATGTCTGGAGAAATGCCAATTTCATTTTGGGATGGTATACGTTATGCATTTCAGGTAAGTTGTCAAGTTAAATTAGTTTTGTTTTTCAAGCATTTAGCTTAGCAGAAAATATTGTTGTATTAAATTAACACATAAACAAAATTAGCTACGGAATTATTTTGAGGAATGTTTAAAAGGGGATTGGTGTAATTAATAAACACGGATTCACTATTGAGTTTAGAATGATAATAAATCATATACAATAATGAAGTTGACCTCAGGGTTTTCAGAGAGGGTCATTTATTATTTATTATTGAAAAGCATTATGCAAATAATTGTTTGCTTATTTTTTTAAGTTATTAAGATTACTTATGTCTTAGGTTAAAAAAAATCTTAAAACTAGAAATCTTATTTTTTAACTTCGAAAAAAGCCTTCAAATATATGTAAAAAAAAGAGATCTATGACAAATGAATTATATTTCAATTCTAAAAATCGTGATAAAGGGTGTCCAGCGGTGAATTTTCAAAACAACGGTAATACTGGCATTTCCATGTTATGCTTTTTGTGAAGCCAGAAATCTTTTATTTTATTTTATTTTATTTTATTTTATTTTATTTTATTTTATTTTATTTTAAAATAAAGTTGTTTTACTCAAAATTTTGAAAAATAAAATGAAAAACAAAAATTGAAATTGATTCAAAATAGCTTTTTATGGCCTTTAGTCCTACAAATTGGCGTTTAGTTCGGCTTACTCACTTGAACTCATCAGTGACATATAGTGAGGGCCTTGTCATACGCAATTTGTGTTAAGTTCAGTTCAACTTACATGAATTTTTCAACGAAAATCCACTGTAAACTATATCCAACAAGATTAGAAAAAAAAAATTGAAATTATTTTTTTTAATAATTTAACGTAATTAAGTAATATTTTTGTTTCCAAAATTTAAGATTTTATTAATTTATAGTCAGAAATAGAAAACCAGTTGCTAAAATTTCTTTTATATTTTTTGAGGAAATATAAAAATAACAAAAACCACTCTTTTACTCGTATTAGAAAGCCGGCGAGTCCATGGGTCAAGATAATGAAACCACAATTTTTTAACTGAAATACAATATATGTATGTATGCTAGCTTAAGACAAATACCTATATTACAAGAAAAATAACTAAAAAAACTAAAATGGTAATAAGGAAAAAATAATCTTTCACAATGTTGAAACTAAAATCAAAATAAGAAAATACATAATGTACATAAACATTACGGTGGTCGTTAAAAAATAAGGTTATCTTGGATGGGCCTAAATCGGCTCTAAATGGAGAAAAAAAAATCCCTAATATCTTCAGATTTTTATTTTCATCCCCTATTTTTCAAACAAACCATAAAAATGGACTTCTGATTCTCCAAACAGCTACAAAACAAACGTTGTTTTTTAAATAATTTGTTTTCTATTTTATGAATTTTATGTATAAAATTGCCCCTCCTGCCCAAGAGGGGGGAAATATTATACCCCTTTTGTGGGATTTTTTTCTTTTCTACTTTTAACCAATATGCTCTGAATTTTTTGGCAGATTTTACGTGAATCACACGGTATGCAAAAAAAAATAAAAAATTTAATTAACCCCTACAGCGACTATAGGGGGTAAAAATAAAAATCTGAAAATATAATTAGAGATTTTTTTTTCCTTCATTTGGAGCTTATTTAGGCCTATCCAAATATAAAAACTCAAAAAAACACATTAACAACCACCCTAATGTACATACATATTTAGATTGTTATTTGAGGTTATAGCTCCTGTACTGGGGTAAAGAAGTACGGATGTGAATTCTCGTTAGCACCTACCATTTTAAGTGTTACCGTTGTTTTTATAATTTGTTTGTATAATTAAAGTCATTGTCTTCGAAAATTGCATGTACTGGGTAAACAAGAGGGAAAGGATCACCCCTCGTATATAATTTTGTGTCTTGTCTCTTAGAAACCTACACTGCTGTTTTAAGGAAAAAGGGCGTATCTCCATTTTTGTAGTTTTTAGATAAATGCATTTTAATGTTTTTCCTGTTATCGCCCTCAAATTAAATAATAAACTGTTTTACTATCCGCAAAAGTTTCAGCTATTTTGGTTATTGGTTAGAAAAATACAATTCCGACTCTTAAGCTATGCAACTTGCTTGAAACTTACAATGAAATTAGCAATCGTGATTTATCCATTTGCAGTTGGAAATACCACTTTTAAGCTTCACAAAAATAAGACACTGTTTAAAGGTTCCAGATATGGCACCTACTCAATTTTTGAAGTTTGAAGTTAACGCCTTTTTTTCTTATGACGGCAGTATAAGCTCTAGCTTTTTGTCACACCTTATGAAAAATCATCCTATATTTTCAGTGCTACTTTCATTTTTAATTTTCGAGGTTTAATTCAAATCTAACATTACGAAAATGGAGAAGACTTAAAAGTGGGTTTTGTCATGATGTTGGTCTGTACGCTTTTATCAGTGGCATACGCAGGGGGCTAAAGCCTCCCCCCCCCCCGAGCTATGCTTAGATTTCTAACAATAACTTAAGAAATAGTTTTATTTTTTTCGTTCAAATTTCACATTGTTTAATGCGTAGCTTTAAGAATATCCTTCAATTTTAATTTAAAAAAAGAACTACTCTCAAAAAAATAAAATGCACGACTGGGTCGCACGTACTTGCTCTTATGTTCAAAACACTGCGGGTTTAAGAAAATTGTATATAAAAACATGGAAACTATGAGAGAAAAATGAAGAGAAGCATGAAATACGGCATTGAAATTGGCTAAAACAACTCTTTTGACAGTTTGAGGTGGAAAAAAAGAATGCCATCTTAATTCTTGATTGAATATGATTGTATAGGAAAAAAAAATTTAAAATCGTTGGAGCGGTTTCTTAAAAAATTAATTTTTTATATATAAAATTCTTATAACATTTTTAAGAAAAAATTTTGGTATGCAAATTAAAAGTATATATTTATGTGTATATAAAAACAAAATTTGAAAAAAAATTGTCAACCCATTTTTGAGATATCGAATTTTCAACAAAAAAAAATTGAAACATTTTTTAAAAATCCAAAAACTTTTTTTTGAAAATTTTGAAATGCAATATTATTCAATCTTATCTGACATTTGTATATAAAAAAAATCATTTTAATCCGCATAGCCAAAAACGAGAAAATTCAAAATAAAAAAATACGTTCTATGAGAGGTACTATTAATAATTGCTAAGTGTGAAATTTTATAATTTTTGGTAGTAGATCGTACTATTTTTGGTATATTAAAAAAGTTTAATCAAAATCGTAGGAGTCGTTTTTAAGCAAAAAAATATTTTCCTTTGTGGTTTTTTAACTTTTGTATGGAAGGTACCGTTATTTTTTCATAAATGTAAATTTTTTTCTAAAAATATTGTAGAGAATACTAAAAAAGTCTTAAATATCGAGTTTTAAAAAAATCTATCATGTCGTTTTCGAAATATTTGATTTTCAAAAAAAAAAATTGAAACATTTTTTAAAAATCCAAAAAATATTTTTTCAAAAATTTTGGTACGCAAAACTGTTTATATTTCTTGGAAGCTTCTGTATAAAAAAAAATAATTGAAATCGGTCGTATCGTTTTGAAGAAAATAAAAAATTAAAAAAAGGGTTCTTCGGAAGGTACCATTAATAACCATTTTTGAAAAATGGGTTTCCACCCAAAGGAAGCCTTTACTAAAATAAATTTACCGAATTTTTTTTTAAGAAAAGTTGTCGAGCCGTTTTTGAGAAAAATACGGTTATGTAAATTTGCCAAAAAAAAATGTATGGCAGGTACCGTTATTTTTGGTTCTAAAAAAAAAATGAAAAAAATGTGTCGGCAGAATCACCAAAAACCACTAAGTACCAAGTTTGAAGAAAATCGATCGAGCCGTTTAGGCTGTAGACGAACAGACAGACAGACAGACAGACAGACAGACAGACAGACAGACAGACAGACAGAATTTTGCCACCCACTTTTTTGGTGTTCTCTATCATCGTAATATCATGTTTGATTGTTATCTCAAAATTTTTTTTTTGCACGAAACCAAAACTTGCCTTATAGTACCTATAATCGCAAGGAAAAAATAATTGTGAATAAAGTCTAATCTACCCCTCTTTCAAACAACTGGCAATTGGCTCTACTTCACAGGAGGTAGAGAAATAAGTTATGCTTGAACGTGAAGATTGCATTTCTTGAGAAATATAACTTGGGAAGCATACGGCAGTCGTAGAAAAAAATGTTTAAACAAAACTTTTAAAAAAACTGAATGTTCTTCAACTTTGTAGTGATTTTTTTTCCACAAAAAACTTGTACATTAAAATTAAGACTGGGTCCCACTTAGAAAAAATTCCTGCGTACGCTACTGGCCTTTATGTATTATACAGCTTGTATAAAGGTAAAAACCAAAAAGAAGTTCTTGCAACAGCTCTTTTGTTTGAAAAGAAACTGCGAAAAAGACAACATATTTGGTTGTTTAGCCTCAGGGTTATGATGAAATTGGCTTCAAATTGCATTTAAATCTATTACCATTCAACACTATCCTTATTACAAGTAAGTATGTATATACAATAGCTAAGACTATACTTCTGTCCAGCCTTAATTGAAGATGTGGGAACCATTAGAAAAGCTAGTTGAAGATGGCAGATTGACTATATTCCCAGTCTGTTGGATTTTTTAATATCCGCTTTCTTTCATTGTATATAGATGTTCCCCAGGGTTCTATACTATGCCCTTTGCTGTTCTCAATGTATGAATATTAATGATCTTCTTGAAAACTTAACTCTTCTCTGATACTCAAGCTTGCAGTTAATGCAACTACATAATAATTTCCCATTTGTATGGCTGTAAATGGTAAGCAATACATTTTCCGCGCTCAAATTGATCTTGCAATCTCACACTAATTCACAGCTCATATCTATTATCTGAACGCCAGCTTTATGCCATTCAATTATGAAACTCTTCATCGTTGGACATGATAAAAGATATGTTAGATAATAATTTGCTTGATTTATATTGTTCAATCTTATAATTTTTCAAATTTCACCCTTGCAGCTTTGAAAACAATTTGGGAACTCTATAGGTCAACGATCCTACTGCCGAGCTAGACGAGCCAGCAACGAATTTTTTTTGTTTATGTTTGTCCTGTGCTATAAATATTGTTACATTGTAAAACGAGTCTCAGATTTTCCCTTATATTATTAACTGTTGAAAAGGTTCTTAATAAAGATGCAATATGGTTTTATCATTATCAAAAAAACGAACATAAGCTAAATATCACATTTTTATTCATGTGCAACTGTAAATAAAGTCAACACGAAGGGCGCTTGCCAATCCCAAAGTGTGTTTTCAAGTTAACCTTCTGCAGTTCAACGGCTTAGTTTTTGGCTTGATAAGTCTAGTGTTTATGCTGCTTATTTGTATGCCGTCCCCCATAAGGTAATTGGCGTTGACTTGTCTTTTTATTCTGCAATTTTTGAGACTCCATTTAGACAACCTCAGGTGAAAAACAAAAAAAAACTGTCAGCCTTATAATTTACTGACCCGAATAATTACATTCGATTTGTCCATGAATGGGGGTATTTACAAGTCACACTTCGACAAATTGCCAATTGTCTCGAATCATCTAACCATATTCCTACAACAAGTTTCTTCATCTCCAAATTACGTTATTTATTTTGTTGTTTGTTTATGATGATAGTTAATGTTGCTAACTCAACCATCATCAACAACAACTACTGCCATTATATTACTGCGCTACCTAGTTTGACATTCTTCACGCGCGTATTGCGCGCCATTACACATTGCATGTTGATTGGTCGAAAAGTGCGCACAGAAATAATAAACATAATCCTATAATAATGCTCAGCGCACTATCAACGCTCTTTTAGAAAGCTGCATTTATACTTTACACCGAGTTCAATAACGTTCGTTGCAAAATGGGTCTTTGGCTAAAGCTACCAACCTGCACACAGCAAACTGTATTTATGAACATAGGTATATGCTGCAGAGTTGCCGGACCGGTTGTTTGTGCAGACAACCACACCATGCCGGGTAGGGAGGAAATTTCCATGAATACTTTTCATTTGAAACACGAAACCACACACAAAAATATTTCATCCATTTTTGGAGTCTCCATATGTAGTTTTAATTAATTTTTTTTATTTTTCATTTTTGCAGTCTTGTGACGCAATGCTCGAAGATGCAGAAACCAAAGAACTGATGAACCGTAATTTCGATTTGGCCATTCTGGACGGTGCTTACCCTGAGTGTGCCCTTGGCATGGTGCGCCACTATAAAATTCCATTTATGTACATGAATACAGTTGGCTTCTACACTGGAAGTCTATCGATTGCTGGCAACCCAGGATCATATGCCATCACTCCGAATTTCTACACAGCATTCACCGACAACATGAATTTGATCGAAAGAGCTGTCAATACTGCTATGCAGTTGTCGTTTGCTATGTTACATAAGGTGCGAGCTTTTTTTTCCCACTTATAAGAATGTCTTGTGCCATAACGAACATTTTCTTTCAGCTAGTCATAGGCTTGGTGCATAAGGTGCTACAAGACCGCCTCGGATCGGACCATCCCCATCCATATGATATTTCAAAGAATGTTAGTTTTATTTTGCAGAATGGCCACACTGTTGTGTCCTATCCACGGGCATTAAATCCCAATATAGCTGAAGTTGCATGCATCCACTGCAAACCGGCTCGACCACTGCCAAAGGACTTGGAGGAATTTATTGCATCTGCTGGAGAATCTGGTTTCATTTATGTTTCCATGGGATCATCGGTAAAGGCATCGAATATGCCCGAATCACTACGTAGGCTGATGGTTAAGACATTCGCACGCCTGCCATATCATGTGCTATGGAAATGGGAAGGAAGTGCATCTGAGATGCATGACTTAACTCCGAATGTCAAGCTCAGTCGTTGGTTGCCACAACAAGATATTTTGGGACATCGAAAGTTGCGTGCCTTTGTCACACATGGTGGACTCTTGAGTATGTATGAAACGGTTTACCATGGAGTGCCTGTGGTGACAATGCCTGTATTCTGTGATCATGATGTCAATTCAGCTAAGGCGGAAGTTGATGGCTATGCGGTTAAATTAAATCTAGAAACTTTAACGGCCGATAAGCTTTATAAGTCGGTAATGAAGGTGATACACGATCCGGCATTCCGACAAGCTGCTAGGTATGTATAATAAATACATATTTAATAGTAGTTGTATAATGCTTCTACATGCGATAATGGTACTGCAGGGCAAGAGTCTTGCTTTAAATGCAATCGAACTTTGTAGATTTTAATCACATAAATGCTACGTCGGTCTGGTGGAGAAGGAAACATGGGTTGATTGTGCAGCTCCTTAGCATCGTGATTTGTATTGTTGTCAAACTTATCACTGTAAGAGCTGTAAGCTGAAAGAAAGCTTAAATAATTATGTTCAACTTAAAAGCTTTATGTTCTACTATTTCCTCATAGTCAACTGCAACATAAGCTCTTGTGCCGATTTTATGTATTTAAGTTTCGTTTCACAGAATGGGCCTAAGAGTGTTCCCTAAATGAGGAATCCTACAAGCTTCAATAAGCTAAGTCCCATATTATATGGTTATAAGTAAAATGTACATATTATCAATAGTTTGATGACCTTTGTGACCATTTTTTTAATTAAATTAAGCGCGCCCCTGTAAACTTCAAAGTGGTCACTCACGTTGAGACAGTCGTAACAGCTGTTGTGTTGCAACGTTCCTTAAGAAATTTAATGGAAAATAACACAACATCCTATTGTGAATGGGCCTCTCGTGATAGAAACCTTTGCGACCGTCTCAACGTGTAGAGAGGTATAGGTTCGTAGAGATTTTCAATGAATTTCCGGTTGCATGAGGCTCATTCACGATAGAATTTGAAATTTTTCACTTGAAAATTCTTTCGAACATTGCGACAGTTCTTACAACCATCTCAACGTGAATGAACCTTTTAATGAATCAAACACGAACGTACGAATATTTTGATCGACTCATTTAGAAGAATGTGGATAAAATCTTGAAATCAATTACCAATACCTATTGTTTTTTGATTTGTTTTTGTTTTGTTATCTTTTTTTAGATTCCGTCAGAGGCTTCTTTTGGATCAAAGAAGTTCAGCTCTTGATACAGCAGTATATTGGACAGAATACGTTCTAAGATATAATGGAGCTTATCATTTACAGTCACCTGCTCGAAACTTGAGGTAAGCCTTTATATTTAAAAACTTTCTTAACAGTAATATAATAAATATCTCCCATAATTTGTTTTTAGTTGGATCCAATACTATCTTCTGGATGTATTTGCTTTGTATATTGCAGTCATCGCCTTTTCTATCTATATTCTTAAACGCATACTTCGAACAGATGTGATAGTATCGTTAACCAATAAAGAAAAGAAACTTTAAGGCATAAATAAGTACCCCGGATATCACACACCTTGTTACAAAAAAAAAATTAAACAAATTGTACAATATTTTACTCCATTGCGTGATTATTAATTATCATCTCAATTTTTTGGGCTTAAGAAATTTTTAATTTTTAATTTATTATTGTGTTATGAAAAAAAAAACAAAGAAAAAAAAAACGATTTGTGAATGTCTCCATCATTGTGGTTCTAAAGTCCTTCATCCACATTTTTGGCATAAAATTTTAATATATTTAAGATTGTATTATCACTCTGTAAATATGTATTAATATTAATATTGATAAGAATTTCTAGTTTAAGTCTTATATATGGTTAAATTTTTACACATTAATACAAACAAAAATAATTATTGTATTTCGTTTCATGTTAAAACTTAAAAAAAAAAGACCAAAGGTAAATAATTTCGAATTGATGACAATATACATATATGCTTCCATGATATTTATTCTTGTTGTTTTTACTGTAGAATAATAATGGTTTATATTTGGTTATGTATCGTAAACATATTTCATTATAGTATAAAATATAAGAAATTTGTCTTCACTTTAAAAAAAAATATAAAAAAAAAAATAATAAATAAACACACCATACCTAATTCGCAACCATTTTAGTCTAATTTTAATTGAAAACAAAACTTTGTGATTTTATGTTTGTAATTGTTATTGAATGAAATAAATATTTAAAATGAATCAATAAATTTTTAATACTTGACTTCAATTCTGTTGCCATCATGCACATTGAAATGTGGAATACTTAAGGGAAATGTTGTCATGTGACTGGTGAGTGGGGAATTAAAAGAAATTGATTGCTGACAAATAAATGGTTGAGTATACACTCAATTTGAAGCCGAAGTCTTAAAGTGAAGTAAATTAATGCAACCTAAAAGATTTTTAAAGATAATGAATTCTAGAGACAATGAATTTTAAAGATAATGAAAAATGATTGCATTCTTTTCAACCCATGCATATTAAGAAAATGGAAAACATTCTAAAAATATGCGAAACTGAACTTAAACTACATACATATGTATCAGTGTTGCCAGAAACACCGATTTATCGTAATTCTCCCGATTTTCAGACCTATTTCCGATACACCGATTTTTGATCCAAATATGACACTTTTCCCCGATTTCAATATTTCTTAAGCTGAAATAAACCAATCAAACCATTGCAACTTATGTTTCGTTAGCCTCTTCTTATTATTCTTTTTGTTTTTATTTTGGGTTTTGGTAACACGCTGCGTGCATGCGTTAGAAAATTCGTTTTAATAACGAATCGATGTTGTAACTTTACACACTTTACAGAGAATAATACTTTCTAAAGAATACTTGAAGTTCAAGGAATGCAATTGTTCGAACGTTAAAGCATATTTAAAATAACTAAAATTAGCACTAAATTTAATTTAATAAAAATAAATATGTGTAAGATAATTAAAATTAAGACAATGTAAGTCGATGGTTTATAAGAAACTTTAATCTTTGGAGTATTTTTTTTCTTATGTCCTACGTTTTCCTTTCTATGCTAGCTAGGTGCTATAAGCGCAAACAGTCGAATTTATAAACTTTTTCTAACTCTAGACATCGTTCCAACTCCAAAAAGATATAAGCTTTGTTCACTGTTGTCTTAAAGTTGTCTAACTTGGACAACGGAATTGGTTTTCTAATGCTATGTTTCCACCAAAGGTTTATCTCAGATTAGATTTAATAAATCTTTTTGGTGTTTCCACCGCACAAAAAGATTTAAAAAAGATTAAATTTGAAGGCACCTTCAAAAATGCAAATGGCGTTTCAATTTTTCTTATGAAGTGCGAATGAGACAGAATGTTTGATTCGTGTGAAACAATGAAGAACTGAATGCGAGTCTCGAATGAATCGTTCAGCACCATGTAAAAATAGGTTAGTTCGATTTGTAAAACTATTTGTCCTAGGAAGATTTAACAAGATTAATTTCTAATCTTCAAGATTTACGAAATAAATTTGTATGGTAAATCTACGAGATTTAAAGGAGATTTAAGCTTAATCTCATTAAATCTCAGATTAGCGCTAGGTGGAAATATAGCATAAGATTGAGTAACTTGTCATTTTATTTAATTAAATAAATCATATGGCCAACAATTGAAAACTTTTAAGAAACTGTCTATCAAGTCAATCGTGTATAAAGAAATCTAATAAATAGGGCTGTAAATGTTTAAGCATATAGCACCATACAAGACTATCAAATAAGGGAAGTTTTTATTTTTGATTTTGAAGTTTAACGTACTGTTTACTAACAATATTGCATTTAAAAATGAATTTAAATAAAATTAATAAAGCAAAGTTGTTTCTTAAAAAATTACTTGACACCTTCAAACAATTTTTTTTAAAGAAATCTGATTTTATTTACTTTAAGAATGAAAAAAATGAACAATCTTAGAACTCGAAAAAAAGCAAAAACCTTTTTTTATAAAAATCTGAGGTACATTTGACACCTGGCATGACTTTAAGGGTTAAAGCTGTTTCCCCGATTCACACCGATTTCTAGTGTGGAAATCTCCCGATTTCAGAAAATATTTTCTGGCAACACTGATATGTATTCAGTGCACCTACTGAGCCTAGAAGAGAATACGTTCCAATAAAACCTATTATTTAAATTAGCAAACAAAATTTCGTATAGAGTGGAAATTTTACCAATATTTTCTTTTTCCACTCAAAGTCTGAAATTTTCCCTTCAAATTTTCCGTTGACGGTTATTTTCATTTATTTGAAAGGAACACGTTATTCAGATTGACTGCCAAATATTTTTAGAAAAACCACAAAAGACATTGCAAAAATGTATCAAACTTTTACTTTGACCAAATACACTCCCGTTCATTTGAATAGGTCCAACATTTGCGAGTGCAATTGACCGTTATAACTCTAAACTGGAGTGGGCTCACTGAATTTTTGTAAATGGTATAAGAGAAGGTATCCTAGTAGAGAATAATGTCGTTTTCCATTGGTTTCACTCAAGAAGACACTCATTCTGAATCCAATGGAACAGTGCTTGTTACTTCTACTCAATTTTCAATTTCGTCTCTGTATTAGTGAATCATTAAATAGAAACTTTTTGCTGGCACACAAAAAGTGAAATTAAAAACAATAGTGTATCCACCCCTTACTTACAAATAATGATTTTTCTTTTTGTTTTTCTTAATTTGTTTATTAAATTTTATTTAATTCAGTGTCTTCGAGTGCACAATTAATTCGAATGGGATGAACAAAAAATATGAAGTTGCACTTCAGTTTGTTTTGACGTTTGAGTGAATTTTTGTTGAAGTTTCGTGTTGCATGTATTAGTGCTTCTGAGTGTCTTCTGAATTCAAATCAAGAATCAATTTTCTCTCCTCAGAATCGTCAGAAGAGTATTTTTTGTGCCAATGAAACGGTTTCAGAAGCGTTCCGGACGATTCTGGACGCTTCCGGACGTCCAATGGAAAACAGCATAAGAAAACACACAATCTTAACCCTACTGTCATTACCAGGCTTGTCAGATGTGATGATTTGTCGCCAAACAGGCGATTTGAAATTTCCTTTGGTCACACGAAAATCGGTTTGGCGATGTACCGTAAAAAAAGCGATATTTTTAACTTTTGGCAATATTGAATACATATTTTTTTGAATCAAAATGCTTATAATTATGATTTTGAAGAAAAATTAAAAATAATTTTCTTCTGTTTTAGTGGAGCGAAGGAATTAAGTTCAAATAAAGAGCTCACTTAAACTTCTTTATTCAAAATCCTTATACACAGATATGGTTTATTTCAGGCTTTGTAAACCTGGCAGTCATTACACATTTTACTGTCATTTTTATAGTTTAAGAGCTCGCAACGTATTTTTGGTGTGATAGGAAACCAGACGATGTTAATATTAGAAGTAATCTCGGTACAGATGATAATGAATACGTTCGTCTGCCAGCACGTAGTGGTCCCGTTTAAAAAAAAAAAAAAAGTGCCTCAAAAGTAAAACTTTTTCCAAAATTGAATTAGTGTGGGAAACCGCACTTCAAACGTAATATGCCCTGAAGCCCTCGACTCACTGATTATAAATATTAGGTTTGTTCGCTGTTCCCTGACCCAGGGCGCACTGGGGAATGTCATTCAAATGTCAAAAAACTGGGAGCTGCCCGGGTTTTGATTTCACATCGAACACCTCAGTGCTACTTTTGTATGATACAAATGTAAGGCCTTCTGCACACGACACGTCGCGTCATACACGTGTACAAGATTCGTCATGCAGCGACGACTTCTCTACGCCCAATCTTCTGCACACGAAGCGTATCGCCAACGTCAAATAATATTGTTTGCAAAAATCTATTTGATTTTGCATTTCATGTAATTTGTATTAAAGATATCAATCTTTTTATTTATTAAATTCATCTGACCATTGCATTTGTTTTGCAATTGCTGCCCATGCTTTTTCTTTCAAGTCTCTTCTGGAGTATTCTTGCCATGTATTATTATACAAACACTCACTCTCCACCAATAACACAAATTTTTCGATGAATCTGACATTTTCAACAAATTGTCCATGCTCATAATGAAACATTTACGACTGGCGTCATCGAAGACACTGACACTGCTGTACGACAAGCGATTTGCTGCTTGTGTGCTGTGACGAATATGTGTTGCGTACGCCTCGTGTACAGTTATTCATTTAAATCAATGTGCGCTGCACACAATCTGCACACAATCTGCATACAAGCGCAGTACGCGTCTATGACAAGACGCGTCGTGTGCAGATGGCCTTAAGGTGCTTGGATACTATTTTGTGCAGCTTCAAAATCTTTATGCAAACACTAGATATCCATATATTTTCCTTAGCAGTGTATTTATTAATATATAAATTAATAAAAAGTAACAAAATAGTATACAAAATATTTCACATTTATTATTTATATCGTCATAAAAATTCGCAAAGTTAATCCTTTCCCTTTGACATTCAACTTTTACAAACAGCTGATTTTAATTTCGCAGCTCTGATTTCTTTCCCTGACAAAAAACCTGGGGTGCGTAAGAGCGAGTTCAGTGCTCGCCCCGAACACACATCGAACACAGTGCAAATAAACTAGGGTGAAAAAAGTGTCACATAAAACACATTAGAGCGAGTTCAGGGCGACCCAGTGCGCCCCAGGGCTCACATCGAACAAACCTATTGTCACGACAGGCGAACGTGACTCCCTGATTACGAATAATTATGTATGTGACAGACATCTACGTGGCCCTAAAACCCCTGAAAGTACTACTTTTTTCGGGTGTTTTTAAATTTTAGGAAACCTCTTGAAATATATCTCAAATGAAAGATCTTGACTCCCTGAAGACGAATGTGTGCGTCACAGACGTCTAAGTGGCCCCAAAACCCCGACAGACTTAAGTCGCGGTGCTTTTAGAATTTCTTTCTTATACCTGATATTACCAATAGAAATATATCAAAATCGATAGCTCTTGACTACCAGGGCATACAAAACATAAACACGTTTTGAGTTCCATTCAACTGCTAGAAAACACGATAAGATTCGCGTATTTTTAAATGCAATTGGCTTCAATGGAATGTATAGATAATAAATGTCCAGCAAAATAAATGGATCCACATCAATCCACCATTTTTTGACGTTTTCTATTCCGGTATATTTTTGTTGAGCGTTTTCAATCTGTACGAATTCAATCCGACCGAATATCAGAACAGCCACCATTGACCAAAACTACCAATGTTACTATTTTTATCCAACTCCTATTCAACACTTCAAACATTCGGTTCTTTTGGGCAAAAGGGTGTGCTCACCAGAGAGTAAAACATTTCGCCTTTCTGACAAACTCTGCCCAAGAAATTTCTTTGGTCAGAAATTCTTTAGTCTGCCAAATGCTAAGTTGACGTCGCTCAGATGGCAGTGATATACAAAAAAAAAGTAATAAATTCATAAAATCTCTGGAACAGAGCTATAATTTTCATGAAGGAATATATCAATTGGGCAAGTGTTCTCAATTTTAAGTAAATCAACGGTCATTTAGTAAAACCGAAGTTCTGTATTCTGATGAAGTTCACTGCTGTTTAAAATGAAAATACGTGACTTAAAAGTGGAGCTGATATCAATTATAAACTTCCCGAAAACTTTGAAGTGAATGGATGTATGAAGTTTTAAATGCGTCCCACTCGTTTTTGCTCACCTAGAGAAACCCCTTTAACTTTTTTAATGCGCTTTTAAGAGACAATAGCGGTTTTCTAATTTTTGTATCAGGGGCATTGTATATAAATTCTATAGTATTCTCATGAAGAAAAAAAGCTCGTGGCCATCTATGCGTCCAGGTTAGGTTAGGTTGAAGTGGCTGTCAGTCATGAAAACTGACACACTTAGACCATAAGTTGGCCCATTGTGATACCACAAGAATCTGGGAAGCCTTTTTCCCTACTCGATGAACCATTTGGAGCTTCTTATGAAGCGTAACAGACTACCTATGTCAACATTTACTAAATCACTAGGATCATTGAAGTAGAAATCTCCAAGATGGAGTCTTCGCCTATGAGATAGAGCAGGACAAGTGCATAGAAGATGAGGAATCGATTCTACCTCTTCCTCGTCCATACAGCTTCTGCAAAAATCGTTAGAGAATACGCCAAGACGCGTTGCGTGCTTGCCTATAAGACAGTGTCCGGTTATGACACCTATCATGGAGCTAATGTGCAATCTGCTTAGAGATATCAAACATTTAGACCGCTTAAAATCCATTACTGGCCAGATTTGTTTTGTTGCCCAGCAAGTGGTGATATTGTTCCACCTAACGTTTGTTTTCTCTAAAGCATCTTGCTTCAGCATAAGTTTACATGTAGCGATGGGAATACCAATATCTGCCTTACTAGGTAGAAGAGGTAGAGTTGTTCCATATTTAGCGAGTTCGTCGGCCTTACAATTACCTGGAATGTCTCTATGCCCCGGCACCCAACACAGGTGAATGTTAAACTGCTGCGCCATCTCCAGCAGAGATGAACGACAATTTAGGGCTGTTAAAGAGTTGGTAGAGACCGATTCCAGAGATTTGATAGCTGCTTGACTATCCGAGAAGATGCGGATATCTGTAGTTGATAACACGTTTTCTTTCAGCCAAGATAAGGCTTCTTTGATCGCCATAAGTTCCGCCTGGAACACGCTACAATGATTAGGAAGACGGAAGGAGAGACTTAATTTTAGTCTTTCTGAGTACACACCACCACCCACCCCATCATCAGTTTTCGATCCGTCGGTGTAAATATGGATTGATTCATCTTCCAAGAGAGCCGTATCCTCCCAGAGAACTCTAGAAGGAATGCTGACTTGAAAGTTTTTGCCAAACTGAAGTTTTGGGATGGTGTAATCAGTGCGACTTGTGATTGATCCGAATGAATTCAGAATGATGGAATGGCCAAAGTTGTTGTTGGTCCATTGTGAGGAAGCTTTAAGGCGAATGGCTGTATTTGCAGCCACTTGTTTGCTGAAAATATTGAGGGGTGTCAGATGGAGCAGAACGTCTAGAGCAGCGGAAGGTGTCGTACGAAGTGCTCCACTTATGCACAAACAAGCAGAGCGTTGGACTTTGCTCAATTTGTCGCAATTTACCGCTTTATCCAGAGCAGTCCACCATACTGTCACTCCGTAAGTGAGGATCGGTCTAATCACCGAAGTATATAGCCAGTGAGTGATTCGAGGTTGAAGGCCCCATTTGTTCCCAACGGCTTTTTTGCAAGAGAAAAGTGCCACTGTGGCTTTTTTGACTCTTTCTTGTATATTAGGTTTCCAACTTAACTTTTTGTCCAAAATAAGACCCAAATATTTTGCTTGATCAGTGAATGTTAGTGGAGTACCTTTGATAGAAGGAGGATCAATATGAGGGATTTTATATTTCCTTGAGAATAGAACAAGTTCTGTTTTATGAGGGTTGACACCCAGACCACACCGGTCAGCCCAGTTGGTAAGCTTATTTAAAGCATTTTGTAAGAGTTCTTTTAAGACAGTAGGATGCTTTCCTGATACGGCAATAGCAACATCGTCCGCATATGCAATCACTCTGTAACCCTCTGCTTCCAGGCATGTCAGCAGCTCATTTACTACCAAGTTCCAGAGAAGGGGAGATAGGACACCACCTTGCGGCGTACCTCTACTGACAGACCTTCTAGCGGAAAAGCTGCCCAGTTTTGAATTGATAACCCTGCTAGTCAGCATTTGATTAATCAATTCACCAAGCGTACCATCTACCTTCAGGGATGTCAGAGCAGATGCGATCGCATATGTGTCGACATTGTTAAAAGCGCCCTCTATATCCAAGAAAGCGACCATGGTGTACTCTTTATGATGGAGGGAATATTCTATAGTTCGAACTAGAGTATGTAACGCAGTTTCAACCGATTTCCCTTTACAATAAGCGTGTTGAGCAGTAGACAAAAGTCGCGTGTCTATGCTTGTTCGCAGGTGGATATCGATCAATCTTTCAAAGATTTTAAGAAGGAATGATGATAGACTAATAGGTCTGAGATCTTTCGGGTTTACTTGGGAGCATTTGCCAGCTTTGGGTATAAACACAACCTTAACTTCTCTCCATAACAGGGGAATGTGGACCAGGTTTAAACAACTAGTAAGAATGATCTCCAGAATTGGCAGAATTAAATCAGAATTCATTTGGAGTTCAGCTGGTACTATGCCGTCGGGTCCTGCAGACTTGTATGGTTTGAAGCTGTTGAGCGCCCATTGCAGCTTTTCCCTAGTAACAAGACCTTGTGGATATCTTGGCTCATTATCTGACCTATTATGGTCGAAGCTATTAATATTTTTGGAGCTTCCAGGGAAATGAGTATCTAGTAGCAGGTTTAGCGATTCTTCGCAAGAGTTGGTCCATGAGCCATCAGCATTTTTCAAGCAGCTAGGCATCACTGGATTTGAAGAGAGGATTTTTCTAAGCCTGGATGCCTCTGAAGTTTTTTCTATATTTCCACAGAAAATTCTCCAGGAGGATCTCTTAGACTTCCTCAAAGCTTTCTTATATAATTTAAGGGTTTCCTTATAGGATTCCCAATCCGACGCTACTCGGGTAATTTTAGCTCGATTAAAACATTTACGACAATCTTTCCTGAGCGGTTCAAGCCCTGAATCCCACCAATACGGCTTCTTTTTTCCCCTTACTTGAGTAAGTGGACAGGAAATAGCCATTGATTTGTTAAGGGCTAACGTGAGATCACTGACCTTGCAGTCAAGTTCAATTATATTTGAAGGAGGATTTAAAAGATCAGGTTTTAATAGACCTTTGAGTGTTATCCTATATTTAAGCCAATCGGTTTTTCGAGGGTTTCGAAATACCAAGCGGCTAGGAGGTTCATCATTTAGACTGAATTGGATGTACCTGTGATCAGAAAACGAGTGTTCATCAGATACTTTCCAATTCAAGATCTTGTGATGAATTGTATCTGAGACAAGAGTAATATCCAATACTTCTTGTCGGTTTTTAGTAATGAAGGTAGGTTCGTTTCCCACATTACTTACTATAAGGTTAGTACTTAAAATATAATCAAAAAGAGATTCACCTCTATCATTGATATCAGTACTTCCCCATACTGTATGATGGGAGTTAGCATCACTCCCAATAATGAGACAAATCTTCTGTCGTTCTGCCTGTGCGATGATTCTCTCCAGTGTATAACCGGGGAGAGGGCCGAGATTGTCATGGCCCAGATACGCCGACACTAGCCAGTACGCACCATTGGCCGTTTCCAGTCTAGCAGTGGTGATATCTCTATCGCTGAGATCAGGGAGTAAATATACGTTAGTGGTACTTTTAACTAGTATGCAAGATCTAGGTTCACCCTTACCAGATGCATACAGTAAGTAGTATCCAGGAGTTCTGAGTCCTTTAACCATGGATTTAACAATCCAGGGTTCCTGGATCAGAACAATATCCTCACCGTTTCTGGATAGACGGAGAAGAAGGGAGGCCGAAGCCTTAATAGAGTGTTGAAGGTTAATTTGGACTAATTGCAACATTTGGCTACAATCAGGCGGAATAGCCTCCTGTACGGTGTCGTTGCGTTCTTCCAAATCAGAAGATGAACTCAATAGCTCATTCTCACTCAATGGAACGAGGTTAAGGTAGTCTTCGGTCTCCATTTCGGTCAGACTGTCGACATTAGTAGAAGACTGAACCTTGATCAGGGATGACCTGGATTCCTCATCAACAATGGATGGAAAGGTAATGGATGCACCAGGGTCCCATCCCACAGGCTCAGCCTCAGTTTTTTGTGGAGGGACGCGATCCGCGTCAACCTCATCTTTTTTGTATACTTTGAGGACATCACTATAGGTCTTGGATACGCCGCAATGGAGAGTTCTGGTGTTTTGCACCTTGGGTCGTTTGGGCACCGGGATGGTATCCTCTAGAGACCTTTGTTGCTTTGACGTGGAGTCGCCGCTGGTCTGCGCATTGGCTAAAATGCACTGAGCCCATTTTATCCTGGCGTCCAGCTCCGTCTTCCCTTCGACCTCCAGCTTTTCATTACCAAAGGTATTGAGAATCCTAGGAGCTGTCAGCCTGACCGTATAGCTGTCCTTTGACTGCCTATTCAGCGTAGTTGAAGGTAACGTCTTCGGGGGAGAACCCTCTCCAGTGGTGGGAGGACCATTATTCACAACCCTCACACCACCGAGTTGGGCTCCCTCCCGAGACGTACTCGGAAGAGGTTCACTCTCTCTAGAAGTGGTCGGACCGTTATTCACAACCCCACCACTACTGAAATTAGGTATTGCTACCACCTTACTTCTCTCGCTGGAATCTGTATCAGATGGGGGACCATGACTTGCCACAACCACCCCACTGAAACCGACCCCAGGAGTAACGGCAAACAGCTTTGACGCCGTGCTGCCGCCCGGTTTCGAAGGAGAACCGGTCTCACCATCTATCCTTGTTTTTGTCTTTTGTTTTGACATACAATTATTTTGGACCCACGAGTAGCGAATAAAGGTTGGTCACTCTACACAGAGATTCGCATATGTAGAGAAGGCAAGCTGATCCGAAAAGTGCCAAAAGTCGGATACTCCGTTAACGACTGAGCTAGTATTTTTAATTGGGCCCCCAGCCAGGCTGATCATCGGCACGGGTCGTGTAACACCTTAGATCCAGCCCAATAGGAAAATTGGAGTGGGTGAGGAAGGGGATATGATTTGATAAGAGTGGCAGACAGCTATTCGCCGTACTGTCAAGGAAAGGAATTATGTGTATAGGAAAACACGTCGAACAGCGATACGCCGTACCAACATGGGGGAGAACTCGTTGAACAGCTTTTCGCCGTACCACCGAGGGGGATTACGTGGACAGCTATTCGCCGTACCGACGATGGACAGGGATGGGTTTGGATAGGGAAGGTTTATGGATAAGTAATTTCAGGACTCAAGGGAAGAGGATATGATAAGATAAGAGTGACAGACAGCTATTCGCCGTACTGTCAAGGAAAAGGAGTAATGTGTTTGGGAAAACACGTCGAACAGCGATACGCCGTACCGACATGGGGGAGATCTCGTTGAACAGCTTTTCGCCGTGCCACCGAGGGGGATAACGTGGACAGCTATTCGCCGTGCCGACGTGGGACAGGGATCGGGTGTGGATGGGATAGGTGAAGCGCCCTTTGGTTTCAGGACTCATCTGGAGTTAGACTCGAGAATCTTTGACCTTACTCAGCTTCTACAACTCGTCAAGTTCGACGCTCAGGTAGAAGATGCGTCCAAATGTAATACTAATTTTTGTTAAGGGATCTCGGTAAGGCGATCACAGCGAACCTATCGACCAAATGTCTACCTACGAAATCGTGTTTCATGAGAATACTATAGATTTGATATACAATGTCAGGGGTACAACCACTTCAATTCATTTATTAAAAATGGGAAATGATGCTCTGCCACAGACTTTAGTTATAACGATTCGATTAATAGAACGCTAGATATTACCATTTTTGTTGGGAGCCCCTTATCGAGAAATATTTGGAGAATTAAAAATAAATAAATTAAATAAATTGAGTGACGCAATAGCTCGTGCAGAGCAAGAGCGTAGTGACTTAAAACTCTCAACCATTCCTGTGTGAGTGTTGTTGGCAGGAATGGAGGGGACCTACAGTTTTTTGCCGAGTCCGAACGGCTAGATGAGAAGCACTTATTCATGAAAAGTATACTCGTGGAGGATTTGTTGGAAAGAGGCAGTACCTCGGAAAAAACATTTCTGTTTTTAGGTCGCAGCGGTTGGGAATTGAACAAGAGCTTTCGCATGACAGTCCAATGCACTAAACATCATGCAATAAGGTACTTTTAGAGAACACAAAAATTCAATAATTAACAAAAAAAAGTCTCCCAAGTAAACCCATTCGCTTAAACGCTTATCTTAATAGAAAGTATTTCGCCTACAGTGGGACTCCAACGACACCTCATATTTAGCAGTCAAGCACTACATCCACTGCACTATTACTATTTGCCACACGATGTTTAATTAGGATAAGTGTAGCAGTTTTTATTTCAAACTAAATAAATTAAGTTCAATGGACTTCGTTCAGTCAGAACATTGAACTCGTAAATTGAATTTATTATTTCAATCACTCTTCTGAAAATATTCAAACAAAACAACTACCTACCTATAGTTGTTGGCATTGCTTCTTCTTTTTATTAATTAAAAAAAAGTAATTTGTGGTAGTATTTGGCATTTTTTTCTAAATATATTTAATAGAATATAATTTAAATTTATGTTTGTGTGTATAATATTGCAATCTATCAATAACAAAGATATCTTTTCCGCATTTTCATATAGTTTGTCTATCCAAGTTTTATTTCGCAAATAAAGTTTTTCTTTGATATTTGTATAATCTAAGTTATGTTCTACAATAATTGATCAAAAGTTTTTTTTTTTAAGTTTTTGTTTATATGTATGTAATACTTTATAGAATAACAAATTTTTTTCTTAATAATTACAAAATGGTAACATTATGCAAGAAACTTGCTGGAGAGAGATTTTTTTGTTTTTTATTTGATTTTTATATGCTTTGTCTGAGTATCAAAATAAATATTATTTGCATTTAAATACTGTTAGTAAAAATTTAATTTTAATTTACTTTAATTTCTTTGAAAAATTGTGCGTATGTTTTCATCGATTTTATTCTTTGTAAATTTATATATTATGGTTTACTTTTTATTTTAATTATAAATTTGCTTATCTAGTGATTTAAATTTTGCTTTAATTCATTTTCATTTATTGAATCTTAAATTTTTTCTTAGTTTTTTTTTTTTTTTGTTTGTATGAATAAATACTTAATTTTCTACATTAACATCATTTTTTTTTTTCTGAAGAAAAATATATTTGGTTTGAATAAATATTATAATATCCTTTGTGCTAAATCAATACAAATACATATTTTATTTTTATTTTGCATTACGTATTCATAAATGTATAAATCTCTGCTTTAACAAATTCGCAAAACCAACCCAATGTGGTTTGCACAAAATTAACAAATTTATTCAACACTACTGTAGAGCCTTTCTGTCCTTTTTTAATTTAGTAACACAAAACATTTAAAATTTTCTTGAAGAAGTCCATGGAGGTTAGAATGATGGTATTTTAGTTTATCAGTTTTTTTTTGGTAAGTCAAACAATACTAGAAGAATAAGTTCTAACCAATCATAACTCTTCAAGCTAGTAACAAACATTTTAAAATCAATATAAAAATAAGGAAATTTCATTACAAACAAAAATTAAGTCTTATATATGTAAGTAAAATTTAGATAAAAGTTGTGGGGAGTGGATATAATACGGGCTCCTCTCTAATAAAAAAAAACTCTTTTTACTCTGAGTTGGGTTTGCATACATAATAAATTAAAATTTATCAATTTAAAGATTTGGTCAGTTTATATATCAGAGAGCTCACCTGAGCAGACGAATCTAAAAATTTGTTTACTTAGTATTTGACAGCAAAACTGGGGAAATTCTCTGAGACCTCAGATATACATATAACCTGAACAATTCTTTAGAATAATATCTTTTTTTTAGGTAACAACTTATTTTATCGTGAGTAAAAAACTTGAAATAAAAAAAAAAAACAATAAAATTACAAGCTTTGAAATGCCAATCCTCTTTTTTCACGTAAAAATTCTTGAAGTTTAACAGGAATTTGTAATTCTTTTATATCATCCATCGGTACGTGTCGCTGTATTACACTGCGACATAGATCTTCTAACTTTATGATGCTTATATATCTACTCAAAGGGTGTTTCAGGACAACGGCGTGTGGAGGCTGCAATTCATTGGAGACTCGAACATAACACACAAAATGATCTTTCGTACAACGATGCAGGATATCTTCGATCATCTCGACTATAGACACGTATTGCAATTCCTCAAAGTGCCAATAATTGGCACGATACTCAAGTCTGTAGTGTAATGTACAATTGAGAATTCGGAAACTTAATGTGTACCAGTATGTGGCTGGTCCTTCTGTTTCTGAATCGCGAACCAAAAACGTTCCGATTGGCTTGTCTTTCAGTTGTCGCTGAGCATCACGACGCGATATCTCTCCCCAGTACCATACTTGCCTGCATTGAAAAAATTAAAATTATTTTAGGTTAAGTATCTGCAGATATAAATAAAATACATTACTGGATCGCACATACTTGCTCTTATGTTCAAATTGCTTGGAACTTAAGAACTTTTAAAATATGCAAGTCATTACAGAACAAATACAAAAATATAAAAAAAAGAATATAGAAAAACATATAAAAAACATTTAAATCGTTCTTAAAATTGTATTAACATCTAGTAAAATAGCTTAGCGCTCAAAACAAAGTATGCCATTTTAGTACTTGAAAAAAATAGAAATATATGCAAAAAAAAAATCAAAAATCGTTGGAGCGGTTTTCTTAAAATTAATTTTGTATACAAGGTGTTCCGGATCTGCGTGGAAGTATTTTAGGGCGTCGTTCTTGGGGTTTTTCTAAGAAAAAAATTGTATGGGGGAATGTTGTATCTCCCCTCCCTGAGGTAGGGGGCAGTTTCTGAAACATTTACTCTAAATGCAAAAAAAAACATTAAAAATCAACGAAAACACATCATATAATTCTATAGTTAGCTAATACTTCATTCTTGCAGTTGGTTTTTAGATCAAGTTGCTTAAGTGAATAGTTTTTGAAAAATTAAATTTCAAAAAAATTAAAAAAAAAATTGTGATTGTTTTTTTCGTTAGTTGATATTTTTCAAAATTTTACGTAATTAAGTGCTTTTTTTGTGTTTAATACCTATTCAATGCCTCATTATTTCTTAGTCCATTACCGAAAACCAAATGTAAAAATCTTTCTTAGTTTTTGAGAAATTAAGAAAAAACAAAAGGTACTTTTACCAAAAGAGCCCGAAAAAATGAATTTATTCGTGAATTATCTATAACTTAATCCTTTTTTAAAAATTTAAAATAAAAATTTCATCGTTATATGAGCTTTTTTCAAAAATGTTCTTAAAACTTACTATACATATAACTTTTTGTGATTTGTTTAGAAAAAATAAATCTTTTTATAATAATATAAGCTAAAATACTTTCATAAATAAATGCATATTTAAATTTTTTCTGTGCGAGATACTGGAACCGAGATATTCGTAAAAGACCAAAAGTTGTTAGGTGGTTCAAATTTGGTTTTAAGCCTTTCGATCCATGAAAAAAAAAATAGATCATGCCTCTGCGCACAATGCCAAATGACGCTTTGACTGGAGTAACTGCTGTAGGTGTTTATTTGTTTTTTTACCATTTTTTCTACTCGATTAATAACCCAAAATATTGGTTATTATTATTATTTAATTTGATAAAATCATTCTGCCATTTGAAAATTTCAAGTGCATTTGGAGAAAGCAATGTGACTCATACCAAAAGATTAGTGATGGGTACCTCATACATGAGGCAGTACAAAATGTCGCATACACCACTCTAAAATGTCCCATTACCTCAAAGCAACAAAATGTATTACCTCACACCTCACCAGAAAGCAACAAAAAATATATCTCTTACTCTTTGTCTCCAGAAAAAAAAGCTATTCGTACTTCACTGTTCACTCTTGTCGTTGTCGATGAAGATGAACGATCAACGATGACAGGGACCGATGAAGAATAAAGTTGAGTGTAAAGTGTATGAGTATGAGGAAATGCCTCGTACTCAATACAATAGTACATTCTCTCTCCCACCAACAAACTCCAACAGCAATAGAATGGAGGAGGACATACGAATGTTGTACTACAATATAACAAAAATAATGGAGTTAGACGCTGTTTAGATTGGGAAGGCTGAGACCGGTCTCACGGCGGTTTCTGGACAAGAGAAGTGGGGGGTCAGGGATGTCGTGGGGCATGAAGAAAACATAAACATCCGACTCATGAGTCTCATTTTCTTTTGTTTCAATGCGCAAAACAGTTGTTGTTGTTTCAATGTGTTTTGAGGTGCCTCAAATTTTCTAATGTAGACACGAAGGAGGTTTGTTATTGTTTGAAGGAAAGTGTGTTTTGTTATGCAACTGCATTCATTTTCTTGTTGTGTGTTTTTTAGAGATTATGAAAAAAATGTCGTTTGTTTTTTGTTCGTTGCGTGATTAGTGTCTAGTCCAGTTTATAGACTACTTCTCCCTTCTTTCTATAATTCGACTCCCACAACCCACTCTAGACTCCATTTGATCGTTGTTTTTTTAATTAAACTTAAAATAGTCCTACCTGTAACCTGCAGTGACTTATCTATCATTGTTTGTTGTTATTGCGTACCTATCTTTGTAAATAAAATTGAGAATCGATAGTTTCCAGAAACTGAGAAACCAGTTAAAGTATGTAGGAATACCAACATTTTAAAAGTAGCTAAAAAAAGAGTTGTTTATATATTAATCCCTGTCCTCACTGCTTAGTTACTTAGGCTTTGAACCTCATGATTGTTTTTAGTTTTTTATTTGACATTACTTAATTTATATGTTTTATTCAAATTTCATGATCAACAGAATCGAAGAGACATTATTGAAAAATTTAAATTTTGAAGTTAAAATGTCCCTTTAAATAGGTTTGTCCTATGGGACATTTGAGGTGGGACGAAGTACCACCTCATTTCGAAAAATGAGTACCTCATACAAACTCATTTCAAATTCGTGTCCTACCCATCACTACAAAAGATGAGTAAAAACTTACCCAAGCATTTCCGAACAAGCAGTGTACATGATCCGATTTGGCGGCGAGACATTGTCCAACCACTTCTTTTTCACAAACTTCCGATAGTGATGGGTGAATGGAATCATTTCGGGGGGATCCAGATTGAACGCCGATATTGGCAATAGATCGTTGGGATAGCACACAATTCCCTCGACCACGTCGTGGACATTCGAATTGGAAGATATTGATGTGTCAGGTTGGGATTTTTTTTGGCGCATCGAAAAGTTAATTCCCATGCGTTTCTTGAATCTCTGGAAAACATTCTTACGTTCATCTTTGCGTTTGCTGCGATCCTTTCCAGAACTAGTCGAATTGTTGATACTATCCTCGACGGATGATTCTTGACTGGATGTTAGTGTTGAGGTTGCTGCTGAGGCTTCCGGAGTCGAAGCAGAGGCACCAGCAGCATCTTCATCTCGACTCTGCTGTTTTTGTGATGTCGATGTTGTGGTGGATGTTGCTGATTTTCTTCGACGGGACAGTGAATGGAACCAGTTTCTTTTTTCATTTTTATTGCTGGGATTCTCCGTGGACTCATTAGTCATGTTTTAAACAATAATAACAAATTTAATTGCAATGGAAAATTTAATTAAAATAAAAACACAAAACTATATAACGACCTTCAAATGAGACACATTGCAATTAAGAATACAAATTTCTAATTTATTTTTCTCTCGATGATGCAAAATAATATTTTTCTTGCTTTTTTTTCTCCTTTGACAAACGATTGATACAAAAGAAAATATTATTATTTTATAAACAGAAAGTTGTGAGAAAATGATTAGGAATGTGCTAAGTTCTTAATGTCGTCATAGTGATATAAGTTCGAGTGCAATAGAAAGAGAAAAAGAATGTACATGTTTCTTTCTGGCACTTATGGAATTTGTATTGTGACGTCATATTGGGGGAAAATGGCGACAGATGAATTATTTGAAGTGTCTTTTTGAAATGTGCTGACCAGCAATATGGAATGTCAAAAAATTGAAGCGAATTGGACGGCAGATAGGGGTGTGTCCAATGATTATTGAAGTGGTTATCGTTTATTCGAGCTTTATGAAATGTTACCAGGAAAATTACAGAATTATTCTGGGGTTGCGAGGGCTCACAAGTCAAAAGCTCTTGTGAGGTATTCCTTGATGATTATACTATGTTCCCACCAAAGCGAAATCTGGGTTTTCAGCTGAAAACTTTCGAGATTTCAAATTAGTGTTCACACTGCCAAAACCAAGATTTCGTCTCATATAAACACAAACTACTACCTTTGTGTTCCTATGTGTTTGTAATTCTATCCACCCAAATGTTAAATACAATATCATACTCTCTCTTTTTGCCTGCTTGGCGTTGGAGTGAAAGATCACAATTTGTATCAAAAAGCTTTTCACCATTGTGTGGTGAAAGCTTAAAATGGGTCTGTTCATAAAGATATGTTCGCATCGATACAAGATTTCATTGAGATTTCAACGAAATCTCGCATTTCGAAATCTCAAAACTGTATGGGGAAATGTGAAGATTTGGAATGAAATCTCTGAAATCCGAGATTTCACTCTGGTGGGAACGTAGTATTATTCCAGTTGATGATCACTGAATGCGTTTGTTCAGCAAAATTTTAAACAAAGAATCCATAGGGTTATTCACTATCTGGTGCAACAAGCCTTGAATTATTATAATATTTTATTTTTTCACAATGGGTCGTATTAATAAAACAGAGCAATTGCTTGAAGTAAACTCCGTAGCAAAGTAATGCTATGTTCCCACCAAAATGAAATCCGAGATTTCACTTGAAAGCTTTTGATATTTTGAACCACTGGAACTGGAACAAGGTTTCATAAAAATTTCAACAAAATCTCAATAAAAACTCGGGATTTCAATGAAATCTCAATGAGATTCTGCTCCACTAATTTGAAATCTCAAAATTTGTTAGCTGAAATCTCGGATTTCATTTTGGTGGGAAAATAGTATAAAAGCATTTAGCAATTGCTTTATATTAGTATTAATAATAATTTACCTTGCTTAAGTTAGTGCGAAAATACGAACTTAGCAATTGCTTTACATTAATTTGCCATGATGTTTGTGGCTCTTAACACTTCATGTAGATATAATGTAACGAAAATCATAAAGAGATCGGCAATTTCATAGATTATTTTTTAATAGAATACAAGATATACTCTTGTCAAAAACATTCTACGTTCTACCAAGCTATATTTATTGTTTTATGTCACTTTTGTGCACTATTTTGTGGATGATAGTTTATAAAATTGATCAATAATTGTTTATTAAGCATTTTTATCGTCGCCAAAAGTTCTTGGTCTATAATTTTTTTCACGAACATTTGTTGCAACTACTGCCGGTAAGAGTGGAATGATGTGCAAACCTATTTCATTCATCTTGACGCACAAGATCAAGAATACCAAACATTTAATTGAATGTATTTTCTTTTAAATTAATTAAATTGAATGATTTTGTTAGTCTGAAAAAATGTTTCACGTTAATATCCGTAGCAAATATTCTAAGTCACCTAAATAGCAGACTTCAAATTTTCAAGTAATTGCTGTATTTTTTGCGTTTTATAGTTACCGATTGAAGCAAATGAGCGGTGGCATTGTTTTCCGAAGATAAAGAAAGCAAAAGCAATTGCTATAAATTTTTATAATTATGAAACTAAGCAATTGCTTCAGATTTGACAATTCTAGCTAGCAAAAGCAATTGCTCTGGTTTATTAATGTTACCCAGTAGCTGCGTTTTTTTGCATGTCCATATGGAGTTAAGCAAAAAAACGACATCGGGACATTTCAACATCTGTTTACCTTTTGCATTGGTCTGTCATTTTGTTTTGAATTATCTTTACCAACAAACATTTTACATTTCTATATAAATTATCTATATACTATGTTCCCACCTTAACGAAGTCCGAGATTTCGGTTGAAAACTTTTCATATTTTGAACTGCTGGGAAAAAATTTCATAGAAATTTAAATGAAATCTCAATAAAAACTCTGGATTTCAACGAAATCTCCATGAAATTCTGCGCTACCTATTTGAAATCTCGAAATTTTTTTGCTGAAATCTCGGATTTCGTTTTGGTGGGAACAGCATAAACAACGAGAATCGTAGTTTGGCATTACCGTTTTTATCGGGACAAAAGTCATAACTCCAGTTAATTATCTGGACTTAGCTAACTCTATATGGACATAGTTGTTGCTGTATTTAAAATGTAAATTGTTTTGCTTTGCTGTCGTTTTTTCACACAATTTCATTTGGATATCCAAGAAAACACAACTAATAGATATGAGCTGAAAATAAGAATGACATTTTGTGAGTTAATCAAATACACAAGTGCAAACTTTACTATGGTGTATTTTTCTTTTACATTTCGGTTGGAGTATAGCAAAAGTGTAAAAGTGCAAAAATTTGACATTCAAGTATATTTTGATGTTGTAATGCAAAAAAGTGTTACACTTTTAAACTTTTGCAATGATACAAGACCAGTTACATCGGATCGTGAATACCCCTCATGATTTGAGCACCTTATTGGAGAAATTTCTGACATTATGCCCTGTGGAGTCGTTGTGTAACTATGGATTAAACAGAGAGGCATATTCATAGATGTTTTTGCTAAGGAAATCTGGAATTTATCATATGGAAACTCCAACGGGTAAACTCCAGTTTTGTCTAGCAACAGCTTAAACAACATCTATGAATATGCCCCAATCAGTGAAAATATAATTGCAGATCTAACCCACTGTGAACAAACTGGGCCCTTATTCTATGGAATAAGACCTAACCATTGTATATACACTCTATAGTATTCTCATGAAATACGATTTTGTAGGTTGACATTTGGTCGATAGGTTCACTGTGATCGCCTTACCGAGATCTCTTGATAAAAATAAGGATTACATTTGGACACAAGATGGCCACGAGCTTTTTGGCTTCATGAGAATACTATAGAATTTATATACAATGACCTAATCCTTAAGCTATTTCACGTTTTTTTAAATTCGGTTGCTAATGTTATAGAAAAAAAACTCAGTGAAAAGAACATGAAAACTCACCCTTTCGGATTTGGGCCTCAGACCTTAAAGGCCTTGTCAAACAGAGTACCATCCAGCAGTCTGTAAAAATATACAAACAAAATTTGTCTGCCGTATTCTTACACCCCGACTCCACAGGAGATAAAATCTATCAGGATGCCCATCTTGACAGTAGATATCCAATGGAGTCACTCCGTTTCATCTCTTGTTGGGATGTCAGAGATATCTATCTGCGATTATATCTTGACAGAGATCGCTGACATGAATTTTGACATATGAAGATTTTTATGCTTGTTGTCTCATTTGCTCTCATTATTCTGTATATCTATCCATATCCATTTGTTACCGCCAGATTATTCACTCTGGATTTAAATTGAATTTAAGGAAGTTTTTAATCCAACAACTAAATCCAGATTTATTAAATCCGAAAATTTAAATCCATGTCCATATTATTCACTCTGAACATGCCTTAAATCCAATGGATTTAAAATGCCCTTAATCCAGATGTAAAATGTATTTAAATCCAGATTAAGATCGTTTAATCCAAATGTCAAATTTGCGAAATGTCAAATTTCTCCCGTGAAACTTTTTGAGCCTGATTACACGATTAGTTTTATCGATTGTTTCGTGTTTTGTCTTTTTGACACATTGGGTGAGGGGTGTAGAAATTTAGGGAGAATGAAGTAAGGAAAGCACGTATGAAAATTTTAAGATTTTTCCGGTTGAACTTTGACTTTTATGATTCGACAAACGAGTAGAGGCGGGGGATGCGTACAAAATTTCAGTAGTGAGATTAAAAATTGTTTTTCATAATTAAATAGGTATAAATTTGAACAAGAAGTGATGTAAAAATATTTTTAATTATTACTACTGTCTATTTTCCAATTAATTAACCTCCAATTTTTTGAACGTCAAGACCACGAATGAATTTTTTTCGTTGTGTGTAATCACGAAGGTACGTACCTGTCAAAAAGACGAAAGACAAAACGAACGAAAAAACGAATCGTGTAATCCGGCTCTATGTTTACTTTAATTAATTTATTTCACTTATGTCCAGTTGCACCAAATTTCACTAAAAGCGGTTTTTGCTAAAATGGAGTTAAAATTTATCGGACTAATAAATTTATTTGGGTTGCACCAATCTATTTTGCGCATTTTTTAGCTAAAATGCAGTTCATGAACCACCCCTGGATTTTATCATATGTTTATTAAACTGAACGAAAAAATTTAACCAGTGCAAGTGAGATAGAAATAAAGAAAATGTGAATACACAATAAACAGAAACAAGGTATTCTCATTAGATACAGACAATGCGCCATCTTGGTGTTTTTTTTATTATTATTTATTATTTTCTTTTTTTTTAGAGAAATTATCAAACTATTGAAATAGATACCAACTAAACAACACAAATATTTTTTTCGACACACTCTTGGAAATTATGAAAAAATATTTTAAAGCGACGTCATCGCATTCAGAAAATGGATTTCTCTGTGAACCTGAACAACACCGACGCGACGTCTCGCCATTTTTTGGTTAAGTTCGTTATCAGATGAACACATGATGGCCAGTCTATAATTTTTCTGGAATAATTTATTTATTTAAGTAGTGAATTATAAATAGGAAACATAATATACGTTCACCTGTTATTTTCGTTATTTTAATTTGGAATTGACAATATTCCGTCAAAGAAAATTGAATTATTTTGTTTGTACCTACAAATGTACCTAGACATGTTCGTTTAAACTCGCTTTTAAAATTTATCTGGAAGAAAATGGAATTTTAGTTTATTGGTTCGTTTATTGGCCTGTTAGATTTAGAAGTGGTTGGTGCAACCGATAAATGTCATTTTAAAATTAAACGAAGCAATAAATATTTAAAAGAGGTCGGTGCAACTGGCCATTAGTCGGGTAAGATTCTGCGAGCGCACAAACAATCAGAAAACTGAAATGTCAAGAAAAAGTGAATTATATGAAATTGTGTTTTAATCTGGATTTAAGTACTTAAACTGACCTCCGGAGGGCAGTTTAAATCCAATTGGATTAATCGATATTGGATTTAAGAAATTGGATTTAAGTTTGGATCAAACGATTGGATTGGATTTAATGTTTGGATTTAAAATACTTTTAATCTGGATTTAAGTTTTAATCTGGATTAAAAGAGTGAATAATATGGGCGTTACAGTTTTTTCTTCGACAAATAGAAATTTTTTTTATATTTTTGGAAACTAATATTCATTCGGTTTCGCTTTCGTGATTTGTTGGACAAATTTCGGAAAATTGCGTGTTCTTATAAATTCACAATCTCCTGAAGCAGTCAAATAAATCTATGTATATTTAGTAGGTAATTACAGTGCTGACAAAAACAACTTTCTGCAAGAGATAAAACTCTGGTGTATACTGCCTGGATTGTAATTTATGTTTTAATAGTCTTATTAATAAATGCTCTAATTATTACCACATTAAAAGTAATAATAACAAAAACGATTTATATTTTCAATATTCTCCTTTTTACTAAAAGAAAAATATGGGTATTCGCTTTGCAATTGCAACCAAAACGAACACAGTCAAATAGCTTGTTTCTTTTTATTTGTGCGCAAAAAAACAGCCATCAAACTCTCGTGCTGTCGTGATATGGAATGAAATATCATAACATGATTCGCCCAGCAAAGATAGAAGACAATGCAAGATATAAATATCTGATATTTAGTTGGAGAGAAATTATCTCCTGTGGAGTCGGGGTGTTAATTTCCCAGTCAAGTATTTATTGACCGTCCCGCCGGACCGCTCTCTGTTGGATCAAGCTTAAATTGTGTTTCCAGATTCATTACTTTCTAGCAACTTCGTAGCCTCTAAAATATCTGAGGCGATTTCATCACACATGTCATTTGGTAATTCGCCTCCTAATCAGCTGATATGTTGTGATTTGTGAAATGCTACGAAGTGGTTTATTTGGAAAATCTAGTTAAAGAAGAATTAAACAAAAAGTGTAGTTCACAAGTCAATTTTATTTCTTTATCTTCCTTATTGGATGATTTACTTCACACTCATCAATTGTGTCGCTGGAAACACAAAATCAAAATGGTAAGTTTGTTTCCCTGCTGCCCTTTAGCAAATACCACGACGTCACATTGCACAGCCCATCCCTACTCCACCATTGAGATGATTGCAAATGATAACAAAAATTTACATTTTCATCCCAACACAGAGCTATCAAGACGAAGAAGAACAAATGGGCTACCATGTAGATTCATTCCCAAAGGATTTCGGTTATGGAGCATTCGAACCGGACAATGATAATCAAAGCGTCAGTGAGTCGAAGCCACGCATTCTCCTTATGGGTCTGCGTCGGTCCGGCAAGAGTTCCATCCAAAAAGTTGTTTTCCATAAGATGTCTCCCAACGAGACCCTCTTCCTCGAATCGACGAGTAAAATCGTCAAAGACGACATCAACAACAGCAGTTTTGTTCAATTTCAAATTTGGGACTTTCCTGGTCAAATCGACTTCATCGATCCGACTTTTGACTCGGACATGATCTTTGGTGGATGTGGAGCATTGGTTTTTGTGATCGACGCCAAAGATGATTACAATGAGGCGTTGACTAAATTCAAGAATACCGTTATCAAGGCATACAAAGTCAACCCGCGAATAAAGTTTGAAGTTTTTATACACAAGGTAAGCTAAGTTTAATCGAATGGAATGCCTGAGAAAATTTACATCTGTCGTTATCAGTCTATAATGCGATTATATTAATAAGTTATTGAGGGTGTGTATGAACAGGCAATTGTACTTGTTTGCAGTATATAAAGAGATAACCTTGTATTAGATTGTTTGCTAATAAGAATATTATTGAATTCAATTGTAACCCTTTTTTTAGTTGTCTGAGGGTGTTAGACAGACATACATTGATTAGGAAATATGTATGTTTTGATTTGCGGTTAGCGTCTCGTTTGAGTGTAGACTCAAATAGTGAATCAAGAGTTTCTTGATGCTGGCGTTACTCTTGGAGGTATTTAGTAGTTAATGGAATGTTTTGCTAAGGCAGCCATTTTTTTATTGAGATTTTGCAGTAGCATTAGTCAGAGGAAAATTTTCCCCCTTGGTTCTATAGAGAACATAGAGAATTTACAGGTTACAGAGCAATGTTGTCTCTTTTTCTAAACCGCGACCAAGCCCCCTTTCCCAATTTGTTTGTTTTTAATTCCATTTAGGAACTGAACAGGTGCAGCTCTTATTGGAAACTGTTTATTCTTGTCTGTAATAAGAAAACTATTTCTTTCCAACGACTTTTTTAACTGACGACTTGATCTCCGATCGATCGCAATGTTGTCAATTTGTAAGTGGTTGATTAATTCAGCAATGAATGAGGCGTTATAATAATAATGGAAAAAGTCCACCTCAAAATTGCTGAAGCTAAGCTTGTGGAGCAAAATAGGTTCTTATGTTAATTTTTTCTAAGCAATAGTTATTGCGAACAGACAATCAGTGGCTACTAAGTTATATTTTTTTATATTAATTTGCCTAAGGTCGATGGAATCAGTGATGATTCAAAAATGGAGTCACAACGTGATATTCATCAAAAAGCGTCCGATGACCTCAGTGATGCTGGCTTAAATCAAATCCACTTAAGCTTCCACCTAACCTCGATTTATGATCATTCAATTTTCGAAGCGTTTTCAAAGGTAGTTCAAAAGCTAATACCGCAATTGCCAACTCTGGAAAATCTCTTAAACATTCTTATTTCGGTAAGTTCGTATAAATAAAAAAAAAAACTAGCTTTTTAATCAGGAAAATAATCTTTCGTAGAATTCTGGCATTGAAAAAGCTTTCCTCTTCGACGTAGTGTCAAAAATTTACATTGCTACTGATTGTTCTCCAGTGGATATGCAGTCATACGAGCTTTGCTGTGACATGATCGATGTGGTTATTGATCTATCAAGTATATACAGGTAAAGATTTGATGAATTAATATTTTGTTGAGGAAAGAAAAAAACAAAGCAAAAATACCATTTTCTTAAGTTCTGAAGAAACAGCGTTCGACTGTAAAAGTTCTAGTCTAATAAAATTGAACAACAGCACGATACTCTACTTGCGGGAAGTGAATAAATTCCTAGCATTAGTCTGCATTCTACGTGAGGACAATTTCAGCAGACAGGGTGTAATTGATTATAATTTCCTATGCTTCCGCGAGGCCATAAGCGAGGTATTTGAACTAAGAATGAAAAATCAGAAATTGGAAACCTTGGACGAACAAGACGAAGATGAGGAAGAGGAAGATTATAAGAGTGCAACTCTAATCAATGGTGGGAACTCAATTGTCAACTCAACGAATAATTCAATCATAGCTTAAGAAGAGATTTAAAAAAACAAATGAAATCTTTACTTCTCTTTAGTCTGTTCATCAATGATTTAATGTGTTACTTACTTGTTTATCACTGATGCTTCTTTATTATTTTATGTGCCTTCTTTTTTTTATTTCTTATTAATCCTTGGTTTATATAAAAAAAGATATATTTTTTTTTATTTTTGTTAAAAGTTGTTCTTCCCTGTACAAAGCTTTTAGCTTTGTTATTACCATTTAAAAACAAATTACAAAAAAATGCTTAAGAACTATTAAGATTTAGCCAACTTACGCAAACAAAAAGAAAGGAGTTCACTTTCATTTTATAATCTTTCAGAACTAGTTCGCTGACTTAGTGATTAGTATTTTTCTAAAAAAAAAACTAAAATGTAAACAAAAAAATAATAAAATTAAAAAACTTAAGTAATAAAAATTCGAACAATTAAAAAATAAATATAAAATTAACTCAGATGATGCATTCTTATTTTTGCATGTACATACAAAATTTTTTTTAATTTCGGAAAATCTGGGAAATGTTTGATACCAGAACATACATTCTATGGACTCAGTTATTAGATGCTGAAGGGTAAGAACTGCATTACAACGGAACTGCGCGACACTATACAGCTATACACTTGAAACGTCAGAGTCCTTATGAAATATACTAAAGTTATGGACGATAGAAGTATACTGTTAGTTTCTTTTACAAAAGAAAACATTTTGCAGGAGAAATTTGTCGAACACTCGGGCGTATGCGTACTTTTTTGTATGTTCTTTTATTTTGAGTTTAATAAAATTGAAACCCTCTTATAAATCTTCATCATTTATAGCTCACTTCCTGATGAGCAAACGTTTTAAAAGAAAAAAACACGGTGCTTAGATTGAGCGATAAGCAACCACTTAAGTTTTTTTTAACTTTTGAATGAAAATAGTATCAATCCTCGAAAATCGACTAAGCTTCTTTCTCTGTCCTCAAATTGAATTGCTTATCAATTACTTCTAGGCTTGTTTTATTGGTAATTCTACCTATCTCAGCAATCTACATAATATATTCCAATAAATTGCTATATACTCATTTTACATGCATCCAAAAGTTTTTTGCATACAAAGAAAATTGATTTGCATTTCTAATTTACTTGATAAGCACAATACTGGTTGCTTTAGCCAAGACTAACATTTTTTGCTTTCAGGGTATTACACAGTAGTTCCAAACATTGACCAAAAATGCCAATTGTTACTATTTAACACCAATTTTTGCCGAATTCCTGCTTCGAACTTCAAAAATAGTAGTTTTGGGCTGAGAGAGCGCTAACGAAAGAGTAAAACATTTCCCTTTCCTTACGAATTCTGTACAAAAAAATTCTTTGGCCAGGAATTGTTTGGTCTTCAAATGCAAGTTAAATGGAGGTCAGAAAAATAAAAAAAAAACATGTATTGTTGTGGCAGAAAATTGTCGTCAAAAGTTGCCACCAGACCGTCCACTTTTTTTCTTTAATTTTTGATTTCAGTAAATCAGTATTTTGTAATTGCTTGAGCTTAATAAAATTATTTACTTACTTACTTAGCTCCTTGACTCATCCCTGGGGCATATAGTGTCAACTAACGCTGTTAATTTTTGAAGCTGAAAATTCAATTTCCGAAAATTCTTAAATAAAGTTCCCGGGTATACCTTTCAATGTCCTTATAAAAAACGTGCAAAATGAGGCTTTTTGCATTCAAAAAATGTATTTCATTCTCATTTTCTTGAACGTTTTTTTCTGCACTTAGTGAGTTTTACCTTTGTACCGACGATATTATCTAGTTTTTAGTCATCAAAAATATTGATATCTTCATAGATAGCCAGACGACAAATCAGAACCATTTCGTCAATTGACACGAAGTCAAAACTGGTTGATCGCTGCTGTTGTGAATTGAGATTTCTTGGCGAAACGAAATCAGTCACCCTTCGATGGGGCCCGGGTCACCATGACGTTTATGGTAACGAAATGGGTGATGAACTGGCAAAAAACGGGTCATTACTTGAATCGAGCCAAACTGTACCTTGGTTACGTATGCCACTGGAGCAGGAAAAGAGAATAGTTCACCAAAGTTTCCGCAGGGCGGCTAACGACAAATAGTCAACTATTGACACCTATTGGGTTTCCAGGAATCTTTGGGTAGATATTTCAAAGAAAAAAACAGTATTTACTTAAGCTAAGCAGACCTCAATTGTCTCTCTTGGTTGAAATCCTTACGGGTCACAACTCAATGGGAAGGTTGTGGAGGGCTCACTTCACTTCCTCTGTGAATGCCTCAGCCTAGCCAGAACAAAAAAAACAGCCTTCGGAGAGTATTTTTTTCGACGAACTGGGCGAATTCTCTCTTTTGATTCTAAGAAACATACTGAACTTCATTCAAAACACAGGATGGTTCAGGGAGGTACCCCATTTCCAAAGCATCCACGAAATCCCTCCTCTTATCCCTCCAATTCCTACATTACTCACATCCTAGGGAGCGCAATGGATCCATTGAGATCACCCCTTCTAACCTAACCTAACCAAGACATCGTTACGTGAAAAAGAAAATAACACTGGATTCTTTTATATAATTTATTTCGAGTTTTTTTTATTGTATACGTAACCATCGGTAATAGGAATTATTACGATTTTTTTTTTTTTTGAGAATATAAATCCATGATAAAGTAAGGTTTTTGTAATATATTTTAGTTTATAAATTAAAAGTCTTTATTAATTTGTTAACATATTTTTTTATAGGTAATGTATAATATAATTATATATGTATTTGCAATATGCCACATCTTTTTTTATTAATGATAATAATTTTTAACTTTTTGTATAGTATATAGTTATAGTTTCTATTGGAATGTCTTTTTTTATTGCTGGAGACGGAGAGAGATTTGCAAGACAGTTGTATTTTATTATTTTTTTTAGTTTGATATATATTTTAATAATAAAACGAAAATCAATTACTTAAAAACAAAAATGAATGTGCCTAATCGAAACATCTTGTTTTTAAGTTCTGTTGCTGTTGTTTTTATTTATTTGTTTGTTTTGAAACCTTGCACTAGTTTGTGTTAAGCATTGCAATTTTCTTATATAAGATATTTCATTTTGATTAAGTATGATTGTACTTTAATATGGCAACAATTTTTTTTTTTTTTTGAAAGCGATATATGTATGTAGTTTTAAACTTAACCTTATTAATAAAATATAAATTTATTCTCAACTTAAAAAATTAAATATTTCATAATTTTAACACAACAAATAAGAAATTGCACATAAAATTTCTATTATCATTTTTTAATAATTTTTTTTTTTAATTTTCTACTTCAGATTTTTTACCAGTTTTTTATTTTTTTTAATTCATTTAAAAATAGCCCTAGCTAGTCTATTCTAACAAACAAATACCGACATTTTTTTGTTTATTAAATATGTATGTATGTACTATTCTATACAGACAAATTTTTGAATTAAAATAATAAAAGATTTAGAAGTTTTGGAAAAATATATTTATACATATACATCTAGATGTGTCATGTAAGAAATCGTGTATATAATGTATGTAGTATAACAGGAGTGTGAGTGTTTGTTTGTGTATGTATATAGATTTTCCTTTAAATATTGATGTTAAACACGCGTAAGAGATCATTATTAAGTTCGATTATATACTAATGTAGGTTTAACATTTTTTTTTAAATTTTTTTTATTATTTTATTTTTTTCTCTCAGCCATAGACGAGAAATATATTTTTTTGATAATAATTAATATTTTTTTGTAATTTAAATTGCGTTGTTATTATTTAAAAGTTTATATAAATAAGATAAGTATTGTTTATATTTGTTTTGCTAAATAAGATATAAATTCGTTAGAAAGTTTTTTAATCAACAATTATATGTATAAGCTTTAGTAAAAAAAATTAAATTGTATAAGAAGTTTTTTTTTGCAAATGTTTTAAGTAGTATAATAGTTTCAGCTTTTTTCGATTCCTGGTTTACACTATTTTTTTTTAAGAAATGTGACGATGACTGATGGAAATGGAGATTATATTCAAAATTACTATTAGAAAAAAATTAAGCAAACATAAAAACAAAAACAAAACTCACTGAAATGATAATTTATTTCGTTAGGTTAAGTTACTAAATGGAAGCCAAATCAATCTGTCCATTTCTTCCAAATGACGATCGATCCCAGCAAACTTTGGACGTTGGTTATTTCCAAAACTGGTAGCAGCCATACAAAAATAATTGTAGATGTGGCCAAATGTGATGTTTAAGAAGAAGATGCCAGAGGAGTCGAGATTGGTTCAGATATTATGTATGTGAGGGAATTTAATTTAGGAGCAACAATATACGAAGATGAATGGTTGGATATAGAAGTGAGTTGGCAAACGAATGAAGTAGGGCCTGAGATTAATGGTGATGATTTAGCAATATTGGTTGTAATAGATGGTAGTGGATGTGGTTGGCAAGCAGATAAAATTATATAGCGGGTGAAAGCCATAATTCAGTGCTTGTATCGCGTAAGACCAAAGCGATCGCTTAAATAAATGATTGTCGTTTTGACGATTGCTCTCTCTATATTTCCCTATAGTTATGATGGAGTTAGCTATCGTCAAAACGACTATCAGCTTAGCCGATTTCAACTCAGACTAAAACTGATTTGTTATAAACAGAAGAGTCATGCCCGTGGGCATCAAACTTAACACATTCAACAAAATGTACAACGCTCTCAATTCTACCCAACCATCGCGTTTGGTATATGGTTGGAGAATGGAAGCTGTTAATGTTCGTTGCATATCGCTGAACATCGCGTTCAGAGCAACGTTTTCACGATTATGTGCTGCACACTATCTTTCTAACTCGTTGATCAACTTTTAAATTATTTTGGGGTCTGATTTGCGTTGAATGCGAGGAAATTTGCATCGCCATTTAAATTTTTCTCGGCGATTAAGAGACAAAACAGCAAAACAAATTATAAATTCTGAACCAAACCGAAGTTTAAATTATTTCATGAGTATGAGTAGTTTTTAGCTTCCGTTTAGGGCGTTCTCCAACGATTGATAATTGGTTTAGGGGGGTATCAACAAGTTAAACAACTCAAGAGAATTTTTTTTAGCCAAAATCAGACAAGTTTATAAATTAAGTGCACAGAGTTTATCAACAATTGAATTGGTTGATGAACTAGTTGTAAGGGGCTATTCAACAATAAGTTAAGGGATGATTGATATGCTGTCAATTCCGTAAGATGACGTTCTAATGTCATCGGATAGATACCTTTTGCTTAGTCGAGTTTTCAAAAGCTCACAACTGATTGCGTTGATAAACACAGTTTTTTCAAGTACAACAGGCGGGAGAACGACAAATTCCGGGTATAAAAAGACCAAGGTAATGATTATGTTTTCATTAATACATTAATTCAACGGATTCGGCATTCTGATAATTATTTACGACTGTAATTGTTTAATTGTCTTTAATTCACCTTTAAGCGAGGCAATGCGTTGTTCGATATCCGATTATACCGTGGATTATTTAAAACCAACTACGTAAAAGCAGTAAGTTACTACTCAGAGGAAATAAATTCGAAGCATACCGTCTACTGGAGCACTAAACGTAACTCAAATCGCAAAAGTCTTATTAAATTCATATTTTAATGAAAATGGTATGGAGTGCTTAAAAAAGCAAATTAAGAAAAATGATGTACATAGCAACATGTATTTAAGATGCCTTTTTTGAAATACTTCGTATTTTAAGGATGTTCAGAAAATGCTAACAATAAAGGAAAGGAACAAAAAGTAAGGTTAGTTAAAAAAAAATAAAGAAAAAGCAATATTCAATCTTAATTTCCATCAGTTATCAAAAGCACGAATAATTAAATGCAAGCTTTTCAAAAAAAAAACAATAATATTATACTAAATATTCGATTATACACAGACAAATTAAATATGCGATTCTTTCTACTATGACCAAGAATCGATTATAATAATAATTCATCACAACTACTTATTCGGGCACCCTTGTATTGCAATTACCATGATACAACCGAATCTTACCCTCACAGTGAAAATACGTATCGAATACTTCACTATATCCATGATCCTTCCACCAGGTGCAAAGTTGTCGATTCCAAACACAATCCAGTCGATAGATGAGACTCGGGAACTCATAGCCGAGTAGCGTGTAAAAGTCTTGATCTCCGAGATGACCCTTGAACGAATACTTATTGGCCATCTTGCGTACATTCACCTCCTTGAGGTTCTCTTGGTAGAGTTGCGAATGTCTGATCTTTCGCAGGTGCAGCATCACAACACCAGAGTTCAATCCTGGATAGCCATGTTTGATATGCTTGTGTTTGTGTTTGTTGCCTCCTGATGAACTAGCCGCGCCAAGAGATGCCGAACTGGGATAGTAGGAGCTACCAAAATTCGTATTTGGATAGTTGGCACGATAGCGATAGAGGATATGTCGATAGACTGGCGTCAGCTCGGGCGAGAGACCGAACAAGTTCTCCGGAGAGAAACGTTCGAACTCGTCAAACAGCAGACGGACATCCGCTCGGAAGACGACATCACAATCAATCAGAATGGCTCGTTCTATGTGCGGCTCTACCAGACGGTGCAATCCTAGCGATAGATAGAAGAGTGCGTCGCTGTAGTAGGAGCTCGGGTTGGAGCTAAAGAACGGCATCATTGCTTGAACAATATCGGTGATTCGCTCGGCACACTCGTGCACATCGTACAGTGTGTAGTACATGGACCTCCGATAGTGCCGAATTTGCTGCTTGAGGATTTCCTCGGCAGATGCTTCGCTCTTCGAGTCCGTGATGATGTGCAGATGCAATTTGATGGTGCTGAACTTCAGTAGGCTGCGAGCGAAAAGTTCGAACTTTTGCTGCAGCTGATAGTTCTCCTTTGTGTAGATCACAAATATGTGATGCTCGAGCAACAGAGAGGCAGCAGCGCCATGCTGATGTGGGTGATGATAAAGCGAGGTTTCGTTTTGGCGCCAACTGATGTATTTAACTCGATTCGAGTTCGAATAAGTGATGTTGCGGTGTTGGACGAGAGGTTGAGCAGCAGCAGCGACAGCCACTGGACTGATGTCATTGTGGTCGCCGTCAGTTGACTTGCTGTCCAAGCTACCACCTTGGAAGAGAGCAAAAAGCGATTTTCGACTAAAGAACTCTGAATTGGCATAGAAAATCACGAGGAAACCACTGGCTATGATGAGCAACAGCAGAAACTTGTTCATTTTCGAGAGTTTGCTAAATCTTAACGATTTCCGACGACGTCGGCATGTCACGATCGTGAGAATCTTTTTGGAATCTTCGCTGCTGTGGACAATCTTAACAGCTACTTTGGTGGCTGCTGTGGTGACTGTCGTTGTTAAAATTGGGGCCACCAACACGGAGGCCAAGGGTGGACGTCTAAATGAGAGTAATTAGGTTTTTGTTTTATTTATTGATTTTAGTGATAAAACTTCCGCAGGAGGTTCTGATGCATTTTTCGATGATTTAATGTTATTTCTGATATGAGGGGTTTATTTAAGAATGGCCGAGTATTTGTGGTTTTAAATAAACCTTGCTTTTTAAGTGATCATCAAGGACAACAAACAAATTTGATGTATTTATATATATTTTTTTTTTTAAACTTTGTTTTTTTTACCTTTCACTTGTTATCAGTGGACAAAATAAAAATTAAGGTATTCATATGGAGTTTTATAATCGTGATTTAAGTCAAATTAAAATTGGGTTTTGCATTATTTTTGTATATATTTATTGTTCGCAGGTTTTGTATTGGTATTTTCTTAAGAAAATTACATGGTTTTTATTTGACTAACTGCAGAAAATTGTAAATTTGTTAAAATATGTTTTAGCAGTGAACTATTTTTTGGAATGTTGACAAGTTGACATTCGGAAAATGTCAAGTGTCAAACTTTTTCTTGTAAAACGGCGCCAGGCGGAGAATAGGAATAACTAGTGCTAAGGACTTGCCCACACTATTGGACGCGTTCGATCGCATCCATAAAAACAATCGAGAAACGTTGAAAAACAAAACAAAATTCAAGTATTTTGTTTAAATTTTCATCGTTTCTCGACCAATTTTATCGATGCGTGAGCAGAACGTGGGATGCTTATGAAATATTTGCGAACTGGGACATTAGATTTTGGGCACTATCGTCCAACTACATAAATCTAGATAGAATTAAGTAGGAACCTTTCTGTTGAACGGCTCTCCCAAACCAACGCGAAATCACAACGAATCATTCGCAAAGACAGTTTTTTGTTGTTGTTTAGCCGTTTATTTTTCATATTTTGTATTATTGTGAATAATTTCGCGTCGTCGGCGAATGTTTCGCGTTGGTTTGGGAGAGCATTTAAATGCACCATTTTGGTTCAGAAACGCACTCAAATTGTATATGTATATATTCTTCTTGACACTCACTTCCCATCTCACCGATATCACCTACGAACTGCCGTCCCCAACTTACATTTCAGTTTCTATTGGCTTAGAAATATTGATATGCTGCAAGTCTGGATATATGTAAGGCTTCTATACAGCTTACATGAAATATAAAATTCTTATAGAAGTCATGATTTCAATAACTGCTTCTTTAAAATTGTTTGAAAGCTAAATATAGAACATTAAATGATAAAATAGAATCTGTTATCGGATAGACCTCTATAAATGAATTTAAAGAAGGAACATGAAGCTATAACTCTGTAAAGATCTTTTAAGGTTATTTTATAGCAGTGCTGGTCAGTCAATCTGTTGTTACAATTTTCTGTTACAATTTTTCTGTTACAATTTTCTAGAAGTTTTATCAAATTTTTAGCTGTGAAATTTCAAATCATAGACACAAACCATATAGAGAATGTCAATTTATATTACAGAGGCATTGTATATAAAATCTATAGTATTCTCATGAAGCCAAAAAGCTCGTGGCCATCTAGTGTCCTAATGTAATCCTATAATTTTTGTTAAAAGATCTCGGTAATGCGATAACAGCGAACCTATCGACCAAATGTCAACCTACAAAATCGTGTTGCATGAGAATACTATAGAGTGTATATACAATGACAGAGGCTCAAATTTGTAAAAGTCATTTTATAGAAATGCTTATTAAAAATTATTATTATATATTGCGTAAATTGTTTTGTTGCGTTAGTGTCTTGTTCTTTTAATGATTTCTTGTTTGCACATTAATTAGGAAAACATTTTTGGTGAGAAACGAAGATGAGCGAAAAGTATTCTTAGCTCTGAGGAACTTATTAATTTATACCGAAGGACATTCTGTTTTCATGACACTACATAACTAATTTGTGGTTTGTATTGTACAGACAGAAATTTATCTTATTTAAATATTTGACGGTGTTAAGAAATGTAACCATTTTCAGAGAAAGGAAAAGGAACTTAATCACTTTGGTTGACATGTGTGTGGTATGTATGTTTGTGTTCAACCATCAAAGCCACTTTAATAGAAAATAAAAAAATTTAAGATTGTTTCTTCCCTAAAGCAAATTTTAGAAATGGTCAACAAATCTACAGCTTGTTTTCCCGTCTGAACGCGTATCAAAGCTATAGGGTTAGTAAGAAAAATGTTGAAGTTCTAAAATATAAAAAAGCTCATTAAGCTTTTGCATCTTCCAAATTATATCTGAGATGACCGAGAGGGTAGAGTGAAGCTGGACTGACACTTACATACATGCTATAATATGGCTCCATACTTAACTAAACGGTTGTAATGTAATGCTATGTTCCCACCAAAATGAAATCCGAGATTTCGGTTGAAAACTTTCGATATTTTGAGCCGCTGGAACAAGGTTTCATAGAAATTTCAAAAAATCTCAATAAAAAGTCGGGATTTAAACGAAATCTCAATGAAATTCTGCTCCACCAATTTGAAATCTGGAATTTATTTTAGCTGAAATCTCGGATTTCGTTTTGGTGGGAACATAGCATAACTCAACGTTAGAAAACTAACAAATACATGTACATTTCAGAAGTTTTTTGACAGGTTGCAAACAAATACAAACTAAAAACGAGCGCATATACTTAGACACAAAGAGAAGAAACTAGATATAGGCATAGTCCAATGCAAAAGTGATGAAACAGGACTCTATTTTGGTTTGTGATATTTGTGATTTTTTAACTCACACCTTGATCTAAACGAAACAATTTATTTTATAACTAGCTAATTAGCTAAAGGAAATCACAAATTTTAAAACTTTCAATGGGTACCTACAGCAAAAATATGAAAACATACACATACATACATACATATAGGCATATACCTATATTTCTGTAATAAAAACAAAACAAAAAAAAAACAATTCTTCTCGAATGTCCAACCAACGATATTTTCTGCAAACTGCCAAACACTTAAGTGCCTTTCATATAAGCTGCGAATAGTGATACTGTGAATTGCGAATGGTCACGAATTTTGACATTCTTTTCACATGGGTGATCGCCAACAGACACGAATATCCCAAGCAACACAATTGTCTCTTCAACACATCTTAAAAAATGATTTTCCAAGAGATTTCAACTCCTCAAACAATCTTGAAGAGATCAATAAGACCCGAAAAGGCCTAAAGGGGAGGAGCTTATCGTATGGAACAAAGAGTTCTTATTATAGCGTTTGTAATACCTCATAAAGACCATTTAATTTTACTGATCTTTGGAAGATGCTCTCAAGTGTTTTTGAAGATACTCTTTTTTTAAAGCAAATAGAGTAAATTTGGAGGGAGACAAAAATAAAAAGAATTAATATCTTTCTCTTTTACACAAATATAAATTAAACACAATTTACATGAAATGAGCTTCAAATAAAAAGTGAAGACATGACCGATTCTTTTTTTCTCAAATCCAACTAGATTTAGCAATTCCATTTATAGGGAACTATAAACACATTTCCTAGCTTTAATTATCGCATGTTTTTATGTGCAGGAAAAGATTTACTTGGAAACCGGACATTCTACCCCACTTAAAAATAACGCGCTTTGAAAACAAAGTATTTTAAGATAAATATTTATAAAAATGGAGTAATAATTACATACAAAAAACGAAGAAAAGCTCCAATATAGCTACTGTCGCCCGAAACCCAAAGTCAACAATTAAAGTTAGAATTAATGTGTTGAAACCAAAGAAACAACCTTGTTTAATAACATAGGTATTCAATTAATATTGTTTTTGAAATTAAATACAATCAATATGGTGAATTAGTTCCTTTGCGCATGTGTCATACAATTCCTACCTGCAGGGTGTCTCATTTTCTGAAGTATTCCAAGTTTTTTTTTTTTTATTTTGTGGGATATGAATAATTTTATTGCGTATAAAAACTCAGCAGGTAAGAAACTGAGTAAATAAATAAAATTCAAGCCGTTAACTGTCAAATTCCATTGAAGTATGGCTACGATTTCAATGGATTAAAAAACCCCTACAAAATCTATAATTTGGGAAGAATTTTTACTGCTCCGGAAAAAGCCGATTTTATAGCAATTGGGTGACATATGGATCAAAATACACTTTTTGCGTTAAAATATAGTTCATCACTTATCTGTTCAGCCATAAACTGTCAAATTCTATTGAAGGGTGGCTAAAATGTCGACGGATTAAAAAACCTCCAAAAAATCAGAAATTTGTTGAAGAAAAATATAATTTTGTGGCAATTAGGTGACATTTGACTTTTTACGACAATATTCTATTGAAGGATAGCTACGATGTCGATGGATTAGGAAGCCTCTAAGAAATCAGAAATTTTTGAAGAATTTTGACTGCTCCGAAAAAAGGTGATTTTAGGGCAATTGGATATGGATCAAAATACACTTTTTGCGACAAGATATAGTTCATCACCTATCTGTCAAGCCATTTGCCAAATTCTATTGAAGGATGGCTACGATGCCGACGGATTAAAAAACCTCCAAAGAATCAAATATTTTTAGCGAATTTTTACTGCTCCGGAAAAAGGTGATTTAAAGACAGTTAGTTGACATTTAGATCGAAATACACTTTTGGCAACAAAATATAGATCGTCACCTATCTGTCAAGCCACCAACACTGTCAAATTCAGTTAAAAACCACCAACAAAAATTGGTTATGTTTTCTTACTGCTATGGATATTCTATTGAATTGTCTAACTCGGTTTGAAACTCGAAATTAATGTTCATTTTGACATTTTTAACAATGTCACCCTTTACAAAAAAAATGTTCACTTAATATATAAACACTTCTCATTTAGGAAACCATTTAAAGAGTTTATTAAGAAGTCATAAAAGCATCTGAGTTATAATCATTCTTTCATAGAGTCAGCTTCCTCTTAACGACTTCATGATAAGATAGCAAAAAAACCAATTCCCTTAAATGAAGACTGAATAAAATCCTAACAAAGAGTTTACAACAAAAAAAAAAAAAACAAGTTTATAAACAATAATAATTATTATATTCGTTCCCGAAACCTCTGTTAAACTATGAGTTAGTGATTATATACATAAGTAGACAAAAATCAATATTTCCAAATAGTAAAATAAAAAAAATTAAAACAAATTATTTTTGTTTGTAGTACAAAACACGAAACTAACAAGCGTAGAATTCACAAACGTCAGACGAAGACCAATTTTTTCTCCAGTCAAATACCAAATTAATACTTTTTAAAGATAAAATTGTAGGCCTCTATAAAGATGTTTTAGTGAAAACATCCCTAAAATATCTTCATTGTGTTTCTAAAAGAGTAACAAAAAATATTCTAAGCGAACTTAAAATATGTTGTTTTTTAATAGGTTTTTAAGAGGGCCTACAGGGAGTCAATATAAAACACATTTGTCATGGAGGTTTTTAAGATGCTAGGAAGAGGTTTGTTCGATAGTAACAGCAAACAACACTTTGATATAGCGAATTAAGAATTAATAAAGTGGAATGGTTTTAAGAAGATTGAACTAACAGTTTGTTAAGAGCTGACATATTTGTTTGCAGTACTCTTCGAGAGTTTATGTGTTGCTTGGGATGGTCATACAATGCGAATAAGTATTTGACAGTTCGCAGAAAATACCTCATTGGTCGCGTAGAAAATATTAAAATGCTAAATATAACAATTTAGACTTATTTTAGGCCGTGTTTTCTTTTCAAAATTGAAGATAGAATCGTTTATTCACATGATCGAAAAGTAAAATCAAGAATTTGTTGATATTTTCGCTCAAAATTGCATAAATAAATTTATCCGCAGTTCGCGGCTCATGTGAAAGGCACTTAATTCGCAATCCACAACAGGTGTGTTTTTTTTGCTATCCCGGGGGAATCGGACGAAAAAAACGACTTCGGGGCTTAGCGACGCCATTAGCTGTGTTTTTTTGCATGTCCAAATAAAATTGTGTGCAAAAAAACGACAGCAAAGCAAAACAATTTACATGTTAAATACAACAACAACTATGTCCATATAGAGTTAGCTAAGTCTAGATAATTATCTGGAGTTAACTTTTGTCCCGATAAAAACGATAATTTGTATAGAAATGTCAAATGTTCGTTGGTAACCCTGAGGCCCCACGAGCGAGTAATCGCAAGCGAGTAACTAATACATCGAAACTTTTCCTACTCGCTAGTCAACTGGTTTGCCTTTTTCGAAGCCAGTTGTGAAGCGAGTACAGCGGCGAGTGATTTGACAATTAATGTATGTACTCAACTCGCTAGTGAGTACTCGCTCGTGTGGCCTCCGGGTAAGATAGTTCAGAACAAAATGGCAGACCAAGGCAAATGTTGAAATGTCCCGATGTCGTTTTTTTCGCCAAACTCCATATGGACATACAAAAAAATGCAGCTATTAGCTGTGTTTTTTTGTATGTCCGAATAAAATTGTGTGAAAAAAACGACAACAAAGCAAAACAATTAACATGTTAAATACAACAACAACTATGTCCATATAGAGTTAGCTAAGTCCAGATAATTAACTGGAGTTAACTTTTGTCCCGATAAAACGGTATTGCCAGACTACCATTGTCGTTGTGTTATCGATAATTTGTATAGAAATGTCAAATGTTTGTTGGTAAGATAGTTCAGAACAAAATGGCAGACCAAGGCAAATGTTGAAATGTCCCGATGTCGTTTTTTTCGCCAAACTCCATATGGACATACAAAAAAACGCAGCTATTATAGAAAAAAAAATGGAGTTTCCATACAAACTATCGATAACACGTATGAAATTCGTGCCGGTAACACAGTTTTTGTGTGGGCTTAAGTTAAGCCTCGATAATTCTCTGGGCTTAACTAAGCCTGAAGGGGCTTAGTTGTTGTTGCTTTTAACATGTAAATTGCTTAGCCCCGAGGTCGTTTTTTTCGTCGAAGCCCATTCGGGCAAGGAAAAAAACACTCCACAAATCTGCGAATGAAAAATTCGCTCGAATTTAAACTCAAATTTTTTTTAGCACCCATTTACTGGTCTATTTTTTAACAATTCGCGTCTGTCGGTGACCACTCATGTGAAAGAAATGTCAAAGCTCAGGAACATTCGATTCGCAATTCGCAGTTCGCTGTTCGCGGCTCATATGAAAGGCGCTTAAATGGGATAGTGTGGAAGGGCTATTAGAACATGAAGAATGCAAGCACCCGTTTTATAAATGTGTTCACGCCTTTATCTTACATCCCACATTCCACTTTCCACTTCCAAAAATTCCCGCGTCAATTCAGTTGAGAGTTGAAGGAAAATTTGAAAATTTTTGTAAATTTGTTCACCCGTCGCGTTTGGGTTCTTTTTGTGTCAGGCATTAGATGCCCTTTTTATTTAATTTATTACAATTTTTGTTCAATGTTTTAGTTGCCTGCTATAAAAAGTTATTTATTTAAACATTTTTCAAAAAAAAAGTAATCACAAAATAGTTTCAAGTGCAGTTTTGGGAAACAGAAAAAATCTCAAACAAAATGGAAGAACTCGGAAGGAATTTTTTACAAACGATAAATCGAGCAAAAAAATGCGAAGCCGATTGGGAAAAAGAAATAAAAGTAAAGAAAAGTGAAATACTTGTTAAGTTGAGCTAATTTACATAATATGGTTTTTATTTATTCTTCAAAATAGTTTATGCAAATAAAAATGCAAGAAGTTTTGTTTGGTTCGAGTGCACCCAACGTATCCCAAACCCAAACACTTCTTTCTGTTGCAGTAGCATCTAATGCCGCCTCCCCTCAACAAATGAAGAAGCGCCCAAAACGTCTATCGGCTGTCATTGATAAAGACGGTAAATATTCGATGATTTTTTTTTTTAATAATTCTTGATTTCATAGTTTGACTTTTTTTTAAATTGAAGAAGAGAGTGATGATTCCCAGAGACTTTCCATGAAAAGCCTTGCAAGCGAAATTGAAGCTGTAGTGAATGAGCCGGAAGAAATGAAACCACCCAAAATCGTAGAACCTCCACAAGAACCAGAACCCGAACACATTTTTGCGCGTCCACAGCGTGCTGCAAAGTTAAAAGCCGATAATTTTGTTAGTATTCTATTTAACAATGACTATTCTACGGTTTCGATTTCAATTGCAAATTATTTTGCAGAAAGAACCACTACTAAATGCCAAGATGAGACGTCCCGATAATCCTAATGAAACTGCTAAGAAGATCAAAAAGGAAAATGAAACTCGTGCTTCTCAAATTGTCCCAAAGAAGTCGAGTAGGTCCAATAAATCTCAATTGGATGTCGTTGAACGTAGTAGTAAAACTTCAAATGATTCTGTTTCAAGCACGAAAAAGGTATAGCGAATTTTTTGTTCTCTATTTGAGTATAAAGACTAAAAAAAAATTAAAATCCCATACATTTCAGGTAGCGGATGAATCTCTTGTTGTTGTTGGTGAAAAAGAAGCACCAGTAGTTGATATTTTGTCCGAAGAAGATGATGCTTCTTCTACTTCTAGCATTGTTTCCAAAAAAAGTAAGTTCATTTCAATTTTGTTTGATATCAATTTAAATATCAAGAATAAGCCGTTGAGGGTAAGATCGATCTACTATCTACACATATTTTAGGTCTTGAAACTCAAAAAGTAGAAAAATGCGTGTAACCGACGATAGATCACAAAACCGTATAGATATTAAAGTATATTTATTTTAAAACGTTCAAATCGCATAGAATTTTTATAAAAATATTTGCAATGTACTCTTTTCTAGAATCCAAGAAAGATCAGTCTAAAAATGCTGTTGTCAAAATTAAGAAAGAGAAATTAAGTACCTCGTCTGGAGCAGATGAAAAGGAACAACAGCATCCCATTGATGTTCCTGTTGTCTCAGAACCAACAGAAGTAGTTCCAATTGCTATCCTTAAAAACGAAGCAACCACCGCATCCACAGAAGAATCCCTTCAAACAACAACAACCACAAATACAGATACAATAAGCACGGATACTACAACCACTGATACAACAACGACAAATGGCAAACGCACTCGAAAGAAGAAGCCATTCAATCATCGACCAATCAAAGAGGAACGCGTTAGCTTGCAACCAGACAACATTCCAACTCCAGTTTCTACTCGCACTCGCAGTGGTAGTACCGCTCGGGCCCGGCCTGCTTCTGTCTATGAAGATGCCGTTGATAAAATGCCACAAGAAGAAGAAGTCGCACAAGACAAGGAAAAAGTTGAGGCAACGCCTAAAAAATCCTTGCCAAAGACTGCTTCACCTGCTGCAGTTATCAATGAAACAATTGCTACAAATAATGCCACAATGGTTACTGCATGCGATACGACATTTGTGACCAATCAAGTTAATAGCACATTTGCCTTGCCACCTCAAGGTACTTTCAATTTGGGCAACAATCCCAATGCAACGGTTACCATAACAAATGATGCCGCTAAAAATCCAAATGTTAATATGGGAGATGCAACATTTGATGTAAGAACACCGCCACAAAACGATAGTATCATGACTGAAGATGACTCCTTTGATAAGCCACTTGTGCCACCGAAGAAAATTCAGCCACCTCCACCACCGCCACAATCGGCAAAGGTCTTGAAGGCCAAATCCAAGGGAAACGAACTTTTCAAGTATGTATAGGTATATTGCATGGTTTCGAATAGAGTTTATAAAAAATAAAATTTACAGTCCATGTGTACAAAGTCCAGTAAAGAAGAAGGTTGAGGCATTTGAAAATCACGCACAAAAAGCTACAAATGAATCTGCTCTGAAGACTAGATCGAGGAAGGCCAAGGAAAACTCAGAGCCAGAGTTGCCAGTGAGTATGAATAACTAGAGTTGAATGATTTGTTACAAGTGCTAGTGACCGTTTTAAATGTGGTCATCATAGAGTTATATTGCATAAACATACTCAAAGGCAGTGTATTCATGCAGTCAAAAGTTTAAATTAAAACGAGATATTTACTTATCACTTAGGCAACTACATTCTTGTAACGGATCTTCCAACAAGAGATTTCACACAAACTCCGAACTTTTATGTTTAATGAAACCTCTTATTGGATGGCCCTGATTTTTTAGTGAAGACTTTTTTTTAATGTAACTGTCTTGATTCGTACCTATTTCATTTTAAACTTTGTCTCAGAGCGTTCGGGATCTTAAATCGAGTAGCATGGCTACAACACCAGTTATAGGAAAACCACATGCACCGGCCCTAGGAAGGTTCCTTACCCCAACACAACAGTCGAACGTAACACCCAACGCTAGTAATGCAAAAAAACTTCCCAACAGTGCATCAAAAGCAATGCAATTCCCCATATCGAAGCAGAATTCAGCCTCTAATTTAAAGTGCACTAGTTCAACTTCATCGCAGTCTTTGTCACGGGAGAATAGTGAGGATGATCTGAAGAAAGGATTTAATAAACTTCAGGTAAGCTTTGATAGTTGGTTGGTATTTGTGTTTAAAACTAATTACAAATTTTGTATTGGTTTCCAAAAAGAAATTGGCAGATGAACGCAAAAAGAAGCGCGAACTTAAACACCAGCAAGCAGCTCAGCTACGAGAAGCAAAAGAAAAAGAACGTGCCGAACGACTGAGAAAACTTGTCAAAGAGCGCGAGGAGAAGAATCGCAAAAAAGCTCTCGAATTGGAGCAAAAGAAACGCGAACTCGAAGAAATCAATAAAAATTTGAAACTTCAAGAGGAACGAGAACAGAAACAGCGAGCAGCAGCAGCAACAGCGACTAGCAAGTCGAAAGCAGATCCCATGGAAGCCGCACGGCAAGAACGAGAACTGCTGGAGCAGATGAGAAAAATGCCCCCACCACCGAAGCTAAACAACAAATACAACTTCAATATGCTACACAGTGATGATTCTACCGATGAAGAAGGCAAAGCCTCATACAAAAGGCCAAAACCACCACAGTGGAGTAAGAGTTCTGTTCGTGCAGATAGTATAAGCTGCCAAGCATATAGTTCATCGGATATCATCGATAGTTTCTTTTCGGTGCAACCGATGACACCTGACTTGAAAGCTATCTTCCCCAATATCGATGCACGATATTTGAAGCGTAATTCGAGTGCCATCTGGCGAACGCCGCCACGTTACTCGGAAATGCCTAAATATTAAGAAAATATAAAACTATATTTTTTTAATTCTAAATTTATTAAGTTTATTTTAATTATTTCATTTATGTAATATTGAATGCTTGGTCTAAGCGCGCGTTGTTTTTTATTTTAATTAATATTGGTTCTTTATTTTTTTTTTGGTACATATACTGTTATAAATACACAACAATATCAATTAGAAAAATAAAATATTTAAAAAATAAAAGAAAAAGTTTTCAGAAACTAATATTAAAATGTTCTTATTGTCAGAATAGATTGTATGGCCGAGCGGACTAAAAAAATAAAAATGCGATCATTTCTTTTTTAGTAACTATGAATATCGAGGAATGTAACAGTAAGCTCAGATAAATACCTACTTGTTTAGTTTTCAAGCCAAATCAGAGCATTAAGGCCCCTGTAATAATTGCGATTTGCCGAGTTGAACATTCGACTTTTCAAAAATAAAAATTGCGATTTAGTTCAAAGTAACCAAGAATTGCAGATCGACATCGACGATAGAGGCGAACGTCTGCTAAAAGTACTGAGTGATATTCAAATTTTCCAAATTTTTAAATAATTCAGGCGAGTCGCAAACGGCAATTCTACATAGTCACATTTGAACGTTCTACTCGGCGAATGGCAAGTCATAATAGGTGCCTCAGGCAAACATTTTTATTTATTTTATTTTATTTTTATTTTTGTATTATCAAAATTTCCAAACATGAACAGTTTTAAAACCATTATTTTCGATACAAGAATTCTCAGTTAACTCATAAGTCGCCAGCTTTTTCATAAATTTTAGCCGATCTTCAGTCAATCCATGCCTACCGGGGTCACCAACGTATATTGACTTCCCCTGGCTATGTAGCCCATGTAACCATGGCAGGAGTGTTTCCGCGAAATCTGCATCATAGAACACATCTCCCAATAAAATAACATCTTCTTTAATATTGGAACTTCCAATAAGATTTTGTTCGTTTGTTCCAATTTGAACTCCATTCAAAGAAGCATTCATCAAAGCAGCAAGTGATGCAACTGAAAGACAAAAGTTACATTAGACACCAGTATTGTGTGAAGGGGATGTAGCTCAGTGGTAGAGCGTTCGCTTTGCATGTGAAAGGCCCCGGGTTCGATCCCCGGCATCTCCAAGTTTTTTTTTTAATTTATTTTTGATTATGTATTTTAAATTAAAAAACTCACTTGAATCAATATCATTTGCAGTGGCGGACTTAGCTTCAGACATCATTGCTGCAATTGACGAAGCTCCACATCCACTTCCAATATCGAGGACGTTTTTGGATTTAACAAGGCTGGTGTTATCTAGGATAAATCTATATATGTATGTATATGATCAGAATAATCTATGTAAGTATCTTTTAAATGAAATGCAATAAAATAAAAATAATTAAGATAAAATAGTAATATAAGCCACATCTGAGCCAGCTAGGTGGGATAGGAAAAATTATAATCTTTTAAGTAGAAGTTATTCAAACCTGCTTAGTGCTTGGCCACCAGGCCAATAGAAACCCCAAAAAGGATCATTTTCGAAAACTCTGTCACTTTCTGATGTTATGGGTTCATGAAATAATCGGCATTCGGGTGTTATTAATCTGAGTGCTATCTCAGGTGTCAGATGAGCTCGGGATATTTGAGTGTTATCTTCGATTCGTTGCGCCAACTTTGATAATCTAAAAGAAATAAAGGATAACATTATATTAATTGAATTTTATTAAAAAATATCTAAGTAAGGAGTTTATCTGCATATCTACTGTCACCCCTATTACGGTTGTCGTTTTAGCAAAACGACAGCAAAACGATAGGTCTCTAGAAGCGACAATTGGTGTTTCAGTAAAACAAAAATTTTAGTGCAATTTGAACACAAATTGCGCCTACAAATCGCTGTACTGTCATTTAAGTAAAACGACAACCGTAACAGGGGTATGCTTTGCAAAAAGAAAATAAATATTATAAAAATTACACTCTGCGACAGGGAAAAAATACTCTAACTGAGACCAGTGGTAGGTCCTTTTGAACTAAAAGAGATGGTATACTTGAAACTTTCCACATTTATGTACATACCCCCAAGATCACATTCTACGGCAAAAAACCGTTATTTTGTACAGAAATGGTTGCAACACTTGGGATGCAATTTGTGGAGGGGAAGAGTTATTCATCATTTCCTGAATTACTGCTCATTACTTTTTGATTTTTTTTTGCCGACCTGTGCCCCAACTGGGGTTACAGGACACGATGATGACTTTTTAAAATATGCTGTACATAAAAATGTAAGTGTAAGTACATAAAAATGAACAGTTGCATACATTTTAAAATTTTTTTCGAACCATTAACTTTTCTTTGAACCTTCGCCACATACTCCAATATAAAATCTACATACTTGAAAGATGGATGTTATGTGAGATGTCGAACACACTATTAACATAACTATAATAACACATAACCATGACCATACCCAAAAAATCATATACAAAACCTAAAAGCCATTCAGCAATATATTAATATCTATATTATTTAATATCGTAACCTAATACAAAGGTCAACCACAGCGAAGCAGAGTAGTAAACAATTCGATTTGTAATAAGGACTCAGCCAAAAAATTGATACAATTTTAAAATCCACGTACATACATAAAGTCTGTCATTTTTTTGGCGATTTGAATAATAAAAGGCTCGTTGGAAGCAAAACAGTATTTTGAAATATTAAAAAAAAGCAATAAGCAATAGTTCTCAAAGTTGGAAAAATATAAAATTAAAAATCAATAAAATTGACTAGTTCTTTGACATTATTCATTTTTGTAAGTTTTTAAATACCAAAATTAAAACAAACAAAGTGATAGCAAAAAAAGAAGTATAGGCGTCGAAAGCTTCATTAAGGGCTATTCAAAAAATCAAAGTCTTGCAGTACGCAACTGGGGCCTTTGCGATTAACAGTGCATTAAAAAAAATATGAATGCAACTTCGAAGGTAATCGTGTTAGTCGAAATTGGTTTTCACCCCTCCCTAGATAAGCTCCGCGGTTCCCATATCACGGAGTCTGAGATCATTATACCTGTACTGGAAAAAACAAGACAAAAAAAATCCATCTCACTTGGTTTAGTAATAATAGTAATATTTAGAAAAGTAATGAAAATCGTTACCCTAGGCCAAATTTTTTATTGTTGTCACAATTTTCCAAATTTTAAAGTTTTTTTTTTTTATTTTTACGTAATCCTTAATAGCCATGCTGTTGATCGCAATTATAAATCCAAAAATAAATATTGAACTTTCGTAAGAAAAATTAAGTTTGACTGATTCATTTTTCAAAACAAAATTTAAGCTAAATTTGGCAACTCGTATAAAAAAAAATGTACTATTCCACCCTCGGAAAGATATTTCAAAAATTGCCCCTTTTACTCAAGATTTCAAAATGGTACAACATTTGCTACTTATTTATTCAAAACAAATATTTTTTATTTTTGATTTGCAAAAGGACCCCAGAGTTCACTTCATATCATTTTTACGTGAATTTTACTTTTTTGTACATCGTTTTTATCGTATTGTGTGTAAGATAAACAGAAAAATAAAAATAAAGCACTGTCTGCCGTAAATAAGAGTGAGATAAATGTACATTTCATACGGTACGCTAAGATCCACGTTCGGTATGTTACTTACGTTCCTGCGTTTACTTGCAACTTCACGTAATCGTGAGCTTTTGTGTTACCATAATCGTTTGCTTCTGTGTTACCCTAGACTCGATTAATGTTGTGGAAATTGTTATTTTAAAAATTGAATCCAAAATACCGAAAACAAAATCATAGGTACCACAGATAATAGTTTATAGAGTAACTATAGTATGTGTGATCATACCTAATTTCACATTTTATTTGGTTTAAAAAATAGTGTGAAGTTAAGTCATTATTTCTTGAGAACCGTTTATTTTTGCACCAATATTTTATATTGGTTAAGTAGCAAGTGTTGTACCATTTTGAAATCTTGATAAAAAGGGTTAATTTTTATAAACTTCCCAAGGGTGGAATAATAAATTTTTTTTTCAATACGAAGTGCCAAAGTTAGCTTTTTTTTTTTGAAAGATGAATCAGTCAAACTTAAGTTTTCTTCCGAAACTTAAAAAATTTATTTTTGGATTTATGATTGCGATCAATAACATGGCTATTAAGGATTGCGTAAAAATAAAAAAAAAAATTAAAATTTGGAAAATTGTGACCACAGTACCCAAAAATTGGTCCTAGGCTATCGATTTTCATTACTTTTCTAAATATTGCTATTATTATTAAACCAAGTGAGATGATTTTTTTCTTATTTTTCCCAGTACAGGTATAAATCACCCTATCACCCTGGTTCACTGGTCAAGTTTTCATAAATTTTAAATATGTGATTAAGTAAGTATTTAAGAGAAAACTTGCCAAGTAAATCCACCAAATTTTAATCAGTAATCATTTAATATCAAATTTCTGTCATGATTTGGAATTGTTTCGATATTACTCTATACTTAAGATATTTGATATTAAACTTCATGAACCCTAAACTTGGCATATATTTTAGATCTCATTACTTTTTTTGGCTGACTTTTTACGCACAGGTTTCTTGTATATATGTATAAGAACTTGGCTCCTTTTTTAACATTTATGTTTTTGTTGTGATTTCACTCCTTTTTGCAAAGATTTATTTTGCCAGGTGAAATTCAAGCCCTACCGCTCTACAAAGTTTCATAATTCTACGACAACCGAAAGTGCTCCATACAAATAATAGCAATTCTGATAAAGTGGGTGGATGGCACCCACTCCCTCCCTCCCTGAATGGAAAATTCCAAATTTTCGATTTTTTCCTTTCATAGTACTTCAAGTCCTACTGACCTACCAATTTTCATCGTTCTACAACAATCGGAAGTGCTCCATATAATTTATAAGAATTTTTAAGAATGTGGATGGATGCCACACCCCCTGGATGGAAAATTCCAATTTTTCAATTTTTTTCTTTCTAAGTACCTCAAACCCTTCCTACTTACCAATTTTCATTGTTCTACAACAATCGGAAAGGCTCCATATAATTTATAGAATATTTAAGAAAGTGGGTGGATGCCACGCCCCCTGAATAGAAAATTGCAGATTTTTGATTTTTTCCTTTGTATGCACCACAAGGCCTACCGTTGTGCGAAATTTCAAGTTTCTACGATGTCGGGAAGTGCTCCATAATTTTGATGATCTGTCAGTGAGTCAGTGAGTCAGTCAGTTACGGTTTTTGCGATTTTTGAAGTCCTATATCTTGGGAACTACTAATGCTAAAGAGTTGAAATTTGGTGAGCCACCTGTGTTTGATCAGTTCAGCAAATACTCCGAATTTGAAGTTTATTGGTACTGAAGTTAGAGGGGGGTTGAAAATCGCCTGAGTTTGTTCCTGTAAAAAGGGTGTAGTGCCGCGAACTTGGCTGGGCACTACCGTGCCCTTTGAACTGTTGGAAGTGTTCTGGGAAACTGTGATTTTTGGTGTGAAAATTAAACTTAATGCCTGTTATAACGCGTTTTCTTGTTGGATTATAGATATTTTATTTATGTAACTTAAAGTTTTAGCTTAAAGCTTAATAATTTATTAATAAATTGACTGTTCGAACATAGGAAACCAAATTTGTTAGAGTTGCCTGTTCGAACACTAGTGTTCGAATATAGGCAACTCCGTCAAAATTGTTTTATTTCGTTCAGGCAATAAATATTATAGAAAATTAAATTTTTTTTACGGTTTTAAGTCAAGAACACTGAGAGGAACGTTGGGTCCAGTATTCGAACACCTTTTTCTTCTTTTCTTCCAGTGTTCGATTCAAGGAAACTCATGTAATTGCTAGCTTCCTTTATTCGAACAGTTTTTGAATTGGGTTCAAACTAAGAATCCGTTAAACAGTTTTTTGTTTTATTTCGTTTTTAAAAGAATTTAATAAAAACAAATAAACAAACACAATTTTTTTAATAAAACATAAAAATAAACTTCTATGATTTTTTTTGGTTGAAACTATGTACGAAATCTTGTGTTTGAAATAAGGAAACTTTCTGTTCGGGCTTGGGAAACTAGTGTTCGACAACTGGGAAGTTTGGCTTTTTTCAGCTTTTGTTTTTTATAAAAAAAAGTTGTTAAAGTTACTTGAAAAACCTTAAAAGTTATAACAAATATTTGAGTTTAAGCTGATAAATAATTTTACATCAAATATTTACGTTGAATGGCTTCCTCACAGTCAACGATTACTTTATTATGAACCACTAAGGGCCAGTTTTTCAGTTCAGGGTTAGCTCTGATTTAAACCAGAGTTAGCTAATCGTGAAAATAAATTAACTCCGAGTAAACTCAGGAACAGTTTTTCAGTAGAGGATTAACTTTATCTTTCAGTTGTCAAAAATCTAGGCCCAACGATGTGCGACACTATGTATATCACCCTTACACGACATTCACGCATCGCAATAGAGATGGCACCACAACGAAATTGCACTGAAAATAACTATCTTTATCGAAATAGAGATGGCGCCACAATTGAAAAGGACCTCAATTTGGTCCCTGGGTTAACTCACCAAATTAGACGAGTTAACTTAGGATTTCAATTGACTGAAAACATGTTTATGGAGTTAACTCAGGTTTAACCCCAAGACTAGGATGATCTCGCACTGACAAAACTGGCCCTAAGTGTTCGATTACTTGGGGATATGACCCTATAGATATTTAGTCTAGTGAACTGTGGTCTTACGTAGGTACATATGAGTAGAAAAATGTCCTTAGTGTACATAGGTATATGGGTCTGAAAAATCTTTAACGAATCCAAGTACATAAATAATTTTCCTAAGCCATAACAAAGCAATTTATCTATGACAAAAAAATAATATTAATTAAAATGCGTCGATATTTAAGGAAATCTCAAAACATTCTCTGTTGCTCCACATATGTAATTCCTACAGATATTTACTTCAATTGCACTCAAATTTTCACAAACTGCAGTTCGCTTTCCAAAAATTGTGAAATACAAAAACCCCCAACACGAAAAAAAAAACAAAAACAAAAAGTTAAACTCCGATACAAAAAAAAAATCCAATAAATTCATACAGAATGGGAATCCCAAAGCTCTTCTCCATACAAAACGAGCACACAAAGTTTGTCCTCATGTAATTTACTCTGTAGATTCCATTAAATACAAAAAATTACACATTCTCATTTAATGGTTTATTTCCCAAAAGTCGTATCAGTTTGTTTTTGTTTGGCTGCGCCTGAAAAAAAAAGATACAAAAAAAAAATAAATTCTCCACAGCTTTCATCTCGGAGTGTAGTTGCAGATTTTGGAATTCCCCATCATATTAAACGAGAATTCATTAAATACCAAAAAAGCAGCAAACAAAACTCAATTTTATGAAATTTTCAAGAACTACACGTTAGCTTTTGCTAAACACCGGACACCGCTCCGTGGTTAACTTAAAATGCACGCATATTTGCTCAAGGTAGTTAAACAACTTTTAGACTCTGAGCACGCCCCTGCTGCCTGCTAAGTGCGAATTTAAGCCATGAAACATATCGATGCAAGAGAAGGCATCATTTTTTTTTGTTCGTTAGTTTTATTTTTGTATACAGACACGTAACTTGAGACTTTATGTGTAAAGCCAAATTTAACATAGAGGGGATCTTCTGTCTTCCTCACCTCTTTGAATACTATCCGAACGGAATTCCAAGAAATTCTTGACCACTTTTTAATGTTGGCTGGCTCTCTACCAAATAAACCCAACAACTTCACGTGACGTAGATAGTGATCAGGTTATTCAATAATAATAACAAAAACACTTCGAACGTGATTTAGTTTTTAATCTGCTTGCGTCCGTCAGTTCTATCAAGGCGATTTTAATAATAAAAAACAAGTCTACTCTCTAAAGCTTAGTATTCGTCTCTTTAATACTCTCAGAAAGCTTAAAGATCTAAAGAGAGTTCGAAAGCTGGGAAAAATTCAGGTCACTTATTAATTTATCTCAGTACTCTCGGGGCTTTTCTTAAAACTTAGGGTTTATCTTGTCTTGTGAATCATTTTGTATCTCGACTCGAGATTGAAATACCATACTTGTTTAATGTATAGGTATAGTTGCTAGAAGAAACTTTTGGAGGCTTGTTTTTAAAGGTTATAGAAATTTGGTTGTATTTGTATCCACTATTATGATTGAACATTGCGAAAGGGAAAACAAAGAAAAGGGTCAGTATGTTGCTTTGAGCACGTTTATGTTTTGGAATGCCTACATAGACCTACTGGATATTTAGCACGTAACTACCTACCTATAGTTTGGCTTTATTGTCTCCACTAGACATTTGACTTTAAAACATTTTTGTAAAAACAGCTTACCTCTTTGAATGATTTAGGCCCATTTTCTGATAAGAAACTTAAATATTTAAGTAGAACATAAGGGCTTGTGTGAGAGTTTACGGAGAGGAAAAAGTAGAACATAAGCTTTTTAAGTAGAACATAAATGCTTAAGTTTCGTGTGAGCAAACGGCTCTTAAACGTTTAATTTGCAACAAATGTAACTGGTTTATTAAATAAGTACCTATGAACATATCTACCTACTTGTGCTTTTGGTTCAAACCGCAAGTTTATCTACATTAGGGTGGTCGTTATAGTGTTTTTTTTTTTTTTAATTTTAATATTTGGATGGGCCCAAATCGGCTCTTAATAAAGAAACAAAAATTTCCTAATTTTTTTCAGATTTTTATTTTCATCCCCTATAGTCGCTGTAGCGGTAAATTAAATTTCCCCTTTTTTTTTTTGGAAATTCGAGTAAGATCTGCCGAAAAATTCAGAGCATGTAGGTGAGAAGTAGACAAGAAAAAAATCCTACTGGAGGGAGGTGATATCTCCCATCGCTTGGGCGGGAGGGGCAATTAAATAAAATAACTGCATAAGATAGAAAAAAATTAATTAAAAAACAACGGCAACACTTGCAGTAATGTTTTGTAGCTTTTTGGAAAGCCAGAAGTTCATTTTAATAATAATTTTCCTTCAAAATGTTGAGTTTGAAATAGTTTCCCAAAACTGTTCATCAAAAAAACTTAGTTTAAAAGCTTTCCAAAAAGCTACAAAACATTACTGTAAGTATTGCCGTTGTTTTTTAATTATTTTTTTTTTCTATTTTGTGCAAATATTTCATTAAATTGCCCCTCCCGTCCAAGCGGGGGGAGATATTACCCCCCTCCTATAAAATTTGTTTCTTGTCTAGTTCCCACCTATGTATAGGTACATGCTTTAAATTTTTTTGGCAGATTTTACGTGAATTTTCTAGTATGCAAAAAAAGGGGAAATTAAATTTACCCCTACAGCGACTATAGGGGATGAAAATAAAAATCTGAAAAAATAGGGAATATTTTTTTCTTCATTTAGAGCCAATTTGGGCCCATCCGGGATGACCTTTATTTTAACGACCACCCTAATCTACATACATATAACACTGCATTAAATTGATGCTTAAAAATTAATTACATAGGATGATTTTTAATTGTATACTTAATGATAAAATATACATGCATGTACCTATATATGTATGTAGCCAATCCACTTTTGTTGATCCGAGCCCAACCAGATTCAAATAGGTAGAAATCAAAAAACTTGTGTCGACTGAACAAACAACAAATATTTTTAAGTCTGGATGTGTTCATCAACACAGATTTGTCAATGTCAGCAGCTGTCAGTTTTATTTCGTCGGTCAGTGCATTTAGCCTTGATCTTTAGCTTTTTAATTGGCTTTTAGAATTTTTTTAATTGTTTTTGTGAAGGAGTTCGGATTTGGCCTCGCAAGAGGAAGGTTGTGCGCAGCACAACCTCTCACAGTTTATAAAACAGTAATAGTAAATTTAGTCCGTTAGCCGTTTACCGACAAAACGGTATTCGTTAGCCGTTAACCGAGAAAACGGTCCTCATCTCACAGCAACCTAGCAGTTCCCAGTCCCAGTCCTGCATAGTAATAATTTCTTCAGCCGATCCGACTCCAGCAACCGACAAACGTTACCCGTTAACCGTGAAAAGGGAAACTTATACAGAGCCAATCAGCATAGCAACCGCTCCAGCCTCAACAATCAACAGAACCTACCTGTGCTAATTTTGCTAGCTTTATATTTAACTATAAATCTACTTTCATCTAAACTTTTCATTTTCTACCAGTGACTGTTAAGAAATAATGTTTGTTGTATGTTATAATCACGTGCACAAAGCACCACGTTTCTATTTAAAAACATGTAGGGCGCTCTCGCTCTAAAAAGAACATTTTCTTTCTTGTGTTTCCTACACAATCAATCGATTAATATAATTTATATTTGTGAAAAAACTTCGCTTAAATGTGATTTAATTATAGAGCGTACTCGCTCTAAAATAAGCAACTATAATAATGTGTATCAATACAAATCTTGCCTTCTGCAATTTTGTGATTGGTGGCTATATATAATGTTTCATATACTGCGACTTTGCTCAGGAGCCGTATATTATATAGTATAATATATCTTTGATTGCTGTGTTCTGATTGTCACATATCCAGGAGTTAGGTTAGTTCTAAGGTATTATAGGTATAATTAGGAATATGTATATATGTATATTTTATTGTTGCACACACAAGCCAACACTATAACTGTCATCGCTCTAGAGCAGGAGCAAGATATACTTTGTAAAATTCAGCCAGGTGGCGAGCAAATTTATGTAATAGACAAAGCAGGCAATACATTACAGCCGCAGTTTCTCATAATACTTTTAGTATATAAGTCTGAATTGTTAACTCTGTAATCGTTTTTATGAAAGTCTCAATAAATCAATTCAATTCAATTTGTTTTTGTGAAATGAATTGCCCAGACGAAAAGAACCTGACCTTTCTTAAAATTTTTAGAGGATGTTGATGTTGTGGTAGGTATAAAATGAAACCATATGAGTGGATACAAAAACAAAAATATCACAAATGGATTTGATTCATGAATAAATTGTCGGTCTGCAATCTCAATTTGCATCTTCTTAACTTAAGACGAAAACAACGTTCATACATACATATATGTAGGTACACAAAATGTTTAGAAATTATTTTAACACAAATGACAGTCTACATGTCAGCACTGAAACTTATAGGTACAAATACTGCGACTAGGTCGACAGATTATTAATATTATTATTAATAATCTCCATATTATTCACTCTGGATTTAAATTAGATTTTGAGTGAATTTTAAAACCAACTATTAAATCAAGGTTTATTAAATCAAAAAATTGTAATTTTTGTCCATATTATTCACTCTAAACATGCCTTAAATTAAATGGGTTTAAAATGCCCTTAATACAGATGTTAAATATTTTCAAATCCAGATGTAGAATCGTTTAATCCAAACTTCAAATGTTCGCAGTGTCAAATTTCTCCCGGACAGTTAAAAGTGTACATATAAAATATTAGGGTATTCATGCAACAGCGAAAAGTCGTCGTAAACGTAGTAAAGTTGTAAACTGCGCAGATCTGTCTAATTTTCTGTACAAATTGTGACAGATTTACGAAGTTTAAAACTTTACTACGTTAACGACGGCTATACGCTGTTGTATGAAACCTTATTATAAAGTGCAATTCGTTCGTTTGAGTGCATTAAAATTAAAAATATATAATATTAAAAAGTTTTTAAATAATTAATAAGAAGTGACCAAAATACCAATAAACTTAGATTTCAAGTCCAAATTGAATACAAATTTAAATGCAAGTAGAAAGCATGTTGGCGAGACTAGACTATGACGAGGAAATCATGACACAGATAACCGTGTAAATGGGCATGGCGAGACCACATAAGACGAACACAATGAAAAGAAGAAGTTTGGTGATAGACCATAAGAAGATAATGGTAAAACATACTCAATGCCCAAAACCACGTGTAAATGTCACGGCTCGAGACGAGCCTAATTAGGCTAGACGCTAGAGACCAGCGAAATGACACTGAGACAATGAGTCGTCGTCGTTTTCGCTTCAAACCGAGTTAGCTAACTCGATTGGCAGAAACAAATGAAAAGTATTCATTGATTTGTTCTTCAAACCGAGTAAGCCAACTCGTTTTGCAAAAACAACGCATGAAAAATATCGCTAACTTTTGCTTCAAATCGGTTTGAAAAATTTTCGGTTTGATATCACTACTTGAAATGTCAAGAAAAAGTGAATAATATTAATCTGGATTTACAACTTGAACTGCCCTCCGGAAGGCAGTTAAAATCCAATTGTATTAATCGGGACTAGATTTTAAAAATTGGATTTAAGTATGGATTAAACGACGATTTAATTTTTGGACTAAAATAACTTTTAATCTGGATTTAAGTTTTAATCTGGATTAAACGAGTGAATAATATTGGCGTAAACGATTCCTCCCCCTTCAGTTTGAAGCTAAAAAAAAAAACATCAGAATTAAAGGCTTACGGTTCGAGAAACAAACCGATATATAGACAGCTACATAGTAAAAGTAGCAGAACTTCACTATCATGGCCGTACCCCGTCGGGTAATGATTAGTGCGATGGGGGTATTGTCTCTTACGACGATCCGAGGTATCTTTTGTCTAAAAATTATATCTCCTCTGCCCATCCATTCCTAACAAAAATATCCACAGGTATTCAATGAATTGTTGAGAGCAGTAATAAGCCAAAAGGCCCTGCGTCCTCCTCGAGACAGTTTAGAATACAGTGAGATCTCCCTTTGCGGACACATTCCATGGACGGACACCTCTCTTAGGTGGAAATATTTGTTTGCACGGAAATTGCGTCATATAATGTTGCATTGTTTTCAATTTCTCTTGGGCTGAAGTTCTATTGGACGGACAAGGACAAAAGTTTTACATATAAATGATGAAATGTTTTCTCTTAAACGGACACAGGAGCACGATTGCACATATGTCATCTCATCATGCTGATAGTAACCGATTTCAAACCGATCTCGAACCAATTTCAAACCAATTTCAAACCAATCTCGAAACAATTTCAAACCGATTTCAAAGCGATCTCAAACCGATCCCAAACCGATCTCAAACCGATCCCAAACCGAACTGTAACGAGCTCAAACCCAACCCAAACCCAACTGAAACCGATATCTAACCGATCTGATCTCAAACTGGTCTCAAACAAAACTCAAACCTAACTCAAACCGATCGAAAACCGATATCAAGCCGAACTCAAACCGAACTAATACCGATCTGAAACCGCTTTATTATTTTTACATAAAGAAATTCCTTATCGCTTATCACTAACACTTTCCAGAATTGGTTAAAATGGATAAGTTGAAAAGTGATTAGGGTAGAGTCGCCTAACTTCGAACACTCCCAGTAGTCGAACACTTTTTGAAAATAAGCTTTTAATCTGTGTTATTTCTTAGATTTTCAACTTCTATAAACGCAGAATAATTCATGTGTTATTCCTTTAAACTTTGAAATCCTATCAATTAGTCAAATTTCGTCCTAAAGCTTTAAAAAAAGGACTTAAAAAAGAGGCTCTAGGAAATCCAGTAATTTCAAGTTTTTGCAATTAAAAAAACTGTTGGAAGTGTTCTGGGAAACTATGATTTTTGGTGTGAAAATTAAACTTAGTGCCTGTTATAACGCGCTTTCTTGTTGGATAATAGTTATTCTATTTATGTAACTTAAAGTTTTAACTTAAAGCTTAATAATTTATTAATAAATTGACTGTTCGAACATAGGAAACCAAATTTGTTAGAGTTGCCTGTTCGAACGCTATAGTGTTCGAATATAGGCAACTCCGTCAAAATTGTTTTATTTAGTTCTAGCAATAAATACTATAGAAAATTAAATTTTTGTTTCGGTTTTACGTCTAGAACACTGAGAGGAACGTTGGGTCCAGTATTCGAACACCTTTTTCTTCTTATCTTCCAGTGTTCGATTCAAGGAAACTCATGTAATTCTCATGTAATTGCTAGCTTCCTTTGTTCGAACAGTTTTTGAATTGTATTCAAACTAAGAATCCGTTAAACTGTTTTTTTGTTTTATTTCGTTTTTAAAAGAATTGAATAAAAACACATTAACAAACACAATTTGTTTAATAAAACTGAGAGAAAATTACTTCTAAGATTTTTTTGGTTGAAATTATCTGTATATTCTGTTCGGGCTTAGGAAACTAGTGTTCGACAACTGGGGAATTTGGCTTTTTTCAGCTTTTGATTTTTTATAAAAAAAGTAGTTAAAGTTACTAGAAAAACCTTAAAAGTTATAACAAATATTTGAGTTTAAGCTGATAAATAATTTTACATCAAATATTTACGTTGAATGGTTTCCTCACAGTCAACGATTACTTTCTTATGAACCACTAAGTGTTCGATTACTGGGGACATGACCCTAGTCCAAAATAAAAAATTCACTTTATATGAATACAAATGCAAGAATTCCAACCAACAACTCCCTTAGGCGGATAACAAATTGTGCACCAGTGCTATCCGCTCAAATGAAATTTCACTGTATAGTGTTATTTCTGTGGTGTTTAGTCCATCACTTTATATCTAGCTAGAGTCTTAACTAGTGGATCGATTTTCTTCAAATTTGGAACAACATTTTTTAAGGAACATTTTTAAAAATAATTCAAATTAAAAAAATGTTCAACCCGTCTAGGCTCTAGTTCGATGTAAATTGGACGTAAAAAGTCAAATATTTGTATGGGTTTATCATGTTTCTACCAAACACCACAGAGTTGTGAGCTCAATTTTTGGGAATTAATAAATTAATTTCCATGAAAATATTCAAAACAGTCATGCCTTGCTGTAAGTAAAGTAACAATTATTATATATTCACCACCTATAATTGACAGTTTATAACAAAATACCACACCAATATACCTACTCCAGCGTAATGGTAGGTAAGGTACAACAAATTAATGAAATTCTAATTTAATATTCATAACTTGATAAAATAATATTGTTTATATGAAATCCCCACTCAATTTAATCAGGTTTGCAGTTGCAGTCAGTCTAGTATAGAGTGGAGTGTGTACAATAAGGTCATATTTAATGAATAGGAAATGCAATAATATAACGGTCCCATACCACTGCCAGTAAAGTCATTTGTTATACCCACTTTTTTTGAGTTATGTGCCATAATACTTCAATTAAAATTTTAGCCGGAAGTCGCGGAGATCAGATCAGTGATCGCAATGAATTAAATGACTGCAAAGTGTAGGTAAAGGTAGGTACATTATGAGAAACTGCAATGGAAAATCAAAACCATTATCTACCTACAACTTACTTACCAGTGATGAGAATTGACTTTTGTCGATTGTACTGAAAACTGAAAAAAAATTGTACTGAAAAAGACCAAATAGTACTGAACTTTTTTAAAATATAAAACAACGCAAACAATTCAAATAAATATTTTTTTAAAACAAATACATAAATTAAATATACCTATACATTTAATTGGTATAATTTTATTCTAAAGTGTAAAATAAGTCTTATGGACGGATAGCAGCTTTGGCACAAGTCTTTTCTTTGTATTTACATTGCATTCTTTCATATGCACCCTGGACAATTCGGTTTATATTTGAAAACATGAACTCGTTGCATTCATTTTTCACAAGGCCAATTTCAGCCCAGAACTCAGAAATAGAAGCATTTCTAAATTTTATTAAGTATTGGCAGTCAGCTAGAGCTCGATATTCCTTATTATTGAGTTCAATGTTTTCTTGTTCGCCAGGAAAAAATCAATTGAAATTACTTGGCCATCTAAAATTGAATTTTGTGAAAAATGTTGCAACGAGTTCAAAAAATGTCTTCAAAATTAAAGCTTTTTTCACATCTTCGAGTACAGTTATATAAATCATCCGTGCATTACTTTTAAAGCTATAAATTTCGCTTTCAGCTAAATTTTTAGAAGTGTACAAAATTTCACGTTCGGCCCCGCAATAGATTTCCTCGAGAGATTTCTAGTAAGTTTATTGACAATATGGGTCTTTCATTAAAAGCTTCTTTACGTGAAGATGGTGAAGTCTGACTGAACATATTTGCTTGATTTTAGAGATTTATGAAAGTTGACCTTTTTAAAAATTAAAAATAGTACAAATAGTACTGAAAATTTAAAAGTGGTACTTGCGTACTCGGGAAGGTCCAATAGTACCGAATTCAGTACAATAGTAAGCCTTTTTGCAACTGTGTTACTTACATTCGAAATTGCTGCGTGATCCGTCAATCAGAAAGCTGTCAATTAATATCTTCACACAGATAAGTATCATAAATACAGATCAGAGAGCCGTCTGGTTTTTAGATGAGTCAACTCTGTTAAGTCAGCATTCAGTTAAACGTGTAAAATTCCAACAGTTAAATACTTTTTTTTGAGTTTCTGTTTATTTTGGAATTTTGTTATTGTTTTTACGATATAATTAGAGTAAATAAAAGAAAAAAAAGACAATAAATTATTATAATTGAGGTGGAAATTTTCAAAGAAAAAAATTAAGTCGCAAGTCACACACCCACAAACAAATTTCATAATTTAACGTGCGACTTTGACTGAAGTGGATTTTTGTTTTGTTATTTTGAAGTTCAGTAACCGTTAAGGACAGAGAAGAAAAATGCAGGTGTGTTTGTGTACCTGTTAGTTAATGTAAAGTTTTTTCTTCTTCAGAATTAAGGTTGATTTTTTTATAAATATTTTGGTTTCCAAGATAAACACTGTAATATTTCTTAAAATAATTTAAGATTAAGGATTATGGAGCGTTTTATATTCCCTTAATATCAATGAAGTGCAAGATCATTCAATGTGATGAAATTTCAGATTGAAAAGCATCAAAAATTACCATAAGTTAAACTTCAGTTTTGCCTATAGCAACTGCTTAAACAACATCTACGAATATACCCCATTATCTTAAAGTTTTTTAAATACACTTGTGTGAATACATACCTACTGCTAATATGTGGTCAACATTGCATATCAGAATCAGAAGTTTGTGATAATATGTGGGATTTTTTTAATAAACAACTTTTTGCAATTGATGTTCCCAGGAACCCCTAGCTTGATCCCCGTGCAACATACAAACTGTAAGGAATCTACATTTCAATCGAAACAGTCAATTTGTATGTTAAAAGCAACCCTGTGCACTTAAGAGATAAAAACAAGTACAATTATCTTGTACTTAAAATTTGTAAGTAATTACCAGTACAATTCTTTGGTACTTGTACTTAAAAATTTCAAGTAGCAGTACCGGTACTTGTCCTGTTACTTTAATGCCACAAAAGTATTTCAAATATTTGTATTGATTATTTTTGTACTCATGAGTTGTTCCTAAATACTCTTTAATTCCAAAAGTACTTACATATCCTTATAATTACTTTTAATTCCTTTTCGAAAAAAAACTAGAAATAATAAATGTCTTAAACCAACATTTCTCTGGTGGCCCAAACGTGGTTTTCAGTGTCCTGGTCATTATGTTCGTCTCGATCTAGTCTCACAGTGAGCGTTTACACGGGGATCTGCTTAGTGGTTTTCCCGCTATGGTCTCGCTTTAGTCTCGACATGATATTTAGTCGTGGTTTTTGGAATTCGCTCTGATTTCGCTATAGTCACGGCAAAGTTCTTTTTTCAAAGTAAATTTTTTCAACGAGTTTAAAATAAGCTAAAAACGTGGTTCAAAAGTCCAATCGTTGTTTGCAGTGTCGTAGTCATTGTGTTCGTCTTGCTGTGGTCTCGCCTTGTTAGTTTAAACGGGGATCTGTGTTGTGGTTTTTTCGCTAAGGTCTCGCCGTGTAATTTACACATGGTTTTTAAAACTGAGCATCTTTTGCCGTCATGTCCCTTTTGTCTCGCTTTAGTCTCGCAAATTAATGTAATGTAAATAATTTTCAAATAATGTTTTTCCAAATTTTAAAGTAAGTTAAAAAAAATTCTATTGAAAACGCTTAGAATAGTGATTGTCAAGCATGAGCGTCACTAAAGCAGCACAACGAAATATATGTAATTATTTAAATTTCTTAGGGAGATCCTTGCCTTACCGAGTTCTAGTGAGAAGTTCTCACTGATTTGATGAAGAGTGTGCTTGAAACGGTTCTAAGCATTTTCAATAGAATTTTTTTTAGCTTACTTTAACAATCTGAAAAACATTATCTTAAAAAAAAAGCTTTGGCGAGACTAGAGCGAGACCTAAGCGAGATGATGGCAAAATATGCTTAAGCCTAGTACGCAGATCGAGCAAAGACAAATTTTATCTCTACATTTTTTTCTCGAGACAAATTCTGAAGGGTAGACATAAAAACAAAATTCAAATGAGAACAGTAGCGTAGTTAGAAATTTAAAAATTTATACAATTTCCTTAAATTAACATACATTTGAAACTTTTACATGTACAGAAATCAGATTCCTTCAAAGCATTTGCAGAGCAAGAAAAATTGATCGTATGCGCTTGATGGGGAACAATATAATGTGGATGGATGAAAATATCTTTAAGAGGTCTGAAATTTTCAGCTTTTTACTTCTCTGGAAAAAGGAGGTTTTAGGGCAATTTGGTTACGTTTGGATCAAAATACAATTTCCCCGTTAAAATATAGTTTGTCTTCCATCTGTCAATGTCAAGTCATCAACTGTCACATTATATTGAAGGATTGCTACGATGTCAATGGATTAAAAAAACACTAAAAATTCGGAAATTTTTGAAAGTTTTTTACTTCTCCGGGAAAAAGTGGTTTAGGGCACTTGTTTGATATTTGGATAAAATTAACTTTTTCCGTCAAAAAAGAGTTTGTTTTCCATCTTTCAAGCCATCAACTGTCAAATTCCAATGAGGGATGGATGTGTTGTCGATGGATTAACCATGTCAAAATCAGAAATGTTCACATTTTTCCAATCAAAAATTGCCAACTCTGTTTGCTGATTCCAACTCGATTTAACCCGTTTTGGAAATCAATTTAAATTTTTTAATTGAAAAAAAATTTTCCGTATCTGAAATGTGGCCCTTTTGTACCCTTTCTCATTAGTAACGCCACTGACTGATTTAAAACAGCTGTTCAATTAATTCTATTCTCATTCCATGTCATCATTTTTTGTACGCATTTTATATTTTATTTCAGTCGTGAGTCCTTACAACGTCTTAATAATGGAAAAAATGAAACAGGAAGATGATTTTAGTTTATAAAAAGCAAAATATATATTAAACGTCACAATTTGTCCGCAAAAATAATGCTTCTAACATTATTTTTCCGCGCAAAATTAAATGGAGACTTTCTTTAACCTTTTCACGTACAGCGGTTACTGTCAAATTTTGCGCTGGGGCTGTGTACCGCTGGGAAAAAAAACCGAGATAAAATTTGTCCTGGGAAAAATGTTATATGGGAGATAAATTTTGTCTCGATCTGCGTACTATCTAGGCTTTAGTTACAAAAATTACATGTAAATATCATGACGAGACTAAAACGAGACCATAGCGAGAAAACCAAGAAACAGATTCCCGTGTAAACGGTCACTGTGAGACTAGATCGAGTAGAACACAATGACCTCAACACTGAAAACCACGTTTGGACCACCGAGATTTTTGTTTAAAACATTTATTAGCTGTATTTTATTTTCCTGCAGATCTGATCTGGATTGGATTTGAATACGAAAATACATGTATTACAAAAAACACACTAATCCAACTTTGATTTTGGATTTCGATTTACAAATCCATTCTGACCACACTCCCTTAGCATTTTCTTGCAAAAAATAGTTTTTTCTCTGAAGTGTAGATGGCTTCTTTGTGTTGAAAGTATGTAGGGAGAAAATAGAGAATAGAGTAGAGAAAAAATACAGAAGCAAAAGGATAAAAAGAGATAGGTATATAACACTCTAATCGCACTGGTATCCTGTTTGTTTTATTATGATAATCTAATCCGGATCAGATTTTGGTGATAATAAAATGCAGCTATTATTTCTAGCTTTTTTCGAAAAGGAATTAAAAGTAATTAAAAGGAATCATAAGTACTTTTGGAATTAAACAGGAACTGAAAAGCATTCAAATACAACTCATAAGTACAAAAGTAATCAATACAAAATTTCAAGTACTTTTGTGGATTAAAATTACCAGTACAAGTACCGGTACTGCTGCTTGAAATTTTTAAGTAAATACAAGTACCAAAAAATTGTACTTAAGTATCAATAAATTTAATTACCTTACAGCTCAGGTTTTAAGTTATACCAATTGATTTTCTTTGATTTGTTGTAAGTATTAAATTGAATATTAAAGTATTGAAAATTGTATGACTATGAAAATATACATGTTTATTGAAAATATGTAAAAATCTGTCATCGACATATGCATGTAATATGCAAAGATATGCCATAAAAGATGGTGCTCAAACGATAGAGTTTGTCATAAAACGCATTTTTGTCTGAATAGTTCTGCCTAAAAAAAATATGCTTCAGAATATTTTTGGTTGTCCTTAGTCATGACCTGCTCACTCAATAAAGATAAAGGTAAACAACTAACACTTGTCAACGCAAGCGAAAAATACGTTTGCAAACATAAAACACATATTATGTTCACTGTGGCGTATACGTGCCATTTATTGTTAATATTATGTACAAAAAGTTATACCAAAAATTGTTAACAATGGAACGAATAGATTCGTTTTGATTTAATTTCCTTCTTAAGGACTTAACTTATTTCGCTAATATTTTTTACACAAAAAGTTCCAATTTTTGAATGCACTTTTACTATCAAAAGATAAACAAAATTCCTAAAAATCATGGAATACACAAAACACTAAAAAAAATTCAGGTTCTTATGAATTGTTTCCAATACCTTAATACGTATGAAGGAATACAAAAATTAAAAATACAAAATATTCAAAAAGTTTTAGCCCGTGCTATAGTATTTTTTTTTCAATATTTTGTAAAAATACAAATGTTTCGTAACACTGTAGAAAGTCCCCATAGTAGCTATGAGCGCAGCTAACAGTTTCACGGGGGGTCAAAGGTCCCCCAAAACGGATTTTAATGAATATCTCCCGAACGGTAATTCTTACAGAAAAAATGTCAAGGTCTATGTTGAAGCTTAGTAATTTATAAGAAAAAATGCTAATTACCTTTTTTTCATAAGAGTAACCGTTCTCGAGATAATTCAATCGGTAGAGTTACAGATTTTATGTTTCTATATAAAATGTTCTCTTTTACAACATCTTTGAGGTTGAGTATACAAGGTGAGTTTTTCTTGCGTCGTTTCCGCCAGGAAAATTAGAAAATGGTACTAAACAAATCCGTCAGGATCGCTTTTAAAACAAAGTATTCCTTTGACTTTAGAAAATCATATTGTTGTTTTGGTATTTGGCAAGCTCTTGTTAAGTCCAAAATTGCCTCGCGAAGGCTTACAGATTAAAAACTTCATATTTTTATCAACGGCCTCCGCATGGCTTGGAAATAAACTCTAGCAACCTTATTCATAATTTTTGAATTATGTGGCGTTGAATAGAGCCATTTTAAGCTTAATGTGTTTAGGGTTGCATAGTGGCTATACAAGGATAGTTTAGTATGACATCTAAACGTAATAGATTAATCTTTTTTACACTTTATTTCACCCCATTGTAATTCAAATTTGTCGGATATTTTTGTATGTTCTTAGTTCTTTTTTAGTTCTTTATTTAAAAGGAATAGCATTACACAGTAAGATACAAGATTTAAGCAACGTTGAATAGAGCCTTAATAAGGACTTATTAAGATTTTAGATTTAGGATTTAATTTTATTTCAATTGATAAAGTACAAACTTAGAAATAAATACAAAGATTAATAAGCATGGCTCATAGGCCGTCTGCCGGAAGGACTTATATACTGCGAAACTATTCAACCGCGGAGAGGTGCTTAAGCGAATTGTAATGAATAAGTCTTTAGGTATAGGTGTCCACCAGCCGACGAAGGTCCCAGGATCTGCTGAATTACATTTACAGATACTTGTGTAATCAGAGCTGTTGAGAATAACAAATACAAAGCCGACTGTAAAAAAAATTGTTTTTACTTATTTTTAAGGTGGTATTTGGTGGAGTTGCCAGTTTGCAAATGTATTTAAGTACTTATTTTTTTTTGTTTTAACACAATGCTATCCTTAACTTACCCCACTATCCCCTATAGTTAACGACGGAAAATCAAAAACCTGGAACGCTGTTTTATTAAATACAATTACGTAAATTAATTTTTTGAAATATTTTCAAAGTTATTGTTGCTACTTTCGAGAAAATTTTAAAATAAAAGCCGTTATATTCAGGTTACCCGTTTTAGAAGAGCTGACACAAAAAGTTCTTCCAAATTTATTTAAAGCCCAGAATGTATGAAAGTAGGTATCAGAATTTTGCTCGGAAAGAAAATGAAGAACCGTTACCTTTCGTCGTTGGTCGAGTGCTACACTACATACGTCACAAAACAATAAATTCCTCTTCTAAAAATATAAAGATCAATTGTTATAGTGCTTTATCGTTATATTTAAATTCAACATAAAGAAAAGAATCCGGTGAAACTTCTTTTTCAGTTTATGGCTTTTTTATTTGATTAATTTAAATAAACGAAAATAAATTAAACAACTTCCACGTTTCAAAAATATGTGTAGTATACCTTACGGTTAACCGCGCAGCGATCAAACGAAACTGTTCCGGGCTAAAATATAATTTTGATTCATTTCATTCATTTGCCAATTCCCGTGGAGGCTCGTGTGTGTATTGAACTTTGACTTTTTCTTATAAAAATAAGTCAAACAAAGTAAAAGTAAAAAAAAAAACAAACAAAAAAACACAAATATGTATACCCAACAAGCCAAGACCTTAAAACTGGTGAATGATGATTCACTGAAATTGGGACTCCCCAATCTTGAATTTCTTGGAACTCATTGAAAATTAAAAGTACTCAAATTTGTTTAGCATGTTCAATTTAAATAAGAGGTGCTATTGAACATTTAAAAAATTCCACCTTCTTACTCATTTATACGACATCACCATTTTAGAGTCTTCATGATAATGAGTTGTGAAGGAAGAACAAAGGTCGTTTTGCTGAATGAATTGATTTTATGATTATCATTCATTGCAATTAACATCTAAACAAGGCTTCAGATGTTCGTTTTTGTTTGTAATTTAATCGTTATTTTTTAGTAAACAAAAAACTTATAAACATTAATCTCAAGTTTCTTGAACTTCTTCACTCAACTTTTATACTCATCTTAAAAAAAAAAAAAACGCAATTGACGAACTTAAAATAGATTCCTAAAATATCAATGTAACTAAATACATACATAATGCATTCATATTCTCCATCCCACCGTTAGCGAATTTATTTTTACGTACAATAACAAAAACAAAGCCACAAATCGATGATTTACACATCCGGAATAATTAAGTCATAAAACGTGTTCATAAAAATTCCTTGGTACGTCTGCATACCATCGAATGCAAGAAGTAACACGTCACATTTAGTTGAAATTTTGAAATTCCATCTGAAGAAGCATTTAACCTAGAAAAGAGGACAACCTGTATGTTGTATGTGGATTTTGGAATTTCGTAATAAATGTGAACATTTGAAGAGAGACTCCACATCCAGTTGTTAGGAAGGCATATATGCCTGCTAATTAATATTCACAGTATATAACAGGGAAAGTATGTAAAAATGCTACTTCACGACAACCAATGTACAGTGGTTCAAGAAGTACAAAAATCAGAAATAAATTTTTTGAAAATTAAAATAATCGGTTTTTTTGCGGCTTTGTCGTAGATTATAATTTATGATGGTATGTCTTTCGGCGAGTGCAACACAAAAGTCAATGAAGAAATTGAAATTTTTAAACGTATTCTGAATACAACTATACCCTACAAAAGGTCGGGTAGTTCTAAATTTTTGATATGTTATATGGTATGGTTAGTAGATGAAAATTCCAAAATTCCACAACCACGCCCCCTCCGCCCCTTCAAAATCCTGGAAAAACTACAAAAAATCGGCACTTTTCTCAGTATTTTGCTTATAACTTCTTTCCGGTACATTGTTACGGAAAAAAGTATATAGAAACTTTGTAGACAATAAAATTTCCTACAAATATGAGCTTAAAAGTATTTTTGTACAACCACTACAATCAGCGCTATGGAGCTCCCAAAAAAGGCTAAAATTTCGTATTTTGTAAGATTTTCAGTTTGTTCTCTCTTTACAGCACAATAACTCCTTAACCGTCAAGCTTAGGGCAAAATTTGTCATAATCAATCTTGTAGATAATTTAATTGGCTACCAATTTTATGTAACTACAGTCGACGTCCTCTAAGTCGAACTCCCCCTAAGTCGAATTTCCCTCTAACAAGAATTTTTTCACCATGTTTGTTGTATACTCCTGTCAAATTTCCAAACTTATTTATTTTTCTCTGAATCGAATTTTTGCAAAACTCTCTCTAACTCGAAGATTTCGACTTGGAGAAAGTCGACTGTATTTTCATTTTGTGACCAATACAATCTGGAATACTGTGAGTTTTGAGAAGTGTTTTTTATTCAAACGTTTTTACGAACTCACTTTCTTTTCTGTCTGTTTTATACTGTACTGTAGTGTACTGGAATCCCGTAGAAATTTTATTACCGATTTGTCTAACCACCTTAATCGATTGAAGTATACATGGGAGAATCAGAAAACTTGGATAGACATCACGATATTCTGAACCCGGTGTTTTAGTCGCTATTTTTTGTAGGTAGTGCTCAAAATTCCATTAAAAACTAAACCACATAGGTACTGGTTTTGATGAAATTTATAGATATAATAATAGACGAAATGAAAACCAATACAATTAACTTCCACCCACTGCCACTCCCACTTTTTTAAAACATAATATTTTCGGAAAAAATTATAAAAATTCGGGTGTTGTTCAGATGACCCATGAAGGGCCGAAACCACAAGTGCTCTGGTGATGGCTTACCCTCTGATCCAGAGGTTTGATCGTCCTTATTGCCTTCAACTTGGGATTCAGAAACTCAAATGGCTGGAGCATTGTTTCCCATTTGCACAATCTAGTTTAGCCAAGTCGACGTATTTTGATTTGTTGGACTACATTGTCTTTGAACAGCTCATTGAGCTCACGTTTGTGCCTTCTCCTCCAAAACATAGATTAGAACTAGTGGTTTCCAAAAGCATTTTTTCGTCTCGACTTGAAATTCATTGGTCATTTTCAGAATTTTTGATCTTTTACTAATATTCATTTTAATGTCCTTCATCATTACTACCCACAATTTGTATTCCAATGAGTAGGATGGAAGACAAGATTTGCAACGTGGACAAAATTTGCATACATTTACCAATTGTATTAGATTAGGTTAGGTTAGGTAGAGCTGGATGTCAGTGATCAATGCTGACACTTAGACCAAAGTTGGCCCGTTGTGATACCACATGTATCGTGAAACCATTTAGAGCTCCTGACGAAACGTGCAAGACTGTAAATGTCTTTGCTTGCCAGATCACTAGGATCGTTTTAGTAGTAACCTCCTAAGTGGAGCCTACGTCTGTGTGAAAGAGCAGGGCAATTACAGAAAAGGTGAGGAATCGATTTATCCTTTTCCTCGTCCATACAGCTTCTGTAAAAATCATTTAAAAGTACGCCAAGCCGCGTTGCGTGCCTACCTTTTAAACAGTGCCCCGTTATGACACCTACAATAGGCTTGGCTAAATTTGTTTTGTCGCCAAACAAGTAGTGATGTTGGCCCACCCAATGTTTGTTCTCTCCAAGGCTTCTTGCTTCAGCAAAAGTTTACACGTAGCGATGGGCATACCAATATTTAGCTTTTCAGGTAAAATGGGTAGTAATGTTCCACTTCTAGCGAGCTTATCAGCTTTACATTTACCTGGAATGTCACTATGACCCGGCACCCAACAGAGGTGAATATTAAACTGTTGCGCCATCTCCAACAGAAATGATCGACAGTTAAGGGCTGTTAGAGTTTGAAGAGACAGAGTCCAGGGATTTAATAGCAGCTTGGCTATCAGAGAAGGTTGATATCACGTTTTCTTTGTGCCAAGATAGTTCTTTTATCGCTAGAAGTTCGGCCTGGAATACGCTACAGTGATTAGAAGACGAAATGAGAGACTTAAATCAGAGTACACATCCCCACCAATCCCATTGTCGGTCTTCGATCCGTTGGTGTAGAAATGAATTGATTGATCTAAAAATTCCACATCCTCCCAGGTGGATCTGGAAAGGTATGGTTACTTCAAAGTTTTTATCGAAATTCAGCAGTGGGATTGTGTAGTCAGTGTAAACCAATTGTATTGGTCACAAAATTAAATACAGTCGACTCCCTCTAAACTGAACTCTCACGGGATATCAAAATTATTTCAAGTTAAATAGTTTTACAAAAGGTTGATTTAGAGAAAAATAAATAAGTTTGGAAATTTGAGAGGAGTATACAACCAACATGTGAAAAAATTCTTGTTAGAGTGAAATTCGACTTAGGGGGAGTTCGACTTAGAGGACGTCGACTGTAGTTACATAAAATTGGTAGCCAATTAAATTATCTACAAGATTGATTATGACAAATTTTGCCCTAAGCTTGACGGTTAAGGAGTTATTGTGCTGTAAAGAGGGAATAAACTGAAAATCTTACAAAATACGAAATTTTAGCCTTTTTTGGGAGCTCCATAGCGCTGATTGTAGTGGTTGTACAAAAATACTTTTAAGGTCATATTTATAGGAAATTTTATTGTCTACAAAGTTTCCACATGCTTTTTTCCGTAAAAATACACCGGAAAGAAGTTATTAGCAAAAAACTGAAAAAAGTGCCAATTTTTTGTAGTTTTTCCAGGATTTTGAAGGGGGCGGAGGGGGCGTGGTTGTGGAATTTTGGAATTTTCATCTACTAACCATACCATATAACATATCAAAAATTTAGAACTACCCGACCTTTTGTAGGGTAAAACCTCTCCATTTACTGGACTATACCTATATAATTTACTAAAGAAAAATTGACTTTCTGACTTAACCCTTTTTGGCTTAAAATAAACTAAGTTTTCCGACTGTAACGTAGGGTATCTAATTTATTGATATTAGCATAGTGATATGGCATTTTTTCGTGTTAATTTTGTTTAACTTTTAAGTTTCATCAATAGTACAGCCAGAGTCCAAAGTTTAATTCTCTTTGGCATGCCGGTTCAATGAGTTGGCTGTTTTTGGTATTTACCAGACTGATACAAAGTAAATCGAATATGAGGAAATCCGTAGAACGTATAGTTACAAAACAGATGTAATTTTCTATGTGAGTTGAGTCATTGTATTGTAGTATTTTTCAACTTCCAGTGATGATACATAAATTAAATTGTATTAAATTTGGGAATAAAGCTGCAAGGTATACAAGTGTACATAGATGGCCGAATTAAAATGATTTGAAACTTTCAGCAATATCCGTTTTGAAAAAGTTTTATGGTAAAAAGAAAATTAATGCCTTAGAAGTTTAAAAGGGATAAGGGAATAATTTAATACTTTCATAAAATGTTGGGGTTTTCTTTGTGACCTTGAATTTATAAATTAATTTGAAAACTATTGAAATGCTTGTCTCATAATGAAAATAAATAGACTATGAGTCAAAGTCAGATCACCGAATCGAGACGCCAATTTGTTTGGACTAAATGGCATCAAAAGATATTTTGAATATTTACTAGTCCAGTCATATATTAGCCTTAAAATCAACCAAATTACGCGAATAAATGGTGGAAAGCTTGATTTTGGAACAAAGCATCCCCTTGGCATTCAAGGGAAACTGTAAAATGTCCCCATCGATGAGCGCCGCTAACACTTTTACGGGGGTCAAAAGCCCCCCACACTGTTTTTAAAAAATATCTCCCGAACGATAACTCTTACAGAAAAGATGTCAAGCATATTTGTTGCCTACAAACAAATATTAAGTACTTTTGTTTCATTAGAGTTACCGTTTTCGAGATAATTCAATCGGCAGAGTTTCGGATTTTATGTTTCTGTATAAAATGACTCTTTTGAGGTTGAGAACAAGGTGAGTTCTTCTTGCGTGGTATCTCCCAGGAAATTTAGAAAACAGTTCCAAAAAATATATACACGGAATTATTTAAAGGTTTTGGGAAAGTTCCCCATCGATTCGGGCTCCACTACATCAATCATAAGGGGTCGAAGGTCACGAAACATGGTATTTCGTTTGTGCAGGGTGATTTGTATAAAATGTGATAAAAAGCTAGAGCGTGTAGGGTGGGTTGAGAAAAGAAAAAAATTTTCTACTAAATTGACTTAAACAGAAAACAAAAATTATTAAGTAACAACGGTACCACTAACAATGCCATATTATGAAAAATTAATTTTCAAACTCAAAATTTTGAAGAAAAAAAAAATTAGAAAATTTCAATCTCTTTCTTACGTCATTAAGTAAGGTACAGCGGGCCTAGTTGAAGTCGCATTATTTTTTATCAATTCATAACGTAAAAATGAAATTGGAATGCATTGTAAGAATGTAACTTCGGTTTCTTAAATAAATTTGAAAAAAAAAAATATAAAAATATGTTGCAGCAGAAGAATACGATTACTTTAAATGCACCAAGTCCAAGTGTGGTCCAACTTGCCCCACTGGTGGTTTTTGAGTTATTCGCGTGGTCCAACTTGCCCCGTGGTCCAACTAGCCCCGCCTTACCTTATTAGTTTTGTTTTCAAAATTTAATGTTCTGATTAATTTATAGTCAAAAACAGAAAACCATTGAATTTTGAAAAGATAAAGAGTATTTAATTACATAAAACTTTTTAATTTTAAATTTGTTTTTTCTATTTTTTTTTTATCTTGAGTTTGGAAATTTATTTTTTTTTAAACTCTTCAGTGAAACAATTTTATTTGAAATTAAAATAAAAGAAGAGATTTTTGGCTTTACAAAAATATATCATGGACGTGTTACCGCTCTTTTTTAATATTTGTTGTCTGTTTTAAGTCAATTTCTACAAAAAATTACCCGCCCGGCTAAACGGGGTAGAATGGAACCCCCTCCTATACGATTTTTTTATTTTCTGAACCCAAACCCACCCTACATGCTCTAGGTTTTTGTTACATTTAAAACGAATCACCTTGTTAAATGAAATACCATGTTTCGTTTAGTTTTAGTTTTTTTGTTTAGTGGAGCCCGAATCGATGGGGAACTTTCCCATAACCTTTAAAATATATTTTTTAGAACTGTTTTTCCAATTTTCCTGGGGGATACAGGATACCACGCAAGAAAAACTCACCTTGTACCCAACCTCAAAGGTAGTGTAAAAGAGTACCTACATTTAATACAGAAACATAAAATCCGTTATCTAAAGCAGAGGTTCCCAAACTTTTTTTTTTTTCTCGTAGACCACTTTAAAAACTAACCTGGTTTCGCTAGACCCCCTGCTGCAACATTTGTACCATATTTCCAAAACTCCTCAAAAAAATGCGGAGATTAGATCTAAAGATGGAAATCTGCGTCGGGCGCCACTTTGTAAGTTTCGACACGCGTGTCACTGAATATCGAATATCGTCGGCTTTTTGTCAAAGCCTCGTAATACTACGTTTTCATTAGGCCAAATGAGGTAATTTCGTTGAAAATTTCCAAATTCGATACCAAATCATCTCATTTCCCATACAAATTCACATTTCGAAATGAGATAATTTCAACCAAATTTGCACGAAACATCCATCCAATTGGCCACAGTTTGAAGAGCTTTGAAAACGTTTTGTATGAAAATGTCAAAGCTCAATGGAAGCAGAAAGAAAAAAACAACAACAAGAAGTGATTAACAGTCAGTTGAAATTCAAAAATGAAATGAGCTGTCAAATGAAATTATTAAATAACAAATGAAAACACTTTTTCTTTGATTTGCGACATAACCTCATTTCAGCTCTAATGAAAACGTAGTATAAGTCTGTTTTGAAAAATAGCTTGGAAGACAAATTTAAAAGGTATTAAAATGGAATTCTTAGATCGTTAGAGGTTTTTAAAATGGTTGATAGCCCCGAAAGGTACCATAACATATGGCGTTTTTCTTTTTTAACTCAGAGCAGATCACGGAACTGTCAAACAGAAATTATTTATTTCGTTGCGAAACGCTGTGTGAAGCCAACTTCACTTATTTTTTGAGTGATATATAGTTAAAAATGAATTCCCTGGACAATCGCCCATCAACTTCAGGAAAACAAATAATTTTTTGTTTTAGCTTTTGTGTTTATTTAGGAACAAATATAATAATTTCCATTTTTTTTCCTTATGTGTTTTGACAGCAAATTGTAAAAAAATTGCAAGATTGCAATTTCACGTAACCAAAAACACCTATGAAATGACAGTTCAGTGCTCAAGTGTGTTTCATAATTAAATCTGAGGAATCTGATCCTAATCTGCTCGGAGCTCTGCTCTGATCGCTCAGCCTCTGCCCAAAGCTTTGCTCAGAGCCAAAAAAGAAAAACGCCAATAGTTACGAGATATTTATATTTTAATTCCGTAATTTGTTTTGATCTGAAATGCATTGAAATGCCATTTTAAGATTTATGAGGTTTTGACAGAAAGCCGATGATATCCAAGTTCTTACAAGTAACAGTCGATGATCTGCTTAAAAGATAGGTACTTCTCAAAAATTTAATAGCCTATTGAATAGACCTTTTAAAAGGGAACAATTACGTGCAAGGGTTTTTATTATTGAATATGTTTGCTGGCCCATAAGCATGCTTAAAACCGAAAATGCTACTAAATTCACCCATGCGTTTCTGAGAGAATGGTCACACTGGCCACTTTTCAGTATTTTTGGTATAACTCGAAAACTAAGCGGAATTTGACAATTTTACATATAATACTTTTTGTTCAAAATTAAATTTTCTATCGAAATGGATAGTTTGGAAAATTTCTTAAAAAAATTTAAGCAGTAAAATAAACAAAAACCAACATAAAAAAAATCGAAAAATCTAAAATTTTTTAATTTTTTTCTAAACTGTGCAAAACTTTTTTAGGAGCAAAGATACGCTCAAGACATGCGTTAACAAAGTAAACTGAAGTTTTAGGGCTTTAATATGACATGTTAAAAAGCCATATTATTTGGAAATTGACAGAAATATATCCATTCAAACTTTACCATTTCTAATCATTTTTCACAGTTTTTGCCCGAAAGCCTATTTTTTAGTACTTTATGACAAATTTAACGTTCCTAGCAACTAGTACCAAAGCTTATGTTAATCGGACCAGCCGTTCGGCCTGTAGGTCTGAAAGCATTTAAAAACAGCCGAAAAACGAAATTGCGAACTTACATCCTTTTTATAAATTTTTTATAGTTCTAATGTTATATTATATCGAAATTTTTATTTCGAACATTTTTACGAAAGTGAAATTTGCCATATTGTACCGAAAAAGAGACTTTCGGGCCAAAACTGCGAAAAATTATAAGAAATGATAAGGTTTGAACGGGAATATCTCTGTCAATTTTGAACAAATATTAATTTTTAAACATGCCATATTAAGGCCTTAACTCTCTACTTTATTTTGTCCATGCATGTATTGACCCTATCTTTGCTTCAAAAAAAGTTATGCACAATTTATTAAAAAATTTAGATATCCTTGATTTTTTGATTTTTTTTTGGTTGGTTTTTGTTAACTTTTCCTACTTAAATTTTTTCGTAAAATTTTTTTAACTATCCTTTTCAATAGAAAATTTAATTTCGAACAAAAAGTATTATATGTAAAATTGTCAAATTCCGCTTAGTTTTCGAGTTATACCAAAAATACTGAAAAGTGGCCAGTGTGGCCATTCTCTCAGAAACGCATGGGTGAATTTAGTAGCATTTTCGGTTTTAAGCATGCTTATGGGCCAAACAAACATAATCAATAATAAAAAGCAAAAAATTATCATTATTTTTAGAATATTATTGATAGGACTGCATGAGAAGCTCCTTAAAAATTTTAGCCAAAAATTTTAAAAACTAGAATCCTTATTCTTAAGGCTTCAAAACCCTTTTTTTTAAGGCGCAACACGACCATTATTCACTGAAATACAGCCTGTCAAAAATTACCGAAAAGTTTGGAATTTTTTTGTTCCCTTAATTTTTTTTGATTAGTGTAGGTAATATCTGCCTTCATTGACAGATAAGGCTAAGCCTAGAATTTTGTTTGAAACATTTTCGTGGACCCCCACTTACAACTGGTGAACCCCCATTTTTATTTCATGTCAACGTAGATCCCTGTCGAATCTCCCGTCCACCTGAACCACTTTGGGAATCACTGCTCTAAAGATTGCGTTCTCGAAAACGGTTACTCCTATGGAAAAAAGTACTTAACATTTCTTATGGGAATTTTTTAAAATTACAACCCAGTTTTTGACATTTTTCTGTATGTAAAAGATACCGTTCAGGGGATATGCCTTACAATCCTTTTGGGAGGAGGGAGGGTGGCTTTGATCCCCGTAATATTGTTAGCTGCGCTCATATCGATGGGGAGTTTATACAGTTTCCTTAGAATTGATTTAAAATGGCTTTTTATGGCCTTTAGTCCTACATATTGACGTTTCGTCCGGCTTGCTCACTTGGACTCGTAAGTGACATATTGAGGGCCTTTATCATATGCAATTTGTATAAGTTCAGATCAAATTACATGGATTTTTTAGCAAAAAATCACTGTAAACTATATCCAACAAGATTAGAATTCCTTATCATTAAGCTGGAAGTGTTTTTGCCCGGGGCCAGGCATAATTTCTATATAAGAGGGTTTTATAATACAAATTCTATATACTACTGAAATTAATCAACCAAGTAGAAGACTTAGTATTTAGGATTGTTGAATTATTGATTCAAAATAACTTTTTATTGCCTTTAGTCTTGAATCAATAATTCAACAGTCCGATCCTTAATGCTAAGTCTTCTACTTGGCTGATTTATTTCAGTAGTATATAAACTACTCAAATCAAAATAGGGCCCACCCAAGATTTATTTTGAAATTGGCATAAAAACTATACTTAATTGATAATCATTTTCGAAACGAAGCAATTTATTGTAGAGTTTTCATGTGTAAGAGCCCTTAACAATTCTTTTGACAGCAATTTTACCGTTACCTAGAAGCGAGTGGGCAAAAAAAGTCCATAACTCAAAAAACAAACAATGCAAAAATTCTTGCACTACTTTTCTCAGTCCGATTCTAAGCGTTGTTGCTAAGTGTTACTTTCTTTAATTGTTTTCTTTCTTTCTACGTCATTCATTAAACGTGATTACCATGCCCGGTCCTCGGCATCATATGGATACTGAAAACGCAATATATGCTTCAGCAAGCAGTTTTTTGTGACCTTTAGCGCAAATGCGCTTTTCTCGAAACTTTTTAGGAAATGCACAAAGTTCTCGACCAAAATTCAGCTTTATCGGAACTTATTCGAAGTTTTGCAATTTTTTTGTCTTATTTTCCCGGGCTAAAAGCTGATGAAATTCAGTAAGATTATACAAAGCAAAAGATGGTAACAGAGAATACACGTAAGATTTAGAGATTTCCGGTTTTTGAATTTCAAGTTTAATATTCTGTGCGGGCCAACAGGGTTGACCCAGGTTTCCTTGACAACCCCAAGAATTGTCAAAAAAACCTGGGTTTTTCGGTTCTCAAAAAACACCAAAGGGTCTTCTTTTGTGTTGTTGAGATAAGAAAGAGATACAATTTCTTTTAAAAATGGATAAAAACAAGCCACAGTTTTCGTTTTCTATTTTTTTTTTTGTTATTTGTACAATTGTGTATTCCGTGAATTTATATTTCAAAAACAATAGAACTATCTGCAGCACGTGAATCCACAACAAAAAAATGCTTCAGAACTCATGTCACTTTGGCAGTTTATTCTTTACCTCAACTCGCCCCAGCAAAAAACCTAGTTCTACTTCAGGGCGAGTTCAAGGCGACCCTAGGTCTCAAAAAACACAGAATTTGCTGGCCAGGGCGAGTTCAGGGTTTTCAAAAAACACTTTGGGGTGACCCCATGGTGACTTCAGGGCTCAACGAACAAACCTAATGTCAACACATATCAAAAACCATCCTTGGTTAAGTGCCAAGTTTCATTTGACAATCAGAACAAAATATGAGAGATGGGATTGAGATGATGGACGCAAAATAGTTGGCCTACTCATAAATTAAGAAAGTAATACTTTTTATTTACCTTCATTTTCTGGTTCCAAGCGGTTGTTGTTTTGTCAATTTAATAAAGTAGTAGTCCTCAGTCCAGTCAATGAAGGCTCAAAACCACAGTACACATATTAAAGGTTATATCATTAGAGTTTTGATTTTTGTTTCTTCTGCGCATATATCAAAATTTGTGTCAAATGTCAGTATTTGTTGTTGTTTTTACGTGTATTGAAGTCATCACGCTCCCAGCCATTTTTATTTCTGACAATTTCAATTTTAATTTGTTGTTGTTCTTACGTGTGTTTTCTTCCTCACGCTCACAGCCATTTTTTATTTTCGACTGACAACCTGCGCGGTATAATACCTTAGATTTGTGTACTGTGGCTCAAAACTACTACTGGACTATAGACTGTAGGTACATTTACTAAATAAGATTATCGGGCTATAAAATAGCAAAACAATTTTATTTACCTCGCTCATCCATTCGAAACATTATATCAAAGTTCAAAAATTGTGGAAATGGAGAGATTGCCGAGTTTTTAACAAAATAATTAAAGAAAAGTGCGGCTGCAATAACTGTTGGATATTTAAGTCAATGGTGGTCCGTTATTTGCAGTGATGAGTCTAGGATTGAAGTATGCGTGGGCGACGAACGAAAACATGTAGAGTGTAATTAGAAATTCAAAAGAGGCTTTTCACAAGGACTGCCTTTAAAAAAACGGTCAGGTTGGCAGCACCTCTAATGATATGGGGATATGCATGTCTCGGAGGGGCTTGGACAATTTATTTATTTTGTAAATGGAATTTTAAATGCAGCAAAGTACCGGGAAATTCTGCAAAATGAGCTTCTCCCACCAATACCACGTCTTCAAACTCGCGAAGAAGACTATATTTTCCAACACGATGGTGCTTCTTGCCATTGACAGCAAGGCCTACGATGGTGTGGTTATCTGCTGAAGCAATTCCTTTACTGGAATGGCCTTCTAGCAGCGCTGATCTTTAATTGATTAAAACCATCTGGCATGAAATGGAACAAAAACTGCGAAAAGAGCTATTTCGCTTTAAGACCTTAAAGCTAAAACCACAAATATTTGGAAATCTTTTGCTGCCGAAGAATATTAAAAATTAATCCGAATGCCACGATGCATAGAGGCAGTTATCAAGGCCAAAGGTGACGTAACACTATGGTAAAATAAAAATTTAGACCAGCTATTCTGCGCCTTAAAAAACTGCATCAATCGTCATTTACTTTTTAAGACTGCTCTATCAGCCATTTTGTTGCTTGCACAAATATTGAGTTTTTTCCAATGCAATTTAAAAATCAGCCGATGTTTGTTTTTTTCATTGGTAGTCCAACTATTGCCTTTGGGCTCATATCCGAAAATCAATTAAATTAAACAACCACCAATGATAAACAGTTGCCTGAAGCCAATATTAACAAACATTTTTTATTTTATTTTTAATAAAATGCTATGTATCATCCCAGTAATTGTGTTTTTATAAAAAATATTTATACAATTTTCCTTGTAGCATAAGCTTTTTTATTGTATTTACATATGTAAGCGCACCTTTAAAATCCATATGAAGAAGGTATCATCAAACATTTATTGACTTCAAATTTAATATCATTATACATTATATACTTTGAAACAGTAAACTCCCTCGTTAGTGCATAGAGATTGAAAAAACCCGCGATGATTTATGTATTTAAGGTATTCTTAAACCAACAAGTTGGATCGGGACTCAAAAACATGTCTAAAGATCGTTTAACATCTTGAAGATTTAACCCCAAAATAAACCACGACTAATGCTCAAGGGGGATCCAAAGTACTATAATTAATTACAATTGATAGCCTGGATATCAATGCCAATGTCGTATGCGAACGACCGGGTTAACTTAAAACACAAGTATGTATGCAGAAGTGCATCGTTCGTCGCGCCCGTCATTTGTTGTTGAAATAAAATTTATATCTCGGTGCCCTGTGGCAAAAACCAGTCTTATAGCGATCGATGGCGCTAACTATGTTTAAAATATATATAAACTTGTCCATTCCACCCATGCAAAAGTCATTGTCTTCGTTTTGAGATAAAACTTACATTCAACGTGCCAACAACGATTCACCTTTATAGTTGGGGAATCGAGGAGACCATTTTACATACATAACCGCATAACAGTAATAAAAATAGAATCACTGCAATACCACGACCGATGTAAGTATAATGACCAAGTACCTCGAGAAGGTCAACAAGTTATTCGATACTGATAATCCTTCGTTTGCTATAAAAGACTTTAGGGAGTGCCTTCAAGTCATCAGTTGATCGCAAACCAAGTATACCTCAACACAAAAAATGGAGAATTGGATTTATATCTTGATCCTCGGAGCAATTGTAGGAGCAAACTCCCACACCATTGTCTATCCGGGAAAATCAGCTTTACTTTCATATAGTCCAGCAAGAGGGGAGTTTCCAGTCGAAAGCCTCTTTGGTCGTGGCTTCTTCAGTTACATTGATAACCATGGAATCTCGAGGACTGTCAACCTGGAACCAAATCCCCTATTGGGTGTTCGAGTGAGCAACGATGGAAAACTTTCAGCTGATTTGGGAAACACTGTTGAGCTAAGAAGAAGTGAAAATTTGAGCATTAAAAAAGAAGATCGATTGAAGCCAATAAAAGAATTCGATGAAAAGCCTTTCCAAGACAGTGATGTGGACTTGGAAAAGGATGTGAGTTTACTAAGTGCTACAATTTTGGATAGTTCGAGTAAAGTAACTACAGGTTCTGAGCAATTAAAAGGAGATGAAAAGTCTTATCAGCAAATACTTTCGGTTACAGTTCCAAAACAACAAGAACAGTACCTTCTGTATCCAAATACCAATACAGTTCTAGCTCAGGGTTTGAGTCTTCAACCCGGTAGCACATTAAGGCTATCAGAAAATACACCTGTAATATATTCAAATCTTCCAATTGCTTCAGGAACATCATCAGTAGATGGAGGAGTTTTTAGTTCCGAAAACCCATTTTTAAATCAGAAATTGGGACTTTCTGTTCAAAATCCTTCAGCAGCTAGTAATCTGGGAGCTGTTAATGGAATACCATCACAACTACCAGGACAAATCTTTTTCTACCCAACATCTGGTTCAATCACCCCTGGAGCTATTTCACCTTCATCTGATGGTTCAGCATCACAAGCTTCCACTGGACCGTTTTTACTTTTCCCATCGAAGCCTACGGAGTCTGAAGGTATAGTTCCTGCTTCCAAGGAAATGTCAGAAATCAACTCTGGAGCGGTTTTATCTCCCACCAACCAGTTGCAAGCAATTCCTTCCGCTCCCAGTAAGCTGCCATCCATAAGCTCTGGAACACTCCTGCCCCAAAGTGGTCAGGAACAACTTTTGATTAATCCATCAATGGCAAGCTCATTTCCCTCAAGCCAACAACCAGCAATAAACTCGGATGGAATTATTACAGCCCAACAAGCACCAAACCAAGTACAAGTTGTCTCATTTCCAACGGTACCGATTAGTTCTGCGGCTTCCTTGCCATCATCAAATTATCCTGGAATTGATTCAGCTCTATTGCCTAGACCACAGCCGATCACCTCCCAACTATCAGGTACTCCCACATCGGGAATACCAATTTCAGGAATTTTTCCAGGAAATCCATTTTTCCCACCTTCAAGAACTCCAAGTGCTGCACCACTTCAGGGAGCATTTATGATTCAGTCAGCAAATCCCTTCCTTTCATTGGATAACAAAAATGAAAAACCACTATCATGGCCAATGCCGTTCATGACAACAACATCCGCACCACTATTCAATGCTGACCAAAAGAACCCTTTTCTTCCAAATTCACCAACTATTCAAGATCAACCAATGATGGAAGTCATGGCAGTAAAACCTAATCCTCAGTTAGCAGCCGCACTACCTGCTTCATCTATAAAATGCGATTATCATTCAGTAGGACCAACTTCGGCTGATCAAATAAAAGACACCCCCGAAGTGGAAAAGGCTAAACGTGAACATTTTTTAGCTCATGAGTTGGCTATAGCGCAGTTAGCGCAAGCTCGTCAAAATAATGATAACAATAATCAAGCAAATGAATCATCTTTGACGTTGACTTCTGCTTCTGATAAGTCCCCATTATACTTGACAGATAATGCAGCATTAGATCAGACCGTCACATCCGGACCAACAATGGCTTTTGAACAAACAACAGTCAATGCTGTTGAATCAGACATTTCCATTGCCACCCCTCAAGCTCTTCCGGTATAATTAAGTTACTTTACAATAAATAAAAACAAAATTTATAAAAAAATAAACCTAATATTTTTTAAAACACATACATATGTACTTGTTATTCTTATTGTTATTCACTGTCTGTTTTAATGATTTTTGGTAAAAGTCAATGAACTGTCAAAATATTATGAAGTAAATTCATGGTGGGTTTTTTTGTTTTAAGAGATTTAATTGGTAACTGATGATGTTTTTAATAAGTTACTATTAAAATTCAGCTTCGATCTAATCAAACGTAGAATTGTTGACAAAAAAATCTGTCTACTGGCTTTTGACATACATATGTATCACGAGTTTTGATAAGTCTCGTTATAAATCACATGCTGGTCTTGGGATGTGGTTTTTATTTTTTTTTTTTTTCGAAAAAGAATTAAATATGCAAACAGCGCATCTTAAAAATCAAAATCTATCACAAGTTCTTTCATTTAACAATCTTTAAGTGCGTATGGCACTTAATTGTTTCTATAACTAGTGTCAGTCAGACCGAAAAATAGCAATACAAAACTTTTGTACGAAAGAGACAGAACTTCTAAGAATTTATTTTCGCAATATGCGTGTTCAGGAAAATGAGATCTCAGAGGGCTGGGGCTCAGTGTCAAAAACTGAGCAAGCGAATCCAATATTTTGTTTCCTCAGTAATTTGACAGAAACATTTCTGAGGAAGCGTGTTCAGGAGACTGAGATTTCTGAAGGCTCTGAGATATCATTTTCCTGAACACGCCTAATTATTATACCATCAGTCAGTTGCTTACTGTCCAAAACTGACATTAATTTCTACCAATTTTACGTTCCCCTTTCTTTTTTTTATATTATGAACTTTTTGAGTATGCGAACTCTGACATTTGTCTTCATGACTTTTACGACCACAGCAGCAATTTCTGCTTGAATATTGGCGTACAGGGCATGTACGATCTTGGGACGGTTGACATAAACTCAGGATAAAAAAAATTAACGAAAATCGGAAGGGTCCAAATCATGGGAGTACGGTAGTTACTTCAAATCGCCTCTTATTTAAATGAGGCACTCAGGGAAGTGTTTCCTAAAAATAGCCCTCAACAAAAAAATGATGTCCCGAACTCAATGCTCCATTAAGTCAGAATTTCGAGTTATTTTAACCTAAAAGTGCAAATAAACGGATAGTTTGAGGTTATGTTACATAACGAAATAATTTTTGTATACAAAAATTGAGACAGAATCTGCAGGTACTAACTTTTCTCTTCAATTAATCAATTTTGAATTTTTCTGGCAGTTTTTTCTGCTTCAAGAAATCGTTAGTGCATTTTAATTAAAAAAATTCCATCAGGAGGGGAACAAACGCATTCAAAAATAGGCAGGAAACGGAAAATGCACGAATGCAAATGTTCCAACGGAAAACAAGAGCAGCAAGAGAGGAGTACCGTGAAAAGAGAAGGAAACAGAAAAAACCCTGTGCTCAAGTATTTCGCAGAGTCCAGCACCGCCACCAAGACCCGTCAGTTCTACAAAACAGCCAAGCAACTGGCGTCTGGTTATAGGACTGGCATTCAAGCTCTTCGAAACAGGGAAGGGAACCTAGTCACCGAATTAAGGAAATTGTAGACTGGTTTAAGCAGCATTTCCAGCAACTGCTTAATGGGCATTATGTAGACGAGGCGACAGGAGAACAAAGAAGCATGAAACCAGTCAATGAAGATTCAGTCCCAGCGCCCAGTACTGAAGAGGCTAAGAAAGCCATCCACAAGCTTAAGAACAACAAATCCGCCGGCTCGGATGGCCTCCTGTATGGAGGAGATGTCTTGGTAGGGTGCATGCACCAGCTCATCAACCAAGTGTGGGAGGAGGAAAGTATGCCCGACGACTGGTCAAATAGCTCCATATGCCCAATCTACAAAAAAGGCGATTCTATGTCTTGCAAGAACTACAGAGGCATATTTCTGCTTAATGTTGCCTACAAGATCCTATCCAACATACTATGTGAGCGTCTAAGACCTTTCTGCAACTATATGATCGGATCGGAACGTACCTGTGTGGCTTCGGGCCAGGCAGATGAACGATAGACCAAATCTTCACATTGAAGCAAACACTGGAAAAGACCAACGAATTTCAAGTTAAGACCCACTATCTATTCATCGAGTCAAAGCCGCATAAGATGGCATAAGTCACCAAGAGCTTCTATTGGCGATGTCGGAACTCGGGGTTCTGAAAAAGATGATCCAGCTATGCCGCATGACGCTACACAATACGCGGTGCAACGTGCAAATAGGTAACATCTCATCCGAGTTATTCCAGACGTGCACAGGGTTCAGACAAGGAGATGCGCTATCATGTGATTTCTTCAACCTAGTCCTGGAGCAGACAGTGCCCAAAAGTGGTGTTAACATGGAAGGCACTATCTTCAACAGGTCTTCTCAACTGCTTGGCTATGCGGACGACATCAACATCATCGGCCGCTCGAAGAGAGCTGTGCTTGAAGCATTCACAGCTATTGATGAACAGGCGAAACGCGTTGGTCTTGAAGTGAGTGAGGACAAAACAAAGTATATGCTATCAACAAACGAAGCTTCATCTGTCCATCGTCTAGGTTAAAACGTCAATGTTGCCAGCAGTAATTTCGAGGTAGTCAAGGAGTTCACCTACCTCGGAACAAACATAAATTCCACGAACGACACCTTAGTGGAAATCCGACGAAGAATTACCCTAGCGAACCGCTGCTACCTCGGTTGGCCAAACAAACGGGTTCAAAACTCCTTTCTCGAAAAACAAAGTGCACGCTATACAAAATGCTTATTTTACCAGTTCACTCTACGGCGCCGAGTGCTGGACGATAAGGGGAATTGATACTGGGCACTTTCGAGAGAAAATTTCTTCGGTGGATATTTGGTCCTATATGCGAAGAGCGCGTTTGGAGGAGAAGATTCAATCGTGAATTGTACGAGCTGTACCAAGATGTGGATGTTGTCCAAAGAGCCAAAACACGTTGACTACACTGGCTCGGCCACATCGAGCGAATGGACAACAATAACGCTCCAGCCAAGAAAGTCTTCGAATCCCAGCGCCAGGTTGCCCCCCTAACTGGTTGAAAATGTAGCGTGAGCATGGCTGATTTATTTTACTTTGTAGTAGGTTAGAGGTTGCGTAATCTTGAATTTTGTTGAGTTTCGTGGACTGGCATGCTGGCGTTTGCTCGGCTTGAACTCGCCGGAAGTGGGTGGGAACTTGTCCACTCAACCCATTCTTGCCTACCACAATACATAAATCATGCCAAAAATTAAAAACAAATAAGTCAAATCCATTGGATAATGATTTGAATGAAGATAACGGACGGACGTTAACTCTAGAAGGCGCTTTGGTGTTAATTAGCGTTTGGCCTAACCCACCCTACCTTGGAAGTTATGTAGCCAAGTTATCGAACTTCCCCATTACTTGGACTCACCTTTTCTTTCAGCTCAGTTCCATTTCCCCGATCGTGTCACCCTCCGCATCCCCTGAAAAAGAAAGCCTTACCAAGCCATCAAGCTATTCGCTTGACAAAGAAAAAACGGAATTTCAACCATGATGGTGCGATTCACATTAAATTTTATTTATTCGTAATGGGTTTCATAAAAATTATTCAATCATACAACGATTTACAAAATATGTAATATAACAAACAAAAATTAAGGATGGTAACACTAAGTCGAAATTACCAATACAAAAAATTCAATTTTTACAAATAATGTTTCTTTTTAATTACTGAAATTATAAAAATCAGCACCTAGGAATTCCGGGAAATTTAAGCTTAACAGCGGGATTGACTTAGCTTCCACTTCTTTCCCACTATCCGAAAATCGATAGGAAGTAAACAAAAAAAAAGGAGTAAATCACTCCAACGCTTTTCAAATTAATCTACCTGGATTGAGCTCAATTAGGGTATGATTTTTGAGTATATATTTACTCTTATATATATCCTTATTTTTACAAAGGGGAAACTAAATTACCTCACCTAGTCAAATAAAAATGAAAAAAAAAACGTATAAAGGGATATTACTATGTACTTTACATAAATAAAGGAGACAAAATGAATATATGTATTGCAAATAAAAAAATGAAAACCCAAATAACAACAAAAAAAAGAAAACAAATCAAAACAAAATATCGCACCAAAAATAAAGGAATTTATAATAAATCGAGATTAGGTAATCCGTAACATGTATCTTCTCGAACAAAAAAAAACAAATTTAATCGGTAATCGGTAAGTATATATGTATAGTATATGTATATATATCTATATAAGTTTATATCTTTTTAAACACATATAGATGTAGGCATCCAAATATGCACGAGTACTTGTAGGTTAACAGCACTAAGTATATGCAGATAATTTTTTTGTCTGTTAAAAATAATTATTTTTGTTTTTTGATATGATTCTAAACTTAACTTTAAATATTTAGTATACAATATATGAAAGAAGTTATAGAACTTAAACTTTGCAATTAAATTTGCCTTGCGAGTCTTCTATCAACGGATATACTGTATCTTGAATACGATATTGGCGGAATTTTTCCTCGTGTGACTTAAAGGGGCGGGCGATCACGACTCCTGGATTCAATAGTCGGTGATCGCCGAACTGCACAAAATCCTAGCAATAGATAATCATATATTTATCACCGATTTTTTTTCTTTTTTTTTTTTTGTCTTTTATCAAAATATAATATAATAATACTGATGGAGTTTCAACACATTAAATTTCAATAAATCACTCACCGATAAATTTGATAGATTTACCACTTGGTTTGTAGGAGTAGTTACACTTCCCTTTTTAGCTATAGGTATGTATGTCCACAGAATCCTTCTGTAATTTGAATTTTCGTTCGTAACACTTTTTTTTTTATCAGATTTAAGTCAACTTACTATTATTTTTTTAATTATTCTTTTCTTACATATGAAATATATTTTGGTTATTAAAGGTATAAAACCATCACCTTTTTTTTTTTTAAATAAGCACTTATTTTAACTATATAGGGCGTATTTTATTGGAAAAAGCTATAGCTAGCACAGTAAAATTTCCCTCGGTAAACAACAACAACCCCAAAAGTGTCGATAAATAAGGCAGTATAAAAGTGAATATAAAAGTAGAGATAAAGTTTCGTAAAGTTGAAACCAAGGCGGCGCTGAACTAAGTTATAAACAAATATTCATTACTTTAAGGTTGGTAGCCTTTGCTTTTTGTAAAGATTTGTTCGAATTTTTAATGGCGAATAGTTTTGACATTAAGTGGCATGTCTGCCAACCTTCAGAAAAAATACAAAGTGAATATAAAAGTGAGTATAGCGTTTTATTGGTGCTTGCATTGCTGCGCTAGCTATAAATACCAATAAAACGCGCCTATAGTTGAATAAATTCACAAAGGTCTTCTTAGGTTTTTGCTTTGCTCTTCGCCGTGTAGTACGTGCGGCGGAACCTATGATTATGATTATAAAATCATAATCTTTGAATTCTAACCACACCACTAATCCGTTCAACCAACGGCTCATATGATCCGATTCAAACAGCCAATCAAATTTAACCACATCAATTTATATTTGGTAAAATTTTAACGACATCTGTTCTTTGAACCTAAAATCACTGACATGATTCTCCTTACCTCGGCCATCTTTTTCATTAATTTTTTTGTCTTTATGTTGGTAACTCCAGTTGTCAAAAAAAAAGGAAGTCCAACATAAATAGACAAAATAAACAATAAGCCAAACAAAATTAATAACACGACAACGATTTAGTGCCAAAAAAAATAAAATTAAATAGAAGAGATGTATCCAAAAAAAAGATTTAGTAGATTGGTAAGTACATACATTAAAAAAAAAAACAATTTACACCGATTGTTAAAAAAAACAACACTTTTCTTTTAGGCAATCCACAACCAACCCTTATGCAGTTTCCATCGATGGCGGCGGCCACCCGCAACAAAAAAAAACAATTGCAAACAAAAAAAAAAACCCACAAGTACGTAAGTTCGAACATTTAAATAATGATGAATCTTAGCAATTCACCTAAATATTCTTTATTTATCTAAAAGGGAACTGGTTACTGGCGTAGGAGCAAGTACCTATATGGCAGTCGGCAGCAGCAGCAACAAGCAACAAAAAAAAAACAACGACCAGGGTGAGTTACATTTTTGGCCGAAATCAAAATAATTCAATATTAAATAGTAACATAAATGATTTACAGGGATCATCTCGCTTCTCGAAACGGCTCCTCACCACCGGACTGTTGTGGCAATGGATACAGCCACGGAGACGACCTACTTGGAATCCATAAGTGATTCCTGGTTCGCTTTTGGTGTGCCGCTGTGAACGTAAGCAATGTACGTTCCCAATACCCAGGAGAATATTAAATAAAATGTTTGTTTCCATTTTGGGTTAATTTATAGGCGTCTATTACAACTTGAAAACGTAGAAAATACACTAACTGAATTATTTAAACCTTTCGAATTTTAGAAATTTAAATAAAAATTACTTAGCAAATAATTAAAAATTTTTACTTTTATAACCTATGTAGCTATAAAATCACTTAAAATTAGGATGTATATTGCAGGTTTTTATCATTTATTTAGAATTAGTGGCGCAAAATTATAAACACCCTATTTTAAGGGCATAAACGTGAGACTAATTAAAAATTTTTCAACTTTGATGTAGTTCTCTAACTTTTCCTTAACTATAAACACGAGCATTAAAGCAATTTTTTTAATAAGTTAAAGTTTAACTTGCCTAAATCAATAATAATTTCTGAGAAAAAATGTGACAGATGTCATATGAGCTAGTGTTATAGATACCCAAAAATTTAATTCAGGCTTTGACGATTTTAACTTTAATGAAAGTGTTTAAATATAAAGTGGGTTTGACATCGTTCATAACCTAAAAAAAAACCATTCTTATTTAGTGTTTTAGCGAAGCGAAGGGGAATTGAATGTTTTTTGTGATTTTCAAATCAAATCATAATTTAATTTTTCCCCTAACTTTCCTTATGTAGATATTTTATTCCAAACAATCAGTCTTTTTGCTTATTTCCACAAACTACGAATCTCGAATCTCTACGAATTTTAGTCATTTTTTTTTATGAACTTTGACAACAGAGCTTTGGGCTTAATTCGTAGAAGTTCGTAGTTTTGGGGAGTATCCGAACAGAACTATAATCAATTTTTTTGTTTAGATTTTATATTTTCTGATTTTCTAAAATTGTAGTGTTTTGTGAATATTTTAGGATTGTACGTAGTGACTTTTTTGGAAAATAAAATGTAGTAAAAACACTACAACTGTAGTAGGGGGCAGCGCTGCCCTGCGCCCAGGTTCGAGACGACCAGGAAGACCGAACCACCGCTATAGGGACCAGGCGGTCACAGATACAAGAACGCTTGGTCTCGATGACTGGGGGGAGCATGCGAGGGACGGCAACTGATGGAAGACCTAAATATCTAAGGCACATACCCTTCATGGATCGGGGGCTGGATAAGTAAGTAGTAATCAACTCTGAAAATTTCGTTAGAGACGTTTCCGAGATACAAAGACAAGTTAAAAGTGGGCTTGGTAGTGGGTGGATTTCAAAATTCATACAAACAAATTTCTAATACCAACCGCTTCTTTAGAACTCAAGATAAAAAGTGGGCGTGGCAGAGGGTGGATTTCAATAAAATTTTCATCCAATTTATTAAAGCCTATTCTGAAAAACCAAGAATTAATAAAAGTGGGTGTGGCTAAGGGCGGTATGATGGCTTGTTAAGCTGCAGTAACATATTTTTTTTAAGACTACGCAACAAAGTCAACTTGTTAGTTTTGTGATGTGCAGTTCTATTTATTATGGTTATACATGCCCCATACACTCCCGGTCTTCATGACTGTTATATTACACGATATTAACTTCACGAGACTTGATGGATGGATAGATGGATGTGCCATAGACATTCAAATCCAAAATACCAAAATACTATAATTAACTAAGGTATTTGTACTTTTTAGCAGTAATGTTTTAAACGATTTTGAAAGAATTTCATCCTCACTATTCATAAATTTAGAACTTGTGAGTGTCTCTGTCTACCCAAAAATTGACAGGAAATTACCAAGTTCGCTCGTAGCTTCAAAAATTTTAATTTTTCTTTTGCTGAAAAAAGTTTATTTTTCGAAAAGTTTTTGATGCCTTGAACTCTTAGTGGTCCATCACGTCAGGGTTTCGAGTTATTCTAACCTAAAAATGGAAATAATAATAAGATATCGAAATAATTTTTTACAAAATTTTGTGTTGGAATCTAGTACTACAAGTACTAATCTTTCTTTTAAAAATTAATTTTGAATCTTTCCTTAAATTTTGTTTCTATTTCGAGAAATCGTTAGTATTTTTTATTTAAACGACCTTTTTGAGTTTATGATAAATCAATAAAAAAAAATACAGAGAAAAGTCTTCAAATGGTATTCCACACCTTCTGATACATTTAAATTTTTCAAAAGAGATAAAGATATAAATGTCAAATTTCAAATACAAACACATTTGGGCTCATAATCAGTTTATCGTTGTAATGTCCACGAGATCAATAGTAAATTAGTCTTCCGTTAGTGTGGCAGTTTGATTATTTCGACAAAAAAAAAAACCCCAACAACCTGTACCTATTAATTCTTCTTAATCTTAGCCGAATGTGCTTTGTATAGAGAAATTTTTGTTAAACTTTCATTCGTTTGAAATGATAAGAAAGTTAAATAGAAAACAGATAAGAAGTTTTATAATTTCGTACTACAGAAGGAATAATAATTACAAACTAATTTAGGGCCAGGGCGCCATCCCCAGCAATAAGTATCTAAAGCTTATCGTTATCACTTATCACAATCAAAATCGTGAGTGGTAACTTTTTTTATTGATACAATGATTGATCATATCTCTGGTAGAGACTAAACTCAATAAAAATGTATGCAAGGTCTATTAAAATAATAAATAAACAATAAGTAAGTTAAGCTTGGGAAATAAAGATGAATATATATGTACCTAATATTGTTGCTGGGTTATAAATTTAAATCATTTTTAGTAATAGTGAAGAAATTGAGTTATTAAATCGCCACTTGATTGCAAGAACTAGGTTATTTTCTTTTTAAAATTTTGGAGATAACAATCGTTCATATACAAAGGTATTTGATAAAGACAGAAATTTAAATTTGTCTGTTTCTATGGCTGAAAAAAATTGGAAGAAAAATCTAGAAAGCTGTATATAATAACTGCGGTTCTGTTGACTTATTTATATAAGATAGAAAATCGTATATCTAGTTCTGGCATTCACGGGACGAAAAGTACTTAATTGGTTTTTGCATTTGAATAAAGATGGAGCTATTTAAAATCATTATCAAAAGCGATAAGAGGCGAAATTTGTGTGTTAAGTTTTCTTCGGTACCTAATTTCAACAGCTTTAATGACCTATGAGTTGCTTTTTGTAAACATTTTTTTTAGACTGCGCCAGATTGCGATGGAAGGCTAATAAGCTTAAGGAAGATGACCATAGAGTAATCTATTGTTATTTCTTTTTGTTTAGTCGGCCTTGCATTCATTTTTTGATTGTTGATATTCTTTTATGTTGTTTTCGATTTGATTTTCTTACTGTTCTACTCCTTTTTGATTCCAATCGAATATGAAGACATCGTGTTGTCAAATTTACACACACTGAATGACGCCATTTTATAAAAAGGCTTCTTCAAGCATTTGTCACATTTGACAAGTAATCCGACGAAAAACTATATATGTATGTATGCGTCTGTTCCAAATCTATTCGTTCTTGAAATCGGGAACACGTAGACTCTGAAAACCTTACTCGCAACAGCCAATTGAAAGCTTTTGGAGTAGCAGGAGTTAAAATGGAGTGGCAAAGGAGTACTCCGAACGTCCAATCGAAAACGACAATAGTCTCTACCGAAGATATGATATGATCAATCATTCAATCAATACAAAAAAGATGCTTACTCACGATTTTGATCGTGCGATAACGATAAGCTAGATAAAAATTTGCTGGGGATGGCGCCCCAAATTTATTTCTTTTTGAATGTTCCTTCTGTAGTACGATATTATGAAATGTTATAAACTTCTTACTGTCATCTTATCTGTTTTCTATTTAACTTTCTTATCTTTTCAAACGAAAGAAAGATTAACGAAAAATTCTCTATACATACCTACATTTAGCTTAGATTAAGTGAAAAATTATATTTTTTTGTAAACATAACACTAAAGCTAGAAGAATAATTTAAGTAGTTACAAGTTGATTCCGGTTGGGTTTTTCTGTCTGTCAAAATAAACGAACCAGTGGCACACTTATGGAAGAGTAATTGTTATTATAATTAACCTTGTGGACTTTACATTGCAACGTTTAATTGATTGACCAAAAGTCCAAATGTGTTTGTATTTGATGGAATTTGACATTTACTACTATTGATTACCTACAACCAAATAAATGGTATCAAAGGTGTTGATTGATATTTCCATAGTAAAAAGATGAGATTAAGATAACAAGAAAATATTAATCAAAATAAGAGAATTAAAATTTCATTATCTTTAGGGTACAGTGACTTTTAAAAATCAATGTTTTTGTAAGTCATTGAAGAAAAATTCTAGAGTTGATACAAATCAAAAATGTCTGTTAAGAACAATTGAGGAAATGATACCAATCGGCACTGGTTCTATGGCAGGTCATTAGGATATTTAACATATTTGAGCACGGCACTTCTTAAAAATGGGAGGAATACACCCAGCAAACATTTTTGTGAACGTTCAAATAACATTCAGTGAAAATGAAAGATTTATATTCGACAAACACTCACTTCAGTGAATCAAATGTGAATATACTCAAATATCCCATCACTTTTACCCCATTACGCGGGGAAAGGGATTTGTGTTGATTTTTTTCATAATAAAAAAAATCGAGATTCTTATTTCCTTCACATAATATGAATGAAAGTGAACGCGCACAAGCGATTCCAAAAGAGGTATATCTTATGTGCGTCCATTTTTATTCACGTAAACTGAATAACCCTTTCATTTTGTTTTGAATAGCCATAACGGAACCTATTCGCGCCAAAGCTGAATCATAAGTTATGCAAAGAGGAAATTGGTCACTTTCATTCAATTTTGCGTATTGTTTTTGTACGGACGGAACTATAAACATTGTGGCAGTGAAAAAAAAAATGAAAAAAAAGATAAATTGAATAAATTAACAAATAAAAATATTATAAGTATAGTGATAAAAATAAAGTGACATCTCATTTGTTGTGACAATATTTGAATTGAAGTTAAAATAAAATAATATACTTTACCAAAATTTTTCATAAGTTTCATTCGATAAATCTAGGGAAATCAAACTGTTTATGGAGATAATTTTACCATTTTAAAATAGCATTTTGTATAACCACACTGAAATAATATTTACATTCAGTTCTATGGTATACATTCGGATTATTAAAGAATCATTATAATGAATTAAATATACTACAATTTATATTCACTAAACTGAATGAGGAAACCCTAATTTATATTCATATTAATGAATCAAATCTGTCTCATTTAAATGATTCAAAATAGATTCATGAATTGTTCAGTGAAATGAATATATAAGCGTCCTATTTACATTCACTAAAGTGAAGAATTACTTTATTATTAATGAAACATAAAAACAATTCGAATTCGAAGTAATGCTACCCAGTAAATTTGATCCAAACCGGTTTATAAATGAGTTCATAAATGAGGGTTTCTTTCACTTCTGTGAATTATTTATAAATCATTTCTGAAGGGAAATGTTTGCTGGGCAGAAAGTAATTCAATCTTTCCATTATACCTGCTTATCGGTGCTGTTTTGTGTTGCATACATGTTTTTTTTGTTTGTTGGAAGAATTCTCCGAAATCGTGGAGAGATATGCTTCAATCAAAAGAACCACATAAAACCACTAAAAAAACAAATATTTTGTTCTATTTTGGGTTAGATTTATCAAGAACTTGAAAATTATAGATAACCCACACAAAATTATATTTTCAGTAAAAATTAAATCTAAACTTATTTTATAAGATAAATGCGTTTACTTGGTTAAAATGGAATTTCAAAATCAAAATTTTCACAGATTTTGCTCTTTAAAGTCTCAAAATTTGAAACTAAAGTTTTCGTAAATGCATGTAATTAATATAATTCAAATTAAAAGCTTTTGCGACCTTTAGTCCAAATGCGTTTCGCCCAGGTACAACAGTTGGGCTCATCAGTTAGATATTTTATTAGTTGTCGGTATACATCGATTAAAAATAATGCGTCTTAGAAGGGTACAACAGCATCTAACTGATGAGCCCAACTGTTGTACCTGGGCGAAACGCATTTGGACTAAAGGTCGCAAAAACTTTTAATTTGAATTATATTCAATAGTCCACAAAACATAAACAAAAATAATTTTCTATTACCCTGAGGCCACACGAGCCAGTACTGGCTAGCCAGTCGCAATACACTCACATTTTTTTACTAACACATACAAACCTGAGCAACTGGCTCGTCAACTGGCTTGCCTTTTTCGTAGCCAGTTGTGAAGCCAGTAGAGCAGCCAGTAACAGGGTTCGGCATGCAGTACTATTTCGTAGCATATTTGGAAAGGACTAAAACTAAAGTTTACTCACAAAATATTAATAAAATAAAAATCGGGAGTCCTTGCCCATTCCCTTAGAACTCAAAGTTTTATAAATTTGATAAATGATCTAAGAAATGTTTGAAGATGAATAAAGCCGGACCTACACTTGTCTCGTCTGTTGTTTTGTATTTCTGTTCGGCAAGATAGCCAAAAAAAGGCGAATGAATTGATAGGGAATTTAACGAATCTGTCAATTTCAAGAGTGACAGCTTCAGCTAATTTCGATATGATAAATTCGCCACAGTGCTGATTTTGACGTTTGTAAATTAATGAGAGTGATATATTGCTATTTGTTAAAGAGCTCTATTAAAGGCTTTCCCAAACCAACGCGAAACGTTCGCCGACGACAGTTTTTTGTTGTTGTTTACCATTGTGTATCTGTAGTATTTTGTATCGCTGCACACGAAAAATAAAACAAGAGTTTTTACGATAAATATTATTTTGTGATACAAATAAGTTAAGGCTCTCCAAAACCAACGCAAAACATTAGTAATGACAACAAAACTTTGGCTTTTGTTCTTTTATGCTAGTGATGTTGCATGGCGTCACACAGTGGTAAAAACGACCAATCTAGGTGGACATTGCTCATAACTTCAAAATAAAAAGTCGAAATCACCTGAAAATTTGTATCGTATTAAAATTCTTCATACCACTTGTGTAAGCTATGGTGTGGCACTTATGCGATGCTACAAATTGCCTGTTGCGACGGTCACAGTGGTTGGTTTCCTTGCGACCACATCGCACACTTACCAAAAATGCATGTTTGGTATCATTTGTAATGTTTTTAGGTATACGCTTAATCGAATGAAACTAATATCAGAGTACTAGAATTAATTTGTATGTACATATATGAACTCTACATTTTTTGTGGGAACGGTTCAATGACAAAAATCGAATAAAAACGAATATTTTCTTTATTTTTTTTTTATTTTTATGTTTGCTTATACAATGATATGTGTATCTTTAAATTTAAAAAAAGGCAGGAAACAAATTTAGGTACCAATTCATGTTTCTATTTTTCCATTTCTAGGACTTCAGAAAAGTTACTTGTTCCTCTATCAGATTCAGCTAAAAAAATCGTAAAACCATACGTCTATTTTTATCTATAACTTTTTTATTTTCAATTTTATCGTAAAAAGTATTTTAACATAAATTGTAGAAAATTTTATTTTCTATAAAAAAAGTTAAATTTTTTTTGTTTAAAACTAACGGTTTTCAAGATATCGTGGAAACTCTTTTTCGTCCCTTTTTTCACGATGATGGGCGATTGGTGGGGTTTTCAACCCCGAAAATCTGGTTTTATACTCACACTGAACTGCCCTACACATCAAAAGAAAAAAACTTTGTCCAACCCGAAAAACAATGTCAAAATACCATTTCAATGGACTAAAACATCACTTTGAACGGGGACGTTTTCCTGAACAAAATTAGATATCTATGCCCTATGGGTCTGTATGGGTGTGATTTTTTACTTTATGTATTTTGTAGATGCTCTTCTTTCAGGCCATGCTTACCGGAAGGCGGAGAAACATGGAGAAAAAAAGTTATATCATTTCAAAAACTAAGTTTAGTGAAAAATTTAAGCGCTACTTCTCGTTAGTCTGTACCATATAATTTAATGCCTTTCCGAATGAGGTAACGGCTAAATTTGTTGTACTAACCATTAATAAGAATATCAAGAAGTCAAAAATTGAATACCTTACTTTTGAAAACTAGTAGAACAATATTTAACATGGTCTAAATTTTGTACAGAACTGCGAACCACCTGATGCTTTACAAAGAGTGACATATTTGAACACGTACATCACATCAAACGGAATTCTCAATGCAGTTTCTGTCTAGTCAACCATTTCTGGTTATAATATAAAGTCCATTCGCCGATCAGTTGACATGAATTTTCGTCCTAATGTCCAGCTAGATCGGCCGTTTTTACCACTGTGCGTCAGTGCGTGTGTTTTTAGTGCATTTTAATCACCACACAAAAAGAAGTAGCATGTCAAATACGGTATAGTTCCGTATTGTTGTTGCATTTAACATGCTACTTTCTTAAGCGAAGATAAAAATGCACTAAGTACTACGTCTAATGACAGTTTGCAACATGTCAGGCTTGTTAAGTGAGCACAGAGTATTTAAATGCCACTCCACACCAAAGTACACAAACAGAAGGTATTATCTTGCGCAGGTTGTCAAAAATGAGAACTGTCAGAAGAATTTAAAGATGGCCGCAATCGTGATGCCACACGCCGTATTACAACAACAACAAACACGAAAAAATAATTTAAATAACACTAAAAAGAACAATTTTGTACTCTCAAAATAATAAAATAATATTTATAAACACTAAATAGCTCGAAAAAATCTTATTTGCTTAGCAAGTAAAAAATGAACACATACATAACACACAACAAATTTCAGTCACACATCACGATATCCACCATTTTCTACTGATTTTGACATATGCGCAGAACTGAAATAAAATGAAAACGCTAATGATATTACCTTTAATATGTGTACTGTGATTCCACACCACACAGAAGATACAATGAAGTGGTAACATCTTCAGTCTTGAAAAGGTGGTAAATCGTAGAAGTTAAATTTCTTTCCTTAAAATCGGAGTGGATTTACTCCCTTTGGAGAAAATCCGAACGCTGGCCAGTAGAGAAGCCAGTGTGGCATGCCGCCTACGTCACAGCATACACACGAATAGGAATTTGACAGGTAGTCTGTGTAGCCAACTGGCTAGCCAGTACTGGCTCGTGTGGCCTCAGGGTTATTTGCGTTTTTCTTGTAATTAATATAGCTTTAACTGACCCCTAAACTCGTAGATTCAACAAACAGAACTCAAACTTTCGAAATGACCATTATTGAATTTTTTCTACATATCCATACAATTCCGTGTGTCAATTGCGTTAAAAATTTGGTTAAAGTTGATCCCAGTTAAATTTGATCCGTTTTTATAGGGTGAATAAAATTTAAAGCTATTGCTGTTGTCAATTAATTGGGATTTTTTTTATCTACATTCATCTCCCTCACTCCTTCATGAGCATAGACGTCAAAAATTAACAACTGTCTAAAATTACAACGAGCTCCTGAGCAGGTTAAATTGTATCGTCTATATTCACCTCAGTAATGTCAAAATTTAACCATGGGATCAAATTTAACCACACTTTTAACGGAATTGACAAACGGCCTTTAGTGTCATGGATCTTACTGCGGCTGACGGTTGACAAAAGACCAAAAGAAATCCAAAAAAATTGTTGTTTTTGTTTGTTTTGATTTCTCGATAAAATTGCAATAAATTTTATGATGCTTGTATTCTCGGATTTCCACAAGTAGTTTTTCAAGTATGATAAATAATTCATAGAGGGTATAATTTTTAATTTTATTTAATTGTTTTTAAGAGAAATATAAATTTAAGATAATTAAATAATCATAGGAAGATGGCATTTTTATATGCCCATAATTTTTAATGAGTTGAACTTGCAGGAAATTGATAAATAATACAAAATTCATCGCTTGGGGTCTCTGAACCGTACTGGAAACATTTTGTTTTTGCTTGGAAGTATGAGGTGTGCCCACTTCGGGTTTTCTTATCTTCCTTGGAATTAGACACCCTGTCCTATCAAAAGCATCTTTCATGAATATTGATATCTGGTAAGTTGCTGGACGCCGAGGGGACGCTGAACGGACGGCGAGCGGACGCTGAGCGGACGCTGAGTGGATGCCGAGCGGATGCCTAGCGGACACCGAGCGGGTGCTGAGTGGACGCTGAGTGGATGCCGAGTGGACCCCAAGCGGACGCTGAGCGGACGCTGAGCGGACGCCGAGCGGACGCCGAGGGGACGCTGAGCGGACGCCGAATGGTTGCCTAGCGGACGCTGCGTGGACGCTGTGCGGACGCTGCGCGGACGCTGAGTGGACGCTGAGCAGACGACGAGTGGATGCTGAGCGGATGCCTAGCGGACGCTGAGCGGAAACCGAGCGGATGCCGAGCGGACGCCGAGTGGCTGCCTAGCGGACGCTGAGCGGACGCCGAGTTGATGTCTAGCGGACGCCGAGTGGATCTCGCATCTTGCGCATCTTCTGCTCACAAGAATATCAGATGAACGCTCTGGCGTGCTTGCTGCATTTTTTTTATGTACTCTGGGTTTATTTTCTGTCATTCCTTGTGCAACTTTACTTAAAATGCATTTTTGGGCGAAGCACGACTCTCCCGCACTTGTTGGCCACGCCATCCCACAGGTTTCTTATGGGATGAAGACAGGACAATCTGAAGAAGTTGCGATTATTTTTGGGCAGTTGTACGAAAGCTATTAGGGGATAGTATAGGCTTACAGTTTGGGATCATTATGTTGATAAAACGTGAAGACCCGCGAAATACCCAATGGACCAGCATTCTGTTTAAGATTTTCACTCAGGGGTCCTCAAATAGTTCTTGGTTCACTATCCCATCAAAAAACACCTGATTGCCAACATCTTTGGTCGATATGCAACCCCACATCATAATACAACCTTCTCCATGCCTAACTGGCAGCTTCAAATTATGGTTTTTTAGCTCTTTAATTTTGTTTTGCGTCATAACACTACCCAGCCATCGAATCCGATACGATTGAATTTGCTTTTAATTTTAACCGTAATGGCAGGGTCATCATATTGCGTAAGGAAAAACCAAAAATTTGAAACCAACAGTTAAGCATGATGGAGGTCGCGTTATGATGTGAGGTTGCATATCGACCAAAGATGTTGGCAATCAGGTGTTTTTTGATGGGATAATGAACCTTGAATATTGTTTGAGGACCCCTGAGTGAAAATCTTAAACAGAATGCTGGTCCATTGGGTATTTCGCGGGTCTTCACGTTTTATCAACATAATGATCCCAAACTGTAAGCCTATACTATCCCCTAATAGCTTTCGTACAACTGCCCAAAAATAATCGCAACTTCTTCAGATTGTCCTGTCTTCATCCCATAAGAAACCTGTGGGATGGCGTGGCCAACAAGTGCGGGAGAGTCGTGCTTCGCCCAAAAATGCATTTTAAGTAAAGTTGCACAAGGAATGACAGAAAATAAACCCAGAGTACATGAAAAAAAATGCAGCAAGCACGCCAGAGCGTTCATCTGATATTCTTGTGAGCAGAAGATGCGCAATTAAATAGTAATGCACTTTTTAACCACTTAAATCAGAACTCAACAAAAAAATAAAATGCACGACTGGATCGCACGTACTTGCTCTTATGTTCAAGTTGTGTGGGACTTAAGAACTTTAAAAAATATTCAAGTAATTATAGAAAAAGTATACAAAAGCATTGAAATCGTTCTTTTAATTGTTTAAACAGCCTGATAAATAACTTAGAGCGCAAAAAAAAGTATGCCATTTGATTACTCAAAAAAATATCAATTTATGCAAAAAAAAATTTTAAATCGTTGGAGCCGTTTTCTTAAAAATTAATTTTTTATATATAAAATTTTTGTAACATTTTTCCAAAAAAAATTTGGTATGCCAATTTTGAGTTTATATTAATATACATTTAAAACTGAAATTCAAAAATAATTCATCAACCCGTTTTTGAAATATCGAATTTTCAACAAAAAAAATTTTAATCTTTTTTTAAAAATCCAAAATTTATTTTTTCAAAAATTTTGGTATGCAGTATTATTTATATTCCAACGAAGCTTTTGTGCAAAAATTTTTATTGAAATCGGATGAGCGGTTAATGAGAAAACCAAAAATCAAAAAAACCGTTATATGACAGGTACCGTTAATAAATGTTTTTGGTGATTTTTTTTCTTACTAAAATGTATATCATATCAACAATAATACACTGATTTTTTTTTATCAAAATCGTTGGAGCCGTTTTTGAGATAAATAAGCTTTTCCTTAACGGTTGTATGGCAAGTACCGTTATTTTTTGAGCTAAAAAAAAAATTTCAATTTCCCCTCTGGAGAGTTACAAAAAAACCTTAAGTTCAAAATTTGAAGAAAATCGCTTCAGTGGTTTAGGCTGTAGGTTGAGGTACGGACAGACAGACAGACAGACAGACAGGCAGACAGACAGACAGACAGAATTGTGCCACCCACTTTTTTCGTGTTCTCTATCATCGTAATGTCATGTTTGATTGTTATCTCGAATGTTTTTTTTTGCACGAATCCAAAACTTGCCCTATAGTACCTATATCGCAAGTAAAAACCGAATATTAATGGAGGGTTTATTTCTATTTCTATTTGCTTATTTCTTAACTTTCTTTGTGTTATAACGGTTTTTGGTAAGGTTTCTAAATTTTTCTTGGCCATACCGTGTAGATTTAATGCTATACTAAAATACAGTGAACAATTTCAGCTAAGAAAGTTGGTAAATATATGCTTAAGGACACCCAAATAATTTTCATAAAATATTAAATAGAAAACCGAATATTAATGGCAGTCACTGTACATACATTTATACATATATTCAAACGTCAAAAAGATCGTTATAGAATACATTACTAATAATTTGGAAAGATAAAACGTATCCACTATCTAGACAGTTGACAGCTTGGCGAGGCGCTGTGACGACGACCGAGGACGGCGCGAGACTTTGCAAATAATTGCAACAGATTTTTCATACAAAATAATCTGATGCAATATATTATCGAATTTGCTTTTATGTTTGCCATTGTTGTATAAATGTAATCCCGAACTATTTGTATAGGTACTGATAAAATAGGGGTATCCCTATATTGAAGAACATGTTATCTTATGAATGTTTAATTAATGACATGATTTAGACATAACTAGGTCGTTGACTTATCAATTTTGTTTTTTTTTTTTCAAATTGGAATCAATGTGGGTAGTTAGAGTCATTGATTGTCGTCAACATGATGGCAATGTCCAGTTAAGCAATAGCAGCAACACACCAATAGACGGTATTCACATATCTCGCTCCCACTCCAATAGTGAAGTGAGATATGTATGTGAATACTGAAACGTCAAAAATATTCAGTTTTTCAGTACAATGTGAACATTTTCATAGGAAAAATCACGAATCTGTCAACGTCTAAAGTGACAGCTATCACTTTGTGGGGGCTGTTAGATGTAAATTCACAACGTCAAGATAAAAGTAATCTGTAACTTAACCAGTTAAACGTAAGTTTTCCAGTAAACATTAAACGTTTTTCCAAAAATAGTCCAAGCAGCGCTATTCACATATTATTATTTTTTGGATTCTTCTAATCTTCCAGAGAAACATACAGCACGTACAAGTGAAATTTAAATAGTTTTTCAGTTCAATAAATTTCACTTTTCACAGCATGCATCCACATCAGAGATCAGACTGTGAAGTAATACACATTAATTGTTTTTTTTTTGCATGTCCTAATAAAATAGTGTGAAAAAAAGACAACAAAGCAAAACAATTAAACTAACCTATTCTTGTATGGCGCTGAAGGATTCATTCATGGCTGAATTCAGGTCTTCACAAAGGAAACATTCTATCTCACTTCCTTTTCATAAGACAAATTTAAACACCATTTGCATTTTTAAATCTGCTGTCAAAGTCAATCTTTTTTAAATCTTTTTGTGCGCTGGAAACACCAAATAAATTTACATATTAAATCTAAACTGTGATAAACCTTTGGTGGAAACATAGCATTAGCCTAGTCCAGATTATTGACTGAAGTTAACTTTTGTCCGATAAAAAACTGAATGCCAAACTGCAATTGTCGTTATGTTATCGATAATATATATAGAAATGTCAAATGTTTGTTGGTAAGATGATTCAAAATAAAATGGCCTCTGTAAATTAAGAAAAAGCAACGTTACTAAACTTAACCAAATTTCACCTGAACTTTTCGAAATTTTATGACAGCCAACCAATCAGAAGCTCGAAAAATTCAAATATCTGAATTTCTGAATGCGGCCACTCAGTGATGCCAAAACATCATCTTTCATATGAGCTGCGAATAGCGAACTGCGAATTGCGAATGGTCGCGAATTTTGATATTCCTTTCACATGGGTGGTCGCCAATAGACGCGAATGGACATTCAAAATAAACCAGCAAAATGAGTGGTTAACAAAATTTGAGGTTGAATTCGAGCGAATTTTTCATTCGCAGACTTGTGGAATGCGTCCTGAGGGTGTGGATTGCGAATAAGTATTTGACAGTTCGCAGAAAAAACCTCGTTGGTCGCGTAGAAAATATTAAAATACTAAATATAACAATTTAAACTAATTTTAGGCCGTATTTTCTTTTTAAAATTGAAGATAGAATCGTTTATTCACGTTATCGAAAAGTTAAATCAAGGATTTGTTGATATTTTAGCTCAAAATTGCATAAACAAATTTGTTCGCATTCGCAGTTCGCAGCTCATGTGAAAGGCACTTTAGCCCTACTACACGATGACTTTTGAGTAATGAAAATTACAAATATTCAACGATTATGGTGACCAAATTAAAATCAACTGCTTCAGTGAATAATCAGCCAACACCAGTCCGTCAACGAAATGCAATATCTTCCGCAAACATTGCCGCTGCCAATTCCTTCAATTCAGTCAAAGGAGAACTCTTCCGATCAATGATAAACAATTTTTTTTTGACCCAAATTGGATGATATGGATGTGAATGAGCTGTGGTTCCATTATAGTACTTCGTGCTATGCCGGCGATTTACACGAGTAGAAAGCATAATGACAAAAGGAATGAATTTGTTCATTTTGTTGTTGTTGCTTTTGTCATTATACTGGCAGTTTTCCAATCGTGTAAATCCGGCATTACACAGCTGATTCCACAAAAGGCAAACGATTCGTTGGAAGGGTTATCTCGCGGAGGTGACGGAGAAGCAAGATCGTGAGATTTGACCTAGTAAGAGTAATGCTATGTTTCCACCAAAAGTTTATCTCAGATTAGATTTAATAAATATTTTTGGTGTTTCCACCGCATAAAAAGATTTAAAAAAAGATTAAATTTGACAGCACCTTCAAAAATACAAATGGCGTTCCAATTTTTCTTATGAAGTGTGAATGAGACAGAGTGTTTAATTCGTGTGAAAAAATGAAGAACTGAATGCGAGTCTCGAATGAATCGTTCAGCACCATTTAAGAAAAGATTAGTTCGATTTGTAAAACTATTTGTCCTAGAAAGATTTAACAAGATTAATTTCTAATCTTCAAGATTTACGAAATAAATTTGTATGGTAAATCTCCGAGATTTGAACGAGATTTGAGGTAAATCTTATTAAATCTCAGATTAGCGTCAGGTGGAAATGTAGCATAAGAGTTCTTGTGGAGATTGCTGAAGTCGCAGGTTTATGCTAATAAGCCTCAACTGACCGATGCCCTCAAAGTCACATTAACTAGGACAAATCTAAAGACAAATCTTAAGACCGTGTCATTTTTAAAATAACGATTTTGATCTCAAGTTTAGTTCTTGACACTATAAGGGTGAATTTTTATATTTTGAAACGTCAAATTTCAATCAAAGTATTATTCAACAAAATGTGTCTCCAATTGACAACCGTATTCTATGTGTACTGCCAGCATACATATGAATTTTTATTCAACAAAACATTCAATTTACATATTTTCTATATAGCCAGACAGAAATCTTGGAATTCTAATTATTTAATTGATAACAACACTTCTATAAAATTTAATTATAAAATTATTGCACCTATCATTGCCGCGCCGCGCCAGCCGCTTCGCGCCGACCAGCCTGCTGTGTCGGCGCGCATATCGTCGCGTGCATAGGAAAATCCACTTACAATTATTAGATAGCACACAAAGTTGTAACGGAACAATGCAAACTTTCCCGCATTAGATAATAATTTAATCGAAATGGAGTGTGTTCTTGAAATTTTTGCTGTAATTTCACCAAGCGGTGTTAGATAATTTGCAAGGTAGGTGAAAGAAAAAATCAATAAATGATATTGAAAAAAGATAATTTAAGCAATTATGTATTGAATTACTAAAATTTCTTTGACTGCGGCGTAAATACGTTAAGTGATCACTTATAAATGCAAAATGGGAAGCACATTATTCATTGATAAAATTTTCAAACAAAAAACATGCGTTTGCCTATGGCCCTTTTACCTTTGCAAAAAAAAACTCTTCAGTTTAATAGATAAAGTTAATTATTTGCTTATTGCAATTGCATGCTGAATGGAAATTGAAATAGTGAAGCTGATTAAGTTATAAATAAATGAAATGTAGTAGATTATTGAAATTCCACTCAGCACTCAGAGATTTAAGTGGAGTTCTAAGAATTTTTTATTGGAATTGAATAGATATGAAATAAAATTAACGACTTGGGCGCACGAATTTGCTTTTAAGGCTTCCTATCATACATATAAATTTGAAAGAGATACAAAATATCTGATGGATACAAGGAGTTATTAGTCTTTTGTGATTTTTTGGTTTGTTTCAATAAAGAAATTGGTATTTTATAAATTCTGAAACCATTTGAATCAAAAGTGGGCATCACGGCTTTAATATAAAACCAAAGTAGGGCTTCAAGCTGCTTAGTTCACAATTGAATGATACGAAAGCTTTGTTCTGGTGTTATACTACGTTTCCACCAAAAATAGTCTGGGATTTAAGGCAGGAGATTTATATGGTGTTTCCACTGTACGAAAAGATTTAAAAGAAGATTAACTTCGACAGCACACTTCAAAAGCAAATAGTATTTCATTATTTCTTATGAAGTGGAAGTGAGATAAAAACTTTCAATTTCGTCAAATGACAAAAACAAATTTCCAACCTCAAATGAATGCTTCAGTATGGTATGCAGGTAAGTCCGATTTGTAAAACTATTAGCCCTATGAAGATTTGACGCGATTTATTTTAGATCTTCTAGACTTAAAAAATAAAATAAAAAAAGGAGAAATTTAGGGTTAATCCAATTAAATTTCAGTTTCGTGGTCGGTGGAAACTTTATATATGTATATTAGGTCTATTAGTATGCCAAACAACTTACAAAGTAAGTCAAGCCTTAACAGATTTTGCTGCGTAAAATTAAGCAAATTTATTTGGGGAGACTTATCCAAACGTCATTAGGCGTTTTTCTTTTTTAGCTTTGAGCAGAGCATGAAGAAGAGCTTGCGCTTTCGGAGTTAGCTCTGAGCAGAGTATGATCAGAGCGCTCCGAAATAATTTTGAAACACATCTGAGTTCTGACTGTCATCCGATTACGATGCGTTCAACTCACCAAAATTAAAAAATGACTTAATTTTCATCAGACAGCTGGCCAATCAAAAGCTCGAAAAATTCAAAATTGTGAACTGAAATTGATGTGTCGAACGCGTCCACTTGAAATGAGTAAAAAGAGTGAAGTTGGCTGCGCTCAGCTATTTGCTCCATTCGCCCGGAGCGTACTCCGAGCTAACTCTGATTAAAAAAAGAAACACAAGTTTAACGCTCTGAGTGCTCGGCTCGAAGCAAAAAAAGAAACTGATCTTTTTTTGACAGCTTAGTGCTATGCTCGGAGCTTAAAAGAAAAACTCCTATAAGGCATTTTTCTTTTTTAGTTCAGAGTGTTAGTTCGGGAGAGATTCTCCACCTTATCTGTCAAATACATATTTGAAGTTTAATATTTGACGTTTAACTGATTCAATTACACAGCATTTAACCAAATGAATTAAAAGGTCGTTCATGCAAACTTTTGCCTAAACTTATCATTTTACACAATTTTTTTGAAAATTTGATAAACCTCTATTTAGAACCAGTTTTTTGCTCACCCTGTCCATGGTTGGAAAAGTTTGGGGGAGTTATTCCTTAGTAGCCTCAATGGTTTGGTTGGAAAACGGGGTAAAGGTGATAATTCTCAGCATGAAATTCGTTGCTCTTTTCCTAAATTTGACTCTGTATGAAGATTTGGGAAATGGTTGATTAACTAGGCTGGAAACCACACTGATTCTTGTCGATTAAAGTGTTGCAAAATGGCTTAAGACACTCAAGAATTTACAGACTTCAATAAGCTGTGTTAGGTAATGTGAAATTTCTTGCAAATTTTCACAACTTGCTGTCAAAAACTTTAGAAGAAAAAACTTGTTGAAAATTTCACATTACCAAACAAACATATTTTGGATTTCAGGCCAAAATAATTCAGTAAACATTCAAAAAAGCGATTGAAATTGGCGATTACTTTTGCACCTTCCTCATTTTTGAAGAAATTTGAACCAATGACAACTACAGTAGGGCAAATTGCACACAGCACACCATACAGTGACTTTTTGTGGATCCATTGGTTTTTTGACAGTTATGGATTTTCACCTCCTCCTATGCTACAATTTGAAGTTTTTTTCTGTGTGCAAAGAGAAAACTCACGGTTGGGGAATTGGCCTCAGAAACAATTTGAGCACGTTAAGTAAGTTATTGTTAAACGATCAATATTCTAAAAAAGGCAAAACTTAAACTAAACATATATACAGATTCGAATGACAGATTGATTTGACGTATGTAATCGAAACAGAGATGTCAAATCTCTTATGTCAAATCTCAATTGGCAAACCGGAACACCGATTCAATACGTGTGAACGCTTCTCATTTCGATTCTGAAATCAAATCCAGAACAATTTTCTCTTCTTTTCAGAACAAGAACTGTCATTCTGCCCCCAATCGAAAAGGCCATTAATAAAACCGCTAGCTCAATTTTTTTAACGAACACATACCTAACCCTAATTTTTCATTTCCCCCCAAAGTCCTATATAAATATGTTACGAATCTCTCATCATCTTTCACAATTCATAATATTTTCGTACCTTCGACACCTATAATCAACTCCATATCACATCACCTGTTTGTGGATTTAGTCAAAATGATCACAAATTTCAGCCTTCTTTCGGTTAACATCAAAATTTGGCAATGTTGTGGTTTTATTTATATGAATTCTTATTGGAAATGTTCTATTTTAATGATAATTCCAATAATAATGAATATTTTTGAATTTATGTACCTTTATGAAAATTGGGGAAATGTTCAAACTCTTATTTTGAGTTCATTTATGACTGCAATTCTTTTTAATTCGATTTATCGTATAGTATCGGTATTGTTGAATCAAAGGGATTTTGTTAAGTTCATAGAAGAAATTGATGAGTGGTTTCAAGAAACTAAGGTAAGTTTCAAATAATTTATGAGAAAGTTATATGTATATCGTCTCCGGTTTCTGTCAAAAACCTCGTTAGTCCTTATATGATATTTCAATAATGTTTACGCTCAAAAAATATCACGAGGTTTTGACAGAAAGTCGACGATAATGGATTTTCTTTTTCTTAGATTTGTTTTTTGTATTTCATTTTAGAATCAAAATGATATTGCATCACTTAAAATTTTAAATACTATCGGAGTGAAAGCTGATAAATTTTCAAAGCTTAGCTTATTTTTAGGAAGCATCGGAGGGGTTATGACAATTATTGTACCATTTTTGTTGACCACAAGAGGTAAAAATGGAGTATATTTAAGCTCAAAGAGAATCGTTGGCTGAGAGTGAAAAACCGCTAACTGCTATTTTGCATTTGTTATCAACAAAAATACTTAAAAAATGGGGTTTATATAAATAATAAATCAAAAAATTTGCACTCTTCATTATATAGTTCAGTGAAATTGAGGAGATTTGACAGATGTTTGTACTTTTTAGCAATTTCTAAGGTGATCTCTAGCGATAAGCAAAATGTGGTGTTAACCGCTTTTCACTCTAAGCTGGCGGAATGACAAAATTTTTTTTTGAAAATATCTTACCTGTGGTAAGTATACAGCAGACCCGTTATTTTTGTGACACATGAGACATGATAAGCAAACTGCTGTTCTTTGTCGTTGGGTAAAAATATGTTAAATAATTTCTTTTCAAGAACTACCTTACCGTATTTGGATACCAATAATAGACGTTTATCAGAGCCCCTACTATGAAATAGTTTTTGGAGTTCAAGTTATATTCGTTATGCCATTTATAATTGTCACCTACATACCTTTTACGAACTTGTTTATCAATTACCTTATGTTCGGTATTGGCAGCCTTCAGATTTTGCAGAATAAATTAGAAAATGTAATTGATTCATCAAAAGATGCTGAGCAAATTGATAATGACATGGATTTTTGTATTCGTTACCATTACAAAATTATAAGGTTGGTAGTTTTGTTTTGTAGGTCTTGCACAAAAGGTTTTAAGAATGGAAACAATTTGGCTTGGCCAAAATGTAGTAGATTATATTTTTTTTTTCAAAAGTGTTTTCAATAAATTTTGTTTTTGTTTAGATTTAGTAACACCTTGAGTGCTTTATTGTCACTGACGAATTTGATGGAGTTTCTTATGTTTAGCTTAATGCTATGCGTTTTACTTTTCTTCATACTTATTGTGAGTTTTAGAAAACTAATTTAATATTGTTTTTAAAATTAAAATTAAAATTAAAATTAAAATTAAAATTAAAATTAAAATTAAAATTAAAATTAAAATTAAAATTAAAATTAAAATTAAAATTAAAATTAAAATTAAAATTAAAATTAAAATTAAAATTAAAATTAAAATTAAAATTAAAATTAAAATTAAAATTAAAATTAAAATTAAAATTAAAATTAAAATTAAAATTAAAATTAAAATTAAAATTAAAATTAAAATTAAAATTAAAATTAAAATTAAAATTAAAATTAAAATTAAAATTAAAATTAAAATTAAAATTAAAATTAAAATTAAAATTAAAATTAAAATTAAAATTAAAATTAAAATTAAAATTAAAATTAAAATTAAAATTAAAATTAAAATTAAAATTAAAATTAAAATTAAAATTAAAATTAAAATTAAAATTAAAATTAAAATTAAAATTAAAATTAAAATTAAAATTAAAATTAAAATTAAAATTAAAATTAAAATTAAAATTAAATTTAAATTTAAATTTTTAAAATAGGTTGACAACTATATGCTTCAAGTTAATGCAGCCATTTATATCGGAAGCATATTTTATGTGGTCTTACTTTCATACTGGCATGCTAATGAATTTTCCTATGAGGTAAGAATTTTTTCTGTTAGGTAGCTGATAGCTCTACTTTAAACTATTATTTCATTCAAAAGAAGAAAGACTTCTTTGTGTAGTATAAGTCTTCCTTTATGTTTCTTTACAGATTTTAATTAAAACCGATTTTTTAAAAATTTTTAATTAAATTTTTATTTTAAATGGATATGAAGAAAGTAAATAAGAAGAGTGCACTGACTAATTAAATTATAATAAAATAAAAAGTTCGAATCAGGGCGGTATTGCACCAACCACTTATCACAAATCACTTTTTGCTCCGTAAGAATAGACATACACATACCAAAAAAAAGAGAAAATAAAATGCACGGCTGGGTCGCACGTACTTGCTCTTATGTTGAAGACACTGTGGGTTTAGCAAAATTGTATATAAAAACATGCAAATTAGGAGAGAAAAATGTAGAGAAGCATGAAAAACGGCATTTAAACTGGCTAAAACAACTCCTTTGACAGTTTGAGCTGAACAAAAAGTATGCCATCTTAATTCGTGATTGAATATGATTGTCTGGGAAAAAAATTTAAAATCGTTGGAGCGGTTTTTTAAAATAATTAATTTTTTATATATAAAATTCTTAAAACATTTTTAAGAACAAATTTTTGGTTGTAGACCGTACTAATTTTAGTATATAGAAAAAGTTTAATCAAAATCGTTGGAGTCATTTTTGAGACAAAAAATATTTTCCTTTGCGGTTTTTTAACTTTTGTATGGAAGGTACCGTTATTTTTTTGATAAATGTAAATTTTTTTCTAAAAATATTTTAGAGAGTACCTACTTAAAAACTCTCAAGTATCAAGTTTCAAAAAAATTGATCTTGTCGTTTTCAAAATATTTGATTTTCCAAAAAAAATTTTGAAATATTTTTTAAAAATCCAAAAAATATTTTTTTAAAAATTTTGGTACACAAAACTATTTATATTTTTTGGAAGCTTCTGTATAAAAAAATAGTTGAAATCGGTTGCATCGTTTTGAAGAAAATTAAAAATTAAAAAAATGGTTCTTTAGGAGGTACCATTAATAACCATTTTTGAAAAATGGTTTTCCACCTAAAGGAAGCCATTACTAAAATAAATTTATTAAATTTTTTTTAAGAAAAGTTGTCGAGCCGTTTTTGAGAAAAATACGATTGTGTAAAATTGCTAAAAAATTTTTTACGGCAGGTACCGTTATTTTTGGTTCTAAAAAAAAATATAAAAAACTTGTCGGCAAAATCACCAAAAACCACTATGTACCAAGTTTGAAGAAAATCGATCGAGCCGTTTAGGCTGTAGACGAACAGACAGACAGACAGACAGAATTGTGCCACCCACTTTTTTGGTGTTTTCTATCATCGTAATATAATGTTTGATTGTCATCTCAAAATTCGGAAAGGTATACGCTAACATGTGTTCAAAACCCGACTTTGTAAGAGCAAGTGTGTTGATTTTGGCAATTATTCAAAATTTTGAAAAATATTAGATGGCAACCCTAAAACTGCGAAAAATTTGAAACTTGACTTTTATTTTTGACTCAACTGGTCATGACTCCCTTATACACCCAGTTTGGGTGTAAAATCTAACAAGTCCATCAAAATAGCCAAAAATGCCACTTATAAAGCTTTAAAAACTTAGCCTAGTTTGAACGACTATTTCTCGGTCGATTTTTATCCAAACCGTTCTTTTTAAAATTCATTTTAAAGAAAATTTAATTATCTTTCTTTTACATAGAGCAATGCCTATACCTATCTCTGCTGGTAAAAAAGTTATAAGCAAATACGTAAAAAAAGCCAAAAAATGCGATTTTTCACATTTTTTTGCAATGGTTTTTTTAAAAATTAGGTAACTAAAAATTTTTTATTTTTTTTTTCAAAAACCCATTTTGATGGTAAATTTTATTATCTACAAAAAAGGTTTTATCTCAAAATTTTTCTTCGTTTTTGAGTTATTTACAAAAAACCAAAAAGGGTGCTTTTGCACCCCTCTCTAAAAAATGCACCCTCCAATTACTTGCTCTTATGTTGAAGACACTGTGGGTTTAACAAAATTGTATATAAAAACATGCAAATTAGGAGAGAAAAATGTAGAGAAGCATGAAAAACGGCTCTTCGTTTTTGAGTTATATGCAAAAAAACCCAAAAAGGGTGCTTTTGCACCCCTCTCTTAAAAATTCACCCTCCAATTTAATAGCTCCCCGTGGTTTTCTCATCTTCAATGACCCCTTTGATGATTTTTACAGTAAAATTCCATGAACGTCTTACTTCCTTATTGCCCTGTTTTTTAGGACATAATCAATAGCCTACTAGGTCCGATATATTATATTATATTATATAGGTCAAAGGTCACAAAAATGTTTTTTGTTTTGCCAAATATCTTGAAAACGATAAGTTTAAGAAAAAAGAATTTATGGAAAATTACCTCAGCTACCTGTTTGTAGAACAATTTTCTTTCTAATTCTCACCGTTTTGGAGATATTTGGCAAAAATCTGACCTTTGAACCTATATAACATCGGATAGTTAAGGACTTTTCTCAAATTATAAGTAACCCCAATACCAGCGTGTATACCAAAAATCAGCCTGTAACAATTGTGTTCCTTCAAAAGTCTATAATTGTGTTCCTTCAAAAGTCTATTCTTACTGGGCTATTTTCAATTTTTCGTTTTTAACAAATTCTGAATAGTTTAAAGCTGATCATACATAACTAATCCATGCAATCCAATTGGCTTGATTGAATTTGAAAATCCATCCGATCCAAATGGATTGTGTGACTTAGCCAGCTTAACACATTTCGAAATTTGTAAAAATACAAAAATATAATTTGAAAAGTGATAAGTTTTTGGTGCAATAGAGCCCAAGACCAATGTTCTGCTCATACAATTTGATTGAATTACCAGAACAGGTCCAATTTTTGGTGTGAAGATTATTTGAAAATTTTTGAATTAATTGTATGTTTTTGTTAGCCTCATTAGCTGCCTGATAAAAAGTGTAATTGTACTTCAAACCATACTGTTCAATTATTTGCAATTTCAATTATTAGTTAGAAAAGAAGTCTTACTTTTTCTAAGTAAAATCTCACCAAAATAGGAATACATTTTCAAATGAGATCTAAGCTAAAAAAAATCATTTTCTTTTTTTAGAGTTTAAAAGTCGCAGAAGCTGCTTACAACTCTGACTGGACAATTTGTAATTCAAAAATCAAAAAGAGTATTTTAATTATGATTATAAGAAGTCAAAGTGCTTTGCAAGTAAGTTTTTTTCAATTTAATTTTTTTTTTATTTTTAATAATAATTTTAAAAGAAGCTAATCATTTGTACCTATACTTCCATTTATTTATTGTATGTAGATATCTGCAGGGGGAATGTACCCAATGACACTTGAGACATTTCAATCACTCTTAAGTGCTTCTTACTCATATTTTACTGTTTTAAATGGAATGAACAAATAGATAACGTAATATAAATTAGTAACACCACGATTTTCATTCAGAGTTTTATAAAAATTTAATGAAGGAAGAAATATATAAACAATTCCATTTAAGGTGTAGATTTTATGAGAGTTTATTATAAATAAAGAAAATAAATAAAGCCTTGCACAGTGTTTTGATTTTTTTTTTTAAATGAGTCACAATGTTCGAACGGAAGTTGTAGGTAGTTAATAACTCGGAACAAGTATTTATTTAGAAGTTCATGAGTTTGAGTGTTCTTATGAGCTAAAGATAAGTACGCAAGTATTTTAAAAATAGAAATTCAAGAACTAGCTTAAATGGTCAACATTTAATTTAACGATGCAAATTTAAATTGAAATTCTTCCAAAATTTTTAAAGTTTTTGAAAATTTGGTTAAAGATATGAGATTATGTAATAGTGATTCAACATTTTTGAATGAAATACAACAACTTGAGTGTGCTATCACCTATATTAAAGGCTATAGAGTTATAGCTACTTCACGAGTACCACCTCAATCTTCAGACATCTTTTGTGGTGCTTATAGTATGGTATGCTCATTCCTCATATTAATTGAAAATATCTTTTCCGTCAACATATTGAAGGTTCGTTAAAATGTGTATCCATTTGAGAGTAAAATGCCTGCGAGAAACTCTCAAGCCACTCTTGAGAGTAAAACTTGGAGTGGACAGAATCATACAAATAGCTGGCTGCCTCGGGGGTAGACATCTATTCGAGAGTCACTCTAGAGAGTTTTGAAGTGAAATTACTCTCAAATGGAAACGCACCTTTACATAAAGTTGAATTAAAAAACATTTTTAATTTTATAAAATATTCATTATAGTAAAAATAATATGTTTGTACAATAATTGCAGAAATATCTTATCTATTAACATCTTTTACCTACGTAAATTGTAAGAACAAATAATATCTAATAATAAAGGTAGGTAGGTACTCACTTTGATTTCTCTATATCCAATTTTTGACTTTTGAGGGCACTTACTAATTTGTAGTATTTTCTAGACATCATCAAATGAAACAGTATTGTATGCACAATTCCATAGAAACGTTGCTGCAAGAAAAATCAAAGTTTATGATATGTAGGAATGTGTTTTATGTTATAAGAAATTAAAAATAAAATACGCGACTGGGGTTGCACGTACTGAAGATTTAAAAAAATTGTGTATGTAGACATGGAAATTATGAGCGATAAATGTTCAAAAGCATGAAATAGCTTAAAGTGAAAAAAGAGAATGCCAACTGAATTCATAATCAAATATTATTGTATAAACAAAATATTGGTTCAAAATAGCTTTTTATGGCCTTTAGTCCTATAAATTGGCGTTTCGTTCTGCTTACTCACTTGAACTCATCAGTGACATAGTGAGGGCTTTGTCATACGCAATTTATATGAGGTTCAGTTCAACTTACATGAATTTTTCAACGAAAATCCACTGTAAACTATGTATATCCAATAAGATTAGAATTCCTAATCATTAAGCTGGAAGTTTTTTTTGCCCTGGGCCAGGCATAGTTTCTATATAAGAAGGTTTTATAATACAAATTCTATATACTACTGAAATAAATCAGCCAAGTCCAAGAAGACTTAGCATTAGGAATTGGACTTGTTGAATTATTGATTCAAAAAAAGTAAACAAAATATCAGCAGTTATCGAAATTTATAAAAACATGCGGTTTTTACCCAGATTATGTAACTTTTCTGGATTATGTTCTTTTTAGTAGTTCAGTTTTCAGCGGTATAGAGTTGCTTTCTCATACCCAGTCCTTTTGAGCTTCTGATTTTTTTTTTGGAAAGGTCATAAAATTTTTGTTAAATAAATGCTGACGCTTACCAGCGAATGCAGTTGACACAACAGCTCTTTTGAGGTGCTGATATATCAAATAAATCAAATCAATCATTTAAAATTCTCTTATAAGACTCTGCAAATAATAAAAAAGAAGCCGAAGCGTGCGCTTTTTAACATTTTCCAAAACACTTATTTTTTATTATTTGCAGAATTTTGTAAAACAGAATTATGAAAAAAAGAATTTTGCAAAACAAAATTTTGAAAAGCAGAATTATAAAAAACAATATAAAAAAGCAGAATTTTGAAAGCAGAATGTTTGTACAGCATTTCGACCCCAACCCTAAAAGTATTAAAAATCAACGTAAGCACATACAATAATGTGCTACAGTTTTTTGAAAGTTAATACTCCATTTTTATATTGGGTTCTTATTTGTTCACAGTACATTTGGCTTAAACTTTTGTTCAGCAGAGCAATTGAACTCAGTTTAAGGTTTAAACCAGGGTATGAAGCTGGGGTAGGTAAATAATTTTTGAGAAATTAATTTTCAAAGTCAAAATCTTAGAAAAAAATGTTTTTTTTTTAATTCATATTTTTCAAAATTCAACCAAATGTAAAAATCTTTCTTATTTTTTGAGAAATTAAGAAGGTTTTTTTTGGGGAAAGTGTACCTCGTTTTTTTTTTTCATTTCCCAAAAACTAAGGAAGTTTGCAACATTTGGTTTGTGGTAGTTGACTAAAAATGAATTAGAGCATCGAATACCGGACGCAAAAGTAGCATTTAATAACGCAATTTTTTTAAAAATATCAGCTTAAGAAAATTATATTTTTTTTTTCAAAAAATTTGACTTTGAAAATTAATTTCTCAAAAACTATTTGCTTAATAATTTTGAATTAGAACCTCAATATAAAAATGGAGTAGTAACTTAAAAAAAAAAAACTATAGCACATTATGGGTATTCATACAACAGCGTAAATTCGTCGTAATTGTTGTAAAGTTTAAAACTTCGTAATTCTGTCACAATTTGTATGGAAAATTTGACAGATTTACGAAGTTTAAATCTTTACCACGTTTACGACGAGTATACGCTGTTGTATGAATACCCTTATTATTGTATGTGCCTTCGTTGATTTTTAATATTTTTTTTGCATTTAATGTCAATGTTTCAGAAATTGGCCCCCTACCTCAGGAGGGGGAGATACAACTTCCCCTCTATACAATTTTCTTCTTAAAATTATGCCCAAGAATCATGCCTTTTGGCAAATTTTGCGTTCATATATTCATCTATAATATTTTATATAGATGAATATATGAACGCAAAATTTGCCAAATATACATATAGTACCTATAGAGGGTGTCCATTAATTCGTCAATTTTTAGGGCATGATTCTTGGCTTTAGGAAATAGCGCCCAAATTGGTTTGGAAACATCGCCCAAAAATATTTGTATCACCCAAAAGCAAAGATGGAATTTGAAATACTTAGGTACCTAAAATTCCTGTGAACCCAAAAAAATAAATGGAAAATATAAATATAAATTGTTTTTGTAGAAATTTTGGGTGATACTTTTCAATTGTGGGTGATATTTCGAAACTTATTTTCAACGAATACGCAAAGTTTGCAGTGTTTTTTTCCAAATCGATTTGCTCGCTTTTTTTCTTAAGTGCTATTTCCTAACGCCCCGTTTCTGAAAAATGCAAAACAGAATATTAAAAATCAGCGAAAGCACATTTACATTCTTAACTGATGAGTTACCAACTTAAGAGAAATAAAAAAAAAACTCTTCTTTACTAAAACCTGCTCTTCAAAATTGATTTTGGAAAATAACACTGGGCAACAAATTTTTGCTTTAAAACGGTTTTGTTGATGCAAAGTAATTTTTCTTATAGTTTTTGATGCGCGGGATTCGAAATTCAGCATGAAAAAAATAATTTAGTTCACGTTTTTGAAAAAATTATTTATTAAGTTTTTTTCACAAAACTCAAATAAAGCTAAAAAAAGTAATTTTTATTATATTTTTTTTTATTTTAAGTTTAAAAAATTGACCCTCCCACTTAATTGAGGGGGGATATGCCCATTTCCGATACAATTGTTCAGAGCTTATGACACAACACCTCCGCGATTATTTTATGCAAGCTCTGCAAATCAAAGTGTGACCCATAGGAGCATGTAACAAAATCTGAATCTCGAAAAACTGAATTAAGATATAGGTCTTAGGCATAGATATGTATTCAGGATGACAAGATGAGTAAAAATGAGTTGAAATTGTTCATGATACTTTTCCACTGTTGTCCAGGTCCAGTGTAATAAAAAAGAATTGCTCTCAGTAAAAAAAAAAAGTTTTCAAAAATTAATTTTGCTTGCAATAGCTTGAATGCAATATGAACGTTTATCTTATATCCTCGGCTTTCTCTCAAAACCTTGTAAGTCTTGAAATGCCTTTTTAATGTATTTCAGATCAAAACGAAACATGGTTTTTTTTTGGTTCTATCAACCAGTTTTAGAAACGATCTAAGAATCATTTCATAACTTTTTAAATCGGTTTGTTGTGTCTTTGGAAAAAATGAGCCTATAAATTTAACATCATCACAATACTATTTTAAAAATTTAAAAAAAATTCTTTTCCATGAAGACAGCTCGATAAAAATAGCAAATTTCTGGTCCCATTGGGGATTTTTGAAAAGTCGTTTGTGCAAAGTTAAATATTTCAAAAGATTTAATAATACCAAAAAAAAAGCGACGGGTGGCCTTGGAAAATGAATAAATTAATTAAGTAAGACACATGGTGTGGAGGTTCAATTTCAATTATGGTGTGGAGGTTCAATTTGGCCAAAACACGTAACTCCTTTTCATCCTCGAGAATTACAAGAATTTATTTTACCTCAAGGTTTGTTTAATTAATTTGCCATCTCTATATGAAAGATACACAGTCTCACGCCATCTAATTAGCACTTTAAAGCTTCTTTAAAAAAAGTCCAAATTTATCCATATCATGTACATTATGTGATGTTTACCTTTAAAAACAAAAACTCAAGCCAAAACTCACGTAGTCCATCCCGTTTTGTTATGGTTCTGCTCATTTTGTCCAGCTTTTAAGCTGGTAAAGGTGAATGAATGAATCTGTTCAATGAACTTTTTTAGTACAACTGTGAACTTTTGTTTGGCCTTTGTTTGTCTGCGGATATAATAAAATCAGCTTACATTTAATACAAAAAATTTAAACTCCTTATAAGGTTAATAATATAAGAATAAAGTTAATGAGGTGAAGGTCTGACGATTTTAGTTTAATTTTTTTAATTCAAAAAAAGAAAAAGTTTGGAATTAAAAACACATCACAAAGATATTCTTGATACAGCCATAAAGAGTCTACAATGCAAATTTTTACTAAAATAGCATGGAAGTGAAATCTATGCTAATTTAAGAATAAATAAAATAAAAACCTGAAATTAATATTATCATAGATATTGTACACATTTTGTTTTGTTTGCATTGAAAAATTTGATAGGAGTGACGTATTTTGTGAATGAAATTCATTCAACAGGTTTAGCAAGGTCATCTTGAAGTTTAACAAATTGGTATAAATTATTTGTTTGTGCAATGTGACGTACGGCCACATAAAATTTGGTCATAAAGTGATACATGTGTGAATTAGTGACAGTGAATTTCCAAATCCAATTAACGTGAATAAGTATTTAAGTCTTAAAAAATAATGAATTTTTAAGAGGATGAACAGATGGATTTTGTTGATTAATTTTTAAGACATTTTTAAGGTATTAAAGGCTTTTGACTTAGTTACTACATTTCAGCTGAATTACATTTTTAACCGAATACGTATATTATAAGACGTTCAAAATAGTAATGGTCGCAATTAAAAAAAAAAAACGTTTCAGTTTTAAGCGGAGAGTTCTTCCTTAAACCTTTTAAATACTATTTAAAGTTTTTTGTTCAAGGTCACGATAGATTGGCGGATTGTGGATCCATTCATTTTGCTGAACATTTAAGATTCATAGGCGTTCGGCAAAACGAACGGATGCACAATCCGCCATTTTTTTGACGTTTTTAATCAGGGTATTCTTTGTTTTCAATCTGAATGGATTTAATTCGACAAAATCCCAGAACAACAGTGATTTTGTGTATTTATTTTGTCAAAAATTTCATAGGCCTTTTTTTAAGAATTTTAAAAAAGGTGCAAAATATTTTATACTTTTATACTTTACTAAAACTTGGAAATTTTGTTTTCTCGAAACCAATACTTGCCTTCAACTGAGTAAGTAACTACACGATCAATAATTTGGATTTATAATACATTATAAGATTAATTCAGTGTTTTTCACATTTATGCAGTTTTTTGTTAAATAAAAACATTTTTATGAAATCGTACACGGTGGCGTATGTGGAACATTTTTTTCATATTTATTTAATTTTGACTTTTCAGTTTTTGCTAGATAAACATTAACGTTGAAGTAAAAAGTTCAATATTTTAAAGGCAGAATATTCACACTTTTTGTCAAAATAACAGAGTCTTCCCAGAAGAGGTTTCATTCTAAATTTTGCCACCATTTTTACTTGTTATATAGGTTCTATAGGCAAGCTATGCATTCAGTCTGTTCGGCTACACCCTAAAACGTCTAGATCGATTTTCTTGAAACTTGGTACAAAGTGGTTTTTGGTAATCTTCCAACATGTTTTTTCATATTTATTTAGAACCAAAATAGCGGTACCTGCTATACAATTTTCCTTAGAAATTTTACAAAATATTATTTTTTTCAAAAACGGCTCCACAACTTTCTCTTAAAAAAAGTTCAATACATTGCTTTAAGTAAAGGTTTCGCTACCTTTGGTTAAAATATCATTTTTCAAAAAATTATTAATAATGGCACCTACCATAATGAACCATTTTTTTTATTTTCGATTTTCTCCAAAACGGTATTTCTGATTCCAATAATGTTTATACAGAAGCTTCTAAAAAGTAGATATAAATATTTTTTTTTGAAATTCAATTCATTTGAAAACTACATAAACTTGATTTTTTTACCCTCGGCATTTAATGGCTTTTTGACATTTTCTAAGATATTTTAAGAAAAAATTTTACTTTTATAAAAATATAATGGTAACTACCATACAAATGTTTAAAAAAATGTATTTTTTGTCTAAAACGGATCCTAGGATTTTAATAAAACTTTTTATATTCTAAAATTGGTGCGATCTATAACTAGCAAAAATTATAAGGATTTACACTTAGCTACTATTAAAAGTAACTCTCATAGAATTTTTTTTATTTCATTTCTTTTTACTATCGGTTAAACGGATTTAGATTAATTCTAATTTTTTATATACAAGTTATAAGGAATATTCAATAATAATTAAAAAAAAATAAATGAATTAGTTCAAATATTCCAATTTTTTTTTTTTTTAATTTCCAAAAAAAGTTTAAATTTTTTTTTTTTGAAAATTCGAAGTCTCAAAAACGGGTTTTAAATTTTTTTGGAAATTTTTACATGCTCACAAATATTTAAGAATACTAGAATTTTTCCTTAAAAATATTTTAAGAATTTGATTTCGATTTTAAACCAATCATATTTTATGAAGAATTCAGATATCGTTTTCTTTTTTTACCTTCAATAGAGGAGTTATTTTAGCTAGTCTTCTTTTATATAAAAATCTCGTGTCACGGTGTTTGTCGCCAAACTCCTCCGAAACGGCTGGAGTTATTTTTATGAAATTTTGTTTGTATATTTGGTAGATATGAGAATAGGGGGTAGAGTATTTTTCACCCTCCTACCCCCCAAAAACAGCTGGATAATATGTATAATTTAAAATTGAACACTATAGTGTGTAAAAAAATAAAATAATAAATATGTGAAATGACAAATTGAAAATTAAATAAAATTATATCATAAGAATTTTATTTTAGATCTACGAGCTTTTAACAACGTTGTTCTGCAATATAAATTTATCAAACAAATTGAAATATTAAATTTGAAACTGAAACTGTGCTGTTGTTGAGTGTCGCATACACACAGTGGGAACAATTTATTCGCTGCTGAGGATATATTTCACGAGGATATCACGCAAATACTTTAAGGTTTGACCGTGTTTATGTTCGTTTTATTTGAAAATGTGTCAGAACAACATTAGCCAGGTTATACATATGTAACAAATGCAGAATGAAAAGTTAAAGTGACGCGACACTTCACGTCAGTATGTTTGTTCGATGTTCCTGCCCTAGGACACACTGGGGAATGTCATTCAAATGTCGAAAACTGGTGGCTGCTCGGGCTTTGATTTAACATTGTAAACCTAAGAAATCTATCCTAAGCGGCGAATAAGTTATCCCCACTGTCTTTGTACTTGAGGTAACCGGCGGGCGGCGCGGTGTGCTGTGCAGCTCCATGCGAAATCGGGCCTGAAAAATTCCTAGAAAAGAACTGCGACAGTGAATCCCTATTTCCCTTTGCCACGCCATAACTCATGAACGGCTTGACCAATTTCGAAAATTCTTTTCAGGTTATCTTTGGTATCTGTCTGAAAGCGAAGTTTGGTAAGATTTTGGTAAAAAGGTGCAGAAAAATGCACTCTGGGAATCTGTTTTCTATAAAAACAAAAAAATTAATTGAGTTTGGAAACAAATCAATCAATTATGAAATTCGGTTCGCAGAAAATAAAATTAAAAAATAATACAGTCGAATTTGCTTTGTTAATTTGTTTTAAAACTTTTGTCTACCCGAGCGGAGCTGGGGCGGGTTTAAGCATTTTTCTCTCATAATTTTCATGTCTTTTATACACAATTTTTTGTGTATGTGTGTGGGTTCGATTCCCAGCCGTGCCACCTAAAAACAGAAATGTTTTATTCGAGGTACTGCCTCTTTCGAGGAACTGACAAATCCTCCAAGAGTATACTTGTCATGAAAAAGTGCTTCTCATTTAGCCGTTCGGACTCGGCAAAAAACTGTAGGTCCCCTCCATTCCTGCCCAACAAACACGCACACAGGAATGGTTGTGAGTTGTAAGTCACTAGGCCCTGGTTCTCCTCGAGCTGTTGCGCGACCCAATTTAATTTAATTTAATACACAAATTTTTAAACCCTACGCACCTTGAACATAAGAGCAGGTACTTGCGACCCAGTCGTATATTTTATTTTTATGGTTAACATATTTAAATGTCATTGCAATCACTTTTGATTATTTTAAATGCAGTTATTAATTATGGGACCGTATATAAAAGAAAAACATGTTGAAAAGTAAAATATTACTAAAAAAAATCATGAAAATATTGCGAAAATATGTTTTGTTATAATTTCTTACTACGTTTGGTTGCCAGTTATATTGAATTGAATTGATAAATTTGGACGTTTGGCAACTTTAGGTGAAAATATCAAAATTCAGAATTCGTCTGAAAACCCAGGTGTGTCTATTTCGAGACGATCTCTAAAATCGGGACTATTCAACAAAAAACAAAAACATAAATATCACCATTTAAAAAAATCTGTTTTTAATGATTTAAAATGAAATCTCTTGATGGAACACTCTATGACAGAGAAAATCGTTCCACTATCTTCACTATCGGATATGTTTGTATAGAAAAGTCACAAAAAAATGCCCTAAATGTCAAATTTATGGACAGAAAATCTACATTGTCACTTTTGAATTACCCTCTATATATGAGGTGATGAGAACCAAAGCTCGCCATATCCATGTCTGAAAAAGTCTCCATAACCAAATTTAATTGTTGAATTATAACTTTTAAATGAGCGTGCTTAGAAAATCAAAGGGCACGTTAGTGGCCAGCCAAGTTCGCGGCACTACACCCTTTTTACAGGAACAAACTCGGGCGATTTTCAACCCCCCTCTACCTTCAGTACCAATAAAGTTAGAAACTTCAAATTCACAGTATTTTTTTAACTGATCAAACACAGGTGGCTCATTAAATTTCAACTCTTTAGGACTTCAAAAATCGAAAAAACCGTAACTGACTGACTGACTCACTGACAGATCATCAAAATTATGGAGCACTTCCCGACATCGTACAAACTTGAAATTTCGCACAACGGTAGGCCATGTTAAGCATACAAAGGAAAAAATCGAAAATCTGCAATTTTCTATTTAGGGGGCGTGGCATCCACCCACATTCTTAAAAATCCTTCTTAATTATATGGAGCACTTCTGATTGCTGTAGAACGATGAAAATTGGTAGGTCGGTAGGACTTGAAGTATACTTAGAAAGACAAAATTGAAACATTGAAATTTTCTATTCAAGGGGCGTGGCATCCACCCACTTTATCAGAATTGCTACTATTTATATGGAGCACTTTTGACTGTCGTAGAATTATGAGACTTTATAGAGCGGTAGGGCTTGATTTTCACCTGGCAAAATAAATCTTTGCAAAAAGAAGTGAAATCACAACAAAAACATAAATGTTAAAAAAGAGCCAAGTTCTTATTTGTACAAGAAACCTGTGCGTAAAAAGTCAGCCAGAAAAAGTAAGGAGATCTAAAATATATGTCAAGTTGTAAGTTCATGAAGTTTAATATCAAATATCTTAAGTAGAGTAATATCGGAACAATTCCAAATCATGACAGAAATTTCAAAATTTGGTATTTAATGATTACTGATTCAAATTTGGTGGGTTCACTGGTCAAGTTTTCATACAATTTAAATTTGTGATTAAGTAAGTAATTAAGAGAAAACTTGCCAAGTAAATCCACCAAATTTTAATCAGTAATCATTAAATACCAAATTTCTGTCATGATTTGGAATTGTTTCGATATTACTCTACTTAAGATATTTGATATTAAACTTCATGAACTTAAAACTTGGCATATATTTTAGATCTCATTACGTTTTTTGGCAGACTTTTTACGCACAGGTTTCTTGTACATAAAAGAACTTGGCTCTTTTTTTAACATTAATGTTTTAGTTGTGATAATATTTTATAGACTAATCATAAATTCTTAAATCTTTTTGTTATGGTTTAAAGTAAAATTATATGAAAAGTTTCGTCAAAAAGATATTTGAAAATCACATCTGGCTGTGACGAGTTTTTCTAGAAATGGACGCAAACTATCAGGATACTGATTCAAGTAACGTCGTAGTTAAGTTCGTGGTAGGTATAGGAGATTTTCGACCAATCAATAAATCAATTTGAAAATAAAGTTTAAATATTTATTTTAAAACTTTGGATAGTAAAGGTGCCGTCACACCGTGCAAGTAAAGTATTATTATTATTATTATTATTATTATTATTATTATTATTATTATTTTATTTATTTCTCCTTAAAGGGGTATTTACAACATATTTTGGAGGCCTTAGCCCAATTACAAAACATGAATGCTATTTCTTAAAATTATGTTAATTAATATTCATAAAATTTCTAACAATATGACAGGTATCGATTATCACAGCTTTTTGAATTGCATCTATGGTGTTTTGTTTTAGTCCTAAGAACTTAATATCTTCTTTCAGATTATTTTGTATCAATCCTTCGGCGCTGATTATTATAGGAATAATTCTCACTTCGTTTAGATTCCAGTTTCGTTTTATTTCCACTGCTAGTTCTGAGTACCTTCTCCTTTTCTCAGCGTAAGTTCGGTTCATATTTCGGTTAGCTGGAACTGCGATGTCGATTAGGATTCCTTTGCGTTCCTGCTTATAAATTATGGTGATGTCCGGACGGTTATGAAGCCTCGTGATCTCAGAATGTATGGTGCGGTCAAAATAAACCTTGACGTTATCATTTTCATTAACTGGTAGAGGGTTATATGCATAGTAAGGTTTTTTGTCATGTGGGAGACTATGCCTTTCTAGTAGCTTTTTATGGATAATTTTTGCAACGTTATTGTGTCTTCTAGTATAATCACTTTGAGCTAGGCTTGTACAAGATGATATAATGTGATCTACTGTCTCGGATTGTTCTCTGCATCTGCGACACGTATCCTCTCTCATATTCGGATCTTTAATAACATGCTTTTGATAGTTTCTGGTTGGGATTACTCGATCTTGTATAGCGATCATAAAGGCTTCCGTTTCAGCATACAGCTCGCCGCTCAGCAGCCATCTGTGTGACATTATCTTGTCAACATTATCGCTGTGAAGTGCTCTGTAATACTGACCATGTATTGGTTTAATCGCCCAATGATTTTCCCTTGTGTGTTTATCTACGGCTTGTCTCTCAAAGCTTCCTTTTAGGTTTAAAGGAGTTAATCGGTTGTCTGCTTCAGTCACTATTTTTATCAGGTTAGATCGCTCTGACTTAATATGGAAATAGTTACGCAGGGAATTAATTTGGTTATCGTGTAATGTTTGTAGATCTATAAGTCCTCTTCCACCATCTTTTCTCGATGTGACCATTCTCTCTACGCAAGACTTTGGGTGGTGAAGTTTATAAGATGTTAGCATAGTCCTGATCATTCTTTGCATGGCTTTTAGTTCAGTCGTTGACCAGTTGATCACTCCAAAGCTATAAGTTAATATTGGAATTGCATAAGTGTTCAGGGCCTTAATAATAAACTTTCCACTGAGGTTTGTTTTCGCTATTTTGTGAATGCGTGATTTGAACTCCTGTGTTAATGTATTCTTTATGGAGTTCTTGTTTATTCGACTATTTTGGACCATGCCTAAATATTTATATACATCACTTTCTTCCATTTCCTTAATGTTTAAGATATCTGTGTCTTGACTTCTCGTTACTTTGCCTCTGGTTATGCATATGGTCTTACATTTGTCAAGGCCAAATTTCATATTAATGTCGTTGCTAAACATTGTAGTGATTTTTATTAGGTGATCAAGATGTTGTTTTGATGATGCATATATTTTTAGATCATCCATATACAATAGATGGCTTAATGTTTCACTGTTGTTTGAATTTCCTTTTATTTTGTAGCCATATTTACTGTTTATGAGTAAGTTGCTTAATGGGTTCAATGCAATGCAGAACCATAGTGCTGACAGGCAGTCTCCTTGAAATAATCCACATTTAATTTTGATCTGTGAAGTTTGAATCGGTTTTGTTTTTGCAAATATTTCAATGACTGTCTTCCAATTCATCATAATATGTTTAAGGAAGTTAGTTATATTGGGGTGTATCTTATATATTTCGAGGATATCGAGAAGCCATGAATGGGGTACGCTATCAAAAGCTTTCTGATAGTCTATGAAACAGACATGTAAGTTCCTGGTATTCCTCGTTGTTTGTTCCAATATGACTTGGTCTATAGTCAGCTGTTCCTTACATCCTTTGGCTTGCTTGCTGCATCCTTTTTGTTCTTCGCGTAGAATGTTGTTTTGTGTAACGTGGTTGTATATTAAGTGATTAAGGCATGCTGTCATGAGTTTGTATAATGTTGGTAAGCAAGTAATTGGGCGGCCATTTGCAGGGTTTCTGTTAAAGCCGTTACCCTTTGGTAGAAGATAAGTTATCCCATGCGTTAAGTAGGACGGGAACTTGGTAGGATCTTGTATGCATTCATTGAGAAGTGCTGTTAGTTTTTCATGTGCAGCTGGTAGGCGTTTAAACCAGAAGTTTTGGATTTTGTCTAGTCCCGGTGATTTCCAATTATGTGTCTTGGAGATTATTTGTTTGACCAATTCAGATGTTAAGCATCCATCTGTCATTTCATCCAAGAAATGACTTTTGTCTCTTTCCTCTTTTATCCAATTCGAATCTCTTTTATGAATTGTTTCATCTGACCATATTTCCGACCAATATTTCTCAGTTTCTTCCTTAGTGGGTAATGTATCCTCACTGGAAACAGTATTAGATCTCAGAGTTCGGTAAAAGTTTTTCTCATTCCTTTTAAATAATTGATTGTTTTTTCGTCTTTGATTTGAAAGTTTATACTTGCGTTGCTTGGCAATTTGGACTGACAGTTTTTGTCTGATGGTGTCCATTATAAGGTGAGCATTGGAGTTGTTGAGCTCGTACCTTGAATGTCGATTATGTCTTTCAAATATTCTTCTTACTTTGTGCTTGAGTCGTCGTGAGTATGTACCACTCATAATTATTATTATTATTATTATTATTATTATTATTATTATTATTATTATAAATAAAGTACTTGCAGCAATTGTTTCGAAAATTTCGATTTTGAAACATACGTGCAAGTACTTGCAGAGAGCAGTCACACCAGGCAAGTAAATTGCTTGCTGAAACGACTTTTTACTTGCTTGCAAAACAAACTGGCTGCAAGTAGTTTTCAGGTCGCCACACCGAGCAAACAAGTACTTGCTAAAATTAATTGCTGAAAGTACTTGCTGCAAGTAATATCTGAAATTACTTGCTGCAAGTAATTGCTGAAATTACTTGCTGAAATTAGTTTCTGAAAGTACTTGCATGTGTAAACGGATGTGGTTTTGCTATTTTCAGATCAGTTTGGTTTATTATTTCTTCAGAAATAGATTTAAATGGATAATCCAGATTTGGAAGAAGAATTTTTTTACGAGGAAATGGTTTTTGGACATGAAGATTTGTAGAAATCAAGACAGTTGTTTCTTGTAGAGTATTATAAGTAAAAAAAAGTGCGATTGATTGATTGCTTCATGCTTCGTTGCATTTTTCTTTAATTACTCAAATATTTTTAAAAGATCTTAAGAACTACCCCTTTTGAACGTAATGCTAGAAATCCGTACTTTATAGCACTGATGAGAGACTTTTGGACAAATGGAGACTATTTTCTTTTGTAATTTTGATCAAAAAACATACGATCGCTTGCAAGCAAGTAAGAAACTTGCTTGCGCAAATCCTGCAAGTGGTAAGTACTTGCGGCAGGTGATTTCAAGTGATTTAATTGCTTGCAAGCGCTTGCAGGAACTAGTCACACCGTGCAAGTATTGCTCTTTTGGGTTGTCACACCAGGCAAGTTTTACTTGCCGCAAGTACTTGCTCGCAAGTAAATCACTTGCAGCAATTACTTGCTTGCAAGTACTTTTCGGGTCGTCATACCAGGCAAGTTTAACTTGCAGCAATCATTTTACTTGCTGCAAGTACTTTACTTGCACGGTGTGACGGTACCTTAATGATTTAAATCTACTCTCAAACAACTCATTCATAATCATTAAATATGTAGATGTATTCAATAAATAGCTGTAGGTACTTTTGGCTTAATTTTTGTACAAAAACATGTTTTGACAATTTTTTAAAGAACGTCACAGATTCTACAAAAATATTAAGCTTATCACATCAATCATAATGGTAGACATATCTACATTTTAATTAGTATTAATCAGAAAAGTATTTTGAACCTTATTTTGAAGATTGAATCTCTATTCTTTTCCATAGAATATTTTCTTATCGTAATTTAAGTAGTTTTCAGTACACTTACCTTTAGAACTTCACTTTATCACGTTTAATTATTACGTACACAATTATTGTTTACCTTAAATATTTTTTTCCAAGTTTTACAAAACGTGTTTCAATATATGCAGAGATAACAATCGAACTGTCTATTTATTTATACAAAAATAGCTCATTTGGGCAAAAATACAGATATTACTTGATATCAAAAATAGCAAAACAAAAAAAGAAAAAAAAAACACTCAAAAGCCATTAGAATATTTCTAAAGTCAAATATTTAAAGTTGTTAAAAATAATATTGAAATTTGAATTTCATAACTTGATGAATTAATTAATTTGTTTTCATTTTTAAGTCGTTTTATTGGTACTTTTAATCTACTTGCACTCAAAACACACACAAAAAAACAACAACAAACGCCTTTGAAGACATTTATCTTTAAAATTTTTAAATATTTATCACGTGCTGATATCTAACACATATAGGAACTCACAATCGAATTGCTTACATACCTCAAAGTTACTCGGAACCTTATCAGACGGAAACAAACAATATTATTATTTCAGGAACAAAATATTTTAGTACAAAATACCAAGTTCATACTAGTTTTGTTGTACTTATCAACAACTAATGTGAATACCATTTCATAAGAAAAGTTAAAGATCGCCAGTCGTTCAAAAAAAAAAGTAAATCCCCTAAATTTAGTTTCCATATTATTTAGGGTTTATAGTCTCGAATAATACATAATCATCTGCAAATTAAGTAGAAATATTAATTTTGTTTATATTCTGTTTAGGGTGTACTATAAAAATTATATCATGTGTATAAGTTAGGTACTTCAAAATAAAAAAGATAACAATCACTCAGGCAGAGGTAAAAGTATATTTCCATAGTAATCAGAATTTATTGAATTAAAAACATATTTATTATTGTTTTGAGTTCATTTCCCTCTTCAAGTGGTTAGCAGCAGAGAGCACCCAGCAACACAACAGATGTTTTGCAAAAATTATAACTTGTTTATCAAATAATCGGTACATAATCATTCAATAATTTCCCCAAGCAACGGCTTTAACCATCCAGGCATCGGAAAGCACTACCTTCAACAATAAATTGAATACTTCAGACCTACCACCAGTGTTTTGTAATTTGATAAAAGTTATTTTCGAATATTTAATTAAAAAAAGATTTTAAATAAGAACTGAATAAAGAGTTTTGTGGAATTTGGTTAATTCGGTAAATATATCAACAATACAATATGCATACATATATCGGCGCCATAAGACGAGAGTCAGAGGGGGTTTCCATGCTTCGATGTTTTTTTTTAAGAGAAAGGAAATAATCACACTTCAATACAAAATACAATACAAAAAAAATGTTTTTTCGTATAACTTTAAAACGGTAAACGTGATTGAAAAATATTTAATAGAAACTTTAAGATCATGCAATTTTCTATAAAAAAGGTGAAGGTACTCTCTCGATCTAATATTTTTCGTCAAAACTTTAGAATGAAATTTGTAGGTCATGTGACCCTCTTCAATATTTACTATTTGTGATCTTTTAAGAGATATTCTTCCTTCCAAAACTGGCCACAACTATAAAATACCGGCCTTGTGCCCTTCGTTCCTAAACGGTGAAGTTATCAATTATTGACTTCATACGATTTGAAAATGGAATTTTTATTGAGTATCTATTCTTTATGTCAAAATAAAGATAAAGATCTAATTAAGTTCTTCACTTTATTTATATCGTTCGGGGAATATGGGGAATATATACGGGGAATATCAACCGGGGAGTTCAATTAACCGAAATTTTCTTATGTTTTTAGTGTTGATAATGCAGTTTTTAAGATCAATTAAGCGAGGTGCAACTAACCGGGGAGTACTGTGCCGGTAAATGAGGGGTATAAGGGAACAATTACGTTCAAGAAAAAAAAAAAAACGAAAGACTGCGACATCTACTACGGCGACTAGACAACAAGGGCAGCGTTTTTTTGGATGTGGATTCACCGTTAAGGCTAGGACCGCACTTGCGATTTCAATCGCACGACTGTTTAGTTGCTAGAAATAGAACACATGAATTTGAATAAGAATGAAAGCACATGCGACCTGGAAATCGCGACGATTAAAAGTCGAAAATTTGTTCCATTTTTCTGGCGATGCGATTGTCGAAAGTTAAAATGAAGCAAACGGACTTAGATGGTTGTGCTCGCACTTGCGATTTAAAATAGCGCGACTAAAAAATCGTAGTCGCAACTAGTAAAAATTATACACGCACCTGCGATTTTCAAACGTACGATTATTTAGCCGCAAGAAATTAGACACATGGTTTTAAATGTGAATGCACGACTTTAAAATCGCAGCGATTAAAAAAATGGAACCAGATCTATTTTTTGAGCGTTTTTTCTGTCGCGAAATTAAATAGACGCATGTGCGTGCATTCATATTAAAAGCTTTATGTTCTATTTCTTGCGACTAAAAAATCGCGCGATAGAAAGCCACAAGTGAGTGCATGGCAATTATTTGTTGCGACACCGATTTTTTAATCGCACCGTCTGAAAATCGCAAGTGCGGTCCTAGCCTAAGAGGCAGGCTTAGGCAAGAACTCTTGATTTTTAATTATGTGAACAAGAGTCTCATGACAATTCGCATCAAGCCTTAATTCGCCAACATTAGCCTCATATGCGCACATGACACCACAGAGGAGAAACATCATGACAGCAGGGAAGAGTTTTACTGGACAAGACATTAGCCATGGCATTAAAATTGTCTTGTGTGAATTTAATGCCAAAATAGGCACAAACGGAAAAGATAACCTTCACGACACCACCCCCGATAATCGACTTTGCAGCGAGGCGAAACGTTGTAGTAGCTAGTACGCAGTTCCCACACCTCGTTATACAGGGTGTCCTGCACCTGAGTGGAAGTATCTTAGGGTGTGGTTCCTGGGGCTATTCTAAGAAAAAAATTGTATGGGGGGAAAGTTGTATCTCCCCTCCCTGAGGCAGGGGGGGGGGGCAGTTTCTGAAAAATTGACTTAACATGCCAAAAAAAAACATTAAAAATCAACGAAAACACATCTAATAATGTGCTATAGTTTTTTTGAAAGCTAATACTCCATTCTTGCATTTGGTTTTTAAATCAAGTTGTTTAAACGAATAGTTTTTGAGAAATTAAATTTCAAAGTCAAATTTGTTTAAAAAAATTGTGATTTTAAATTAAGTGCTATTTTTGTGTTCAATATTCATTGCCCTTATTATTTTGTAGTCCACTACCGAAAACTAAATGTAAAAATCTTTCTTAGTTTATCATAGTATCATATGATAATTCGTTAATCACAAACATTTCACTCTGTGAAAACCTGTGAAAAGAAAAATGATAAACAGAAACAAATTGTGCTCGTTTGATACACCCAAGTCACCATCTTGGTCTTTCTTTGAGGTCACAATCATTTTTTTCTATTATCATTTTTCATGTTAGTACTTTTGAGTACTCACTTTGACAGCTGTTTTTCAAAACGGGAATCGCCTTGCAAGTGTTTGTGAAGTGATAAAATGATAAAACTCTGTGAAAACTGAAATGATAACTTTGTTTTCATTTCACAGTTTCACAGTTTTCACATAGTTTTATCATTTTATCACACGCAAGGCGATTCCCGAACTCGTTATCACAAACAGCTGTCAAAGTGAGTACTAAAAAGTACTAACATGAAAAATGCTACCACTTGCTCATAGAAAAAGATTATTGTGATGTCATAGAAAGACCAAGATGGCGACTTGGGTGTTTCAAATGAGTACAATTTGTTTGTGTTTATCATTTTTCTTTTCACAGGTTTTCACATAGTGAAATGATTGTGATAAACGAATTATCATATGAAAATATTTTGGCATTTGTTTTCATTTTTTCACACTTCGATAATAATCGCATTTGGCGTGAAGGTTTTGGGGCATATGCATAAAAATGAAGTACTTACTACCAGTAAAAGGTTAAAGTAAATACTAGTACTACTAGTAGAAGTTGAATCTAACAGTATTTAATGTGTTTGGTATGCATAAAATAAAGTTTATACTAGTAACCACATACTAGTAGTAAATACTGAATGCATCCAAGTAAATACTACTGATTCACCCAAAATTATAGTAGGTAGTATATACTGAATAAATGTGTTTACGTAGAATTGGAAGCTGTTGTTTTGAATTTGTTTTATAATTTACCATTCTATCAATTCCTCTTTTGTAAACTCTTTTGTTTTGTACTTATGGGCTTAAGAGTGTTCCGAACTGAACAAAACCAGTCATTTGCTAACTTTTTTTTTTGCATATATAAGACCGTTTTTTTTCACTTTCACCAGATACTTTGTTTTATAAAACTTTGCATTTTTTCTAATTGGCCACTAGTAGGCGTATATTTGTACTAAAAAAGAAAATTTCTAAAAGTAACTGATTTTAACTTCTAAATTTACATAAATTTTCTGTGAAAAAGAATTAAAAATTTCAATATCAAATGATACAATTTTGATTGTATAATAACTGAAAATCATGAAAAATATATTGAATTTATATCCACTGCAAAAAAATTTGTCAAAAAAATACCGTGAGGTATAAAAAATTTACTGTCAAAAATGGCTTTTTTCAAAATTCATAAGCATTTTTATGTTGCATTATTAAAATTTTTATTAGGTACAAAACTAAAAATTTTCTCCAATAGTGGCATAATAAAAATATGGAATTTTATGTTATTAAACATTTTTTTGCAAAAAATGCTATAGTGTAGGCTACAATTGCTTTGAAAAACAGCCATTTTAGCCATTTTCTCGATTTCTAAGAGGCTTTTACCAAAATCTAGAGCAAAAAATTAAATTTTTTTTCCAATGATGGCATAGAGAATAAGTTTATCTGTCCATAGACACCTTAATCGCTTTGATCGGATAAGTACACGCTTCGCAATCTTCTTCATGAAATCACCATTTCAGTCCGGAACACTCTTAAGGTGTGTGTCTGTATAAGAATAATTTCATTAAAACACTTTTAAGAGGTTCTCTCGCGTAGCTGTCTACCACTTATTTAGCTTATCTCATAACTGTGTTCACTTGTGATTTTCGATCTCGAAAGCAGCTTGCAGAGTTATTACTTTAAATAGAACAAACACCTGTAAGCCATTCGTTTAGTATGTCTCCTTTTTCTACGTTTCTGAGCCAATTTTCTGAGAAATAAAGTGATCCGATTACTTAAAGACTTGACTCACGACTGTGAATTAAATACTGGAAATAAAAAGTACTTACTAGTTTTTATGCATACCATTAAAAGTATTAACTGGCTAAATTCATCGGAAACTAGTAAATACTCTTACCTCCAGTAAATACTTGTTGTTCAGTATTTACTTCGGTTTTATGCATATGACAATTAGTAAATACTATCAAAATTTACCAGTTAAAGCACTTACTAACCGTTTATGCATATGGCCCATTATCATATTTATCACTTCACAGTTTCACAGACCGAGAATGGTATGGTGAAGAGGCACTATTAACAGTGGATGAGAACGCTTTAGGCTGTTTTGAAAGGAAAATACAAATACAGCGAATCAGCCCTAGCCACAATAGTGAAAAGCCGACGACTGAGGTGGCTGGGTCACCTGAAGTGAATGGACATCATTGCTCCGGCACGGAAAGTCTTGGAATCCAACCCCGCAGGACGGCTCAGTTGACGAGGACAGAGTAACTTGTGGCGCACGCAAGTGGAAGACGATCTCAACCAACTTGGTGTGTGAAACTGGAGAAACCGAGCCGGCTGGAAGAAGCGCGTTGGTTGAGGCCCTGGTCCAAACGGACTGTAGCGCCACCTTAAGTAAGTTAGTTTGTTTTTCAAAAAATTCGTAAACCTTAAATTGCTAAAACAACTTTTTTAATAAATTTGACCTGGGGTTCAATCCTCGTTTTATGAAGCTGTAAAGTGATAAAAAATATATACAAATATAATATATATACATAGAAAAATTTATCACTTCACAGCTTCACAGATCGCGAATTGACCGCAGGTCAAAGTTATTAAAAAAGTTGTTTTAGCAATTTAAAGATTTCATGACTTTTATCATTTTCGCTCATTATATCCGATATTTTACAATTTTATAAGAAATTCTAAGCCCCTTGAACATAAGACTAAGAATTCAAAACCGATATCTAGTCGTGCATTCTAATTTGTATGGTATTTAAGTAAAAAGGTTCCGTTTAAAACGAGCATTTTAATTAATGGGGAATGATTAGATATTAAAATAAATGAAGTGTTCTTAATAACAGCATTCACTAAAAACTAAAAACCAAAAAAAAAAGTTTTAAAATAAAATAAAAACATCCTGGCTTTTAAATTAAATTTGAACAAATTGGCCATTAGAGAATGAAAACATTTATAGTTAAATTTATAAATAAATTATATTTTAACGATAAACCTCTTAAACAAAACAACAAAATTAGTAATTTTATTTTTAAATTTAATGGTTATTGGATCAGAACAAGCAACAAAAGTCACTGTTGAAATATTGTTTAATGATAGAATATGTATATGTATGCATGTAAATCAATTTGCATTTTTTTAATCGCAACAAATATTTAATGGACAATTAAAACAAACCCAAATGTATCATCTCGATGAATTGCAATAAGAAACCAAACTTACTAACTTACTAGTCAAGCCGGTATCGTTTATGATAGTCATCTTTGTTGAGACTTTTTTGTCTTTAAATAACTTGACAGATTAAGAAGCTATAAAGTTATTGAAATTCAACAAATTCTTTTTATTAAGTCTTTCTGACTTCCTTTGATGTTGATATAGTAAATTTTTTATCGGCAAGTAGTTAATAATGGTATCAAAATATTGATCCAAATTATCTATTGAAAATAATATACTCTTAGCAACTAAAAGCAAAAGTGAGCTATAAGTGTTTACTAAACCAACACTCTTAAAAAATAACTGTATACATATCTATGAAATTCTACCAACTTCAACCTTGTATCCTATAATCTGAATAAAAAGAAATAATAAGATAGGGACCATAAATAACTTCTTTCAAACTTTTCCACCTTCCCACTTGTCTCTTTAAATATTATTTAAAAATGCGATTATTATTATTCTGACAGAAATAAATTATGAAAAACTTTAGCCTGCTTCAGAATTGTCTCTTCAAACGTCATTTTGTATTATGCAAATGTCTTCAAATGAACTTTCTCATGACGCAACATTGTTTATTTGATTTTGGCCATAACAAAGCCATTAACATAATATATATCAGCATTGCTACTCGTATTGTTGTTATCATTTTATTTGCTTCAAAAAGTGGTAGGTAGTAAAAAAAAAAAAAAAATGCCCCTAAAATTCAATTTCAAGGCCAATAGTGGATTTGTACATAGAGTCAAATGTACAGTAGCTAAGGGCGTTAAATTTCTGGAGGCGACATATTATTGGACAAGTGTGTTTTTCTCTAAAGTGAATATTTTCATGAAGTTTTCACTTTCCTTCACTGAAAAATAAAAATTTTCGTTGAATTTTTAAAAGCTGCATGAGTTCAGACATGCCAACAGTGCGAAGGTGTGGTTATCTGGTGGTTATCTTTGATTTTAAGTGAGTATGACAGTGTAACAGTCACGAAATACTTTGTGACAAGTATTCTGTTTTAAGAGTCGCAGTGTCGTACAGTTTAAACGTGTTGCATGGTAAAAAATTGAAAATATGACAGTTTGAAACAATGACAGTGGGAAATTGTGTGACAGTACTTAATAGGTATAATAGGCATGTTCAAGAAAATGACATTTGGAGACCTCACCAATCTCAGTCAAGTGAACAGTTTTTCTGTCAAATTACTGATAAAAAAATTGGATCTACCTGTTCAGCTTTTTGACGTACAAATGATTATTTACATTTTTTTTTCACTTTCAACCACTTAAGTGCATTATGGGTGACTTGCGAAATTGACGTTTCGGAAAGCTAATTTTCGGTCGGTTTTGACATACGCTTCCGATAGCTTCTTCCTATTCTAGTTCTACCTTGAGAGTACATATGAATATGCCATACAGCCATTGCTGTAGGTAGTGTTACTGTATCACTGTCGTACTGTCACCCTTTCAAACTATTGCACCATCACTCTTCCACATTCTCATGCGTTCACATTATGCTACTGTTACATGAGCAGTTTGTTATACTGTAATATTTTCTCAGGTTCGTTAATAAAACTTATTTACTTTATTTAAAGCTTCCACTTATTTATTTCACAAAATAAAACACTTTTCATTTCACCACTGAAATTAATTCACCAACTTTACATTTTACTTTTATTACAATCAACTTTATTCATTCACGATTAAAAACAAACTGTGTCACTGCCGTTCAAACATGTGACTTTTATACTTGTTAGACAAACTCTGGAAATAAGAAGAAGGTTCTGGTCTCTGCTTCCAGAGCTTTCCCAATAATTTCCCTTCCAAAAGCTTTTATTTGACAGTTGGTATATCTGCTATAATTCGGCAGATGGCGCTTTCTTTCGTTTGAGAGTTGCTATAATTATAGCTGAGGGGTATGTTTGCACTGCGACCGTAAGCCGTGTCCGTTTGTTAGCTGTTGTGAGATGTTATAGTTCAAATGTGAAAGTCATTACAATACTATGCCTGTTTGGTGACGTAAAATCTTCACCAAATTTTCCAAGTTTGGGTTTTTTCTCCTATGGTTTCTGACACTAAATCGTGAAAGCTTGCAAGATATTTCACGTTAATAAATACACCTACTGTTATATGTATACCCTGTACACCACACTAAAACACTGTCAAACTTGAGTGATGCCAAACTTTCCCACATTTCCTTAGAATTTTGTTTGAAGTTGTCAATACCATAAAAGAGAATGAACAAAGAGGTCTACCTCTACCTATTCCTATACACAATAAACAAAGTGTTTGTTAAACAAGTGAAATTTCAAAAACTTTTAAAAATTTGTGTAACATGGAACAACATGTCTACGAGAATTATAACAATTGTTTTGGTTTCTTTTAAAAAGTGGGAAATTTCATAATTCCACTGTTTCTGCAACTGGAGTCAACAAGTGTTTAAAAACAAGAAAATAAACTTGTTGAATTGTTGATAAATTTCAACTAAACAATGCTTGCGGACTTGTCCGATGTCAACAAGTTGGAAATAAACAAGTTTGTCAAGTGATAGAATCGGGAAGATCGTTTAGAATTTATTAAATGGCGAAGAATTTGGTTAACAAAACTTTTTTTTTATTCTGATTAGAACAGTAATACTGACTTGTTGTTCTATCGTTCTATGTTATAGGTCCCCAGGCACTATTACTCCAACAAGTTACAACTAATCACTTTCCAACTTATCAATTTAAACAAAAATCTCTGAAGAGTGTTAAGTTGGCCATACACGACCGAGCCACATGATAAAACCGCCAACGAGGCCCAATGGATCACTTGGCTTGTTTGTGTATGACCAGCTTTACAGCTTTTCAGAATTTGTAAAAACTTATAAGTTTAAAAGTGATTAATGATTAGATTTTGGTGCAATAGGGTCCTGGGGGTCAATGCTAGATCTGTGAAATAAAAACAAAGTTATCATTTCCATTTTCACAGGGTTTTATCATTTTATCAGCTAACTTTAGGCAACTCCCGAACTCTATATGAAAAGCAGGTCAATGTGAGTACTAAAAAGTACTAAAATGAAAAAGGGCGTCACTAACTCATAGTAAAAGATGATTGCGACTACACAAAAGGACCAAGATGGTGACTTGGTTATATCTAATGAGCATACCTGTAAGTGATTAATATGATCACATCTTCACGCCAAATAAGATTCTCGAAGTGTAAACGAAAATGAAAAGAATGTTTTCTTTATATGATTCTTTTATCACAATCAATTCATTCTGTAAAAACCTGTTAAAAAGCATACACGATCAAAAAAAAAAGTATTTTCATTTTATTAGATGCACCCAAAGCGCCATCTTGGTCTGCCTGTCATTGTTTGATAAGCTTGTTCGTTTAAGCACTTTTAGTACTCACTTTGGCAGTTCATTATGAGTTCGGGAATCGCCTTGCGCGTGTTTATGTAGTGATAAAGTGATAAAAATCTGTGAAAACTGAAATGATATTTTCCTTTGATTTCAAAACAGAAGCCCGCATTAGAATTTAAGTTTGAATATTTTACGACACCAATTTTCTATAAAACAAAACAATACTAAAACACGATGTGAGTGAACTTAGTGACAATTCAATCCTCTCGAACATAATACACAAACCAGGCTCACTTACACCATGTTCGAGTGTTTACAAAGTGCTTAGTAATAGATTTCAACTCGAACTTTGTCCAAGGCTTCTATTTTAAGTTTTGTGTATCCCCATTATGACACTATTTTTCTGTTGATGTGATAAAATAAAAACCAAAAGTATTTCTCACGAATTCATAAATCCGTCCCTGTTAAATTGTTTAAAACGTTTCAAAACGTTGAACCTAATTTGTATGAGTTATTTTTACTTGTGTATGTATAGATACATACATATGTATACATTATTGATTTTCAAAACCCAAATAGAACAAATTCGCACAAAACAGCTGAGAGTTCAGTGGATTTTCGAGGCCATTATTGAATTGGTCAGTTCTAACCTAACGAGTTTGAATGATAGACTCTCTGCTTATTTGTTGTTCGATCAATTTTATTCAAAAAAATACGATGGTGTATCCCAAATCCAAATCCATCAAAATTCCAAGCAATTTAAAAGTTTAAGGGGTGATTGATTAGGGCCAAGGGGGCTTGACTACAAGTCAGAAAGTGGGGTGTTGAATTGGAAAAAAACAAAGATTAAAGTCTACGGTGCGGTCGGCGGCGGCCGGCGGCGAGTAAATAATTGCGTTGCTAGTCGCCAAAGTTATTTGTTTATTTAATGACTTTGCGATACTTTACGAATAGAAAATGTTTGTTCAGAGAAAGGGGAGTATAGGTTTTTATAGACTTTCCGAACAAGTTGTATCTAGTTGGAAATATATGGGAGGGAAAAGTAACTACTTGAGTATTATGTAGAAAAACTGCTGGGGTTCGTAATGTTTACTTAGCTGAGTCGATTAAAATTTCTTGTTTATTTTTTGTTTGTATACCTACAAAAAGAATTTCTCAACGAAACTTAGAAACAAGTGAGAATTTGAATGAAATCGATTTGATTTTATTTGTAAACGAACATTGTATGCACTAAGCATATTGCACATTGATTAAAGGTGAACTTCTGTATATATTAGTTAATGGAAATTTGCCAAAAACTGTATCGATTTAGAGGGTGTGGTTTTTTGTTGATATAAACACACGTGACTTTGTTCGATTTCATAACTTGATGGGTATGTTGAGTTAAAGAGAAATTTTCTTTTATTTTTATACTTTATTCGTCGTTATTTTAAGTTATCTAGATACTGAGTTGAACTAGTTGATATAAAATTCATAACTTTAATTATTGTGAGTTTATCTAAGATCAAATCATACTTTTGTATAGATAAGCTTGAACGTGCTAAAATGGTTGGTTGATTTTTATTACGAAGTTTAAAAAAGAAAAATCATTTCACATATTGGGGTAACTCAACTTAAAACAAAAAATATACAACAGCAACAAATAAATAATATACATAGGTAAGGCAGTAGTATACATACAACAACACAACTTTTACCTTGATATATTTGAAATTCTGCCACTAAAGCCGAGAAAGAATGATGGGTAGACACGATAATCGAGAGTTAACCTTTGAACCTTTTGTGATGGTTTTTTATACTGGGTGATTCGCAAAACAAAAGCTAGGTCAAGGTAAAGTGAAATTGTGTGATAAAGGATATATTTTCATCCGCTTGAGGTTATATATTTGCTCTCCTCGTGGGGGTTATGACTACCCTTAAAATATAACTATTAGAGCGTGGATGTTAGGAAAACAGGAGATAAACTGATACCAATTCGAATATATCTAAATATAGCAATAATAAAAGAAAACTAGAACAAGATTAAGCATTTCACATTCGTGTAGTGCGGCTGAAAGAAAAATATCTGTTTTCTCCATTTTGTTTCTCCTACAGGGTAGCTGGCTCCTGCGAGAGATTGACAATCCTCCATGAGTATCACTTGTAATGAGAAAGTGCTTTTCATTTAAGGCACTCGAACTTGGCAGAAAATTATAGATCTCCTTTATTCCTGCCGAAGGCAGTCACTTTCACACAGGAATGGTTAAAATTTGTAAAAGCCACTAGGAGTTAGTTCTTCGCGAGATGCCGCGTCACCAAACTTATTTGTGTACTGTCTTTAGGACTTTTTTTCTTTATTCTGTCCTCTAGCCTCACTAGAGGCACTTGTCCAAATATGTGAAAATAGGTCTTAAATGCTTAGCTTATAAACTTGGTGGTAGCACATTCAAGTTTGTGTTGTTTATTCAAAAATGTTCAATGCAAATTGAACATTTTGCACTGCATTTTTTTGCATTTAAATACCTAATAAAACATACTAGCTAATTCATACGAATTGTTGACTAACTGTTACTATTGGGTAAGAGTAAAAATGAAGGGTCTATCACTGTGTGAGACGTGACAGGAGGGTGAGTTTAGATGGACTCGCAAATAATGCGGAAAACGCTGCAAGAAGAGATATCCGGTAATTGTACAAAATAGCCAGAGATGTTATTGGGAAAAAAGCAACACCAATCATCCTGTAATGGATGTGGATGGCACACTTTTCTTTGGTATCAATTGAGGATCGGCAAAGCAGATGGGAGGACCATTTTTGTGCCCTGCTAAATGAGGATTCAGTTGAGCAGAGTGCTGAAGTGCCCCACCTAAACGAGATGTGCCTATAGGGGTATTGACATCGAACCGTCAGAATCGGAAATCCATACATCAATAAATCTCCTCAAAAGCAACAAGGCAGGTGGACTTGACGGAATATCAGCTGAATTCCTGAAAGCCGATCCCGTAATAGCAGCGGCTAGTATTTTACATCCGTTGATAGAAATCATTTGGGAAAACAAAAGCTATCCCAAGGACTGGACTGGTGTGATGCCAAAGAAAGGTGACCTTAAGAATTGCAACAATTGGCGTGGTATCACCGTTTTGTCCGTCTTCCCAAAACTAATGGCAACCATCATTGATCATTCTCGAGCGGATAAAGGATAGAATCGAGAATACACTCAAGAGGCATCAAGCTGGCTTCCGCAGTGGCCGATCGTGTGTCGACCATATCAACACCCTGCGCTTTCCCTCATGTTCGTGGATTTTGAGAAGGCCTTCGATCAAGTTAACCGAGAATGTATATGGAGATCGTTGCTTAGTAGAGGAATTCCACCAAAAATTGTTGCCATTATTAAAGAGTCCTACAACAACGCAAGGTGTTTGATTTACACAATGGGCAGCTATCCGACTCCTTCGTAGTGCAGAAGGGTGTGGGTGTGAGACAAGGGGATGTTCTATCGCCAATTCTCTTCCTGCTGGCGACCGACGGACGACGTATTGACGGCCAGTGTTGGTACAGCTGAGTGACGGGCATTCAATGGAGACCGTTCGAAAGGATTAGTCATTTAGACTATGCCGATGACATACGTCTACTGGCAAATAACATCAGTGAGCTGAACGGGATGTCCTAAACACTGCAAGTGAAGGGAGAGTCAAGTGGTCTAAGAATAAAAAGCAAAAAAACAAAAATAGTACTCACAGGTCGCTCCACACAGTAGCGTATTATTCTACAAGAGACGCCAGTGGAAGAAGTCGAACAGTTAAACTAACTTGGCTGTATTGTTTCTGCAAACGGTGGTACGGATCTGGACGTTAAAAGTAGAATAAATAAAGCTCGTGCTGCCTTCGGTACTCTGTCCCCAATTTGGAAATCCTGTCAAATCTCCTTACGCACTAAGTTGAGATTCTTCGAACCTAATCTCAAATCCGTGCTGTCATATGCTTGTGAAACCTGGAAAGTCACGTCTACCATTTCGAAGAAATTGCAGGCTTTTGTCAACCGCTGTCTACGCCATATTCTAAAGATTCGCTGGCCACAAAATTAAATCAAACGAAGAATTGTGGCGCAGGACAAGTCAAGAGCGGCTGGACGTTGACATAAGAAAGCGTATATGGCAATGGATTGGTCACACACTGAGGAAACCAAACGATGAAAAGCAGTCCTTTGAATGGAGTTCTCAGGGTGCACGGCAGGTTAGAAGACCAAGAACAACATTGAAATCAACTGTCTTAGCAGAAGCAGAATCCCAGAGAAACACGTTGCCACAGTTAAAATACCTTGCAGCAGACAGTGAAGGATGGAGGCATTTTGTTGACGCCCTATGCCCCAGCCAGGGTTACTGGACACGATGATGAAAATTGAAGGGAACCAACTGAACAACAAGAAGCTTGTGTGATCTAATAAAAATGTGGAATTAGGGAGTTTGTCTGCATTTTTTTTTGCATTTCTTTTTCCGATTTTGCAGTTCGCAAAATAAGGGTGTAATCGAGTGACCTGCTAACTTCACTGTGAATTTAGCAGGTCACATGGTGTGAAAGATTTCCCAAAATTGACTTCAATATGAAGTTAGTAGGTCACATCGTGTTCCTCAGGAACCAAGCATGCTAGGAAAGTGCAATAGGGCTCCAAATTTTTTACATTTCAAGTGGTTGAAAGTTGCAATGCTAAATTTATAGCCGTCATAACTTTTGAACGTATAAAGATATCGTTATTATTTTTTTGTTTTTACTTAAAGGAAATTTCTAAATTTTAAGTAAATTAGTAAATTGGTGTACAGAGTGTTCCTGGTTTGCAAGATAAAAAAAAAAGATTTAACGATTAACTTAATTTTTTTAAATAAAACACATCACAACAGTGGATGCATAAAATAACCGAACCAATTTTTGAAATGTTGTTCAGTATATTTAATTAATATTTAATACTGTGGTGGGTCGGTATATCTTTATACAAATATCTATATAATAATAATATATTTATGTGAAATAGTGTAGGAAAAAAGTAAGCAGACGAAAATATTAATTGAATTCAACAAAATTTCTTTTTTATTTTTATTTGTTTATTTATTAAAATAGAGAAACAATATTAAAAAAACAAGGGCAGCACATATTATGTCATGCTATAGTTTTTTTTTAAAGCCAAAAATCAAGTCTCCAATTTTTGTTTTAAATAAAATAGTTTTGGTTAATATCTTTAAATATCGACAAAAAAATTGTATTTATCTGTACTGGTAGGCTACAGCCTAAACGGCTAGATAGATTTTCTTAAAACTTGGTTTATATTTATTTTGTGTTTCTGCCCACACGTTTTTTCATCTTTTTAAGAACCTAAAATAACGGTACTTTCCATACAATTTTGTTTAGCAATTTTAAATAATCGTATTTTTCTCAAAAAACGGCTCTACAACTTTTCTTAATCTTAAAAAAATTCAATTGATATATTTGAGTAAATGTAACTTTTGGGTGGGAAACCATTTTTCAAAAAATGCTTATTAAAGTGCCTCTACACTATCCCACAAAGTATTAACACATGTCAGAATAAAGCGGGAAGAAATTTCATACGACTGCCAAATTTGTGTGATGTAAATGACTTTCATATTTTCCTTCCACACTTGCATCAAAAATTAGTTTCAACATAACCTCAAACGCCCAAGTGGGATAGAAAGTGTGATGGTTTTAGAACCGATCCTAAATATTTTAATGTATTAACACATGTCAAATCGTGTCGGATGCACTGTCAAGTTGTGTGTGATGAAATTTCATATTTTGTTTCCACACTATTATACATGATTTCTTCACACTTTTTTGACATGTGTTAATACTCAGTGGGATAGTGTGGAATGGCTATTAATGGCACTTCCCGAGGAACCATTTTTTTATTTTTGATTTGGTATGACTGATTTGAATAATTTTTTGTATACAGAAGCTTCTAAAGCATAAAGTAAGAATTGTTTCCCAAAATTTTTAAAACCATGATTTTTGGATTTTTTTAAAAATGTTTCCAATTTTTTGTTTCATGACCGATTTTTTTGAAACTGGATACTTAAGTTTTGTTAAACTTTGTTAAACAGGCTCCAAAAAATTAAAAAAAAAATAATTTTATGAAAAAGTACGCGTGATTTTTGGGCACCTTATTTGTGGGAAATTCGCAAAAACTGTATACCATCCGAAATATCTCTAGAACGTGATATAAGGTCAGCTATTTTCAGTAACTGGTCAGCCATAGATTTTTTTCTTTGGGTTTTTAAAGTTTTCGTTTCAGGGTTAAAAAAAAATCAAAACTTTTGTTGGATTATTAAAAAAATAGTATGCAACTTGAAAGACCATTTCGCGGTGATCTTAAATAAAAACTTTAAGAAATAAATTGTTCGCAAATTTCCCATAGTTGAGTTACCAAAAATCACTATGACCTTGAAAATTCTTAAAAAATCATTAAATAACATTGTTTTCAAATTTACCATAAATGAGGTGCCAAAAATAGTGCGTGACCTTGTGTTACCTTCAAAAACTTTAAGCCTTGATTACAAGCTATCTAAGACTGACAAATTTCCTGGAGAAGTTGACCTTTTCTGACCAAGATGACATTATTTTTTCATAAATATCCCATATATGCGATGCCAAAGGTTCAGAACAAACTTAGATATGAGTCTGCAGTTGAAATAAAACAAAACAAATTTTTTTTAAGGAAAATCTTACTGCTGGTAATTGAGAAGCTTTATTAGTTCTTTGAGATGTTTCTACGACCTTCAAAAAAAGGGACATACGAGGAATTGGATGATACAAGATACTCATAAAGGGAAGAATTTTCACCTTTTTTTAAGAGACAGATTGGACAAAAATCCTATCGTGAAAAAACCAGTAAAATAGCACAGACAGAAAAGAGTTTATTTACACCAACGACATTGCCAGAGTTGAAGAATATGTCTTTAGAACAATAGTAGGGATACTTTCTGGACCCTCGGTTTTGTGTGTTGAAGTCTACTACTCCTGCAACTTAGCTAAAGTTAAAAAATCAATCACCAAAAACCCCTCAACATTCTTTTCTTTCGAGTGTTTACTGGACACAAAAGTCAAACCAACTAGAATTCTGCACATTGAAATCGCTCATAATGACAATATCAGTGTTGGAGTAACGGGAAATAAGAGGACCCGTCTAAGTTCTGAAGAACTCTTTTCAGAACTTTGTCTTTTCGAGCTTTAGTTTTTTTCAGAACTTTGTTTTTCAGAACATTAAGTCATCGTTTCGATTTTTTTCTAAGAACTTCGTTGCTTTTCCGACAAATAGCGTTAAATATTTTTAAATTAAAACATTTTGCATCTTAATATTTCCTACTGTACCATCCTCAACATGTTCTACGAACTGCATCACAACGCATCTCACAGACTGGCTAAATTCAAATATAACTTCGTAATGTCGTTCTCGGCGACACCATTTGTATGAAATGTCAAAATTCGCCACTCTTTTTAATTCGCTATTCGTTGGTCGGGTCTCATGTGCAAGGCACTTTTACTTTAGGTTTGTCGTTGAGCTCTGAAGTCACTCTCTGGGGTTGTCCCAAACCGGTTTTTGAAAACTCTGAACTCACCTTGGCCAGCGAGTTCTTTCAAGACTAATATCATTTTCGATTGGATGTTCGGAGTACTCCTTTTAGACTCCATTTAAACTCCTACTACTCCAAAAGCCTTCGATTGGCTGTTCCGAGTAATGTTTTCGGAGTCTTTTTCTGTTCCTGATTTCAAGAAGGAGTAGATTTGGAACACACGCATACATACACAGTTTTTCGTCGGAGTACTTGTCAAAACCGATAAATGCTTGAAGAAGCCAATTTATAAAATGGCGTCATTCAGTAGTGTGTGTGTAAATTTGACAATACGATATTTTCATATTTGATTGGAATCAAAAAGGAGTGGAACAGTATGAAAATCCAATCAAAAACGACATAAGGGTCGCCCTGAACTGGCGAGTGAGGTAAAGAATAAACTGTCAAAGTGGCATAGGTGCTAAAATATTTTTTGGCTGTAAATTCACGTGCTACAGGTAATTCTAACAACTTCAAATTCACGTGCTACAGGTAATTCTAACAATTCAACATGTGCCCTTTGCGTAAGATTCAACGAACGAAGCTACTCGTATTGTCAAGATTTCAATTTTAAAATTCTCCAACAAGATCAGGGGCCACATTGGTCAACAGGAAAAACATCTAGACATTGTTTAAGCTGATGATAGATAGAGAAAGCTCGAGTTCATCTTATTGAAACTTCATCAGGTAAACTCTAGTTATTCCTTGCAACAGCCTTTTTTTGTGAGTTGAAATGCTTTGGGAACTTTTGGGTGTAAAAAGAAAGGAACTAATACGAGTGACCTAGAGGTTAACGTTAAAAATGTTTACCTCGTTATTTTGAAGATCCAGTGGTCAAGGCTAAGAGATAGACTGATAATTATATATATTCTACATTATGCGTATAAAACAAATAGCATTCGACAATGAATAATTGAAAGCGTCTTTGAACTCATCAATACCCCAGACGTTCCTATAGGCTCTAGCGTAAATGCTAGCACATGAATCAACCATGAAATCGATTCGGTAAAATATTAAACAATATTGTTGAAATTAGTGTTTGTGATGGCATTCCGATAAGAAAATGGCATCGGTTTCTATATTTTTAATAATAAACTGTCCCAATCTCTAGACCTTAGGCCGCTGTCAGTGCAATGTGCAAACATTTTTGTTTTTTAAAAATATTTCTTTTAATGGCTAGCGCGTCGTTTGATGTTATTGTTTTAAGTTTTATTTTGTTTGTATTCAATATTTCTTTCAAAACAAACCAACTCTTGCATAAAAAGGTAATGGAAACACATGACTATTAAGTTGCTTAAATTGCAGTCAATGGATGTAATTGATTTTGGTGTTGATTTCTTGTTCAAAAGCAATGGTTTAAACTGTCAAATTTTCCTTTATACTATAGAATATGTAAATCTTAATTATATTAAATCACTGAGATTTTATTGTTGTCAGATATTTGTAGTGATGTCATTTGTTATTGATGTTGTGAAAGATTTTGGTTGGGTCTTTAGCACGTCTTTTCTTGTTTTATGCAGTTTTATTTTATTTAAAATTCTTATTGTTGGTCATGCGGATTGGGTCAAAGAAGATTCTAGAATGTTTTTAGATTGAGTGTAGATTTTCAAAAAATTTGTATTGTATTACGATGTGAGAAATATAATGAATGTGTGTGTATAGGAAACTTTGATAGTAGGATTTAATTTTATGGACATGAATTCATGAATGGTTCTTTGAATCTTAATTAAAAATAATAACAAAATAAAGAGATACTTCGTGGGGAGAGTAGGTACCTCAATACGAAGTGTATTGTGTTAAGCTTCATGTGCATGTGCTCCTATACAATTGGCGTGTATTAATTTCCAATGCAGTTGTTTTGAGATGAATGTAGTAATGTTTTTGATTTTCGCGTCTTCAAATAAAAGAATTTAGGAATTTAAAAAAAATTGAGAAGAGATTTTATTTTACTGTGCGCTAATGCTTCAGTAATACAAAAATGTACATAATTTGATGTCGCACTAACTCAATTTTTGAAGTTTGGCACTTAAAGGTTAAACATTTAAGACAGCTTGAACTTTTATTGTTAGTGAAGAAATTTAGTTTCTAATTGAACTGTTTTTGCAATTATTTCTGTCGAAAATCTTTAAAAAAATTGTTAATCAAAAATATTGTTTCAAAATTAGGGAAAAGTACTTTTCCAAAAAGTAATAAAATTCCCACCATATGAAGTAGCTGATGGGTATGGGTAATATCTGGTGGCATTTTTTACAAAATTGTGATTGGCGGGATTTCGTTACGATCCCGATGTTCAGTCACCATCAGGCAGGCTTCAATGTTAACAGTTCTCTTGGGCAAAATAGTACTTTGGGTGACCCGCTTCAAGAGTTCTGAGGATCTAACTCAATTTTTTGGTTCTCTGTCCCACTTATACAACTTTCTTGCTTGTAAAGTCACCAGGCAGATACCAGTGTAAACTGCTTTCTTGGGCAACAATATACATACATAGATACCTGGGGTATGGCCCACTTAGCGGGTTCTTTGGTTTTGAACTCTCTTTTTGGGTCTTTTGAGCCAAAGGTGCATGGAAAGCACCAATCCAATAGCTTTCTGGGGCAACAGTGCCTTGGGTTGCACACTTCAAGGGTTCTCTGGATTTTGACTCCCTTTTTTCGTCTTTTGTCCAACTCCACTGATCCACTTATTGTATCTTCATATTTGTAATATCTTTTTCCTCTGTATACCCCTCACACAACTCCACTGCTCCGTTAAGGTTACGTTCGGACGCCAGGTAGGCACCAATATAAAGAGTTTTTTTTTTACATTTTTTCCCTAACTCCATTTTTTTCAAAAAATCAACAAAAAAAGTTTAGGAAAAAAGTTGTTTTTTTTAATAAAAAAAAAGTTAAAAAAAATTTTTTTTTAATAAATAATTCAAAAATAAAAATCTTACTTCATTATTTCTCCAAGTCCAGACCCTCTTACGTCTAGATAGACCCACCTCTGTCCAGTTCCAGATGCACCTCTGTGACCAGGGCCTCCCTCGACTAGGTACAGTCCCACTTCCAGCCAGGTGAACACTCGCACCTCTCTGACCAGGTCCAGAGTGACCTGTGCCCAGGTCCAGTCCAGAGTCCATACCCACTTCTGTCCAGGCCCAACCCTCCTTCGTCGTCCATCCATCAGGTCGACAGATGAAATTCCAGTGAAATCTCTTCACTAAAATTTTTACCTCAAGGTCTTGCCTCTACTGAGTTCTGACAAGAACTGAAAATTATTGCGGAATCCCTACTGCTTAAATACTTTTTTTCGTCCAATGAACTTGTTTTTGTTGTCGAAGAAATTAACTTTATTATTGAATTGTTTTTGCAATTTAATTTTTCAAAAAACTTTTTAAAATTTCGATCATTGATTAGGGCTATAGCCCACGGTAGGATTTTCATATTTTTAGAAATAAAAAAGTTACGAAGAAAGAAAATATTCTTTTACAAAATTGTTAATCGAAAATATTATTTCAAAAGTAGACAAAAGTACTTTTCAAAAATTATAAAAAATCTCACCAAATACAGTGGTGGTCCAGTATAACGAATGCCGATATAACGAATAATCGATATTACGAACACTTTTTGGAAGCCCATTAGTTATTCTATATAACGAACAAATTACGAATTAAACTAAACATTTTTAAGAATAATTACTTTTTTCTGTTACGGACACAAATTAGGAAAAGAAATTTGTGTAAACCGGCTCTTGATTTGTATCCTTGTGTAAGCCCCAAAACACCCATGATCAACCTACGCCACTGTAGGTTTGTTCGGGTACTTTCTGGGCTAAATTGGGCAGTCTGTAAAATTTTGAGGAGTGGAGATGCAATTCTCTCAGAGAGAAGTAAAACTGTGCAAAAGTACACGAACGCATAGAACCAAAATTTCTACCACTTTTTAAACGTCAACAAAAAGTAAACAAAACACCTACTAAGAAAATAAGAAAACAAAACCACAGCATGAGAATTTCTATTTTAACTTCAAATTCATCATTAAATTTGATATTTTTTACTAATCAATTAATAACATAGCATTAATTAATCACAAACTCAGCATTCTAGAAATGAAGAATTGAAATACACTTGAACACAAAATTTCTTTGTAATTAAAAAATATTCTGCTATGAAATATCAGTTTTTATTTTTCAGAAAGCACTTCACAATATTAACAAAATATAAAAAATGACAATTTAGTCACATTTTCTTTTTTTAAAGAGTTAAAAAACTTATTCAATAAAAAAAAGGACGAACAGATAAGAAAAAGTCACTTTTAACAAGAAAAAAAACTAAACTAAAAGTAAACAACGGCCATTTTGTTTATGTGTTGTTGTTCTCAACTCGCAGAACACAGCACTTACCATTTCTGCCCAAACAAATTCCTTGGGCAGAATTTGGCAAAAATTGTCAGGAAGGGGAAATGTTTTACTCTCTCTTGAGCGTTCTCTTCTGCCAAAAACTACACATTTTTTGCGTACGCGAACAGCTTTGGGCTAAATTTGGTAGATTTGGGTAGAATTTGGCTGTTTTGTGTGAGTACGCGAACAGACCTTGTATCTGCACTTTATTATGTGCTCAACATCTTGTACATAATATGTGGCTATCTCTTTATGTAAATGGACCAGATGTTATGTGAGAAAACCCCGTAACAACTGGCAATGCTTTGCGGTTGACTACGAGCGGTGTTGGTTTCTTTATCGGCACTTTTTAGTCAAGAGTTTAACTGTGCGGTCACTTGGACTGTCCAGTTAGTATACGAAATAAAGATTAAGCATTTTGATAAATTAAAGTCACGAGTTTTATTGAGTCGTCAATTACAAGAGATATTTGAGAATCTGCTTGGAACTATTCAGGCTACTTGGTAAAGGTGGAAGTAGGTAATCTGGTCATACTGACTTACTAGAAGCTCAGGTTGGGCTTACACTTGTATCCTTATAATATGAACTTTGTTTTGTTTTGCTTAACTTATCCTCTCATCTTTGCTTATTTAAAATAAAAAAATGTGTAAATTTTATTGTATTGGGCAATTTAATTTAATAAAGTGTTGAAAAATAAATAATAGCTCCTTATAGGTGGAAAAAAAGGGTTCATTATAACGAAATTTCGATATAACGAATTGACCTTGGTCTATATCATTCGCTATACTGGACCTCCACTGTAGTAGCAGGCTAGCAGGGTATAATATTTGGCGGGATTTTTCATAGTAATTGCGATCGGTAGCAAGGGCGCTTACAGGATTTCGATTAGGGGGGGGGGCAAACTCCTTAAAAAAAAAGTTTTGCTTTAAAATTCATTTAAAAGAAGACAAATTGCTTAATGTATGAAATATATTCTGATTAGGGGAAAGCAAGCACCCCTACCCCCCCCCCCCCCTTGCGGGGTTGGCTACGAAATCTTGCAAATCAAAATCTCGCATTCGAAATCTCGCATAACGAAATATCGCAATTACAAAATCTCGCTTTTCATAATCCCGCAATTACAAAATCTCGCTTTTCATAATTTCGCAATAACGAAATCCCGCAAACTAAAATCTCGCATTTCAAAATCTCGCAAAATTGAATTGACTTGCAACAAATAAATTTTTTAATCAAAATCTCGCAAATTAAAATCTCGCGCGAGATTTAAATTTGCGAGATTTTGATTAAAAAAATGTATTTGTTGCAATGCAATTCAATTTTGCGAGATATCCTACCTACTGCAAAATATATAATCCAGTGTCTGGGTACTTTAAGACCACACTGTTATTTATTAATTTGAACTTTTGATTTTCAATATTATTGCTTTCAAAAGAACAAGAAGGAGAGAGAACATAGAGATGGTACATCCAGTTGTAAAGTGTCATGTGCAAATCGCATTACTCGTATTTGGCCTTGAACAAGAAAATACTTTTAGTTCCATTATGAACGCGTAAATGACTATAGAGGTTATTAACAGTAATAAAGGATGTACACATTTTTTTTATTGACAGGTACAGTTATTAGTTGGAAGGAAAATTATCCAAAGTGCTCTTGGGTAGGTATATTCTCAAAAAAAAAAAAAATTCTAAAAGTCATGTGTGATTCGTTGCTGTGAAATTTGAAGTTGCGAGATTTTGATTTGCGAGATTTTAAATTGCGAGATTTTGGTTGAAATTTGCGAGATTTTTAGGTTCAAACTGTAAATGCGAGATTGTGAAAAGCGAGATTTTGTAATTGCGAGATTATGAAAAACAAGATTTTAAATCTGCGAGATTTCGTTATTCGAGATTTTTAAAAAAATGCGAGATTTCGTTATTCGAGATTTTGGTTTGCGGGATATCGTAGCGCTCCCCCCCTTGCGAACGCCCTTTATCAGCAGGGTTTTGTGAAGCGGGATTTCGTTACGATCGATCCCCAATCGATGTTTAAACTAAAAAAATAGTTCTTCGAAAATTCCGTTTATTTATATTTATACAAAAACTCGAACTCTTCAATTTCCCCTTCCCAGAACTAAATTCACATAATATCGTTTTCTTCAGATGACTTTTTTCACACCACACGCGATACGATTTCTCCGATTATTGACTGAATGTTTGTACCGCAACACAGTGGGTACCTCCATAGGACAAAATTAGAAAAATTAAATGTCATTAATCATAAGAATTCAAAGCCCACAAATATTTTGACGCATTATTTTATTTGCATTCCTTTAAAGCCATTTAAATTTAACATATAATTACTTACGATATATGTAGGTAGGTACTATAGGGCAAGTTTAGGATTCGTGAAAAAAAAAATTAGATAACAATCAAACATGACATTACGATTATAGAGAACATGAAAAAAGTGGGTGACACAATTCTGTATGTCTGTCTGTCTGGTTGTACCTTAGGGGTGTCGGACTTTTTTTTTATATTCAAAATGGGTATGGTGGATCTTGTAAAGGGTTTCGAAAGACGAAATTTTTGTTCTGGCACATTTTCCAAACCGGAATTTTGAGACCCCGCGGCCGATTTTAGTAAAAAAACAGCACAATTCGAAAAATTGGTCTGGGAAACCAATAACATTTTGGTGCAGGGAACTAAGTCCCCGGGAACCAAGTCCACCGAGGGATTAGGTTCTCATTTAATGGGAACTAAGTCCACTTCAGCGAAGTGAACTTAGTACTCATAGAAGGTGGGAACTAAATTCCTCAAAAAGTGAGTGGTTTTAATTTAATTCCCACTTGCAAGTAAAAAATTCAAAGTTTCTTTAAATGCAGATTCCTTAACTGCAAAAGAAACTTTGCATACACTCAGCCTCACATCTACCCCAAATCCTATAGTGAGCTCAAGCAGGGGGGTTGCAGAGGGGCAGCATGCCCATATACTCCTCACTATTTATTCGTCGTAATGCTTCGTCTTACATAAATACAGTGCTAGCACACAGCATTACGGGGAATAAACAGTGAGGTATGTTTGGGGGGGATGCTGCCCCCCTGCAACCCCCCTGTTTGGGCTCATTATAGGATTTGGGGTAGGTGCAAGGCTGGGTGCATGCAAAGTTTCCGCGCAATTTTGAATTTTTGTAATTTTTATCGTTGAAATTTAGTTCCCTCTTCATATTTCAAAATGTGTACTTAGTTCTCATAAAGAAGTGGACTACTTACTCACCTTGCCTGGGAACTAAGTCCACTTCCCTAAAGTGGATTTAGTTTCCATTGAATGAGAACTAAGTCCCTCGGTGGACTTGGTTCCCGAGGACTTAGTTCCCTGCACCTAAAATTTGCGTGGATATGTGCTCAAAATACTTACAATGTTAAATTTTGGCTTTCTTTTCTCATATATATTGACCGAACATCAATTTAAGAATGCTGTATAGTGTTAAGAAAGCAAGTTTCAACCAATTCGAGCTTTCCATTTAGAAAAAATAATAGAAAACATCTAGAAAAAAGATCTGTTTCTCATGAACATTTAAGGTAAAAAGTTGTGTCATGATATTTTGACAAGCAGATTTGAATGCTATTTTCTTAGCAACAGGTTACAAAAGCAAATAAAAATTATTATAAGTTACTGCGATTGTTTTTTCAGACCGCTTTTTAACCTACAAACGGCCGCGGGGTCTCAAAATTCAATTTAGCCAAATGTCCCAGAACAAAAATTACTTCTTTCTAAACCCTTTACAAGATCCACAATACCCATTTTGAAAATAAAAGATAAACAAAATTCCGACACCCCTATTGTACCTCAACCTACATCCTAAACCACTAAAGCAATTTTCTTCAAATTTTGGACTTAAGGTTTTTTGTAACTCTCCTGAGGAGAAATTGAAACTTTTTTTAGCTCCAAAAATAACGGTGCTTGCCATACAACCATTAAGTTACAGCTAATTTATCTCGAAAACGACTCCAACGATTTTGATAAGAAAAATCAGTTTATTATTTTATATATGGTGTACTTTTTGGTATACAAAAAAATTTCCAAAAACTGTTATTAACGGTACCTGCCATAACTTTTTTTTATTTTCTATTTTCTTTTTAACGGCTCAACCTATTTTAATCAATTTTTTTTATAAAAAAGCTCACTTAAAATGTCAAAAATATTGCATATCAAAATTTTGAAGAAAGTAAATTTTGGATTTTTTAAAAAATATAAAATTTTTTTTTGAAAATTCAATATTTTGAAAACGGGTTGATGAATTTTTTTGAAAATAATTTCGTAAATGTAGGAAAATTAATAAATACTCAAAACTGGAATCCCGAAATTTTGTTTTAAAAATATAAAAAAAAAATTATATATGAAAAAATAGTTTTTTAAGAAAACCGCTCCAATGATTTTAATTTTTTTTTGCATATATTCCTATTTTTTCAAGTACTAAAATGGCATACTTGGTTTTTAGCGCTTAGCTATTTTACTAGTTGTTTATACAAATTTTAAGAACGATTTAAATGTTTTTTATATATTTTTCTACATTCTTTTTTAATATTTTTTATATAGTTGTTCTATAGTGACTTGCGTATTTTAAAAGTTCTTAAGTTCCAAGCAACTTGAACATAAGAGCAAGTACGTGCGATCAAGTCGTGCATTTTATACACTGGGGCCTTGTGATATTCATAACATGTGTTATTAAAGTCTGAGCAATATCTAATTGTTATAATTATTAAACAAGAAGGTCAGCACTTTCAAAAAACATAAGTGCTTTTCATATGAGCTGCGAATAGCGATCTGCGATTTGCGAATGGTCGTGCGATTTGAAATTTCTTTCACATGAGTGACCGCCGACAGACACGAATTGTCACCCATTAAAATAGGTGCTAAAAATAATTTGAGGTTAGATTCAAGCGAATTTTTCCTTTGCAGATTTGTGTAATGCGTCCTGATGTTGTGGATTGCGAATAAGTGTTTGACAGCTCGCAGAATATATTCGTTGGTCGCGTAGAAAATATAAAAATACTAAATTTAACAATTTTAACTAGTTTTGGTTCGTGTTTTCTTTTTTTTAAATTGTAGATGAGATCGTTTATTCACTTTGTCGAAAAGTTAAAGCACGAATTTGTTGATATTTGTGCTTGGAATTGCTTAAACAAATTTACTCGCATTTGCAGCTCGCAGCTCATGTGAAAGGCACTCTACATTCGATTGTTTAATACCTTAAAGCGTCATTGTAATAGGACCCCTGTGCGAAGCTCTTTCTGTAACTTTTTTGTATTTAGTAGGTGCTGGTTATCAATGCGTAACGATTTGCAGTTTTTTAACCAACCAAATCCTGGAAAACATCAAATACAGTTGGCCAATTATTATACTTTTTACTATTTATTTATTTTAAACTAAATTAGTATTTATTCATTATTTATTTATATTTTATCCAATTAAGCAAACAAATAAAACTAAAAATATAAATTGAATATAGTTTTTAATCACATATACAAAAAAAGAACCCTTCAAAAATACCCTTGTTTCAACGATTTTTCCCGATACACCCTCCAAAAGTGGGGGTGGCAAAAAATTGCTGCTTTTCCAAAAAGGCATTTTCTACATATTCCGTTGTATATTTTCCATTCTTTTTTGCAAGCTATTTAATAAATAAGATTTTTGTTAAAAACACCGTCAAAAGTGCGCGTGGTAAATATTTTGCATTATTACTTTTATTTAATATTTTTACGGCAACTGGTTTCGTTTTCTGAGAAATTGTTCCAAAAATCAAATATTTTATAAAAAAATGCCTCCAAAAGTGGGTGTGGCAGACAATTTTGTATATGAAATTACGTTATCTACATCTTTCTAGAAGAACCCATCCCTCATTTATTTCAAATTTAGGCAATTAGAAGACCTTTTTTTTAAAGTGGGCGTGTTAGTGGGCGGAAATTTACTCTGATGATACATTATGCTATCCTTAACCATGCCTGAAAATTTCTTTCAAATCGGTTGACTGGTTCAGATTTTATATATTTATAACCGCCTCTCCATACAACTTGAACCACTGTGCGAAAGTTTAAAACTCGGTTTACACCGATCCTATACCATTTCGATACCGCAATTTTCATGGTTTCTCTACGATTTGTATCGAAAAATTTACAGAACGAAGCACGAGGGTACAGAATAGTTAACTAGCCAGCAGTAAATTTTAGGGGTGAACGCATAACCAAAAAACTAGTATGACGGACGAATACAGAAGTCTGGCCGTCTGGGTACCTTTTGCAAATAAAAATCAAAAATATTTTTTTCTAAATAAGTAAGTAGCAAGTGTTGTACCATTTTGAAATCTTGATGAAATGGGCCAATTTTTTTAAATAACTTACTGAGGGTGGAATAGTATATTTTTTTTCTTTTTTTTTGAATACGAAGTGCCAAAATTAACTTAACTTTTTTTTTGAAAGATGACTCAGTCACACACACAGAAAAAAAACGAAGGAAAATCAACAAAAACAATAATTATTCAACATTTTTTGCCAATGGGAACCTTCCACACACGGAGATAACACTCATCCACTGGGCCAACTCGCTAGGCAAAAAACTAGTGCCAAACGTAAGCTTGAGGTATTTTTAACTTGGAATCAATATCAATACCTTCCCGTAAGAATGTATTAAGCAACATTTTCAAAATTTTAAATTAAAATTTTAAAAACCTCTTGCTTAATTATTTATTTGTGTATTTTGTTGTATTAAACAGATTTATGAAGGGATTTTGAGTATAAATAAATAAATAAATAACTGAACAAGAGTTTTTTGTTGATGCCTTTAGTTTTTTGCAAATGTTGGTCGATTAATACTTTCTTACGGAAGGGTATCGATATGTAAATCATTTTATTTTACTTATATTTCAATGTTAAAATGAGTTCAATCCTTTTATTTCAACATGGTCTCACACATGAATTAATTTGTATATGAAACCGTTATGATTTAATAATATTTCCCTTAGAACAAAAAACATGTTGAATCAAAATAAAAAACTTTGTTTAAGTGTTTGCCCGTTTGTTTTAACATGAAAACGCTTTTTTTTACATGAATTTCTTTTAACTTGGAATTTATATACGAATCATTTTTTTTTAACACAACTTCAAAGTTAAAACAAAGCGAAAACTGTTTAATATAAAATAAATTTCCTGTTTATTTGTATTTCAATTTTAACTTAACAGGATTAAGTCATAAATTAACGCCTTGAAATGTTAAAATAAAATGAAAACGAAATGAAATCAATTGATTAAAAAATTCATCTTTTTTATCGAAATCAATAATTCGTCATGTTGATCTTACATTGCGTTTTTTTTCTGTGTGCACTTTATGTTTCTTTCGAAACTTACAATATTTATGTTTGGTTTTATAATTGCGATGGAATACGAAGTGCCAAAATTAACTTAACTTTTTTTTTGAAAGATGACTCAGTCACACTTTATGTTTCTTTCGAAACTTACAATATTTATGTTTGGTTTTATAATTGCAATGGAATACGAAGTGCCAAAATTAACTTAACTTTTTTTTTGAAAGATGACTCAGTCACACTTTATGTTTCTTTCGAAACTTACAATATTTATGTTTGGTTTTATAATTGCGATCAATAGCATGGCTATTAAGAATTTCGTAAAAAAAAAATTAATTTGGAAAATTGTGACCAAAGTACCAAAAACTTTGGCCTAGGGTATCGATTTTCATTACTTTTCTAAATATTGCTATTATTACTTTATTATTTTTCTCAGTACAGGTATAACCTTCCCTATCACCCTGTTCTGGATTGACGTTGAGTTTCGGGACGCCCTGTATGTACATGTGCAAGTTATATCGGAACCGCATGTGTAATTCAAGCCATACAGGGCCGTTATGTCCAAAATAATTTTTAAATTCTATAATGGCACACACTTATATTTTAAATTAAGCCAACACCATATGACATATACATATATATTAACATTATTATTGGGTATTTTATTTAATTTTAAAGTTGTAGATGTCTCTCCTAAGGTTTAATAGGTTCTTTCTAATTTTAATATTCCATTTACATTTCATTCCATTAATATTTCATAATATTTCGAAACTCATAGGAGGAACTAAGAATTTATTTTTCAAGAATATGTCAACAAATTTCCATATCAGTATCATTCTTCATACGTAGAAAGAAACAAAAATATATTAAAGGGTCAAGGACTCAAAAATTTACTAAACAATGTTTAACCAAATTTATCAATAATGATGCAGCACTATTAATTAAAAATTAAAAAACATTTACGTAAAAGATGACAGAACTCTTAGATATATTACGTCAGGAATTTCATCATTGTCTTGCTTTTTTCATTTCAAAGCTATTGAGAACAAAATACCAACAATGGTGTAGAGATTTGGAAACTAATCTTTGTTGAAGTTACTAGGCAATTAATAAGATGATGTTGATTAATTTTCAATCAGTAAAGTTTGAAGAAATTATTTACAAATTGCAATATGTATGTAGGTACATATGAGATAATTTCTGGGCCAAGAGACCAGAGCAGTCTCGGACTCGGAAACTAAAACGAGACAGAGATTATACCAACTTCAAAGCATCTAAAATGAAACTGAGGCGATATCATGGTTCTATTCTCGAATCGGGATAATTTGAATATACACTCCTCGTCAACTGAATACGCACAAACATTTTTTAATAAACTTTATCCATTTTTCCCAAACAGTGATGGTTATTATGCCATCTGTTGATGCTAACTATTCCCTTAAGATGTTAAGCAGATAATTCCGAAAGAATTATCCAAAAACAACCGTGAGTTTTTCTTCAACCACTTGCAAAGTGTTTTATATGCAAAGTAGGAGTTTTTTTTTAGTCAACTGAATAGGTACAACGCCATTTTCTTCGTTGTTTATAAGTTTTTTGGAGTGCTTGACAGTTTAAATTAACGATTTTAGTGTTTTCAGTAAAATTTAATTCTTGATTTCAAATTTTAAGAAAAATGAGTAGATCTACGTGTCTTAACAGTGTTGAAAAAGCTAAAACCGATTTACTTAGAGACCAAGGCCTAACTGGACGTGCAATAGCTGATAAAGTTGGCCGAAGTTTTAATGTAGTTTATTCTTACTTGAAAAATAAAGATGCATATGGCAAAAACATGAAGGGAGGTAAGAAAACAGCAACAACAGCAGCTGAGAGACGAAGAATTTTAAGATATGCATCAAATTCTTCTGATTCTGTGGCAAAAATAAAACAAAAAGTCGGCGTAAACGCAAGTTGCTCAACAGTATTAAGAGTAATCAACAAATCAAGCCATCTTAAACGAATGAAACTTAAGAAAAAACCACCACTTGACGAGAGACGGAAAATGTTGCGATTAGATTTTTCAAGACTTCACATGAGTTGGAAAAAAGAATGGTATCACGTGGTTTTTTCAGATGAAAAAAAGTTTAATTTCGATGGCCCTGATGGGTTCAACTTCTATTTTCACGACTTAAGAAAAGAAAAAAGATTTTTAAAGCGCCATCATAGTCGTGAAGGAGGTGTCATGATATGGGGAGCAGTCAGTTATTATGGAACAGTTGAGCTCGAGGTTGTAACATCAAGAATGACAGCAGCTGGGTATAAAGTAATTTTGGAAAGAAATTTTCCTAAATTTTCTAACATCTTTGGGCCCATAAACTGGACCTACCAACATGATAATGCGCCTATTCACTCAGCGCGCATAATAAAAACATGGATAGAGGAGCAACAAGTGCAGCTGCTTCAATGGCCGCCGTACTCACCTGATCTAAACATCATAGAAAATGTCTGGGGATGGTTAGTACGCAAAGTTTATGAGGGTGGTCGTCAGTTCGAAGACAAAGAAACCTTAATTTCTGCAATCAAATTAGCGTGGAGCGAAATTTCGTTAAATTACATTAAAAAGCTATACGATTCCATGCCGGATCGAATTTACGAAGTAATTAAAAATAAAGGTGGAAGTACCCACTACTAAACTTAAACAAAAACTTGTTTCATTCCATTCCAATACCAATTTTAATTTTTGTACCTATTCAGTTGACTCAAAAAAAAACTTCTACTTTGCATAAGTTACACTTTGGAAGTGGTTGAAGGAAAAACTCACGGTTGTTTTTGGATAAAACTTTGAAATTCTGTTATTTATATGTTACGAAAATTTGTACCATCAACAGATGGCATAATAACCATCACTGTTTGGAAAAAATGGATAAAATATATTCAAAAATGTTTGTGCGTATTCAGTTGACGAGGAGTGTATTAATTATTACTTTAAACTTATTGGCCGAAAAAGTTCAAGTCGATTTAGTACATACGATGTTTAAGGTATTGTTGTATAGTGTGAACAGTATTATTTGTCATTTTTAGGAGACAATTTGCAGGTGTGTACATCTGTGAAGTTAGCAGGGCAAGGGGCAACCTTCACCTAGGCAAATGGGACTTTGACAAGAATTAACATTTGATTTTTTGCATTTTTGTTTGCGTTTCTTTTCCCCCATCTTGCAGTTCACCAAATAAGGGTGCAATTGAGTGACTACACAGTGAAGTTGGCAGGTCAGTATGATTTTTTTTTTCAAATTAATGACTTGAAAATTTGAACCTAGCCTATTCTTGAAATGCAAGAAAATGCAAAACCAATGCAAAAACAGAACAAATTCATGTCAAGGACCCATTCGACTAGGTGTAAGGTGCCCTGCTAACTTCACAGATGTCAGTTGTTTGGCGTTTCATGCACTTTTAACACTCTAATGCCGTTTTTGATTGGACGTTCGGAGTACTCCTTTTTCAATCCATTTTTACTCCTACTAATCTAAAAGCCTTCGATTGGCTGTTTCGAGTAATGTTTTCGGAGTCTTTTTCTGTTCCCGATTTCAAGATGGAGTAGATTTAGAATACACGCATACATATACAGGTTTTCGTCGTATTACTTGTCAAAAGTGATGAATGCTTAAAGAAGTCATTTTATAATATGGCGTCATTCAGTAGTGTGGTGTATGTAAATTTGACAACACGATGTTTTCATATTCTATTGGAATCGAAAAGGAGTAGAACAGTCAGAAAATCCAATCGAAAATAACATTAGTAAATTTGAAAACTAGTGCAGAGTTGTTTGAAATAACCTGCGAAAATGTTCAATCGGAAAACTATGCTACCGTTGCACATAGGAGTACTTGCCTACAAAACTCGGCCAAAAGTCAATTTCCAATTGTAAAAATTGAAAGGGGAACTTTTTCCAGACAATAGCTAAGAACCCATGGAACAATAGGCTAAAATATTTTTTTTATTGCTCAACATATTTTGGCTATGATATATTAGTTCAAAGTCTTCGATTACGAATTTGTCACTTCTTATTGCAATCAACCTTCAAAAAATTTGAAGAAATTCTTGGTAGCTATATAAAAATCAACTACAGATGTTTACTATTATATTGAGCCATTTTTACGACAAATATTTCAATATTTATTTTTTTTCGAATTTTTGTTCTAAAAATGCAAAAAAAAACACTATTTTTGTTGGTTCTTTTTCATTGGGAAGTAATTTTTTATAGATGTCGGTGGAATTGGGTTCTCATTTGTATATGGGTGGATAAAATAAACCATCAAGCTTCATTTTCCAAAAGAATCGGCTGCGGATTTTTGCGGATGTAGTTGTTTTTTGTCATATCGTATTCCCACTTTTATGCCCATTCAAACTGACTATTTGTGCTGTTATTTTTCTTTGGGATTTAATTTTTTTTTATTTTTTGGAGATATTTGGTAATTATTTGTATAAAATATGTTTAAGCAAAGCTCCCAGTATTGATAAAAAAAAATATTGGCTGCAACTTTGATCCTTTTTATGTTTTTTAGTCATATCGTATATCCGATTGTATGCATTTTTTCTTGTTTCCAGTTGAAAAACTAAAAAAACTTTAAATTTTTTTTTTGTTTTAAAAGAGGGTAAATTTATTAAAAACGGTATTTATTACATGGTTTAAGATGAAAATATTGCAATCAAGACAAAAAATAATTTTGTCCAGTTTTTGCATACAAATACTCGTATGTGCGTTGTATGAAAAAAGGATGTGTAAAGGCCTAAATTCAAAAATTGAGCTAGTACCATAATTGAAACCGTTAAATAGTTTCTTATTTTTGTGTAAAGACTAAAACTCACATATCCAATTGCAAATACCTGATACTACAAACGCATATTTCACTAAGCATTAAAGTCGCAAGCTAATTTCTCTGAGTAATCACTAAAATTTCTATAACTTATCCGCATTGTAAAATAACATCAGTTTTTTTTTTTTAATAAGAAATCTTTCTTTTTACTTTGAAGGCAAGAATAGCAAAAACATTAAAATTCATTTATCTCAAAACTGCTAAAATGGAGATACGCTCTTTTTTCTTATGACGTCAGTATGGTAAACCACAATCGAAAATAAATACCCTCCATAATTTATCTGCATTGTGGTATTCATTTTTTCTTAGAAATACAACCGAATTGTGTTTGTTACTTCATTCTACATGTGCCTTATATTGGGAAATAAGGTTGACCGTACAAATATCCCCATCGCACAGTGGTCGGAAATCAACATTTAGCGCGAACTAAATCAAAAATTGAAGGTCCAAATCACCATGACTAATGTTATCTATCGTAGGTGGGAATACATCCGCGTACCCACTGATGACCTTGGTTTTTTTTTTAAAGGCCGAAAATAACTAAAAGACCCGTTAGTTGAACGATTCAACCAATATTCGCAGCATGATATGCCAAAAATGTCGAAAATTGTGGCCTTTTGTGACGATTCTAAAATGAATTGTAAGAGATGAATTAGCACGTAAATGCACTTTATTTTTGTACTATCTTGAAAAGAAGCGACTCCCTAACGATATTAGAGCTGTCTTAACACTTGCAAACACTTGCGATTTTTCTATGCTTAACTCAAAAGAATAATAACCAAAAAATCCTTTTTAATTTGGTCCTCACTTTACAGCTTCTTGAATTTATTAAGAAAATATTTACCGTTATATACCTTATCTTTGGTTTTAAATTATGAAAATAATTTTAAGTTGAATTTTCACACCCGTTACAAATGATAAACAATTCAAAATTAGCATACCATACTGCGAATAATGGTTGCATCGTTCAACTAACGCGTCTTTTAGTAACATCTTCGACCTTTAATAAAAAACCAACGTCATCAGTGGGTACGCGGATGTATTCTACGTACGATAGATAACATTTGTCATAGTGATTTGCACCTTCAGTTTTTTATTTAGTTCGCGCTAAATGTTGATTTCCGACCACTGTGCATCGGAGTGATCGACATCATTTCCATTTACTAACTTTTTTTTGCGAAATAAAGTCGAACTCAATTGTTCTTATACATACATTATATCAGAGCGCTCACCTGAGCAGACAAATCCAAAATTTTATGGGGGTGAGAGATTTTCATTCTTTTGCTAAAAGTGTTCTAAATTTTTGTCCACTACTGTGCCTACATTATGAATCTTCATTTTAGTAAATCTGAAAAAATTTATAAAATGGCGCCATTTAGATAAGTCAAAGATTATTCTTTATATGTGGAGCCAGAAAGAGTATGAAATCCATTTTCGCGATTGAAAGCCCTCATTTGAACACTATCTTGGAGAAATTGCTATTAAAAGTCTTCTGCGATATCTTTAGAACCATAAGCTGGCAAAAAAAATTGGAGGTAATTTTTTTAAGAGAACTACATTCGGGAACTATAAATGAAAACATAATTCAAAGTTAAAAGTTCAAGTGAGCTCAACTCCATTATGCGTTTCGCCCAGGCACGATAGTTGGGCTCATCAGTTAGATGACTATCGTACCCTTCTAAGACGCAATTTTGTATCGATGTTTACCGACTAATATAAAAATCACAGCATTAAGATACTATGAATTTGGTTAAATTCAGACACTTAGAATTTCAAATGCCCGCGCTCAGGCTTTTTATAATAATTGAATATGAAGAAAATTTGAAAAGAAATTCTTCTGTTTAAGTGGAGTGACCGAATATATAATTCAAAGTTAAAAGTTCAAGTGAGCTCAACTCCATGATTGCGTTTCAGAAGAATTTCTTTTCAAATTTTCTTCATATTCAATTATTATAAAAAGCCTGAGCGCGGGCATTTGAAATTCTAAGTGTCTGAATTTAACCAAATTCCCTTAGAATAATAAAATTCATAGTATCTTAATGCTGTGATTTTTATATTAGTCGGTAAACATCGATACAAAATTGCGTCTTAGAAGGGTACGATAGTCATCTAACTGATGAGCCCAACTATCGTGCCTGGGCGAAACGCAATCATGGAGTTGAGCTCACTTGAACTTTTAACTTTGAATTATATATTCGGTCACTCCACTTAAACAGAAGAATTTCTTTTCAAATTTTCTTCATATTCAATTATTATAAATGAAAACTACATTCTGTAACGAAACTATCCATGCTGCACCACTTCCTCTACTTTGCTTTTATTTTAATTACTTACAATTCACACACACCATGGGCACATGATGACACAGCCAAATCGACATCATTATTTCTCGTTCATCACTTTAACAGTTCACATTTAGTCTTTACTGAAGATTTAACATCAGGAGTTGCTTAGATGAACAAAAATCACAACGTCAGTAGTTAGACAACAGTAATAAAGGTGTTTTTATTGATAATTTTAATTTTAACTCCGGTCGTAGGCAATAGTGGGGGAGTTAGTGCTCGATATATGGGCATACCCTTCATTTCGATCTGACGTGTTGAGCTTTAGTAATCTAGTAGTTCATATCCTAACCTTACTTTTAAGAAGTGTTGCCAAGACAGTAACACTGTCAGAACGACAAGAGAAGGGTTGCCACTTACAAGCTTAAATCCCGAAATGTTGCTTATAAATCTAACTTTTCTTGGCTTTTCTAATTTTCTTTCCCAAAACGAGGGGTGGGAGAAAATCAATAATGTAGTCTCTATGGTTTCGAGGCTGCTGAATCCAACGGAAGTTTTCGGGTCATCGCCCAACCCTTGGTTAGATCTATAAGCAACATTTCGGGATCTTAGCTGGTAAGTGGCAACCCTTCTCTTGTCGTTCTGACAGGGTTGCCACCTTGGCAACACTTCTTAAAAGTAAAGTTAGGACATATCCTGCACTAACGCCCCTACTAGCAGTACTATGATACTATTTGGCGGGATTTTCAATACTTAAAATAAAATAAAATTGGAAGAATATTGTTGCTGATTTCCAAATTTAGTATTTTTTGGAATTAAATATATTTTTCAGAGAAAAGAATTTTACGCGGGATTGTGTCTGGCGGGAGATTTCGTTGCTCTCCCGGTAAAAATTGATTTTCTATTCTGGCGGGAGATTTAGTTTCTCTCCGATTGAAATTGGTTTTATATTTGTTGGGTTTGGGTGACGGGGTGAGGTGGTCTAGACCGGGATAGAGGTGGGTCTGGATCTGGACAGAGGTGGGTCTGGATCTGGACAGAGGTGGTTCTGGATTCTGGACAGAGGTGGGATTTTTTTTATATAAAAATATAAACTTTTCGACTTTTTTTTTTTTTATTTGAAAAAAATCACTTTTTTCCTAAATTTTTTTTTGAAGAAAAATTCAATCAAAAATTAAGCTTTTCTCAACTTTTTTTTCGTTTTTTTAATTTTTCTTTGAAATAAGAATGATAGGTGCTGTTGCTCAAGTAAACTTGTCATTGGCGCCTGCAAGGCCACTTTGAATACCCGAAGCGGAGCAACGGAGGTGCGTGAGCGAGACAGAGGACCCAAAAGGGAGGATTAAAATCCTGAGAACCAGTGAAGCAGGCCACGCAAGGGACTGTTGCTCAAGAAAACTTGACATTGGCTATGAAACTCACTAAAAGCGTTATATTTATAATCAAGGAAGTACCACCTTTCAATTGATGCATCGCATTATATGAAAAATCGACTTTTATCTTTGAACGCGATGTGCTGCTACACTAAGAGTCGTAGAGGCATCAAAGTTGACACCTTTAAACTTGATTTTTGGCTAAACTATCCGTTCTAGCGATTTATAAAATGCATATTCGTGCAGGAAGTGCCAGTTAGACCGAGAGCCCACAGCAGATTTTGGGTGTGAACGATAGCAGAAAAAGAAGTATAGGCGTCGAAAGCTCCATTAAAGACTATTAAAAAAAATCAAAGTTTTGCAGTCCACAACTGGGGCCTTTGCGAGTAACAGTGCATCGAAAAAAAAATATGAATGCAACTTCGAGGAAAATCGTGTTAGCCGAAATTGGTTTTCACCCCTCCCTAGATAAGCTCCGCGGATCCCATATCACGGAATTTGAGATCATTTGAGTGTTTAATTCGCCCTGCCAGACTGTTTAAAAAAACCGTTTTTCACTTAGAATTTTGAATTTTTTAAACGGTCCGGTAGAGCGAACTATACACTCAAATGGTCTCAGATTCCATGATATGTGATCCGAGAAGCTTCTCAAGGGATGAGTGAAAACCAATTTCGGCTAACACGTTTATCCTCGAAGTTGCATTCATATTTTTTTTTCGATGCACTGTTACTCGCAAAGGCCCCAGTTGTGGACTGCAAGACTTTGATTTTTTTAATAGTCTTTAATGGAGCTTTCGACGCCTATGCTTCTTTTTTTGCTATCGTTCACACCCAAAATCTGCTGTGGGCTCTTAGTCTAAAATAAAAAGCTTTTTTTTAATTTTAACTTAAACAAATAAATTGGCGCAAAAGCTGCTTTTTTTTTAATTTGTAGAAAAATTTACAAATTAAGTTGTTTTTTTTTATGAATTTTTCAAAAAAAAAATTTTGTTTAAGCTATTTTTTTCAATAAATTTTTCGAAAAGATAAAAATTATCCTTTGTCCCAGTTCCAGACCCACCTCCAGAGCCTTTGTCCCAGTCCCAGATCCACTTCATACCTACCATCGTCGTCGAGGGAGGCGACATCGACGTCGTCATAGCCGACATTGTCGTCCGTCCAGATTCAGACCAGTCATCCGTCCAAATCCAGACCATAGCCGTCCGTCCATAGATCCAGATCCAAACCATAGTCAGATAGACCAGCGTTTCCCAAAGTGAGTTTTCAGGGTTCCACAAATTTCTTAAAGTATAAGTAAAATACAAAAAAAAAAAAAAAAAATCAAAATTTCCACAAAAAAAAAATTGAACAAATTTTTTAATCGAAGTTTGAACTTCAAAGTCATAAACTGTTTCATGAGTAAACACATCATTAACTGGGGAAAATGTATTGATATATGCAGCGGCGGAGCCGCAGCAATGGTGGGAAAGGTTAAAGGGGTTGTTTCAAATATTAATAAAAACTTTGCCCCAAGAAGTACCAGCAGTCATTGTATTTTCCATCGTTATGTAATTGAAAAGAATGCCAACTGATTTAAAAAAAGTTCTCGGTGAAGCTATGAAAATAGTAAATTTTGTAAAGAGTTGTCCTCTCCAATCGAGATTGTTTAAATTAGTATGTAAAGATACGGGCAGTCAGTACGAATCGCTTCTTCTTCACACTGAAATCCGATGGCTTTCCAGAGGGAAAGCTTTATCCAGGTTATTTCAACTTCGTGATGAGTTGAATGTTGAATGTGTTCAAACTGCAAACCTCTTTGATGTATTGCATGATGGTGAGCAATGGATTACGAAATTAGCTTTTCTTGCAGACATTTTCGAGAAGTTTAACGAAACTGCTACAGCTCTGCAGGAAAAATCAATTACAGTATGTTTGCGAGAGACAAACTGGCAGCTTTGAAAAGAAAAATTAATTTCTGGCTCTTAGCCCATAGTTAATTTGTGGTCAAAAAGGCTCTTTGCGAGCAAATTGTGGGGTATTTTTTATATTTTCCTTCCTATATGTTTTCGGGGGTGGTGAAACCGAGGTTTGCCAACAAAATTTCGTTACGCAACATGGAAAAAAACGCAAAAATTGATGCAAAAATGCATTTTTTGGGAGTTTTTCACTTTGGCTCGAAAACTACCTAAGGTTTTTTTCTGCGACAACCCATTTAGACTCCAGCGGCTTAGGTAGTAAGACGAAAACCAACGATTTCTCGAAGACGAATTAAGGTAATTGAAAGTTTCATATAGAATTTTGAAGCAAAACATTCACACTTCAGAATGACCATAAACATTTTTTCGAAAAAAAAATTACCTCGAACCCAGCGCGTCAAAGACCACAAGTATATCTTCGTTCATGTTACAGACAAAAATTCAAATTTTGTCACACAAAGCAATTTCTTAGCGCTTTCGAGTAGATTTTCGAAAACAGTTAGGGCTGGCCACGATACCACAAGTCTTGGTATCGTTTGGTATCGGTATCGGAAACCGAGACCATACCGAGACCAAACCAGCTTCAAAACACCCAAAACGACACCGAGACCATACCGAACCTTAGGTACCGAAATTTACCGAGACTCTCGGTGGTATCGTTTGGTATCGGCAGAAAAAATGGATTTTTAAATATAAGTATTAATTAATAACTTTTTGTTCTTGTTGTCTCGGCTCTAACGATCTGCATGATAGTCTCAAAGTTACTTGTTTTTAGCTAGAGGAAGGCTAAGGAAGTGATTTAAGTAAAATGCACCCACTGCCACGCCTATTTTTATTTATATCTTGATTTCTCAGGAATTGCTTATACGATTGGGATGAAATTTTTATAATTTTCGTAAACGACTGAATGCGACCGAGACCGATACCAAACTTAGTCATACGAGACCGAGACGAGACTTAATAATACGAGACCGATACCGAGACGGTACCGACATTTTTCAATTTAAACGATGCCGAGACGATACCAATAAAAGTCTCGTTTGGTTTGGTATCGTGGCCAGCCCTAAAAACAGTAAAAATACATCAATTTTCGACAAGCGTTTGAGTCGAAATGGGTTGTCGCAGAAAAAAACCTTGAATAGGGATTTATTGTAAATTGTGTATGCTTTCAATGGTAGCTTGATGTATTTTACGAATAGTTGGTAGTTTTCGAGCCATTAGTGAAAACCCCCCAAAAAATGCATTTTTGCATCATTTTTTGCATTTTTTCCATGTTGCGTCATGAAATTTTGTTGGCAAACCTCAGATTCGGATTCAACACCCCCGAAAATATTAAGGAGCGAACAAATCAAAACTACCCCACAATTTGCATGGTAAAAATACAAAATGACTGGACTATCTCATGTGTACAAAAGAACAATTTTGAGTGTCTTCCAGTTTTACATGAATTCTTGCAAGAAAACATGCTTCAACTCAGAGCAGATATGAGCAATATTATGGCTCTCCATTTGGTTAGTCTCGAAATATCCACGCTGGATTACTTTCCAGATACAAATACTGACATCGAGTGGGTACAAAATCCATTTCTAATGAAAACCATCAAGCCTATGACCCTGAGTATACAGGAATACGAATCCCTGATAGATCTGCAGAGCTCCTCTTCATCAAAATTTGTATTTGATTCTGTATCATTAAACGAATTTTGGATTGCTATTAAGGTAGATCTAATAATAGTCAGAAGGGCACTGAAGCTAATGTCAAAAACCAACGAAAAGTAGCTTTCCGTACCGTCAGAAGGGGAACGCACCCATAATGTTATTATCATCTATCTCTTTTTGGCATTCCTATTTCACCAAATGTCAGTTTTACTTAAGTAACCAAAGTATAAGAACGAAACTTGACGAAACCTTCAACTCCGCAATTATAGCCGCATCATATGCTTTCTGTGCATTCGCTTGTTTTCTTCCGACCACTTATGTAAGTGCCCCACCGAGCATAATAGTTCTAGCCAAAGAATGAATTCCCTGAGCTTGCCAAGAAAGCTATATTAAATTTGCTACCTTTTGTTACAACGTACCGCTGCGCTGTGAAATAGGCTTTTCAGCGTCTGCTTACACAAAAACTAAATCAAGATCGAGGCTGAACGCTGCCCCAGATATGCGAATACAACTTTCGGACGTAGAAGTTAGTTAAAAAACAATAATTATAAATCAAACAATGAAACAGATTCATTCTTCACACTAAATAAAAAATTGATTTTTAAATGTGTTGTTTTTCATGTTTTGCTATTGTCAAGATGGGGTTCCGAAATATATTTGGGCATTGTTAAGGGTCCCACAGCTTACAAAGTTTGGGAACCGCTGAGATAGACCACCGTGTCAACCCAAAAATGAAAAATCAATTTCTATCTCTTTAACTACCTCGAGGACTAGCCTCAAACAATTTCTAATAAGAACTGAAATCAAATTCGGAATCACACCTCTTCAAATACGATTTCATGACGACTTCGTCACAGCTGCGCAGTAAAATAAAATGCACGACTGGGTCGCACGTACCTATTTGCTCTTATGTTCAAGACACTGTGGGCTTAAGAAAATTGTATATAAAAACATGGAAACTATGAGAGAAAAATGAAGAGAAGCATGAAATACGACATTTAAATTGGCTAAAACAACTCTTTTGACAGTTTGAGGTGGAAAATAAGAATGCCATCTTAATTCTTGATTGAATATGATTGTATAGGAAAACAAAATTTAAAATCATTGGAGCGGTTTCTTAAAAAATTAGTTTTTTATATATAAAATTCTTATAACATTTTTAAGAACAAATTTTGGTATGCAAATCTAAAGTATATATTTATGTGTATATAAAAACAAACTTTGAAAAAAAAATTGTCAACCCGTTTTTGAGATATCAAATTTTCAAAAAAATTGAAACTTTTTTTAAAAATCCAAAAAATATTTTTTCAAAAATTTTGGTACGCAAAACTGTTTATATTTTTTGGAAGCTTCTGTATAAAAAAATAATTGAAATCGGTCGTATAGTTTTGAAGAAAATCAAAAATTTAAAAAATGGTTCTTTGGGAGGAACCATTAATAACCATTTTTGAAAAATGGTTCTCCACCCAAAAGAAGCCTTTACTAAAATAAATTAACTGAATTTTTTTTAAGAAAAGTTGTCGAGCCGTTTTTGAGAAAAATACGATTATGTAAAATTATTAAAAAAAAAGTATGTCAGGTACCGTTATTTTTGGTTCTAAAAAAAAATTAAAAAAACGTGTGGGCATAATCACCAAAAACCACTATGTTCCAAGATTGAACAAAATTGATCAAGCCGTTTAGGCTGTAGACGAACAGACAGACAGACAGACAGAATTGTGCCACCCACTTTCTTGGTGTTCTCTATCATCGTAATATCATGTTTGTTTGTTATCTCAAAATTTTTTTTTTGCACGAATCCAAAACTTGCCTTATAGTACCTATAATCGCAAGTAAAAATCGAGTTGACGATAAAAAAAATTGATAAACCAGAGAGCGTGATCGTTAATATAAAATGCGTTTGCGAGTAAATTCAATAACGTTCATAAAATCGATTTTGTGTAAGACAGGACGATTGCATATGACGATTGCAATCTGCGTCAAAACATGACGATCAAATTGACTTTGATTTGACGTTTTCGAAAACAGCCCAGTTGTGCTTACATAAATCTTCCTATTATTTGTGCATTGAGTTTATCTTTAGCACCCTCTTAAATAAATTTTGTATATGTTTAAGAAATCCTCCATTTTAAGACATAACCTTAAAATCTTCATAGTTAAAACTCAAGTTAGTCTAACTGCGTATTAATAAAAAAAAAAAAATACCTACTCTAGGGGTTGTTCCCAACAACATTCCCTTAAAATTGCAGATTCTTTACTCACTCCATAAAAAGATAAAAATAAAAACCATTAAAATTCAGTCTACCCCAACATGTTTCACCATCTTTTGCCATCACTTGATTTAATGGTTTTGCGTGATAGCCTATCCTTATATTTGCATAAGTATGGCATGTCTCCCCTAAATTATTTCCAATGTCAAAACTCAAATAATTGTTATTTGAAATCTCTATATCATTTAATCATACCTATATGTATGCAATGTTTATCCACTTTGCTGTTTTTTTTTCTATAAAAAATAAAATTCTGAAACGCCATGACCTATACCAACAATATTCTCAAAACAAAATAAAAATGCTGATTCATCATTCATCGAGTAATTTATTATTGGCACATGCCTGTCGTGTGGATGTGGAATGACGAATGATGATACGATTTTCCCTTCCCTCCCCTAAGAAAATAAAATCCGAAAAAAACAAAATCGACGAAAGCTTTTTGTAATTGAAAAAAGAACACCAAAAAGAAAAGTCACATCAGTATAGCAGAAAAATCAATCCACACACAAGAAAAGTTAAAATAAGACCACAGACATTTTGTTTATTTTTGTTTTTGTTTTTATTGTTTTCAATTATTATGAAATTTTCTTAAGATCTAACACACTAGTTATAATCTCTATGTTTACATTTTTTTTAAGAATCTCTTAATTACTGTTGTATGTACATTTTCTTAAAACAATTAAATCTTTTATTTTATATACAAAACTCACAAATAATATTATTTAAACATATTTTTTTTTTGTAATTAAAAAAAAAAACAGATAAATTATTGCAATTGTAATTGAATTTTTAAACTTTTCTATCCAAAAAGTTAAATAAAAATTAATATTTCTTTTTTTTTCATAACTTCTAACAGTTGAATTTAATTTCACCACAATAACGGCGCCAACCGCCATCTCAATCTTTGTTAAAGTTTTTCATTACTTATCGATAGCACAAATAATTATATACAGATGTCTCACGCTCATAGAAAAATCTGGGATATGAAACTGAAAATCTACAATTCAATGAGCTTTTAAGAAAGCTTTTTTCATGGAATTATTTTAAGATCTGGTCAACGTGCTTTTTCTCTTTCAAATTTGTACCTTCTAAAATCACAACAAAAATATATTTTCTGCGATGCTCTCTCACTTTTATTTCTGTTTCTCGTTACTCTTTTTTCAATCTAACATCCCGCCACAGTATTTTTTCAAGTATTCTCGTAAGGGATAGGTATACCTATATTTATGTACCTAAATTTCTCATAGCGGGATCTTAATGAGAAAAAAGTGAGACGAGAAAAAAATACAAGTGCAGGTGCGTTGTGTATTCCGATTGTAGGTAAGTAGTTATTACTTCTTGTGTATTCATTAAAGGAAACCAAAACAGAATTTTTCGTATTAGTTACATAGATGTAGATACATACATATGTTTGTATGTAGGTATTTGAATTTATTTGTCTTTTTAAAGATTTTCTTGATTAAGTTAGGAAAAATAATATTTGTGAGTGATTCGGATTATGATGAATTTTTGTGTGATTTGATTTGATAAGATTTGTGTGTTTGCTAAAAAATGAAAGAAAGGCAATCTACCTACCTACCTAGGTATGGGAATTTTTTTAAATGTAACCTATTCTTTTTATATAAATAAACTTTATTAAATTCCAAAGATGGGTTTACAGATGGATTTGTATATAATTATTTGTTGTACTTATAGATTATACATAGGTACCTTCTGATGATGATTCGCAAATTCAGTGTTTGCTTAAAAAATATCAAAAATCCAGTGTTTTTAATTTTGTTTGATGCAAAAATGGTATCAAATATCTAGGCAGGTAGGATTATCTACTGTAGAAAAATAGTGTTGTAGGAAAAAAACTGCTATAATAACACTGTGTAGCAAAATTTGAATTTGAAACCAGTAACATACCTACCTAGAATCCGTAGTTTGGTAGAAATATTATAACTGCTTTTAAAAATTTGCGTCTTTACGTTCACTTTACATCGACCTAGAGCTTAAACGGATGAACTGATTTCCTTAAAATTCGAAATATAATTTGACAAAGATTGTGCTCATAAATATTCCAAAATTGAAGAAAATCGGTAAACTCATTTGGGCTCCAGCATCTAGCTTTATGTTAAGTGGACTTAAAGACGCAAGTTTTAAAATGGAGTTACCTAGGTATCATGGTTCTACAAAACACTACAGATATGTCTATACTTTTCTGGTGGTTTTTGCTGAGCCTAATCCGAATCTGGTTTCAGAACTGCTCTAGTATGTTACGTTTTTGAAGTAGGTATTCCAGTATAAAATTTGAAAAATAGCTCAATTTTTCGGTAAATTTCGGGTTTTATTAGATATTTCCTAAGTGTTTTTTTTTTATAATAATTTTGTTATCGTTATTTTGAGGCATAAACATTTCCTTCAAATTCTTGTTTGATCTTTCAAATAGGTAGGTACTTGCATTCCGCTTCGAGAAATTGCTAATTAGTTGTTAGCTTTCATCTTAAATTACATATCTGTGGTGTTTGGTAGAAACATGATAACTCCATTTTAAAATGTGCGTCTTTACGCCCACTTTACATTGAGCTTGAGCCTAAGCCAGTTCACCGATTTTCTTCAAATTTGGAATAGTTATGGACATAACCTTTGAAAAATTATGTTTTAAATTTGAAGAAAATCGGTTCACCCGTTTAGGTTGTAGCTCAATGTAAAGTGGTCGTAAGGACGCAAATTTTAAAATGGAGTTATCATGTTTCTACCAAACACCACAGATATGTTATATAAAAATATGCTAATTTCATAAATTAGAAAAGAGGACTTCTAAGATATAAATGGAAATATCTTAAAAACCTGACGTTCTTGAGCAATTATTACCAAAAATTCGAATTCAGGACATTAAATACTTTTGAATAAAATAAATTTTGTGTATGTTACAGGAACAAACTAAAATTAAAGCATAAAAATCACTTTTCACATTGAAACAGTACAAAATATCTATGTCCCCCATTACACGATGATTCTTTGCGTCTGACTCTTTTTGAACATAAATGAGTGCGAAAGAGATAAAAGATGAGACGGAAAAACAGTTGCCTGTGAGTCGCGGGCCAAGGCCAGCGTTACCTTCGGGACTCTTTAGAGTCATTTTGACTCCTTTTAAACGCTGGGACTCCAGTGCCGAGATTCAGCTATTTCAGCGAGTGAGATGAGATGACTCGCCTTACTCGCCGACTCATCTCACTTCACTCGCAAAAGTGATTCAGCTATTGAAGTGAAATGAGTAAGTTCGAATTTAGTTTCGAACATGAGACAAAGAATAAATATAAAAGAATTAAATTCTACCTCCTTGTCACACTCGTTACGCAAAACAAAACAGAGGTACGCATACAAAAAAAAAAACCTTGAATTCCAATAGTTTCTGGCAAATTCCCAGCTGGGCGAGTACAAGCAATCAAATTCTCCGGCAAAAATTAAAATAAATTAAAATTTACCTTCCTCTTTTTGAAAAAAAAGTAAATTTTTTCTTCAAAGTCAATTAAAGAAGGGCCCAACCTTCCTTAACCCCCTTCTATAAGACTAACGAACGAAATGGAAAAAATATGTTTTTATATTTAATAAATTTTTATTTGGGGTTACACAAAATAAAGTTGACAGAAAAACAAATTCTTGTTCATAAAAATAGTTAGGTATTTATTTCCACTTGTTTTAACCTAAAAGCCCTAAGATTAGGATATAAAACAAAAATTGATTTAGAATAAAAACCGGTTCAAGGGAAAATTAAATGTTAAGTTTCCAATATTCTAACAAACTCTTTGAGATTTTGTAAAATAAGTTTTTCTCAAATGGGAAGGCGAGTCCGATTAAACCCAGAAAAATTATTATTTTTAAAATATTTACTACCTTACAAATAAATATTTAAAAAGGTTTTAAATGTTTCTTTTTATAAAAAAAAATGATTGAACTAACCTCACCTTAGGGTAAGGTGAGCAAGGAAAATCATCGATTATATTCTTGAAGCTCTTATCGGGGAAAGATGCTGAAAATTTTATGATGAAATCAAATAATTGAAAACAAAATAAATAATTTGTTTAAGAAAATATCAGTTATCGACGCTCCAATATGAACACAGCATAAAAGCTGTGATTCGATCTTCGAGTTCATCGTTGCTCACATAGCTGCTCGGATTGTTTATCTCAGCTTTAGCAGAAACGCACCCTAACTCCTTGAGGTGTATATTCAATAGCTCAAAAACAGTTTGACCAATTTTATTTAAATTTTGCTAGTACATTACTACATACATTTTAAAAAAGTTATTCCCTTTTCCGTGACCTTTTTAATTTTAATCCCCGCCCTTAGATCAGTTTTTGTAAATATTTGTAATAATTCTGAATTTGAATACATATTCCAATTGATTAAATATTTTTTGAATTGTCTTTTCAAATATTTTCAAAAAAATTATAAAATAGAAAAAAAGCTAAATATACCAGTGATTTATGATTAAACTTTATAAAAATTGTCTGATGAAGTACCAATCCTTCAATTCAATGTCACAGTTTTATTTAAAAAAACAACTAAAACTTACATATCGCCGATAGCGAAAGGTTTTTAAAGAACTAATATGATTGCATACCAATATTTTTTGATAGAATTGAAATAAAAAGTGTTTAAAATGTGCTACCTACTATCAATGTATTTCTTTTTAATTTTTCTATCAATTACAAAACTGTTTCCATATTACTTGAACTACTAAAAAAGTAGGTACCCATTTACAAAAATGAAACAAGAAACAGTAAGAAAATATATTTATCCATACAAAAAAATGACAATAACTTCTTTCAGGGAGGCCGACTTGGTTTTGATGTCATTTGATGCAGCATTAAAAACTACCTTAAAAACATGTGTCATATGCTAAGGTCGCACCAAATGCTGTTTCTCTTTTCAAAATCACAATGCCAGTGTCCACGATCTGCATCTGAATAGCAAAGTAATTAAAACCAACTCCGCAGAAGAAAAAACACCTGAAAATCTACATAGCTACCCACGGCCACAAAGCTAAATTTCTCCTGTATCTTTCATTTTTTTTTTTTGTGTGAGAGAAATTCTTCTGTCATTTGTTTTTGTGTTAATGAGAAAAGTATTCAAAGAGTTTTCCATGTTGATCTCTTTTCTTATTAGAAAAAGCTTTTTCTTCTTGGATATTTGTCGGCTTAAAATTCTCTTCTTCTCATGAAATCCACTTAAAAAGCATTTTGTCGGCTGATGATTTGTCGGCTGATAAAATTTTTGAAGACAGAATTTTCTATGGAGGTGAGACATCTGTATATAATTATTTGTGTCGATAGCTTGTAGCTGTGCCACTCGAAAATTCTGTTAGTGTTAGTAAAATTTAAGGCCCAACCGGCCGGCAGCGTACATTACACACCTCCTCCTGCCTCCTTCTGTCCCTCTCTCTCTTTACAAGTAGATAAGCTCCATCAAACGTCGGTAGATATCCGTTCGTTAGATTGAACATTTTCTTACGTCACAAATATTAATTGTGTGCCAAATTATTATAATTCACGTGCACACTTCGAATTTTTTTGTTTTTGATTTGTTTTCAAAAATTATTTTTGTACAATTATTGCAATAAATATCTCCCACCATTCACACGGCAGGCAACTTGACAACGGGTTGAGTTGGTGAATCCCAGTAGGCTTCACAAAAGTCCACCAGAATATTTTCGGACTTATTGAGATTCTCGTTCTCCTTATCGGCCCAGGGCTTCTGGATCAGGCAGCAGGACTCGATGATGGTCTTGCCTAAGATTCGGCTAAGTTTTGAGGCACAATCGACCTTAATCACATAGATGTCGTTTTCGTAACAAAATGCCTCGAGTAGAACTTCATTCATATGAGTGGCACTATCACCAGCTTTGGGCTGTGCCATCAGGCAGAATAGTGATCCTTCGGGTAACTTGGATAATATTTTGGTAGCAGCACTTAATCCCACAATGACACGCGACTCATTGTCGGCCTTGAGCAGGGCGGTCTTGATTGTTCGCCCAATGTTGGGGTAGATCATGTTGTTATCGGCGGCAGCAACTGGAGCCATGTTCTGAACTGTTGTTTCCTCCAAAACCATATTTGTAGAAAGTTTTGTATTTAATGTCAATAGATGGGGTATTTGTTGCTTGTAGCAATCTTTATACACAGGGATAGCCGTTTTATTTCTTTTCAGTTGTAACGATTGAAATTTTTCACAAATGGTAGCCAGTTTACACGATACAAGTGGCTTAATGTCTTTAAATAAAATGTCTTTTTTTTTCTCTTTTTTTAGAACTGTTTGTTTTGTTTTTGAACAAATTGTTTGTTTATCACTTTTGTTTATGTTTTTTTTTTCTATTTAGATAACACTGATAATCCGGTTTTGATGTAATATTCTTTTATTTTATTTGATTTCGCTTTGATAAATTATTAAATTTGTTGCGCGAATGTCTCTATGTTTGCTTCAATTTTGAATTTGTATTTCACAATGAATGTTATTCGACTGAGGTACACGCTTTTATAGGCTGCAGATATGGCTCTCTTTACCGTGTGCTCAACTATAAGAAAAAGCTTTATTTTTTTCAAACGAAAGAGAGTCGAATTGTTTGCGCCGATGTAGAAATTCCCGCAGAAGCAGAACTGGTATCATTATGGATTTACCAAGAAAAAACCCCAACTTTTTTGATAGGAAAAATATTTTTTTTTTGTATTTTTTTCTTCAAATTAATGAGAGGAGTGTATAAGTTCCGAGAAATTTTGTTTGTTATCTGGGTATCTGAGAGACCAGAAGGGAGGAGGTCTATATTGAGAAGCCGGTCGATAGAAATATTCCTAGTATATTTGTTGAAGAGAATCTACATATACGTGTGGTGGCAAGTTGGCAGGTTATTTCATGTTAATTTAACTGGGACTGGGAGATACCTCGAAGATACTCTTTCTTGTTTTTTTTTTAATTCAGGTTCATAATCGCAATTCGATGGAACTCGAACTAAGTCAGTATTGCTTAATATTTTCTTGAATGAAAAATAAACCCATAGGTTTTCTACTTTATTTATGAGAATTGAGAGGAAAACCTATGTATATAAATAATAGGTTAATAAGTAAGTAAATTTATGCGGAATAAAGATGTTGATATTTATACGGAATAAAGAGATGTTGTTGAAGAAAGTGATAAGGGCTAGTTCAAGTTCATGAGTTCAGACAAATGATTTATTGTTTATTTAGAACGTTGTATTATTATTTGCGATCGATTAAATATAAATAATAATAATATTTGTGCAAAGTTTGTGCAAGAAAAAAAATGAGCTTTTAATTGAAATCATATTAATTTTAATCAATAAGTTTAACGTGTATGAACATGCATAATAAAGAGTTGATAAATTGAGGGCGTCAGTGTTGTTGTTATGGATTTAGTCTGGGTTTTGCAAAAAAAAAAAATATTAAGAGATTTTGGGGAGTGTTAATTGAGAGAATATGTAGGTAATTATAATTTTGGTAATCTCTTTTTAACTGATAAACCTTATCAGAAAAGCAGGTAGGTATACTGCAGCACATCAAAGTGGTTTAAGTATATTTTTTTAATAAATGTACATTTTTATTTTATTTACCATTTCACAGGAAATAAACATTTAAAAAAGCACCAAAGTTGAAGATGAATTCTTTTTATGTTAATTTATTGTATAGAAAACGTTTAAAAAAATATAAAATAAAAATATGATACGCTGGAGTACGTACTGCGTTTTTAGGAATTCAACCCAAGGTGAATTTTGTTAGATAATGAATGATCATTAAAATTAAATTATTTTATTCTACCAATAACTCTGAGGAAAATAATAGCCGTGGTATGTAGTAGGTAGGTAGGTATAGGGTTGCAAAATGATAAAAGAAATTTTAAGTGTCACTTAGTAGGCTAGTAAATGCTACATATTTCTTTTAGTAAGAACCATTTGTGTTTGAGGGTTTCATTATTTATAAAATGTATGTTTGTAGGACCTCTGCTCTCTTTAGTACTGAAGAGTACTAGGAGGCCACTTTGGCCCTTGGCTTAATGAAAGGAAAATGCCCATGCACACTTCTCCGCCAACTTGCAGGGGGACCGAATGGATTCCGGGATAAGCAGACAAACCAGCGATAATGGTCAGGGCTCAAACTTGTCCTTGGGGTGGTTAAAAGCCCCCAGGAAACGGAAGAATTACAGGGTGCGGTCAAAGGCATGAAAGTTTGGTAGCGGAGGAGCTTATTTTGAAATGCCAAATGACTATTGCTGTGTGAGACGTGACAGGAAGGTGAGGTAAGATGGACTCGCTGATAATGCGGAAAAGCAGAAAACGCAGAAGAGGAGATATGAGGGAGTTGTACCAAATAACCAAAGTAGTACGGGGTAATTAGATTTCATTATATGGAGATCTGGGAAATAATTCAAACATTCAGTTTGACTTTGATATTCGAAAGGGTATTAGTACACGAGCCGAAAACCACATTTTTCACAATTGCACCTAGAGTCATTTGGCCGCCATTTTGTTTTTAACGGTTTTTTTGTAATCAGACGCAGTACAATTTTAAAAAAGTACTCATCGAAAAAAGCTACCGGGAAATATTTTGTAGAAAATTAAATGTTCTACAAGTTTGTTCTGCAACTTTTTTGTCTGGCATAAATAAAAAGTGAGTTACGTGCGAAGATATAAAAAAAAGTAAAAAAAAAATGGTGACTAAATGACTCTAGGGACTAGGGGCAGTTGTGAAGAATGATGTTTTCAGCTCGAGTACTAATTAACTTTCGAACCTCGAGGTTTCTATTTACCAGCAGAAGTCAAGTCGTTAAAAATATATGATTCTATGCAGTTCTCTACTGCTAATATGCGCTACAGGGCGAGAACCGTAAGCCGCATAAAAAACTGTCAAGCCAAAAAATATAGATAATTGAAGGGACTCTAACTTTTATTTCCGCATTTTTTTTTAGAACAAAAAAATAAGATTTGATGAATATACCAAAATCAACCCCTACTTTTTTTAAGAAAATGCAGTACAGCTTTTTAAGAAAAGCAATTATCGAAAAAAGTTACTTAACATATTTTGTAGACAGTTTAATTTTCTACAAGTTTGTCTCACAGTTTTTTTTTCATAGCGTCAAAAATGCGTGAGTAACGTCTGATTACAAAAAAAAACCGTTAAAAACAAAATGGCGGCCAAATGACTCTAGGTTCAATTGTGAAAAATGTGGTTTTCGGCTCGTGTACTAATACTCTTTCGAATATCAAAGTCAAACCGCATGTTTGAATTATTTCTCAGCGAAAGTCTAAATACCCCGTACTAAAGAGGTTGTCGGGAAAAAAACAACACCAATAACTATGTAGTGGATGCGGATGTCACACTTTTGGTATCACTTGAGTGTTATGCTACATTTCCACCTGACGCTAATCTGAGATTTAATAAGATTTACCACAAATCTCCTTCAAATCTCGGAGATTTACCATACAAATTTATTTTTTTAATCTTGAAGATTAGAAATTAATCTTGTTAAATCTTCCTAGGACAAATAGTTTTACAAATCGAACTAACCTTTTCTTAAATGGTGCTGAACGATTCGTTCGAGACTCGCATTCAGTTCTTCATTGTTTCACACGAATCAAGCATTCTGTCTCATTCGCACTTCATAAGAAAAATTGGAACGCCATTTGCATTTTTGAAGGTGCTGTCAAATTTAATCTTTTTTAAATCTTTTTATGCGATGGTAACACCAAACAGATTTATTAAATCTAATCTGAGATAAACATTTGGTGGAAACATAGCATAGCGTAGCTTAGTGAGGATTTCGTTGAGCAGAGTGCTGAAGTGCCCAAGCTAAACGCGATGCGTATATCTTATAGGGGTATTGAAATCAAACCCTTTCAGTAATGGAAATCCAATCTTCGGTAATGCTATGCCTCCACCAGTTGAGATTTAATAAATCTATTTGGTGTTTCCACCGCACAAAAAGATTTAAAAAATATTTACTTTGACAGCACATTTAAAAATGCAAATGGTGTTTCATTTGTTCTTATGAAGAGGAAGTGAGATAGAATGTTTGCTTTGTGAAGAACTGAAGTCAGCCATAAATGAATCCTTCAGCGCCATACAAGAAAAGGTTAGTTCGATTTGTAAAAGTATTATTTGTTCTAGGAAGATTTAACAAGATTATAGGCTTTTCACACCAAACAGCAAAACCGGTTTTCGGCGAAAACTTTTCAAAAACTCGAAAACTATTCACACTGAACATTACACATTTTCGTTTAACATTCCAGTCTTTTTTTACACAAACCACGCACAATTTTCTTAATTTTTTTACCACAAACAATTATTTATCAATTTTAAATAAATTAATTTATTTTGAGATTCGAATTTAATATTTTATATGACAGAATTTCGTCAGCTGTTTTCAATTTCTTTTGAAAGCATCCTATCAGTTTCTTTTTTGACACTTCATTAGGCGCTGAACTTATTAAAAGGTATTTTTGTTTTGTTCATCTCTGAATTCCAACATTTTTTTCGACTGGTTTTATATAAAACTTGTGTTTTACAAAAACTACCAAAAATGTATGAGAAAACTTGTGTTTTCGATTAGGTTTTTCTCCAAAACCGATATTTTCGCGAAAACCGCGTTTTGGGTTCGGTGTGAAGAGGCTATTAATTTCTAATCTTCAAGATTTACGAAATTTACGAGTACACAGACGACCTGGAGAGCGATTTGCACAGTGCTGTTTTGCTGAAACCGTGGTGGCTTACGAACGAGGGAGGATGGCTCCCATTTCAATTGAAGGCTAAAGCGAGCTGGTTTTTGTGCCCGGTGGTGGTTGTCAAGGAGGTTTAACTTCGGATCGGTACATCCCCGAAATTCTGATGGAACGTTTCGTTCCATGTGTTGGGTTTATTGGAGAAGAATTCGTTCTAATGCACAATAAAGCTCAATGGCACACTCTGCGTGGAAATGTTGAACTCCTTAGGGAATTCGGTATTGCCATGACAGACTGGCCAGCGCTAAGCTCAGACTTAAGGTAGAACTATATCTAATAGTGGGAAAGGCACTGAAGCTAATGTCAAAAACCAACGAAAAGAAGCTTTTCGTACCGTCAAAAGGGAACACACCCATAATGTATTTATCATCTATCTCTTTTTGGCATTCCTATTTCACCAACGTCAGTTTTACTAAAGTGAGGTTCGCTCGGGAGCGCACCTCACTTCCGTTACCAAAGTTGAACGAAACTTGGCGAAACCTGCCACTCTGCAATTATAGCCGCTTCATATGCTCTCCGTGTATTTGCTTGTGTTCTTGCGACCTCTTAGTGCCCCATCCGAGCCTTATAGTTTAAACTCTATCAAGCATCTGTGTGGCGAACTTACGCAAAAGGTAAGGGTCAAAATTACAGCTGGAACTGGTATATAAATGGGAAGGATTCCCCAAGATACGGTAGTGAAACTCATCAGGTCAAACAAAATTTTAGAAGCTATAATAAGAGCTAGGAGGAACAAAACAGAATACAGTAGAAGCTCGATTAAGTGAATCTCGAAATAGTGAACTATCCACAATAGTGAACACACAAAATTTTATATAAAAACGTATTTTGTATAAAAATTTCGCGTGAGCACTTTACATAGCTTGAGAGCTCTGAGGAATTGTTTGTTTTTTGTTAAAAAAAGGTGAAAGCCTTGTTTAATGCTTAATTTAAATTGAAAACATTCACATCGAACGAAATGTGCATTTTGGATCAAATTGGTCTTGAGAAAGCCTTAGAAAACAGTAAACAGGCCTGGTTTTTATTACTTTACTATATCGAGCGTCTACGGTACTTAGCCACTAAATTGCACTTAATTTTTTTTATGTTATTCAATTTTCGAGCTACTCTCTATTTCAATTTCACTCAATTTTTTCTTAGATGTTGCAACTTTTACGATTACCTCCTGAACTCCTGAAGTGATTGTAATGATTTAAGCTTTTTAACGATACCATGAACTTTAATGCATCTCAACTAAAGCAGGAGGGTGATTCCATTTGTTTGCTCGTGAGTTTAGTTTTCTTATATAAAATTAAATTTAATCTTTTTAATATTTTCTTTATTTTTCGATAAATCCTTAGCTAGATTTTTGTCTTCACCGCGCCTAAGAATCAGCAGAAAATTGTGGGAATACGTTCTGCCGCAAATAACACACAGCTTTGCATTAGAATTTTTAAGTTCTTTGATGGGGCATGGCTCATTCTAATTTCTAAAAGTTACTCAAACATAGAAAATTATGTTTCGGGCTAATTTGAAAACTAAAATCACTCTTTGCATATACCTTAAATGTATCTAATTCTTTATCTATTCCACTCGTGACTCTTTTCAAATATTTTGAACGCTCTGAGATCGAATCCAACCTAATAATAATGTATTTACTCCATCATCAAGTCAGATTTATCATTTTCGATTAGTCACATTCGAATTAATGGCATCCAAAATTTCTGGATGCAAAACCTTGTTATTTTACCTTATTACAGTTAATGGTATTCTAAATTACCAAATAAAAAGATTCACCTAAGTTCCAAGTAAAAAAAGCTCATTAGTTCATTATAATTCTTTTGACAAAGAACACAAGTACCTACACATTAAATAGAAAGTATAATGTTAGTGAAAGATCAATGAATGTTTTCTAAATAATTTTTATTCATTTTCTATATTGAAAAACATACTATTCTAAAATTAAAATTGGCTCCGTATCATATACTAACATGTGGTGAACAACACTTGTTACTCAGAAAACTCACGAGACATTTTGAGTTTTCTTCTTAATTGACACAATTCTAGTTTTTGTTGAATTTTTGCCAAAAATAAACAGATGTTTGATTCTTTTCTATGTAAGAGAAAATGCAAGAAATAAAGAACCTTGAAAAATACAAAAAAAAACTGCAAAAAACAGTGTTGTTTAATAGGTTTTTTAAAAGGTATTAAAAAGGAATAGTTAAGTGCAAGGTTTTAAATTATTGAATATGTTTGTTTCGCCGATAAGCATTATGCTTAAAGCTGAAAATTCTACTAAATTCACCCTTGTGTTTCTGAGAGCATCGTAATTCATACTGGTCACTTCACAATATGTTTGGTATGTTTTTTGTTGGTTTTTGTTAAATTTTCTATAAATTTTTTTAAGCCATCAGTTTCGATAATTTTGAAAAAAAGTCTTAAGTGTTAAATTGTCAAATTCAGTTTAGTTTTCGAGTTAAACCAAACATCTTGAAAAGTGGTCAGTGTGACCATACTCTCAATTTTAAGCTTGCTTTAATCCCAAAGTAACAAAAATTCTTGAACGTGATTGTTCCTTATACCTCTCAATTTCCGGTATATTCAATAGCCAATAAGCTTTGTTATCAGAAATCAAGTTTGTTCTTGTGTGTACAATGAAAAAGTTTTCTGTTAAGCATCATGGCAACTGAAGAAGAAAAACTATTAAAACTTTCCGAACGATTTTCCACATATTCTGTGCACCATATTCAATAGTATTCAAGGCGAAAAATGCCTTCCCATTGAGTCATTAATTTACCCTTAAGCTAAGTATACAGTTCCTTGACAATGTATTTCTTATAAGAGCGCGAGAAAAAATTTTTTTGACGTTTAAATTTTTTTATCGAACTGTGAACTACCCAAAGAAAACAAATTTTATATTCACCACGATTTTTTTTGTCACTGACATTCTTTTTCCAAAAAAAAATTGCGTTTGGCATATGTGTTTGAGATTTTTTTTCGAAAGCTGACGGCAAATAAAAAAAAATTTACACCCGGACATATTTTCTTTGTGGAAAATATTTTTTTTTCTCACCTTGAAGAATTTTTTTTACTCAAAAGAACTGTATACTCAGCTTTAATTAATAAATTATAGCCCTAAAAATGGAAAATAAATATTTTTGGATGCAAAAACCGTTTGCATGCAAATAAATCAATGTGGTGAATAATTTTTTTTAAGTGTAATCCGACCATCAACAAAAAAAAACAAAATAACTCACCACTTCTTTTTCGCATGCAAAACAATTGCCGTTCCATTGTTTTGCATGGCATTCCATGACAGAAATGGCTTTTGTCGCAAAAGACTGTAAGGCAATCATGCAAATAATTAATTTTGCATTTCACCTCAATTATTTTTGGCATGCGAGAATATTTGGATAGATTTTGTTTTGCGCTGGGGAGCTTCAAACTAGGCTTAAGACCGAATATGCTACTAAACTCACCTATGCCTAAAAATGAAAAATAACTATTTTTGGATGCAAAAACCAATTGCATGCAAAATATACCTTGAAGTGAAATTTTTTTTTTAAGTGTAAGCCGACCATCAAAAAAAAATATTTTACTCACCACACTTTTTTTAGCATGCAAAACAATTGCCGGTCCATTTTTTTGCATGGCATTCCATGACAGCAATGGTTTTTTTTTTGCATGAAACTGTAAACCAATCATGGGAAATAATTAATTTTGCATTTCACCTTAATTATTTTTTACATGCGAGGATATTTGGATAGATTGGAATTGTAAACTAGGCTTTAAGGTTTTTTTTAATAAGAGGACATGACAACATTTTTTACTACCAACCATTTGAAAAAAGAACAACAATTTTGGAGCAAAAATTGTTTGACTTCAACAAAGCCATAGTTTGTAAATCACTTTCAATGTAGGAAAGTCTTTACGAAAAAACCCTGACCTTCCTTTCATAAGTATGGAATTTTCATTGTATACCGAACATAATGAACAAAAAAAACTTTTATTCCATTTGATTAAGTATTCCCACATCAAAGCTTGACTCAGCAAGATTCCACGTTGAATGACCCATATTCTGTGCAAAAACACCCTCTCATTAAATGAAGAATATTAATTCTATTTAAAAATTCTCGCTCGGATTTCAAATTCCTCACAACTCCCTCAACCGGTGCGGTTTTTGCTTTGAAAAATCCCGCATTTTCGTCAGTGTTATCCGATACTGACCTACACATCGCGTTTGGTGCAATAACCGCTGCAGTTTGTTGCTACTTTGTAGGTATGTAATGTTGATGCATAGGTATAACTACTTTGCCTCAGAATAAAAAAAACAATAATTAGTTATGCATAAATGTGTATATAATAAGTTTCTTATAATTGAAAGCAAATTTCCCACTACATCGTTAATTCAAAAAGCTTTGAATTTCCCGCCAAGAAAAAAAAAAAAAAAAACGGTCAATCACCTGACCCTAGCATGTAAACTTAACCAGGTGGGCATTTTTATTACTTTTTTCTTGACTGTTCACTCTAGACTCTATGTCCAATTATGCAGCAGAGCGCACGTATCATAAACGCATTGAATCAGATTCTAGCATGAATAAGTGACGTGCCGTTGTTGGTGTGTCAATGTCAATACCATTCGTTTTGACAAGTGGAGTAATATGACAGTAATGTCAGATCTAATTACAGTGATATGTGACTTATGTTTGAACACCTGACCTAAAGCATTGTGCTCCCTTTGTTAGCAGCAATTTATAGAACATTCAATTATGCGTGATGAAAACAAAATGCTGACATTAATTAATTTTTCATTTCGAAGTAAAATTAGTCATTTTTTTTACTGTTCTGGGAATTGTAAAATTTACAAAAACACACACGAAAAAAAAGATTTTCTTTTGAAAATCTCAAATTAAATATTTGACAAATTTTCACCTAGTCAATGGATTTTGCGAAAATGTTGTGTCTATTGTTTCCTCGAAATTTATCAATGAAACATTTGTTTTCGGAAAAAAGAAATCTATTTTTGAAACAGGTTTAGTTAAAGTAAATTATATCTTTTTTTTCTCTGTGAATGAGACATGTCCCATTCAATTTAAATACGATTAAAAAAAACGATTTAGTTTAAACTTTATTTTTGGAATATTTTTTTGTGTGGTTTATTTTGTTTTTGTTCATACCTACCTGTTGGAACATTTTGCTTTTTTTTTATTTAATATCGCGGAATATTTTTCTTTGTGGGAATTGAAATTAAGTGCTTTACATTTGCAATAAAACCGGGGGTTTACACGTCATCCATGCGCATTTTGTATGCAATGAATGTAAATGCAAAATGGAGCTATACACAAATTTTGTGTGTAATTAGTTGAAAAATGAGGATTGCTTTAATATAATTATAGTTTTTATTTATTCTTGCATTTAAGTGATTTGTACTTTTAAGCCAAATTATTCACATGATTGTTTGAAGGTGTAAAACAACGAACTTGAGATTACAATTATCGTCGTCATTTGATGGAATCCCCTTAAGTCAATGTTTTTTTTTCTGTTGGAGTTACTTAATTTTTAAGATATTTTCACTGAGAAGAAATGGGAAATGTTTGGATTGGAGTTTATAATTTGGAATAAGAGGAACATAAATTATAATATATGGGTACAGTCTTTTCAGAGAATTTTGTAATTTTCTTTTTGGGTATCGCTTCAGGTTTTGTAAAAGTGGACTAAGGCAGATTCATAATATGGTGTAAGTAATTCATTTGGAGAAGATGAAAGAAGTGGTTTCTTTTGTTCTGACTGTCCTTCTTGGTAGCATGTACACATAAATTACAAATATTTAAAGTGTTTTAAGAGGGGTTTGGTGATAAAACTGTCAACATTGTTTCTTACGCCAGTAAATTTGATAGTTGACAGATAGTTTTGATGCTGAGTTCATTTCGCCATTTCAACATAAAAAGACTTATGCTATGTTTCCACCAAAGGTTTATCTCAGTTTAGATTAAATAAATCTTTCTGGTGTTTCCACCGCACAAAAAGATTTAAAAAAGATTAAATCTAACAACACCTTCAAAAATGCAAATGGCGTTCCAATTTTTCTTATAGGTGCGAAAGAGACAGAATGTTTGATTCGTGTCAAACAACGAAGAACTGAATCGAGTCTCGAATGAATCGTTCAGCACCATGTAAAAATATGTTAGTTCAACTTGTAAAACTATTTGTCCTAGAAAGATTTAACAAGATTAATTTCTAATCTCCAAGACTTACGAAATATATTTGTATGGTAAATCTTCAAGATTTAAAGAATATTTGAGGTAAATCCTATTAAATCTCAGATTAGCGTTAGGTGGAAATGTAGCATTAGGCTCTGGAACTTTGGCACAGTAATGCCATCTTATTGGTCGCCAGTAATTGGTCAGAAAAGGTCAACTAGTCCTAGAAATTGGTAAGCCCTAGATAACTTGTAATCAAGTTTTAAAGGTCACGCAAGGTCAGATGATATAAAATTCTTTCAAATTTTCCATAAATGAGGGCCAAAAATCGCGCGTAAGCTTGAAAAACTTTAAGCCTTGGTTATAAGTTATCTAGGGCTGACCAATTTCTAGGACCAGTTGACCTTCTCTGACCAATTACAGACCAAAAAAAAGTTGTACTCAAAGAAAAAATGTCCGTGCTGTAAGCGATTTGTGTATATTAAAGCAAAATACAAATTCCAAACACATTTTTTTTTTTTTGCAAAAGAATGTAGTAATTATTTTTGCGCGAAAATAAATTCTTCGTTATAAAGCCTAGTTTTCAATTCCCATGTGAAAATCAATGCAAATATTTTCGCATGTCAAATATTATTGAGGTGAAATACAAAATTACTTTTTTGCATGATTGGTTTACAGTTTCGTGCAAAAAGGAATCATTGGTGTCAAAGAACTACAAAACAATAATTAGGCAATTGTTTCGCGTGGTATAAGGTGTGGTGATGAAAAATATTTACACTTAAAAAAAAAATATATATTCACCTCACAGCATTATTTGCATGCAAATTGTTTTTGCATCCAAAATTTATTTATTTTTTAATTTAATAATAAGGGATTAATTAATGACTCAATAGGTGGCTTAGCAAAGGCAAACATTTTGCGCCTAAAATATTATACAAAATTAAGCACGGAATAGGTGGAAAATTGTTTTGAAAAAAAAAAAGATTTTTCTTTTGCATGGGAACTGTAACGTCAAACATTTAATTTTTTCGCAAAACTCACTTCCATTAGGAATAGATTCTTCCCATATGATGACTTCCTCATTATTAGTCTCAATTTGTCGATGAACTCACATTAACTCCAACCCTAAAAGTTTATGTTTCACGGTCATACATACCCTTAAATATTATTGATAAATTAAGGGAACACGAACACCCTATTTTATGTGAATTTTTTTATAAAGAACTTGAAACACAATATTTCAATGAATAAAGATTATGGATAGGAATACCATGGGAGCGAGCCAAAATCCTGGTTTTGAAACTGTGCTTTTCAAAATTCTATTTCTTGCACGAAAATTCTATTGTACAAAATTCAGCTTTTTTTAAATTCTGTCTTTTGAAATTCTACTTTTCCAAATTCTGTTTTTCAGAAATCTGTATTAAAAAACTGTTAGTAATAACACTCTGCTAATGAAGTCCGGTCACGAAACGGAATCCCTTGCGTTTATGTTTGGGATTTGTTTTTGAGATGATAAGAATGAAATTCAGCTCAGAAATCATTTTTGTAGTTCTGTTACTAGGCCGGCATTTTGAAGAATGGTAAACCCAAATCCTGGCACTTTTTATGGTGGAGATCTTATTTTTATATTCGAAATTTATTTTTGACATGCTTAGGAAAAAATTAAGCTCGAGAATATTTTTTTAAATCTGTCGATTAGATGCCATTTTGAAAATTGGCGCTCAATCTGGGCCCAATGTTAAAATAAAGAGAAACTGGTTAATTGCTTCGAAAATCTCCATGGCTAAAATAACGGTTGATGTCTTAAAAGATAAGTGTGACATTTAACCCATAGGTGCATCTTCTATGAGTAAAATGTCAGTGTTGCCACTTTTCGGGAACATACTCTTTTTATATTAAAAGGGTGGGATTTTAATTTTTTTTGTATTTTAAATACATTTGTACTTTGAAAATGAAAGAAATTGCAACTTGTTTACCCAACATGCGTTTGGCATCTTATAAATATTAAAGATAACCAAAAAAGTGCAAATCCCACGATTTGACATCAGCGAAATATGTTCCCCAAAAGGGGCAACACTGAAATTTTAACCGAAGGAGCTTCTTCGCAACATCTACCTTTTAATACATCATCCGTCATTTTTCAAAGCCACATTTGAAGCCTGGAGGCGTTTCCACATTTTGTTTACGTTAATAATATTTAAAATACCAAAAAAGTGGAAGTCCCAACCTTTGACACAAAAAAGTTTGTTCCCGAAAAGTGGCAACACTAAAATTTCACCTGAAGGTTAGTCTACTCAAAACCTATCTTTGAAGACATATATATCACAATATTTTTTTCCTCAACGTGTTTAATATTTGGAGACGGTTCCGTCCCCTTTTTTGTGTTGAAAACATTTAAATTTACCGAGAATCCACCCTTTTGACATAAAAAATCGTGCCCGAAAAGCGCTTATACTAAGATTTACGCTGAAGGTGAGACTACTCAACACGTATGTATCTTTTAAGGCATATCCCGTTATTTTCCCAACATGCGTTTAAATAAAACCTCTTTAATGCGGGCTTTATTCATTAAAATATAAAGGTCACATAAACAATTACCAACTATCAACATGCGTTTGGCATCTGGAGACGTTTCCACTACTTTTTTCATATTCAAAATATTAGAAAGTATTAAAAAAGCGGAGGTTCCACTCCACCCATTGATATACACAATAATATGTTCCCGAAAAGTGGCAACACTGATATTTTACTCGAAGGTGCTTCTACTCAACACCTTTCTTTTAAGACAACAACCGCTATTCTAGCTATGGAAATTTTCCAAGTAATTTATGAGTTTCTATTTATTTTATACCATTTGGCCCAGATTGGTTGCCAATTTTCAAAATGGCGTCCAACAACGGGGTTGCAAAAATGATTCCCGAGCTAAAATTCATCCTTAGCATGTCAAAGATAAATTTCAAATGTAAAAATAAAATCCTCCACAAAAATTGAAAGGATTTGGGTTTCCTGACCGGAGTACAGGTTGGGCGCCATTTTTTAAAATGGTGGACAAGCAACAAAAAAACATGGAATTCGGTTTCCGGAGCGGGCTTAAGGTTACAGTAGGTGTAGGTACATAAGATATATAATTTACAATACAAATATCGCAAGTAAAATGATAATCACTCTATTTGGACCAAACTTGAAGTCCAGCTTTGATAAAACAATACCAAAACTTCCATTAAAATTTGTTTTCAGTAGATATTTGTCTACGAAAAAACCCTGAAATTTTTATCAATCTAGGAAAGTAAACAATAACAAAAAAGAGTAACATTTTTGAATTATTATATTTGTAAATAAACATAATGTACGCAATACGTATGTATGTATGAAGGTACAATGCAAACTTTTTTAAAGCTATTTAAACAAACAAATCTGTGGGTTTTTTTTGTCTTTTGATAAAAATTTCCTGAATTTTAATTTAAAATTTCCACGAGTCAAATATGCTATTGAGGTAAAAATGAAAACTTGTATATATTTTTTTGAGATGAAACCAAAACTATAATGAAGTCTCATGATTTTTCTTAGAAAAATAAATATATTCAAAAAATATATGAAACTGGGTTTATTACTTTTTTTTTTAAATAAGCAAAACATTTATAAAAGAAATTCGAATAAATTAATGAGGTTGTTAATACTTTTAAGAGGTTATTTATCATTTTTATGTTTTATTTTACAAAAAATATGAGTTGAAAATTTAATATTCTCTTTTCTATATTGGCCTTGTGGGGGGCAGACATTTGGATGCGGTGTTTAATTTTGTGTGAATCATTTTTATCTAAGAAGACGACGACAACGACAGCCTGTTGGTTTTTGGCAAAACATTTGTGTTGAGTCATGTTTCAATTTTTTTTTTTTGACATACATTCTATGATGTTTGGATACAAAACTGATATCGAAACACGTTTTTGTTTATGAGATGACTGATGACAATAATTGTTGATTTTATTTTTTATCTAAGCACCCGACAACAATAAAATTTAAGAAACATACAGCTTGTTCAATAAAAGTGTATCTTCTTCATTTTGTTTCATAATATGGAAGATAATAATTCATATTATTCTTAACATTGAAGTAGATAGATACAAAATGTAATTTTTATCTGACCTTACTACGTTTTGTCAAGGCCTTTGTAATCAAGAATAACTCGACATACTGTTCTACGAACAATTATCTCTTTTTTCACGAAGGGTTTCTGGAATTGCTTAAAGTTCCACATTAGTTTTTCTTTTGGACTTATAAAGCCTCCGTACGTTTTCTATCGGACCTATAAATGTTTGTATAACATTTTAATTATCATCCCTCAAAAATAGATTAAACGTTTCCGGAGTTTGCTACAGGTCACAACTAGAAACTCATTAACGCTCGCCGGTTCTATTAAGTACTTACCATGAGACTACTTTACATCACGCAATTCATTGAACTCGTGTGTAAAAGCTCTCGTGATTAGGCTTAAATGAATTACATAGTTCTCTTATCTGTCAGCAGACTTTTCGTTTAAGTTTTTACATGACTAAAAGTCTTACCCTTGAAATTATAATCATTAAAAGTAATTCCCAATATGTCTACAATATTTGAAGCAGTTGTCGTGCATAATTAAAATTCATTGGGGCTTAACCGAATTATACCATCATCGGTCATCGCACGCCTCATTGATTTCCTTCTTACTACTTATTTAAAAGGCGTTAAAATTCCCAGATGGATTCATTCACTAATTTCTTTAAGAAAACAAAAACAATAATAATGCATAAATACCCAAGTATCAACGTCAAAGTTTCCCAGCTGACGACTAGCTCACAGCGTCAGCAGGTTGAATCAACGATGTGCGAGTATTGAATACTAATTTGAATCAATAACTAATTAGTGATGCTTAATAATAAACTGTTTTTGATAACTTACGATTATGGTATTGTTGTCTGAGTTTTGAGAATTTACCGAAATAAAAGTTGCTTAAACTAGACATGAAAACAAAACAAATAGCTCACCATAAGGGTATTGATCATGTTTTCTGCAGCTGATTTTCATAAGTATTTTTTTATAAATTGCTAGCTTACTCATATGGAGACTCAAATTTTTGTGCACCACTGATCCACTGTTTTGAAGATCAATTTCAGGTTAATATCACGCATAAGCAGCACTGTGCCGACAATCCACCTGCCAATCATTTCCCCCAGTTTAGATGCATATAGCATTATTATATTGAGTAAAAAAACTATCGATTGTGGAATTGAAATCGATTATAATTTTTAAAACACAATCAAGCGATTGTTTTCAGCGACTATCGATAGTGAAGTCTTTCTATCGGTAGATACTTTTTGATTGATGTTGCGTATGATGGTAAGGTACACGAATTGTGATAAATTGTAGTTCCAAATCTTAATATTATCTATTATTATTATTTATTATTAAAATAGCTTATTGCGCAGGAAAAATGTACAAAAAAAGGCCAAACTGCGGAAATAATCCAAGTGAAGGTTTTTAAATGCAATAATCTTTATTTTGGTATAAGGAATACCTTAATGGAATATATTAAAATTGTAGGTCTTACTAATAATTTTGGTACAAAGAAGAATTTAAATCAAATTCAAGTACTGCTAAACCAGTGCCAATGGTTTTTGAGACAAAAAAAAAAAAACTATAAATTATATCTCTGGTGGGCACATTTAAGATAATTAGTACACAGAAGGGGACAAATATATTTCCCAACACAGGTGTGGATGTGCGAAAAGGTTGGGTGAGACCTCCTATCAAACAAAATAATGTGTAAAATATGTGAATGATTATGATTAAGAAACCTCCAACTTTTACTTTGGTTATTTTTACTTGCGATATAAATAGTCCAGTAAATAGAGCTAAGAATAGGGGGGTTACAAAAGGTCGGGTAGTTCTAATTTTTTGATATGTTATATGGTATGGTTAGTGGATGAAAATTCCAAAATTCCTCAACCATGCCCCCTCCGCCCCCTTCAAAATCCTGGAAAATCTACAAAAAATCGGCACTTTTTTCAGTTTTTTGCTTATAACTTCTTTCCAGTATACTTTTACGGAAAAAAGTGGCAAAGAAATTTGTAGACAATAAAATTTTTTACAAATATGACTATAAATATGTTTGTACAACCACTACAAACGGTGCTATGGAGGTCCCAAAAAAGGCTTAAATTTTATATTTTGTAAGATTTTCAGTTTCTTCCCTCTTTACAGCACAATAACTCCTTAACCGTCAAGTTTAGGGCAAAATTTTTCATAATCAATCTTGTAGCTAATTTAATTGGCTACCAATTTCATACAACTACAGTCGACGGTCTCTTGGTCGAACTCCCCTTAAGTCGAATTTCCTCTAACAAGAGTTCTTTCACCATGTTTGTTGTATACTCCTCTCAAATTTCCAAACTTACTTATTTTGCAAAAAGTCGATTTAAGCCAGATTCACATTATAGTTCTGATATCGATAAAGTCTCGATACGATAAAGTATTCTAACGCAATAAACAATGAGTATATTCACATCATCGATTCCTGAAACGATTTCAATCCTCTCATCGATTCGTATGCAAAAATATTTTATTGTAGCGAGAGTGTATCGGTATCGGCTCAATAGTGTGGATCTGGCTTTAGAGATTCATTTTTTATTTGGAACCAAAAATAACGGTATTTATTTTTCTCAAAAACGGCTCCACAACTTTTCTTAAAGAAAAATCAATTAATTTCTTTTAGTAAAGGCCACCTTTGGATAGGAAACAATTTTGCAAAAAAATGGTTATTAATGGTACCTCCAAAAGAATCTTTTTTTTATTTTCGATTTTTTTTTTCAAAACTTCATTAATTTTTTTATTATCTAGCATCTAGTTTTTTACCAAGATTTTCAAACAAAAATATATTTTGATTTTTAAAAAATGCTAAAATTTTTTTTTTAAATCAAATATTTTGATAACTACATGATCGATTTTTTTAAAACTCTGTATTTGAGGGCTTAGAACCCATATTTTGAGTGAACTTTTCCTACCCATGGGTACAACGGCACCCTGTTTTTTTGTATCGAAATATTTTTATAAATACAAATCTTTTAACATTCTTAATAGTTTTATTATTCACTTTGGTAAATATTTAAACAGAAAATCCAAGGATAGGATACAAAGTTAAAAGAGAATAGAAAAAATAACGCACCTCTACTGCCACTTGTTTTAAAAATATTATCTATTGAACTAACAAGGTGATACACCACCCTGCCCTGGGTAAGGTTCTTGGGGTTAACATTTTGAAGAATATTTCAAGAATAAAACTTTCATTTACGAAAAAATAACTGTACCTACCTTTCATACAAAAGTTTAGAAACCATTAGGGACAAAATTTTTCTTAAAAACGCCTTTCTATATGCTGAAGTTAATGCGATCAACTACCAAAAATTATAAAAATCTAAACTTAGCACCTACATATTAATAGTACCTAACCTGAGAACATTTTTTTTATTTTCTCTTTACTGGCCGAACGGATCTATATTATTTTTTGTATACAAATTTCAAACATGTTCAAATAATATAACTTATCAAAATGTACCAAAAACAAATTTGGGTTTAAAAAAAAAGTTTTAAATTTTTTTATTGAAATTTGAAGCAAAATAAACATTTTAAGGGAATTTAACTTGAAAAATGGCCTAATTTTCAATCAAAGAAGCTGACGAAAAATTTCCGGTTTTTGAAAATTTTAGGATGGCATTATTTTTGTTGAAATCTTTACTTAAAGATTATGTAAAAAAAACCACATTGCTGTTAAAATATCAATGTCAAAAATGGCTCGACTTTCTCAAAATCTAGAAGACATATAAATTAGTTATTTTTCAGTTTTTGATTAAGAATTATTAGCGCAACGAATTTCAGAAAAAAAAAATAATTTTATAGTTTTGAGAAATTACACTTTAAACCTTTTTTTTATGTTTTTTCGCAAACTTTGAGTTCGAAATTCGTTTTTTTCTAAAACTATGTATAGATATCACTTGATTCAAAAACTAGCTAATAGAACAGAGTATTGGCTTCAAAAAAAAATATATCACTTAATTTATAGTATTACCGTTATTTTTAATATTTTTTTAACATTTTTGGTACTTTTTTATGAAATTGACCCTCCCACCCAAACGGGATGAGATAGACTCCCCTTCCCATAGTAAAATATGCTTGTATTGAACTGTTCTACAAAAAACTCATTATTTCTTGGTGCCTAAGTTATCGTACTCTTGCCTTGACTTGGTTTGGGAGAGCCTTAATACTTTTAATCGTAAAATTTCCCAAAACCCATTTCATGCTAATAATTTTTCTAACTTTTGGCCTTTAAAAACTGGTTTGGCACAGGTCTATATCAATTTTTCTAGAAAATAAATATTTTTTAATGGTTTTATAACATTTCTATGGTAGGTACCTACAATTATTTTTTGATAAAAGAACTGATCAGAATGATTTAAGGCAAACTAAAATTAAAATTAAAAAAAAGATACAAGAAGAGGTTCCATTAATAATAATTTTCATAAAAAATTATATAAACTTGTTTTTTTTTTTTTTGAAAAATCTGTGAAAAAAATAAAAGATTTAATTTAATTTAGTTAAAACACTAAACCGTTTGAAAGCTAAGTTACATTTGTAAATAGTTTTTGGAAAAAATTAATTAAAAATTAGTTTTTGTAATTATCAATTCATTTTTTCAAAAATTACTTACAAATATAATTCAATTGAAAAATATAATAAAATAACGGACTTCTAGCTTTCAAACGAACTATAAAACATTGTTTTTAGCTTTTCGGTTGGTTTTTTTTACCATTTTCTTTCCTCCTCTAAATAATAAAACAATTGTTTTGAGTGACTCTACAAGAATCCGTTGTTATTTTGCATGACGGTGCGAATTGTAAACTGCCACAAGGAATTATTTGCTGTATTTTGGCAACTTTGGTACGCCATATTTAAGACATTTTTTGTTTCTCATAATAGGTATCTAAATATTCAAAAACGTAGGAAATCAGGTATTTTACAAAAAAGTACTTGATCAATTTTTCGTTCAGATGAAAGAGGGGTGAGATAAATGCTAAAAACCGTTTTTTTTTTTTTAATAACGGAAATTTTTCATTGCAAAGAGATGTCAAAAATTATTGTGATCAAGAGTTTTAAAAGATATTTAAACGTACAAAATCAAACAAAAATGTTTACTCTAAGTCCAATAAGAGCCGAGAAAATGGCATTGTATGTATGTATATTTTTCAACACCTTTTTCAAAATGGTGGACAACGCAACATTCCCCATCAATCAGACTGCCCTAACGCAAGTCTAGGGAGTTTCTATAAATGCAGAATAATTCATGTGTTATTCCTTTACACCTTGAAGTCCTATCAACTAGTCAAATTTCATCCTAAAGTTCTTTAAAAGGGACATTAAGAAGAGGCTTTAGGAAATCCAGTAATTTCAAGTTTAAAAAAAAAAAAAACTGTTGGAAGTGTCCCAGTACACACAACTGTGTGAAAATTAAGCTTAATGCCTGTTTTTACGCGTTTTCTTGTTAGATAATAGTTATTTTATTTATGTAACTTAAAGTTTTAACTTAAAGCTTAGTCATTTATTAATAAATTGACTGTTCGAACATAGGAAACCAAATTTGTTACAGTTGCCTGTTCGGACACTAGTGTTCGAATATAGGCAACTCCGTCAAAATTGTTTTATTACGTTCAGGCAATAAATATTATAGAAAATTAAATTTTTTTTACGGTTTTAAGTCAACAACACTGAGAGGAACGTTGGGTCCAGTATTCGAACACCTTTTTCTTGTTTTCTTCCAGTGTTTGATTCAAAGAAACTCATGTAATTGCTAGCTTCCTTTGTTCGAACAGTTTTTGAATTGTGTTCAAACTAAGAATCCGTTAAACTGTTTTTTGTTTTATTGCGTTTTTAAAAGAATTGAATAAAAACCAATTAACAAACACAATTTTTTTAATAAAACTGAGAGAAAATTACTTCTATGATTTTTTTTTGGTTGAAACTATGTACGAAAGCTTGTTGTTCGAAATTAGAAAACTTTCTGTTCGGGCCTAGGAAACTAGTGTTCGACAACTAGGGAATTTGGCTTTTTTCAGCTTTTGTTTTTTTATAAAAAAAAAGTAGTTAAAGTTACTAGAAAAGTCTTAAAAGTTATAACAAATATTTGAGTTTAAGTTGCTAAATAATTTTACATCACATATTTACGTTGAATCGAATGGTTTCCTCGCAGTCAACGATCACTTTATTATAAACCACTAACAGCCCTATCAATAAAAACTGCTCAGATATCTTCTAATTCACAAATTAACTAAAACGTCAATCAGAAGTTAGTTCACGAATTAAAATTTCATATCAATAAAAATATAAACTGCTAATCTACGTTAAGTTCAAAAACTTAACGAAAATCTACTACAATCAACAAGAACTCTGCTCTTTCCAAAGACTATTTATGGAACACTTTCATACACACTTACACTTTCTCACTGAATGCGAACTTTCGCACATATACTCTTCATTTGAGGCTGTAGATAGCATGTGTGTCACAAGCGTTTGTTTCTTTTAATCTCTAGTTTTTGGCATCAATGACAGAAGTATTTTTAACTTAATTACTAGTTTAATGTACCTACTTCGGTGAGTTAGTTTAATGCCATGAATTTTGATTTATTGATATGATTTGACACTTAACTCACTGATCAAAGATAATTTGTGTTTCATTTGCGTTTATGAATACCGGTGTAAGTGTTCGATTACTGGGGACATGACCGTATATCAAAAAGCCAGCCATAGTAAAATCACTCCTTTTTTGACGTTGCTAGCTTTCGTACTTATATGCACACATTTCATTGAAGATGACGTGACAGCTCTGAAAATTTGCTAATTGACAATGACTGACAAAGATGTTTGTCAAAAATTTCTTTGTCTCTGAAAAGACCAACGATTTCGTATCAATTTAAGGCACAAGTGGAAATAACTGGCAAAAGGTAATTGTGTCGTTCAAATACCAAATCCTGATATGTCAAACTGTATCAATTCAAAGACAATTGGAACCAAATCCAAAATTTCTGAGTATGTAATATGTTATACATATATTTACCAGTACCTCAATAGAATTTGTATCCTCTTTTGCACGCTTTAAATGCAATTATGAACAATTAATAAGTTCAAAAATAGAAAATTGCTATACAAATTAATGTACTCGTATTCTATAATATACATTTGTGCAAATAATACTAGAAAAATAAACAGAAACAATTTCAAAAATATACATGGCAACCTTAAGCAATAGAGCGAAAGAAAACTGATGTCATGTCTCGTACAATCACAAGAGACAAGAAATAATTTGAGTCAAATTTCTAAACTTACCAATTTAAAGCGACATTCGTCTTCAGAGCTTGAAACATTTAAAAACTATTTTATTTTGATTCTATTTAAGTATTTTTTTCTTATTTCAACTCTTTTTTCTTGCACTCACTTTTCGTAGCAAATTATTTTGTTTACTTCGATAAGAGAACAAACAAAACTTGACTTATCTATCTGACATCTGTCAAAAATTGCGCCTAAAAGCAATATGCATTAAAACTAACTGTAATTTCAAACTGCTGCCATCTACATTTTCATATCAACACCAATACAAAAAATATAACAAATCAAATTGGAGACTTTCCACAAGTTTATGTGCTTCTGTTATTTAAAACTTGAAACTTGTAAACTTTTTCCACTTTACTGAACTCGAACTGACGATGACGATGGGTTGATGGGGTAGCCACGGAAGTACATGCCCCTTCCTTTATCATGAAATTCATTCATTTGAGGCACTTAAAGCCATGACACTACAATTGGTGCCCTACAGTGCAATCCCAAACAATGCACGCGACGGTTGGCATTGAGTGCTGCTGCTCCTATTCGCGTTCGTTTCTCTGAAAGACTTTTTTCGATATACAAATATAAAAATAATCGACTTTTTCAGAGACTGATAAAAAAAGCTCATCCCTGTTTACTTGTTTGTAGTTGTCTCTTTTTTGTTTGTTTTTTTTTTTTTTTTTTGAGAACAAATTTTCGCGTAAGACTCTTTAAAAATTTATTTGTGAGGAATGGGTTGTCGTTGTGTAACAGTTCGCGAAGAGTTTGCCATACGAATGTCGTCGCCCTCAAAGATCAGAAGCGCTAGCCGTAGTCGCAGGAGCGGCAGCGGTTCACCAAAAGTTATTGCATTCGGTAATGTCTTACTCGATGCAACGGTCCAGCTAAATGATCTGGAGATTCTCAAGCGTTACAAACTGTCATTGGATACAAAGGGCGAAATCGATATCGAGACTTTGACAAAAATTTCGGAGGAAATTTGTGGCAGGTATGTAAGTTGTTGAGGGGGCAGAGGCATGCATGGTGGATGGGTGTTTCTGGTCAGGTTGGTTGTGCATCGATGAACAGGAAAACTGAGTAACTCAAGCCCATGGAACAAAACAACAACAAAATCATAGAAACACTTGCTCTATCAGAACGTTTGTATACTGTCTTTTGTTGTTGTTTTATTTTGTGGCTATTATTGCAGGTACTCTTGTAGACTTGCTAATCGCTCCACATTGATAGAACGAACCAAAGGAGTGGAAGTGGATGTATAAATTTAGTTTGAATTATTTTTTGTTTACCTCGTTTCTATTGTTCTTTTAGCTTGATGGCACCAGTGAACTGTGGTGGTTCCGCTCTTAACACAACACGCATATTAAAACATCTAGGGACTGATTGCCTATTCTTTGGAGCCGTTGGCGGAGACCCACTGGCGGACTTACTGAAGGGTATCCTCAAAAAGACGGGCGTACATACAAGGTGGGTTTTTTTTTTATTTTTTTTAACTTCTGCTAATGTTGAAAGGTGATTTTGTAATTCGTCGAGAAATTAGTTAATTTTCATTTGCTTCATCACGAATTGTCGAAATTGGAAGGAAATGATGGATGACATCGTGGGGCATTTTCTAGGGTAAAATCATGATAAAGAAAAACATCACAAGAGAGTCCGTTTGTTCTTTTTGTGTTTATAGCTTGACGGTTGACCCACATCATGATGATGTTCCTTAATTTATTCAAAATGAATTTTGGGTTAATTTTAGGTGTGAGACCTTTATTTTTAAATATTATTCTCACCCGGAACAATTCTTAACAAGTAGTTAGTCTGCATATCAACTTAAACATCTTCTCAATAGAGATTTATATTTTGTGAAAATTTGTATCTCGATGAAATGAAATTGCATCTTTTGAAATGCGATACTTTTTCTCTATCTGCTTCACTGACCCCCACTTAGCACGGATGCAATGTCATCTCGAAACACAATGAACAAAGTGATCGCGAATTTTTGTATCTGTGGCATTTGTTATTTTTTGTATCTCTTAAACCGTTTGGCAAGTCTAATTTATGATAATAGAAATAATGATTCATATCTTATGTGTTTTGTTGATATTGTTTAGTTAATCAAGAGCAAGATCAATTATAATTATTTATTAGAAGTGAAGTCTTACATCGATTGAGTATCGGAATATCTTTTGATTATTTTTGTATTTATATCTATGAAGAAAAAGTTGTTATTTCTTACTATTTTTTTCTTTAATAAAGGTAATTGCTAATTTTATCAACTCAAGAGAGACGAATTGATTAAACCTTAAGATTAAAATTACTTTAAGATATTTTTATACAATGCGATTTCTGTCGGTTAAATATCTTTTTTTTTATAAATTAAATTATTTATTTATCAAGTTACAAATCAGTAATTTACTTGGGTTAAATTAAAGTTTTTTGAAGACTAGAAAATATCCATTACCCAGTACCTAGGTACACCTAAGTAACGTATTCTTGAGAATTTGCAATTAATATTGCCTTTGTTTTTTATCTTTCTCTATTGGTGTAAATTACATAATTAAAATTAGAACGCGCAGCCTTCGGTTCTCTCTCCCAAATTTGGAACTCATGTCAAATCTCCTTGCGCACAAAGTTGAGATTCTTCGAATCTAATGTCAAATCCGTGCTGTTATATGCTTGCGAAACCTGGAAAGTCACGACTACCATCTCAAAGAAATTGCAGGCTTTTGTGAACCGTTGTCTACGCCATATTCTAAAAATTCGCTGGCCACAAATTATATCAAACGAGGAATTGTGGCGCAGGACAAGCCAGGAGCGGCTGGACGTTGACATAAGAAAGCGTAAATGGCAATGGATTGGTCACACACTGAGGAAACCAAACGATGAAATTGCAAAGAAGTCATTTGAATGGAATCCTCAGGGTGCACGGCGGGTTGGAAGACCAAGAACAACATGGAAATCAACAGTTCTAGCAGAAGCAGACTCCCAGAGAAAGACGTGGCCACAGTTAAAATATCTATCTGCAGACCGTGAAGGATGGAAACGATTTGTTGGCGCCCTATGCCCCAACCGGGGTTACAGGACTTGATGATGATGAGGAACATATGGGTATAAAAATTCAAAGCATAAAGAAAAACGCTTTAAGCTGTTTTGAACTGAGAAAACTAGACTCCTGGCAGCTGACATATCTCAAGTAATTTTGTATACCTAGTTCAAGGAGATTATAGTCCACTCAAAATTTTAGCAAATTATTTGGAGACGTCTACACTCTTTTTTCGCACACAATTAGTAACCCAGACTATTTAAGTCAAGTACATACTTCCTCGTGAAGTGAACAATCACCAGTGGAGAAAAGGATTTTTTGACATTGCTCACTGGTACAACCTTGCGAATGTGTTGTGAACGTTTGACGTTTAAAACCACAATGCCTCCAATGAGGTATTTTTCTTTTGTAATCGTACTGTCAAATGATAAACAATCATTTCGTGAATCGTCGCATTTTTGTTCACCCGTGAACGTGCTCGTGAAGCTGTGTGGCGAGTTTTCGCTAACGAGCGAAACACAAGTTGAGCGCTCCGAGTGCTCGGAGCTAAAAAAGAAACACAGATTTTTTTTGACAACTCAATGCTATGCTCGGAGCTTAAAAGGAAAAACGCCTAATGAAAGCATTAAAGAAGAATTTAGTTCTACGTTCTGCAGTACACTGTTCGACGAGCGAGATTGATAATTATTGTAGGAGATTATTTGGAGGAATCTACACTCTTTTTTCACACCCACACTTTTATTGCCTTGGCCAAAGACACCCATTGAGCCTGATTACACGACTCGTTTTTTCTTTCGTTTCGTCATTCGTCTTTTTGACAGGTACGCGTACCTTCATGATTGCACACAACGAAAAAATCCATTCTGGACTTTGACGTTCAGAAATTTCAAGTTCATTTATTAGAAAATAGGCATACATAAATAAGAAATACAAATATTTTTAAATCACCTCTTGTTCAAATTTATAAATAAAAATAAATAAATAAATTGGGTGGCGCAACAGCTCATGGAGAACCAGGGCCTAGTGACTTACAACTCACAACCATTCCTGTGTGCGTGTTTGTTGGCAGGAATGGAGGGGACCTACAGTTTTTTGCCGAGTCCGAACGGCTAAATTGAGAAGCACTTTTTCATGACAAGTATACTCTTGGAGGATTTGTCAGTTCCTCGCAAGAGGCAGTACCTCGAATAAAACATTTCTGTTTTTAGGTGGCACGGCTGGGAATCGAACCCACACCTTCGGCATGACAGTCCTACGCACTAACCATCAAGCCACGAGGTACTACCTATTTAATTATGAAAAACAATTTTTAATCTCATTAAAGCCTAGTACGATACTGATGCGAAACGAAATTTTTATTTGGTCTCTAACAAGCAGCGTTGCCACAAAGTGCCCGATCGGGCCTTTTGGCTCCCTGTTTTATATTCTGGCCCTTGGCCCGGGCCTATTAGAAATGGCCCCGAAATGTTAATTTAAGAACCTTTAAAATAATAACATATAGTATTAGTGGTGATTAAAAAGTTGTACAAAATTAAATACTAACCATAGCAATTTTTTAATAAAAAAGTGATGATTTTAGAATGATTTCTATTTAATTACACACATAAAATTTCAGAACTTATTCAGTTGCCCTAAAAATATAATGGCTATAGAGCTACAAAACTGCTTAGAAAAAATGGGTAAGGAAGATCATGATATTGTCGCTGGTAAAATGTGGGTTTAGTTGAAAGGATTGAACATTTTTGAATAATCATTTATATAAAAATATTGCTTGTTCTGCAAATAATCTATTAAGTCTTCTACACAGTAGTGCATCTGCTGATCGCGTTTTTTCGTCTCTAAACAACATATAAACGGATAGTCGAAATAGGTCATCGTATGAAAAGCTTGTTAATGAGCCTTTAAGTTTTTTGCAGGCCAACTTGATTAATAGGGGTTATTAAATTCTCAAACCATATTTTGTTAAACGAAATAAAACATAATATATATGTGCTTGAGCATATTGGGGCCTTTTTCTTTTATGATTTAGAAAAGAGCTCTGAAAAGAATCCAAGCATGGCGAGTATGTTCTTAACATTTTCTGAACCAAGCGTATTCTGAGTGCTCGGAATTATTTTTGAAACATGTTTAACACATCTGTTAAGTATTTAACTCCGTCCGTTCAATATTAAATTATTTTATTCTAAGCTCATGGAGCGCACTCTGAACACGTTCTGAGCACTTGAAGCTAAAAAAGAAACAGAATTTGTTTTGACAGTTCGGGCTCTGCTCTGAATTAAAAAAGAAAATCTCCTAAAATTGTGCTTACTTAAATTTTTTTATTTTTACATAATTGCTCAAAGTCGAAAGAAATCTTTAAATTATGACAAATTTGAAGCATCTGCTTTTTTTTTACTATTTATTAATGCATTAATTAAATAAATAATAACAATAAATAAAAATATTACATAATCATTTATTTTTTAAGGAAGGATTTTTTTGTAAAATATTTGGCCCCAGCTTTTTTTATATGGCCCCCATAAATTTTCGAAAAGGCCCTCACTACTTTTTTCTTCGCGGCAACGCTGCTAACAAGACAACGAAATACTTACGAAAATGAAGTGAATAATTATTCACTGACAGTTGCAAGAACTCAAAAAATTTTAACAAATACAAATGTACACATATGTATTTCAGGCAGACATGCTTTAATGAAAGAAACAGTAATAACTAACACGAAAAACACAAATGTCACTTTTTCGCATACAATAAATGGTCTCGGTAATTAATTTTGTGTGAAAAAAAGAGTGTAGACTTCTCCAAATAATCTGCTACAATTATCAACTTCACCCGTCAAAAGGCGTTTTTCGAGGTTGCAGAAGAAGAATTGCGCAACAGCTCGTGGAGAACCAGGGCCTATTCACAGTACACATATCTAATGTTGAATTCCTTTCAACCAAAAAATTCGATTTGTTTAGAAAAAATTCGATTTGTTTAGAAAAAAGATCGATTTTTCTAGGCAAAAACAAATCTTGGATTTGAAGCAAGATTTACACAGACTTGCACACACACTAGGAAGATTTGATATTTCTCTGGAGTTGAAAGTAGTTTGCCGCGGATTTAACAAATATTCTAAAGTGTTCGTCGTTCGTTTGAGTGGATTAAAAGCAAATATATTTTTGAAAAAGTTTCTTATTGATTAAAAAATAGTGAATAATTAATAAGAAGTAATCAAAATATCAATAAATTTCGATTTCAAGTGCCCAAAGTCAATTTGTGATAAGAAGCGCACGTTCGCCGATGTGTTCTTCGATTGATGTGTTTATTATTGGATTTTGAAATATTTTTTTTAACTTTAACGAGAGCACAACAATTTTCGTTAATATTTGCAACTATTCTCGAAAATATATTTGTTTTTAATCGTACAAAACGACACGAATAATTTATGAATTTGTATGCACATTAATTTGTTTACTTTTTGCCTCAAAACTGCTGTCAATTTGCACACATACAATCACAAACAAAAATTTCGACTTTTTTACAAATTCCTTCTACCCAAAATAATAATCGATTTAAAATCGGTCTGAAATGGTGAAAGGAATTCGACATATGGTATTATCTTGCGCATGTGGTCCGAAATGAGAACTGTCAAATAAATTCAAGATGGCAGCCTTACGTGACCTCTTCCATTGTATTACAACAACAACGAAGAAAACAAACACAAAAGGATAATTTAAATAACACTAAAAAAATGTTAATAAACACTAAAAAGCTTGAAATAATTGTATTTGTATTTAAATAAGTAACAAATGAACACATAACACACAACAAATTTTGATGTTTAACTAGTCGGGGTCACGTAGAGTCGCCATTTTTCACTGATTTTGATGGATGCGCAGAACTGAACAAAAATGAAAACGCTAATGATATTACCTTCAATATGTGTACTGTGGGGCCTATTGACTTACTTACAATTCTCAACTATTCCTGTGTGCTTGTTGTTGGCAGGAATGTTTTTTTTTCACCTCAATAATAATTGACATACGAAAATATTTGCATAAGTTTTTGTTTCGCTTGGGAACTGTAAACTAGAAAAAATTGATATGTTTTTTTAACGTGGAATTTCTTTTAAATGTTCACCAATTTTTCTCATCTTATGGTCTCTGATAGCTGATTAATATTGTGAAAATCTGCAAGGAGTTTCGGGGAGGGCATAAAATACCGAATTCCAAAATCCTGAATGGACAAAATCCCGAAAGCCAAAACCCCGAATGACAGAAAATCGCAAATATATTCAGAATTGAATCGCGAATTTCAATACTTTTTTAGTACTATTTCAGACTTTCAAAGAAGCCAACATTTTTTGTATTCATCAACTGATAATAGGGGTGATTAAAAATCTTATGTGAAAATTTCGAACGCACACAAGTATAGAATGAAAAAAATCAACAAGTTCACAACAAAAATATTACAAAAAGTATATTTTGAAGGCTCGAATCTCGAATGGCTTAGAAACGGCGCACGCCATTTACGAAAAACCGTGCCATTCCGGATTTTGGCAATCGGAATTCTGTCATACAGGATTTAAGCCATTCGGGATTTTTTCCATTCGGGATTTTGGCATTCGGGATTTTTCTCCTTTTCCGGATTATGGCATGCGGGATTTCGTACCCAACCCGAAACTTCACGTTATTAAACACCTAATTCGAATAACGTATATTTTCTACACTTGACCTTGAATAACTTAATGTTTCACATAATGTTTGGGTTTTTGTGAAGGCTTATTTGTAATGACAAAATAAAGGTTTGATTGAATTTGTTTGCAAGAATGTTTGTCCCTAACAGAATGTCTACTTAATCTGGACCACTACCAAAATATGTTCCTAATCTTGACACTGCCTTTGCATTTCTTCAATCACTTTCTAACCATTTAATGGTGATTAACTGTTATAAATGTATATCTTAAATGTCTTGAAAATCATAAAATAAAATAATTTATTAAGAAATGGCTTTAAGCAACGCCTTTGCCCCAACTGAGGTTACAGAACACGATGATGATGATTTAATCATTTAAGTTTTATTGTTGTCTCTCTTAATAAAAATTTTATATTTAGAATACAAAATGTGACTAGAATAACTTATTCTTATCACAAAACCAAACACAAAAAAATACAAACCTTGACAAAATTTAACTAAAACAAATATAAATACCTGCTATTGCAAAAGATTCTTCGCAATCTTTATGTTAAAAAAGATTTTTTTTTTATCTTAATTACGAGTACGTTATCTACTTTGTTGTTTAATTTAAGTAATGTTTAACCTGAAATATAAAACAGGACCTATAAATATTTGAACCAGTCAAATTTATTATATTTTTTATTTTGCTATACAGGGTGGTTCCCATGATTTGTCAAAATTAATTTTTGGGATTTGGTTAATGGTTCAATAAATAGTTTTATTTGCGAAACTTGGTGAAAATTTCACATGTTTTCGTTATTTTAACTATTTTTTCTTTTATTTTTCATGTTTATAAATATTATTTATAAAGTTTTTAAATGACACTTAAAAAAAAATTAATATTCTCAACAATAACAAAAATATATAGACCCATTTTTGTTACCTAATTCAAAACAGCTTTTAACGACATTTTAGAGGACAAAAGTCAGTGTTTCATCACTGTCATTTTCGGTCTCGAATTTTGGTCTCAAAATTTCTTGTAGTTAGACATATATGGCAACTATATAAGAACTGTTGAGTCTAACACGTATTTTCCTAGGAATATCTTTTGAAATATTCATTGCGAGTAAATGTTTGATATTCAGAAATTGTATTCTGGCCTTGTCTCATATCTATATGTCATTCGATGTTTTATTTCTTTATTCTTGGGAAAATAATTTGCCAAAAGCACATTATACATAATTAAGAGATACATATGTCTTAATCGAATTCAAATATGTTACTGTCAAGATTTACTTCATTGACATCAGCTTTTAATCATGATAAGGGTACGCCATTTGTAAAGTTCCTTTTAAAAAGGTTATAAAGCTTTATTGAAAAGAGTTGACCTTCCAGTTAACAACGGAGTACATTTTTATTCGAACTATGACTGCCTTGGTCTTGGTCCATCCTGTCAACCCACTTTTCAATACATTTAGGCCTATTCTGCCACATCTGTTATTCTGCTATGAATTTTCTGTTATGAATCATAAAAGATTTTCAGCATAAAAGATCTTTTATGATTCCTATTCAGGTGTTCGAACTTTTATAAAACTCTGTTATAAAACTTCGAAAACGAAATCAGTTAACGAACAGACCTACAATCTGTTGTCATAATCAGCTGTTCTGTTATGAATTTCGTTGAAAAAGAAAATTGGCAAACATATTTTCATTTATTTTTCCTGTGTTGCATATAAAAAGAGACTTATCTATCCTAACACCGTAGAAATCTATAGAGAATAAGAGAAACCACCAACAGGCCAGGAGATTTGATGATGTTGGAGTGGGATTCAATTTGGTTGATGGAATATAACTCCCAGAAGCGTTTTACAAGAATAATTCTGAGTTGTAAAGAGTGTTTTGTTCAGTGTTTAGTTGTAGCTTTAATAAATAAAACAGAAATATTTTTAATTATAAAGTTGTTTTTGAGTGCGGCTAAGGGCTGTCGTGATGACGATCGTCGTTTCTTGGCGCTTCCACTTTGTCGTGCTGATCTTCTGCAAATAGTCGCAAGGACTCTATTCTTTTTGTAAGAAGATTTGAACGGCGTTTTCGTGTAGTAGCTAAACACACTGTGGCTCTTAGGGACATTCAACAGACTCCTCTTAGCCGATGGAGCTTGTTCATCTAATGCAGCGAGCTTTCCTGTGTTCTGCGCTTTCTTTTACAAAGATAATTTTATTTTAATTTGCTTATTAAACTATTTTTTAATATATTTTCTTACATTTTTGTCTCCTTTTATGAACATTTGGTTTACGAAATATCCATTTTTACTTGATATAACTGTGTTCTCATTGAAATCTTTTATGATAAAAGTCACAGAAGTTTGTCTTTTATTCTTTTATGATTTATAGCAGATTTTATAACAGATTTTGGCATGCTGAATACCAAAAATGCGATTTGTAAAACATTCTGTTATGAGTTCGAAAGCTTGGCAGTTCATAACAGATTTCTTAGCAGATTTAATAACAGATGTAGCATGCCGAATACCAAAATCATAGTTCATAAAAGAATTTTTGACAGCTTAAACTTTCGTATAGAAATTCATAGCAGAATAACAGAATAGCAGAATAAAAGATCATGCCGAATAAGCCCAATTATCAATTGATTCAACAGGTATTTGATTAATAGGTTGACCAATATTGTTCTTAATACTACGTTTTCACCGAACACTAAACCGAGATTTAATAAGATTTACCTCAAATCTTATTTAAATCTCCAAGATTTACCATACGAATTGTTTTCGTTAATCTACTAGACTAAAAATTAATCTTGTTAAATCTCCCTCCAACAAATCAAACTAACCTGTTCTTATATAGCGCAGAGGGATTTATTAGTGGCTGGATTCAGTTCTGTAATGTTTGACACAAAAATAAACATTCTGTCTCACTTCCACTTGATAATAAAAAATGAAACCCCTTTTGCTTTTGAAGTGTGCTGAGTTAATCTTCTTTTTGATCTTTTCAGCCGGTTAAAACACCACATAAATCTTTTTCCTTAAATCCGAGATTATCTTTTGGTGAAAACGTAGTATAAGTCCCTTAGGGCCAGTTGTACAAATATTTAACTAGTGGTTCAGCAATTTTAACTCACTGACTTTGGGGAATAAACTGAAGTTCAACGAAGGCTCAGGCATTATATTGGCTACTATAACATAATTGAACCTTGAACCATCGTTGAACCTCAGTAACTCCACCGAGATCAGCCAGTAAAAATATTTGAACCAGTACCTACGTTCTGTAACTCTCGCATCGACAAAATCAGTCGAGAAACGTTGAAAAATGGAACAAAACTCATGCATTTTGTTTCAATTTTCATCGTTTCTCGACCAGTTTTTTCGATGCGTGAGTTACAGAACGTAGGCACAGGGATCAAAATTTGAACCACGTTTGTACAACGGGTCCTTAATATCCTGTGGATTGTTCGCACAGCATATTTAGGATCAGTTCTGAAACCATAACATAATTAGGTGTGTCTTTGTTGTTGTTGAAATTATTTGCAAATTTTCACATAATTTCGCAATTTGCTGTCAGTATTGTGGAGAATTGTCATAGGTATTTTTCTTTTTAATTCATAATAGAGCTCTGAACAGACTCCGAGAATGTTCTGAGCATTATCTGAACCAAGCGTGTTCTGAGTGCTCTGAATTATTTTTGAAACACACCTGAGGACTAGCTGTTAAATACTTATGCTCAGCATTTTTAACTTTGTCTGTTTAGTTATTAATTCTGAGAACATTGATCGCACTCTGAACAAGATCAGAACACGCTCAAAACGAAAAAAGAAACACAAATTTTGTGCTTTGAACGTTCAGAGCTAAAAAAGAAACACAATTTTTATTTTGACAGTTCAGGCTCTGCTCTGAACTAAAAACGAAAAGTGCCTTATGTTGAGATTTGTGGTTGATTTTTTTTTCGTTTTGCATTTTGGCATGACACTTCCCTCTACATATGATAGCTGTCACTCTTAAAATTGACAGATTCGTAAAGTTCTCTTTTGAAAAATAAAACGTCTAATCGTTTACTTCCAAAAACTACTAATTTCTATGAATTTTAGTACAAATTAATTTTTTAATTATATACTACGTTTTCATTAGAGCCGAAATGAGGTAATTTCGCAAATCACAGAAAAAGTGTTTTCATTTGTAATTTGGTAATTTCGTTTGACAGCTCATTTCATTTTTGAATTGCAACTGGCTGTTAATCAATTTTTGTTGTTGTTTTTTTTTGTCTCCTTCCATTGCTCTTTGACATTTTCATACAAAACGTTTTCAGAGCTCTTCAAACTGTGGCTAATTGGGTGTGTTCGTTATACTACGTTTTCATTAGAGTCGAAATGAGGTAATTTCGCAAATCACAGAAATGGTGTTTTCATTTGTAATTTGGTAATTTCGTTTGACAGCTCATTTCATTTTTGAATTTCAACTGGCTGTTAATCGCTTTTTGTTGTTGTTTTTTTTGTCTCCTTCCATTGCGCTTTGACATTTTCATACAAAACTAATTCAGAGCTCTTCAAACTGTGGCTAATTGGGTGTGTTCGTTAGGTTTTGACTTAATTTCCAACCTAATTTCGTGCAAATTTGGTTGAAATTATCTCATTTCGAAATGTGAATTTGTATGGGAAATGAGATGATTTCGCATCGCATTTGGAAATTTTTAACGAAATTAGCTCATTTGGGCTAATGAAAACGCAGTATTATACTACGTTTTCATTAGAGCTGAAATGAGCTAATTTCGCAAATCACAGAAAAAGTGTTTTCATTTCTAATTTGGTAATTTCGTTTGACAGCTCATTTCATTTTTGAATTTCAACTGGCTGTTAATCGATGTTTGTTGTTGTTTTCTTTTGTCTCCTTCCATTGCGCTTTGACATTTTCATACAAAACCAATTCAGAGCTCTTCAAACTGTGGCAAATTGGGTGTGTTCGTTAGGTTTTGACTTAATTTCCAACCTAATTTCGTGCAAATTTGGTTGAAATTACCTCATTTCGAAATGAGAATTTGTATGGGAAATGAGATGATTTCGTATCGCATTTGGAAATTTTCAACGAAATTACCTCATTTGGCCTAATGAAAACTCTATATTAGGTTTTAACTTAATTTCCAACCTAATTTCGTGCAAATTTGGTTTAAATTATCTCATTCATTAAATGTGAATTTGTATGGGAAATGAGATGATTTCGTATCGAATTTGGAAATTTTCAACCAAATTACCTCATTTGGCTTAATGAAAACGTAGTAATAGACAGAACAGAACCTTGGACTAAATTTGTAGTTTTGGAATATCATGTCACTTTGTCTTTGACTGACAAAGAAAACTTTTTGGCAACGTGATTTAGTTCAGGAAAATAACAAATGAGATCTCAGAGACCTCAGCAATCTCATTGTTGAAAAAATTTGATCTTTTTGCGGAAAGATTTGCATTCATTCTACTTTTTCATGTTTTATAAAAAAAAAAGATGAGATCTGAAGAAGAAAGATGTGATCTTTCTAGTTTGGAAGATTTGATGTGCATTCACTAATACATGCAAACACTTTCCTGTCAAACAGCAAATCGCAGTTGGGCATTTTTTTGTTTTACAACATTTTTGTACGATGTTTATTTGTATGTGTGTATGTGTGTAATTGAATCTACTCAAAAGCACACCCAGATGTTTCATTCAAGACAGCGATTCTTGATTTTAAAATCAAATCTTTCAGATTTCAATGAAAAACGACATCAGTCTTGTGAAAAATGAGCAAGCAGATCCTACATTTTTCTCCTAAATAATTTGACAGCAAAACTGAAAGTTTTGCCAAAAAATGAATAAAACTTTTCAGCTTAGCTGTCAAATTATCGAGGGAACAAATTTGGATCCTCTTGTTTATTTTTTGACGCAGTAAAATTATCTGAGGTCTCTGAGATCTCATTTTTCTGAACATTGTTGTTCCTTATCAAAAAAGTCTCTGATTTGACAGTTGATCAAATTTCATTTGAATGTAAATTTTGAAAATTTAGCCGATTTTGTTACAAAAGTGAAGAAAAGATAAACAAAAATTGGACTGTGAAATGAGTGACCACAACATAAACTATTCTCCATGCATTTCAGAGGATGATAATGTTCCTGATAACAAAAGCTAAAAAGATTCAGAAAGTCAATTCTGAAATCGAGAATGGAGTGTCAGTTCATAAAAGACAAGGCAAATGGAAATAGCTGTTCATGAACTGACGAAGGCATTTGTCAAAACAAACGACTGTGTGTGAATTTTAGACACTAGTGGAAAGATCAAATTGCGTTCTATCAAACCATGTTGATTCAATGGCAAATGGAAAACTAGCATAATATACTGAGTTTAATCAATTTCTATCAAAAGTTTATGCATGAAAAGTCATTTTTAAAATGACTTATGAAAAACAACCAGTAGATTTGACGTCTCTTATTTTTATCTCACTCTCATCTCTTGGAAAGAAAGAGATGGCCAAGTGAGGCAGAATTTTTATATTTATTTGAAAATGTCTGCCTCACATCACTATCTACTTCTTTCCAATAAATAAGAATGAGAAAAAAAGAGAGACGTCAAAACGCGTCACCTCACGTGAAGCTGGTTCTAACACCGTCTATAGCCTTACAGCTTTGCCTTGCCTCGTTTGAGGAAGTGACAAATCCTTCAAAGTACCGAAGTATCTCTTGTCTTGAAAATGTATTTCCCATCTAAGCCGTTCGGCCTCGGCAGAAAATTGTAGGTCCCCTCAATTCCTGTCGTCAACACGCACACAGGATTGTTTAACCTCCAAATTTATTTATCTGGTATTTGTTTATTATTCCTGGGTGTAAAACTACCGGGTATATTCTATCATAATAAATAATAAATAATAAATCTCCTCAAAAACAACAAGGCAGCTGGACTGGACGGAATACCAGCTGAATTCCTGAAAGCCGATCCCGTAGCAGCGACTAGTATTTTACATCCGCTGATACAAAACATTTGGGAAAACGAAAGCTATCCCAGGGACTGGAAGGATGGTGTGATTGTTAAGTTGCCAAAGAAAGGTGACTTAAAGAATTGCAACAATTGGCGTGGTATCACCGTTTTGTCCGTTTTCCCAAAACTAATGGCAACAATCATACTCGAGCGAATAAAGGATAGAATCGAGTCTACACTCAAGAGGCATCAAGCTGGCTTCCGCAGTGGTCGATCGTGTGTCGACCATATCAACACCCTGCGTATTGTCCTCGAGCAGTCGATGGAATATCAATCACCGCTTTACCTCATGTTCGTGGATTTTGAAAAGGCCTTTGATCGAGTTAACCGAGAATGTATATGGAGATCGTTGCTTGGTAGAGGAATTCCACCAAAAATTGTTGCCATTATTAAAGAGTCCTACAACAACGCGAGGTGTTTTGTTTTGCACAATGGGCAGCTATCCGACTCCTTCGTAGTGCAACAGGGTGTGAGACAAGGGGATGTTCTATCGCCAATTCTCTTCCTGCTGGCGATGGACGACGTATTGACGGCCAGTGTAGGTACAGCTGAGCGACAGGGCATTCAATGGAGACCGTTCGAAAGGCTCAGTCATTTAGACTATGCCGATGACATATGTCTACTGGCAAATAACATCAGTGGGCTGAACGGGATGTGCCAAACACTGCAAGTGAAGGGAGAGTCGAGTGGTCTAAGAATAAACAGCAAAAAGACAAAAATAATGCTCACAGGCCGCTCCACACAGCAGCGTATTATTCTACAGGAGACGCCAGTTGAAGTAGTCGAACAGTTCAACTACCTTGGCAGTATTGTCTCTGCAAACGGTGGTACGGATCTGGACGTTAAAAGTAGAATAAATAAAGCTCGTGCTGCCTTCGGTACTCTGTCCCCAATCTGGAAATCAAGTCAAATCTCCTTACGCACTAAGTTGAGATTCTTCGAATCCAATGTCAAATCCGTGCTGTTATATGCTTGTGAAACCTGGAAAGTCACGTCTATCATTTCGAAGAAATTGCAGGCTTTTGTGAATCGCTGTCTTCGCCACATCCTAAAGATTCGATGGCCACAAATAATATCAAATGAGGAATTGTGGCGCAGGACAAGTCAAGAGCGGCTGGACGTCGACATAAGAAAGCGTAAATGGCGTTGGATTGGTCACACACTGAGGAAACCAAACGATGAAATTGCAAAGCAGTCCTTTGAATGGAATCCTCAGGGTGCACGGCGGGTTGGAAGACCAAGAACAACATGGAAATCAACTGTCTTAGCGGAAGCAGAATCCCAGAGAAAGACGTGGCCACAGCTAAAGTACCTTGCAGCAGACCGTGAAGGATGGAGACGTTTTGTTGACGCCCTATGCCCCAGCCGGGGTTACAGGACACGATGATGATGATATTCTATCATGGGGGTTTTTGTCAAAAGTATGAACTAGCAGGTATCTTTTTAAGCCCCCAGTCAATATGAACAATATCACAAAATGGCGTGCGACCCACCGCCACATTTAATACATTTTAATGAATAAATTTGCTTACTATAATATTTACTATTAAAAATACCCACATATCATTAAATAAAGGAATTTCAAAATAAAATTGAAAGTAACCCTAAGCAAATGACTGAGTGAGGCATCAGGTATGAAATAGCAAAAATTCAGCAGAGCGAGACGAAACGAATTAAAGTTTATCTTCAATGCTGTGCTGCTTGTTAGTTGAGATAAAAGGGAATCTTTTTTTTTAATGATAATTTGATATGATTTTTGTTGTCAGTTAAAATGTTTGTGTGAAGACTGTATTTCAATGGAATTACCAAAAGATTGGGTAAAATATAAAGTTCTCTATGAGTTTGTGCTGTGTGCTTTTGTGATAATTTTTATGACCATTTAAATAAACAAACATTAAAATTCTCATGACTTTTTAATCAATATCGTTTTTTAATCTTCTGTTCTTTTCAGCTTAGAAGTGATTCCCGATGACTCAACGGGACAGTGTGTATGCTTTGTTTATGGACGAAAAAATGCCCTATACGCCAATGTCGGTGCATCATCAAAATTCAGCCTTGAATACCTTAAACGTGCCGAAGTCCAAGAGAATCTAATGAACAAATGTAAAAAGCGCCAAATTTTCTACATTGAAGGTTTTTTCCTGCCTCAAAAGACAGACGTTGTTAGACACATAATCCGCAACTATCTCACAGAGCGAAAAATCTTAGTCCTTAATCTCAGCGCACCATATATTATCGAAGAAAATTTCGACATAATGACGTTCCTAGTGCACAGTGCCCAAGTGGTCTTTGGCAATCAAGAAGAATTCACAACACTCAGCAAAAAATGTGGTTTTCGTACAATCGAAGACTTCTCCAAACAAGAACTGACTCAAAAACCAACGACTGTATTTGTCATTACCAATGATAAACAAAATGTTTTACTCATAAGAAATAATGGAACGAGAGAGGCACCAATGGTTGTGTTTGATTCATTTGCTGTACCGATGGTTAAAGTTGTTGATTCCACAGGCGCTGGAGATTCATTTGTAGCTGGATTTTTACATTCGTATCTCAAGGGATGTCCGCTAACAAAATGCATTCAACATGCAATAGCGGTAGCTAGTTTAGTTGTTCAACAAGTAGGATGTAATTTACCATAAGAACTATTTTTTTAAATGCAAATGATTTTTATTTTAAGTTTTTTAGTACAAAACTCGTAGATTTTATTCAATTCGAGTGTAATATGTATAAGAAAAAAGATAGAACATTTTTGTTTATTTGAAGCTCGAAAAATCCCCTTTACTGTAAAATGCGAAAGATTTAACATATTGCGTGATTCATACATATATTGGTAAAAATTGGTTTCCTGTAAACACAATTTTTGAATACAAATCTATATATGTACCTCCTCCTGTCTAACCTATGAGTAATCGAAGGATTCCATGATGCTTTTTTAAAACTGAAAATCAATTTCAGTAGAAAAACTTATTTTAAAATTCATGAAATTTTACGATAGTAAGGGGATATTTTAAAACTGTTCTCGAAAATTTAGTTATTAAAATTTTATTAAATAAATGTGCACCGATTTTTATAAAAACATAAATAGAAAAAAAGTGTTGTTTTAATTAGTGAAAACCATAAGGGAAAAATTAATGTACTCAGTACAAAAATATGTGTACTCATCACATTGATATCTGTACACATAATTTATGCAATGTTGAAATATGTACTCACTATATAATATTATTAGCTGAGCTATGTACATAATCATTACATAAGTATCAGAGTGAATACACCGCCTTTTTACCCATTGCAATGTACTGTTAACGAGTTTATGTGATGGGTACATCTTCTTGCACTGACTACATGTGTGTTAGTTATTACTATCTTTACTTTGGTCCATAGGGTACTGCAGTTTTTTTTTTTTTTTTTCTGAAACTAAACAAAATTATTTTATTTAAAAACAAGTTAAATGTATTTAACTTGCACTTGAACTCGGACTTCATGCCACTTACAAAGTGTGCAACTTATAGACCAATTTGTTGATGAAAAATAGAATACTGATTCAAGATTGAAATGAGTTGTTTCTTAAGGTTTTTACACCCCGCTTACGCTAAAACAGTTTGAACAAACGAAACTTGTACTCATTACATATTATATTGACTCAAAACACATTGCTTTATATTCATGTTTACTTGTGTTGCTTGTATTCATAATAAAACTTGATGTGATAAATACATACATTTTTCTATTAAGATAATAATTTATGTAGTCATTACATACATATTTAACTGTAGCTTTTTCAAAGTTATGTAATGAGTACATATCATTCGTACTGTACTTAATTGTATTTTTGCTACCCGATTTGAATTTGCTAGGTACATTAATTGAAATGTAACCAATAATAACAACCTTTACTTAGTACATACAGCTCTCTTTTTAATCCATTTACAACTTTTTAGTAAGTACATTGTACATTTTACATAAAAGTCTCTGCAATGAGTACACATACATACATGTTTCCCACAGTGAATAATACAATTTCGTACAGAGTAATATTTTATATTTGACGAAAGCTGTGTAGTAAATACATGAAGTGAAATTTTCATATGAAAAATAAATAAGCGTGAAAAATAAGTGCCATATAAATTTAGCTAATCATCAGTTGATATGGAGAGCTTTTAATTAATTTGCTTATTTAATAGTATTTATATGGACTTACCTTCGATTTTTTTTAAATTTATGTATCTATGTTAAGTTTGATCCAAGACCAAAAAAGACGATTAATTTTTGTTTGGTTTTCAAATTGTTTTTTTTTTTTTTTTTGTTAGTCAGGTGCCAATTCATGTGTATCGAATACGGTAAAAATAGATCATTTTGTCAATCTCTGTTATCAAATCTAGATAAGGACAGATATCTTCTGCTAAACGATAATGTTCCCTACGTTTTGTTTATAATAATTCGGGTCAAGGTTTTTTCAATAAAGAACGTACCAAATAAAAGGTAAGCAAAATCAAACAATCACATCTGCAGCTTTTATTATAATTATTCTTTGTAAGAATCTCTGTGGCTATAATCTTTTTAAATAAAAATAAATCATGATACAGCAATTTTAAGTGATAAGAGACTTCATCTTATGAGTCACTGCATCGAGATCAAATAGGTTATAATAATTCAGTTTTGTTGAAGCAAAACAATTAGCATTAGAAATCGATTGCAAACAGTGCCGGTTTTTCGATAGGAAAAATTGACAAGTGTTTTAAGGAAAACCATCTATTTAGGGCGACCCAGTATGTGCTGAGATTTTTGAATTTTTATTAATACCTTATGTTATTTCCTTGATTTATTATTATTTTAGTCTAGTAAGTATCAAAGATAATATAACAAGTACTTGTTAAGAGTGTAGTACCTCGTGGCATAATGGTTATAGTGCGTTGGACTGACATGCCAAAGGGTTGGGTTCGATTCTTAGCCACTGCCACCTAAAAACAGAAATGTTTTTCACGAAGTACTGCCACTTGTGAGGAACTGACAAATCCTCGAAGAGTATACTTGTCATGAAACAGTGCTTCTCATCTAGCCGTTGGGACTCGGCAAAATATTGTAGGTTTGAATTTATTTATTTTTTTACTTGTTAAGAGTGGAGACTTTCCAAATGATCTGCCTCGTGGAGGTGACATGAATTGCCCACCAAAATCATCTGATTCGACCCCATTTAACTTTTTTTTGTGATGGGTTTCCTTGAAGTCGCATGTGTTTATGCCAATGAATTGCAACTAACCAATGACCTCAAAGTCAACATAACCCAGGCAATCGCTCAAATTCAGCTGAATCTTTGTGTATTATTAATATTTCTTAATAAGAATAATTGTTATTTTATTACTTCCGAGCCATTAAACGTCTTAGTCCGGCCCTGGAGTATAAACATAAAAGAAAATACCGAAATATTTCTTAAATCGTGCAATTATAGAAACTGTAACAACAAATCGATACATTACTGCACCAGCTGGCTGTGTTTATAAATAACTGAATTTGTTCTAGGTAATACTACCCTCGCTTCCCTTTTCCAGTAATGGTTTCCAAGGATTTTATTATTCAATTTACGTATACTAAGTTGTAGAACTATTTTGACGTTAATTAGACCCAAAGGCGTGTCAAAAAGCCATTTATATGTTTGGAATGAAGTGACGACACTGATATTGTGTTTTGTCTTTTTTTATTACTGTATTCGTGCCTGGTAAAATAAATTTAATGTCGAAATCATGAATTAAAGGGCTGGAAAGGCGAAAACGTTTAGAAAGCAAAACGGTTTTACATTGAACTACACAATCAACAGAGAACAGGGGAATTCTAATTACAAATTTATAGAAAAACATACATACATACATACATAGGTACATAATTTGCTTTTTGATAAGACGAAAATCATATGGGCGAATAAATTCCTGGTGGTCGTGAAGAACCAGTAAGTCACACTCTAAAAAAAAATTTAGAATAAGTTGGGGTTTATGTTGCATATCATTAACAAAACCTTCCTAATGCGAAAAAAGTGTTCACTATATGTAAGTATTTTCAGATGCATGAAGAAAGTTTTATACAAGGGTAAACTTTCGTTAAATGTTGCCAACCATTTATTTCAGAATATTAAAAAAATTATAAATCACTTCAGCTATCTCGACTTACTTGGTTCTTTAAAACCGCCACGGAGATAACAATCTATAGATGGATTTGCCTACATGCTCATAATATCTATGGAGTCTGGTCAAAACAGCATAAGTCCATTTTTGTCAAAATTGAGCTATGAATGCAGAACGATACACAAAAAAATCTAGTTTCGTTTAGTCTTAACAGTTTAATGCTATGTTTCCACCTAAGGTTTATCTCAGTTTAGATTAAATAAATCTTTTTGGTGTTTCCACCGCACAAAAAGATTTAAAAAAGATTAAATCTGACAACACTTTCAAAAATGCAAATGGCGCTTCAATTTTTTTTATGATGTGCGAAAGAGACAGAATGTTTTATTCGTATCAAACAATGGAGAATTGAATCGAGTCTCGAATGATTCGTTCAGCACTATGTTAAAATAGGTTAGTTCGATTTGTAAAACTATTTGTCCTAGGAAAATTTAATAAGATTAATTTCTAATCTCCAAGATTAACGAAATATATTTGTATGGTAAATCTTCAAGATTTAAAGAAGATTTGAGGTAAATCTTATTAAATCTCAGATTAGCGTTAGGTGGAAATGTAGCATAAGTCTAAGTAAAACGATTCACAAGATATTCTATGGCCCTAACAACACTTCGCTTTTGATTTTTATATTATGTTTGGCCAAAACGACACAACTCCACTTGTGTTGTTTTAACCGAACAAGAATTTTCAATTTTTCAAATAAAAATCTGGTCAAAATAACATACATAACTCCATTGTTTTTATTTCGTAACTAAAGTTAAATGCTTGCTGTTTAGTAACGACGGTTTATTTTCAAAAACCAATCGTTTTGTTACAAAGGGAGCCAAGTTTTCGTATGTGCAAAATATCTGTGAAACAAATTAATGACGAAAAGTAAGAGATAATAGGTATGCCAAGTTCTAAGTTTTAGTTGAGTTATATCGAAATAACTCCAAGACATGAAAAGAATTTTTATTTAATATTTACTGACTAAAATTTGCTAGGTTTACTTGTCAAAGCCTTTTAAACTGTGGGTAATTGAACAATAAAAATTAAACCTGCCAATCTTGGGATTGGACATGGTCCATATAATAATACAAATTTAGGGAAAATGGGCGGATAAATGAAAAACCTCAAATTTTCCATTTTTTCATAGATTTCAAGATTCTACATTGGATATCAGGAAGTGCACCATAATTTTGATGATCCGTCAGTGAGTGAGTGAGTGAGTGATGAATCAGTTAGTTACGCTTTCAGTGATTTTTTAAGTACTGTATCTCAGAAACCATTAATTCTAAGAAGTTGAAATTCGGTGAAATTCGTCAAATCAAAATCAGTTTGATCGTCATTTTTTGACGCAAAAGTTGCTATCGTCAAATATGCAAAAGTGTTTTGATCAAAGTCGGTCAATACCCTTGCAAATGCATTTGAAGCTTTCGAAAAAGCTCTCTGGCTTTTCAATGCATAGTTCGTCAACTTAATTTTGTTGTTGCACAGGTGCAGCGCAGATGATGTTTTTGAATCTGACTTTAGCAAGCTATCGAACACAATTTTACTGCAGTAAAATTTGTTTTCTCGTTTTCGAACATGTAGTTTGCATGTAAGAACATTTTGCAAATGCATTTTGTGACGTAGTTGACGTCACTTATACGGCCTATTTAAGCCAATATTTAGAATTGGAATCGTCGGACTTATAATTGGTATATTGGATGAAGTTGTTGTTGGTAAAAAAGACGACAATGGAAACATGTTTGGTTTTTAAACGATATTTAAAAACAGATACGCGATAATTATTTTTCAAAACAACGTTAAATGTAGAAAAAAATTTCCGATGTGGTAAACTTCTCAAAACAGGTAGAAATTCATCGATTTTTGCAGCAAAAAATGTCATACCAGCATCGATAGGTATCGGAAGAAAAATTATGATATAATTTCTCTTATGCCGTTGATTCCAAAAATTTTCCAAAATTTCTTTAAAAACTCTACATCAAAGGAGAGAGTAGACTAAAAATAGTACAGTCTTAATAAAGTATTAACTTTAAATCCTCCAAATTAATAATCTACATACCTATGTATACAAATTGTATTTTAAAAAAGTACGTATACGCCATACACTACTTGACTCGTTGGTGTGACTAAAAGTTGAGGGTATTTTCGTTCTTGTTAAAAGTCACATTTACTATCAGAAAATAAAGAGTCAAGACTCTATAAAAATTTCTTGGATGAAAAAGTGTATTTATTTGGAAGGAAAGAGCAGAGAAGGCGAAGTTCCATAAATATTGTTAACACCAACATTTATTTTTCGTGCAGTAAAGGAATATGACACAAAATTAAAATTCTATCATGCCGACGACGCATTCATTACATAAGACTCAAATATTGCAGTTTTTTATTTTTTTATATTTTGACACTTACTGAGGGTTGCCAACACAGAATTACAGAATCAATTTGGAGTTACTTTTAATTAGCATATAACTTTGCGCTTGTCGCTGTTGCAATTGATAAACAACGAAACCTGCATTGGGAATGAGCAGAACATGTGGCTTCAGTGGCGCGGTGTGTAGTGCATCGGCCTCTGAATTGCAAGGTTCATGGTTCGCTCCCAGATGACGGCAAAGAGTTTTTCAATTAATACGAGCATAACCAGACTAAGTACCATTAAGGAGTCTGATGATCGAGGTGGCTCTCGTGAAATAGCTATAACTCCAGCCTATATACTTGGTGGTAACACACGCAAGTTGTTGTTGTTCTTTCAAAATTATTCAATATAAATTGTTGCATAACTTGCAGCATGCACTGCACACAAAACCCAACTTAAAAATATTATTATAAATTAAATAAAATAAAAAGGTTAGGTTAGGTTAGGTAGAAGGGCTGACAGTTGATCTCGTTACCGTCACACTTAGATCTATGTAGATCCGTTGTGATACCCTAGGAAATTGTATTCCACTTAATGTAAAAACCTATGTGTTCTGTTAGCAGTCAAGCCATTTAGAGGCGTTGATGAAATTCAGAAGGCTATTAGCCGAAGTTCCAGAAAGTTCCTCTAGGTCATTATAGAAATAATTTCCTAGGTGTTTCTTTCTTAAATGACAGAGTGCTGGGCAGTGGCAAAGGAAGTGTGAGGTATCCTCATGTGCTTCTTCGTCACTGCATCCTCTGCAAAGGTCATCAGTACTGAGCCTCATTTTCTTTTTATGGTATCTCAGTAGGTTGTGTCCGGTGATTATGCTGACAAGGGAACGGAGATGTTTCGTGTTCATTTGCATAATTTTGTCTGTTCTCTGCTTATTGAAATTTGGCCATAACTTTCTAGTTGTGGCGCATGTTTCAAGCAGATTCCATCTTTCATTGGTTTTTTCTAATATTTTGTTACCAATTTCCTGTTTGATGCTACAGGTTGGTACTTTGATATTTTGTTCGGCTTGACTTGAATCAAGCGACAAACCCGTTCTCGCCAGCTCATCAGCTCTCTCGTTTCCCTGTACATCACTGTGACCGGGAACCCAGCAGAGTCTAATGTTATGCTGCATGCCAAGAACCCTAAGCTCTTCGCGACAGCAAGTCACAAGCTTCGAATGTATCTCGGTGGCAGAAATTGCTTTTATTGCTGCTTGGCTATCAATAAAGAGGGTGATATCAGCTCGTGGTATCGCCATCATTGATATTTGCGTAGCTGCTTTTGTCACTGCCAAGACCTCGGCTTGGAAGACGCTGCAAAAGTCCGGAAGTCTGAAGGAGCTAGCTAGTCCCAGAGTTTCCGAGAAAATTCCTGCACCAACTCCAGTGTCCATCTTTGAACCATCGGTGAAGACAGTTATCGTAGATGCATTACTGAAAGGTTGGTTGTTTTCCCACTCCTCTCTATTAGGAAAAGAGGTAGTGAAGGGTCTGTTGAAATTTAAATAGGGTGTTGTGTAGTCTGTGCAAACATTATTTCCCACATATCTCTGCAGAATCTGAGTATGGCCCGATGTGCTTTGCTTCCAGCATTTAGTCTGGCTTAGGCGCAGGGCACTGTATGCTGCAGATTCTTGCACGAATAGATCTAGGGGTCTCAAGTTGAGTATCGCTTCCAGTCCCGCTGTGGGAGTGGTTTTCAACGCCCCCGTAATACCTACGCATGCTAATCTTTGAACTTTTGTCAAGGTTTTCAGGTTTGTTGCTTTCTCAGTCGCGTTCCACCAAACTAAATTACCGTAGGTAAGTATCGGTCTAACTATTGCCGTGTACATCCACCTGATAATTTTTGGATTGGGTCCCCAGGATTTTCCAAAGATCCTGTTGCAGGAATAGAACGCAACCATAGCTTTCTTTGCTCTCTCTTTAGTGTTGAGACTCCAGTTCAGTTTCTTATCAAGGATCACACCCAAGTATTTGGCTTGATCCGAGATTTTGAGTGGAGTCCCTGCAATTGATGGTAATCTAAACATTGGTATTTTTCTTCTGTTAGTGAAGAGAACCAATTCAGTTTTCAATGGATTAACCATTAGACCACAATTTTTTGCCCATGTGTTGACCTTTGACAGGGCATATTCTATTTGTTCACTAATAGTGGATGGGAATTTACCTGTCGCAAGTAGTACTAGGTCATCTGCATAAGCTACTACTTTGACTCCACTATATTTTAATTTCACAAGAATTTCGTTCATAACTAGTATCCAAAGAAGCGGAGAAAGCACCCCTCCCTGGGGTGTTCCTCTGGATGTGGATACTTTTAAACGTGAATCTCCAAGTTCTGTATTAATATGCCTGTTTTTTAACATGCACATAGTCCAATTTATAATTGAGTTTTCTATATTCAGCTCTACAAGGGCTCTCTTAACTGCATCGTTTTCCACATTATTGAAAGCTCCTTCAATCATTGACCTATTATATATGGACTGCTAGTCGGGTTTCATTTCCATACAAAAAGTGTATTAAAAGGAGTTCAATTCTTTTTAGCGACATAGCTGCTTGTTGGAGCAAAGTGGCAAAAAATAGTAATTATTACCAATGCCACCTTTTGCCAATGGGTCTAAACATGCTTTTTTTGCCATAGATACTAAGGCCATCTATTATAAAAAACAAAGTAATCTGCCTTAATTCAAATCTACATTCTGACGTTTGTGATTTGTTTTTTAATTTCATTTACAAAATTGCAAATTTTTTCTCACCTCTGGATGATTTATCATTTTTACAAGAATAATCCAACTAGGTTCTAATACCTCCCCTACCTAGTAGTGAACAAGTTGGTGTTTTCTCGACCAAAGTGCAACACAGACCGTGTCCCATTAGACTCTCATGGTTGAGATTGAAAATCGAAGGTCAATGGTCCTGTTCTTCTAGTGTACAAAACATGCTTGCATATTTGGAAGGGATTATTCTCTCGCTGTTTCAGTCCGACGACCGCATGACCACATACAAGCGAATAACTCACAAATAACCAAAATGAGGAAAATCTTCGTTTTTTTGATGCTCAGACGTTCGTTAGTTGTCCTGTAACAGAATCATTAATGATTGGCTGATCATCCAAGGTGAAGATATTGTGCTCGGACGATGACTAAAATTCAGAAGCAGCAATAGTGGCGATAGGCGTGGAATCTGATGGAAAGAAAAAAATCATCTCAGGAGTACAAGAGATCTTCTCAACGGTAGAGTTCAGCAATAAGGTAAAATTATACAGAGATTTTTTGTATCATTTTTGCTAATCTTGTATTTTATTCTAGCTGTATCCAGGCCATTAACTTGAGTTTAGAATTCCATTGAGTATAATAGTTTATCAAGACAAGTTATTGAATACCTAGATCACGATAGTTGTACGTGGCTATACCATTCCAAGAACATCGATGCTAAACATACGTCTAAGAAAGCTGGTGCTCTATGATGTGTGCAGCTTGTGCCCTTTTAGTTACCGCAGATAACTCAGCTGCAGTCAAATTGGGTGATGGATTTGGTTTGGCCATACAGCTTCTTAGAGGCAGAGATACTATTGAAACTCATGGTCGTGTCGGTTGCCCTCATTAATGTTGCCAGAAGTTGTTTCTAGGTGAATCTATTGCAAAGGATGTGATGTTTGGGGTGCTGGAGTAATTCTACATGTGCTGCTGCCACGGACTCAATGCCTATTGGAACAGCATCAGAAACCTTAAACGAATGGGCTTATGAAGAGGCGGGCCTCCATGCTGTTAAACGAGTAATCGATTTTTTAGTTGATATTTATGCACTACAGGACACATTTGTGGACCCAGAGGTATTGAGAGAAATGTTGCGGGACAGCTAACTTCACCAACTACTGCAGCTATATGATTGAATAAGTTGCAACATTATGTCACCATCAAGAGCTCCACCTAGAGACGCGGTTTCACGAAGCCGTGATGCTATCGATGCGATTTCATACTCAATTAGACACAAATATGCCCGGGAAAAATGCATGTGGTATGATTCATCGCTAGGCAATTTTGCATGTGGGTGATAAGATTCGGGACATTAATGGCCAACCAGTGCAACATCAATCCGTTGGCCACTTACAATGAATGCTGCGTGAAGCTCGAGTTTCTGTTACCTTTGAAATAGTTCCTTCGCACATAAGTGCTCCACCACCTTGTAAAATTTTTGTACGAGCACAATTCAACTATAATCCTTTGGATGATGAGCTAATTCCCTGTGCTCAAGCTGGAATATCTTTCCATATTGGCTATATTTTACAAATAATTAGCAAGGATGACCAACATTGGTGGCAAGCTAGACGGGATACGGCTGGTGGTTTCAGCTGGGTAAATTCCTTCGCCAGAACTGCTGGAATGAAGAATTGCTTGTCAGATGGTGGATAAGAGCAAACAGGGACAGGCGAAAAAAAGGATTTTTTTGATGGAAGCAATGATGTATTCGAAAAAGAAGTTAACTACTCGATTTTCGGGACAAGTACTTGGCCAAACAACGCTGTGTTCGATAATTTGGACTTAGTGACATATGAGGAGGTTGTTAAAGTGCCAGTTGCTGAAATTAGATACAGTATGACGCATTCACACTGATGGAAAAATGGCAATATTGGGCACGTGGAACCACAAGCGCTTAAAATCTTTCGAACTGCTGTATTCACTCCGAATGTCATGTTTATAGCTGCTCCATCATTGCAAAACATCGCCGATTATGATGGTAGCCTGGGACGTTTGGCCAAGGAATCAGATATTGCTGCGTATGGTCATTTCTTTTTTCAACAACAACAAGAATTACTCATATTCGATTTAGTTTTGTCTTTTTTTTAATTTATAATTTTATTCTATTATTTAAACCTCAGAGTAATTTTCCATTCCATTTAATGTTATGTTTAATTTTTAACAATTTTAAGAAAAATAATAAATAATAATTAATACTTTCTTTCTGTTGCTCCAGAAAATAGAATTATCTTGTGTCTGTACTATTCAACAAAAATATATACCTACGAAATATAAGAAACTACAAATATAGAAAGAAAATAAAAAGTTTTATCTTTTATTTAAGAATTGAATAGAAAAATATAAATGAAAACAAAAGGTTTAAATTTAGAAAAATTATTCACCCCTATTACATGTAAAATGTGCAGAGTATTGAGAATTCCCACAGATTCTGGATCACTCTGACGATAGAATTATTTCAGTTGGAGAGCTTGCTCGATACACTTTTCCTAGGCACTCAATTGGAAACAAAAACGACGAGCATTTGATTGAGGATTGTTGTAGTCTTCACGTTTGACAATCGGTGGTTTATAGTTGAATGTAATCGCCGCAGTGAGTCAATTGAATTCCACCGAATGGTCGCTCATTCTTGAGTACATGACACGTTACGGCTGCCACGACCAAAAATTTTCTCCAGAAGTAAACTTTTGCCAGTTCCCGTTGATGCTGTAAACATAATATATTCTTGCCATCAAAACAGGCTTTCCAGACTTCAGTCTGCTCCTGGCAGAGTTCAACACTTCCCTCGGTCAAAGGTAAGGGTTAACATAGCTTTTTGCAGCTGGTGCTGCTTTTGCCCCAATCGCAGCTCATCAAATCTTCAGTTTTTGGAATTCGATATGCTGCATTTTAGGCAGGCATCTTTTCGGTGGTAGTAAACGGACAGATTCCCCAAAGGTATTGTCATGCCTGATAAGTTTTTTTCTGTACCGTATAGCCTCGTCCAGATTTTCATTGGTCGCATTTAAGTTGATGAGCACAATTCCTAGGAATTAAATAAATAAAATGGAAAAATGTTCCGCCTTGAAGCTAAAAGTGGTCTTGCCATTATGGTTTTAGTTTGTATTTTATTGGATTTGATTTTCTTCGCTGAAGATTTCATTCAGTTCATTGCGAACTTGATGTGGCTACGATGATAAACCAATTTGCGTTCAGGTACTCACAACGAAATTGGTCCAGTGGATGTTTGTCCCGCAGTTAGGCCAGCGTGCGTCGTTTAGTTCCATTTATGTTTTAGTTTTTCATTAAATATTAAAAATATACTATTTTTGCTATTTTCCCGAGCAATTTTTAAATAATACCTACGTGGAACAAAGCTATTTGAAGTGGAAAGGTAAATGGAAAACGTAATTGAAAACGCGCAAAATTAAAAATGATTAATTAGAAAAAGAAAAGATTTTTTAAAACTGATTTTTGTTTTTACTCTCTAAATAATAAGAAAAATAAATAACAAAACAACCGTCAAACTAATTGTCAAAAGTTACACCATTTTTCTGTTTTGCTCCAACTAGCGCTGGTGGCGCTTAGGTGTTGAAGATGAACCATTTTAAATTGGCAGCTGGCAGTCCATATATAATAAGTCAATGCCTTCAATATCTAGAAAGGCAGCAAGAGTGTATTCCTTGTCTTTGAGAGTTTTTTCAATTGTATTAACAACACAGTGAAGTGCAGTTTCTACGCTTTTGCCTTTCGTATAGGCATGCTGCATTGGAGAAATTACCTCCGGGTTCAGTGAGCTGCGAATATAGATGTCCAACAATCTCTCGAAAGTCTTAAGAGTAAACGACGTGAGACTGATTGGTCTATAGTCTTTAGCTTCCGTGTGGCTGGGTTTACCAGCCTTCGGGATAAATACAACCTTGACTTCACGCCATGCTTTAGGTACATATCCCCATCTGAGGCTACTTGAGAATATGTTTTTCAGGTGTGAAGTAATGAGGTTTTCACTTTTTTGTAACATCATTGGAAAGATGCCATCTAGTCCCGGGGATTTGTAAGGGGAGAAAGAGTTTATTGCCCATTTAATCTTGTCTTCCGTTACAATGTCCGACGGTGTTCTGTGCTCTGTAAATATCTCAGTTTCCCGGTTATAGCTTGGGTTAGAGCTACACCCGGGAAAGTGAGCATTAACTAAGAGTTTTAGAGTTTCACTGCATGATTCTGTCCAGCGACCACTTGGTTCTTTTAAGGAACCTAAGGTAGATGGCTCTTTGGAGAGAATTTTCCTTAGTCTAGCTGATTCATTGGTGCCTTCTATTTCATCACAAAAGGTTCTCCACGAGCTGCGTTTCGCTCGCTGTGTTTCAGCTTTGAATTTTCTTTGACTGGATTTGTAGATCTCCCAGTCGATGTCTGATCTGGTGCGCTTGGCGACATTGAAAAGTCGCCTCGTTTCTTTCCTAATGTCGCCCAGTTCTATTGTCCACCAAGGTGGTTTTTTGTTGCCTTTTTTACCTGGTTTTAATGGACATCCTTTGACAAAAGCATTGCTGAGTATTTCTGTGAATTTCTCGGCAGCTTTGTCTAAGTTCTCAGGATTATCAATTGCATTGGTATTAAGCAATTTGATTTCATTCTCTACTTCCCCATTAAAAATATCCCAGTTAGTTTTTCTGAAGTTTCTAAAAGGTTTTCGAGAGTTTGTTGTACTAAGTATAAAGAATTCAATTAACCTGTGATCGGAAAAAGATTCTTCCTTAAGTACCTTCCATTGTTCTATTGAGACAGTATTCGAGTTGCTCACAAGGGTGATATCGAGTACTTCCTCGCGGTTCTTAGTGACAAATGTTAGTTCATTACCTCTATTCGCTACTAGTATGTTATTTTCTATGATAAATTCAAAAAGAGACTCACCCCGATCGTTGATATCAGTGCTGCCCCATTGAATATGATGTGAATTAGAATCACATCCTATCACAAGGTCCCATTTCTCTACAGCTGCGCGTTGAACAAGTTGGCACGTGACATTTGCAGGAGGTCCTTCCGTCCCATCGTACGGCATATAGCATGATGCCAAGATAAGCGGTGGAAGGCCATCGCGCTCCAACTTTATCGCAGTTTGGTCTAGGTTACTGTATGTGGATAGAAGAAAGAGATTAATCTGTTTTCTAGCTACAATACATGTTCTATAATTACTGTTGGTACCTGTGTTAGAGGATTTAAACAGTGTAAGTCCTTTTGAGTGGAGCCCCCTAATTCTGCCGCCTGATATCCAGGGTTCTTGAATTAGGGCAATGTCTATTTGTCTACTCTCCATGAGGTAGACCAGGTTGGCGCTGGCAGCTTTACTATGATGAAGATTTATTTGTAAAAATTTCATGATAAGTTATTAACTACCACCTCCTTATTTACCTGTTTTTTCTTATTGGCTATGAACCTAAGCTTGCATCGGTTTGTACCAACGCGCACTTTGTAGCCAATTTTCCGCAGAAGTGGCATCGATTTGTGGCTTAGACTCACAATCACTTCGGTGCCATCTTTGGTTGGTTCGTTAACCTGAACAACCTCCCAATTCTGGCTGAGTTGTTCGGTGTTCAGGGACTTGAGGTTCCGCTCTATCCGGTCTCTTGGTATCACGGGTCCCTTAAGTGTCAGCACTGCCTTTGGCCTGCTCAGTTCGCTGATTTCCTTCTTACTAATAAGTCGAAGGTCAGCGTTCGGCCAAGGAGCTTCGGTCTTCTCGATGAACTCTCGGAGCCATGTGAGAGTGTTACCGTCTTCACATGTCATCACCTTGAATCCGTGGACAGTGCTGAGGCTACCGAAGAGTGGCGGAGGCCTATTCTTGACGATAGCCTCGTTTACCCCGTCCAGAATTCTTAGTTCTATCAATTGCCATTGATCATCCGTCAGTTTCCTTGAAGGGTTGCCAAAGTCTGCAATCGCAGTCTGTTGGACCTCCATGGTCACCCGGGAGAATTTGGCTTTCTTCTTCTTGTTCCCCGGTGAGGGAACAGCTGGTGACGTAGTGTCGTCGTGCCTAGCTCTTTTGGAACCACTCGCAGTTGGGCGAGAGATAGGCGGAGGCAAGAGGCCGTCCTTTCCTACCTTCACCTTTCCTTGAGCAGTCCTCAAGTTCGGCTCGTCCTGAGTCAGTCTGTCCGTACATGTATTATCCGTCCGTGACGGATTGTCGTCTGGCCTAGCTTGGTTGGACGTACTCGCAGTTGGGTGAGAGCCAGGCGGAGGCAAGAGGCCTTCCTTTCCCTTCTTCACCGCCCCTTGAGCAGTCTTCAAGTTCGGCTTGTCCTTGGTTCGTCTGTCCGTACCCGTGCTTAATGTCGTGGTCGATAGTCTCTGAGTGGATCTATCCAGGGCTAGCTTTTCCTTGGCCGTTAAGGATTCAGGATTCCTTTTGCCTAGCCGCCGGATAATCCTCTCAGCGTTCCGATTTTGCCTGCGGAATATTTGCTTATCGTCCAGGAGACCTTTCACCTTGCGCTTACGACGCTCAGCTCGGGCCTCCAAAACAGTCTTCACGGAGTCCATTGTTGAGTCGGTCGGTTTGCAATCCCCTGGCTGAGAAGAGGTGGACGCATCCGGACTGCATTCAGGGTTCTGAGCCCGAAGGCAATCCGAGTGCGACTCCTCTAACTCATCCACTCCCGTGGTTACCTCCCCACCTTCCAGGCCCGTTGGAGCAATATGCACCGCACAACGGCTGGTTGATGGTTTGGATGGACCAGGAGCTGGTTCATGCATCTTGTCTTTTGTCGTGTCAGTATTTGCATGCACAGCTGATAAGGCCGTCCCTTTCCTTACCTGGGATTTACCAGCAGGGGGTTTGGGTGGTCCCATCAGCATGTCCGCGTTTGTGTCTTTCACAGAAGTAGCCTTCGCCGGTGTTAGGACCAGAGGCCCAACTTCCATTGCAGGCTCCTTCTGTAGAAGCGCACGTGCGTTATGCAGTCGTTTGCGTTCCAGTTCCGTAAGTTCTTCCCAACTCCTTGTGCCAAGTCGTTCAATCACTCTTCTACAGTTGCGGTATTTACTCCGCACTGAAGAAGTTGAAAGCCGTGAGATGTTGGAGCTGGCAACAGAACAGGAGTCACTGATGTCGTCAGTGTCAACCGTTATGATGCTGGCCCCATCATCCACACCGAGATTGGCAAAGGGGTTGAGAAGAAGGTCTTCCTCTTCCTCAGTCATGTCCGTTTTTGTGTCGTTCTTGTCTTTATTGGTGTTTTTTGTCACTGGCGACTTCTCCCCTCGTTCGTTTCGAGGGGCCAAGCCCACGCCGGCAGCCGCGACTTCTACCGACGGTTTAGCGTATATCCCCGCTAGTTTTTTTTCTGTTTTGTGTGTCTTGTCCATGGTTTTTACGTTGTGGGTTCCTCTTAGTTGGCCTAGAATCCTCAGCTGTCCAGCTGCGGATCTCCTGATCAGTCTAGTCCGTGATGTATTGTCGTCTAGCCTAGCTTGGTTGAACGTACTCGCAGTTGGGTGAGAACCAGGTGGAGGCAAGAGGCCGTCCTTTCCTTTCTTCACCTTTCCTTGAGCAGTCCTCAAGTTTGGCTCGTCCTGAGTGTGTCAGTTTCCGTAGTTACCGTCCGTGACGGATTTTCGTCTGGCCTAGCTTGGTTGGACGTATTCGCAGTTGGGTGAGAGCCAGGCGGAGGCAAGAGGCCATCCTTTCCTTTCTTCACCTTTCCTTGAATAGCCCTCAAGTTCGGCTCGTCCTGAGTTTGTCCGTATTCGTATAAACCGTCCGTAACGTAATGTCGGCCTAGCTTGGTTGAACGTACTTGCAGTTGGGCGAGAGCCAGGCGGAGGCAAGAGGCCATCCTTTCCTTTCTTAACCTTTCCTTGAGCAGTCCTCAAGTTCGGCTCGTCCTGAGTGTGTCAGTATTTACCGTCCGTGACGGATTTTCGTCTTGCCTAGCTTGGTTGGACATACTCGCAGTTGGGTGAGAGCCAGGCGGAGGCAAAAGGCCATCCTTTCCTTTCTTCACCTTTCCTTGAATAGCCCTCAAGTTCGGCTCGTCCTGAGTTTGTCCGTACTCGTATAATCCGTCCGTAACGTAATGTCGGCCTAGCTTGGTTGAACGTACTCGCAGTTGGGTGAGAGCCAGGCGGAGGCAAGAGGCCGTCCTTTCCTTTCTTCACCTTTCCTTGAGCAGTCCTCAAGTTCGGCTCGTCGTGAGTCTGTCCGTATTCGTGTTAACCGTCTTCAAGCAGATCTAAGAAATTCACAGCTGGCCAGCTAAAAACCTAAACGTAAGCCTCCCCACCACTACAAGGTGGAAACCCGTCGAGGAGGAAATAAAATAAAAAACATTAAAATTAAAAACCAAAAAAATTAAAGAAACATTCTTTTATGGGTTTTGTGATTGTATAAATTGGTAACGTTAGCAACCGATTTCTCATTTCCACATAGTAGAAATTACCACTGAAAGCAAAATATTTTTATATTTGTAGGTGGTATATAAAGGCTGGGATTTGAACCCTTAACCACCGCCAGAGTGGCAGTGCACCGTACCAACGCCAAGTGTTAACACGTCTTCAATTGGTAGCTGAAAATTGCAATAGGGATGATAATGTCGTGAAAAATTATCGAGTTCAAGTAGTTTGGTCTCAGCTTGGTTCACTCTACAGAAGAGTTTAGTTGAACCAAGTGCACTCTCACTAAGCTCGAGTGTTTACAGCCCTTAACAAATAAACATCAACAATTTTATAATTCAATAATAATAAATAATGGTTAAGCAAATTTCAAGCTCCAAAATGACACATTCATTATATTTATATTTTAATAATACATATAGGCACAGTCAATAAAATGTAAACCTATAAATAAAATTTTACACTTTATTTCGTAAACGGGTCTTTAATTTGTCAAATTTATGAATAGATGCCTACAAATTGAAAACAAAAAACTTATGTATTATTATTAACTAATTAATCGATTTAATTTATGTACCTTTTCATTTTCACCTTTTAATTTTGCCTGCTCCATACTCACATTCCATGAATTTGATATTCGAAATATTTCTACACTTTTGTTGAATTTAATGCAGTTTTTCACTGCTTCTAGTTCCTTAGAAGATTTTAAAATGCTATTTTTATTCATATTTCCTTTTTTTTCAATTACAGGATAAATTTTTGAAGTAATGTTCTCAATTTAAAATACATAGAAGTACATACACAAGTATTAGTAGAAACTTTAATAGAAGTGATAAAATGTTTTTGATTTGTACGGTGAGAACAGTGTATCAAAGTGATTTTTCTAGCCCATCGTTTTGTAGTTAATCTATGATTCCACCAAAGGTTTATCAAAGCCCAGATTAACTATATCTTTTTGGCGTTTCCACAAGGTACAAAAAGTTTTTCTTTGACAGCACCTTTTTTCTTCGTTCATCATTCAGTGAAAGCTGTTCCACAAACAACGAACAAAGTTAATCCAAAACTCAAAGGGCTTTTAATTTCTTCGTAGTTCGTTCTCGGTGTTATCATTTACAACTTTGTTGTAACGCGTACGGGTACCAACGAACAACGTACACGGACAAAAAAACCGAAGGTGTTTATCATCGGCAATCCGACAAAACCTCGTAAGTCCAATTTTAAAAATTGCTAAGAAGACACAATACACAGATTTAAAAGGTAAGTCTTTGAACATGGTTGAGATAGCCAAAAGGAACCATAGCACAATTATACGGCGGCATTGATATTCGAATTCACTAATCTTATTTTTAACTGAATTACATTAAAAAGTCATTTAAAGATTTACTAGGTTTTGATAGAAAGCCGACAGTTTGCAGTCTTACGAAATGGAACTGAGATTAAGGTGGGTTTGGTAACGTGAAATTCCTTGCACATTTTCACAAATTTTCTTTGTAGTGACTCTTCGGATAGCTGTCTACCCCTCTATGAGCTAATTTAATGACTGTTTAAACTTGCAAGTTTTACTCTCGAGAGCTGTTTGAGTTGCTTGCAGTCTTTCTACTCTCAAATGGGCACGCACCTTTAGTATACGGAATACATTTGCATGGTAAATCTTTGAGATTTGAAAAAAGTTTGAGGTAAATCTTGTTAAATAACAGATTGGTGTTACGTGGAAATAATGTAGTAAGTAACGGTAGATAAACTTCTGGGCATTATTGTACCCTACAGCTTTGTTTTGGTTTTGGGAGATGAAAAAAGTCCTGAAATCGGAGTTAATAATAAAAGAGTTAGTATTTGACGAATGCGTGCTAGGTGCTTCTACATTAGTTTCTTGTAATTGTAATTTCCCAAATACTCGGTATTGTAAACGAATATTGTTTTTCATAATAAGGGTCCTTCCTGATCAATCTACCCCTGCTTGCCTTTGGCATCCACTTAATCCAAGAAAATTGAATGTTACATCATGGTACTAAAAATGGAGAATAGGAGAAATGTGGGTTATTCGAACTACAGCTGGCAAACTCATCAGGAGCCGAAGAATATATCGAAATAGACTCAGGTTTTATTCACAGTACACATATTAAAGGTAATATCATTAGAGTTTTGATTTTTGTTTCTTGTGCGCATATATCAAAATTTGTGTCAAATGTCAGTATTTGTTGTTGTTTTTACGTGTGTTTAAGTCATCACCCTCCCAGCCTTTTTTTATTTCTGACAATTTCAATTTTAATTTGTTGTTGTTTTTACGTGTGTTTTCTTCCTCACACTCACAGCCATTTTTTTATTTTCGACTGACAACCTGCGCAGTATAATACCTTAGATTTGTGTACTGTGGGTTTTATTGCTACGAGTAGCCCCTAGAGTTTTAGATTTTAAACTTTTATAACCCATGAACACGATAAGTGGAACCTTGTCGAAAAGTTGGGATTTCAATTCAATTTTTTGAATAAAAAAACTACCGAAGTAAGTCCGTTAAGTAAATAAAATAAAATGAATAGCCCCTTGTCAGTAAATCTGGAGTTTTCTGTTCTCAAAAAACAAGCCAAGCCAAACGGCTGTTAATTGTGTTGTTATGACATTAGCTAGAAAAATAATTTCTGTGCTTTGATAGACAAAACTTTTAAAGAGAATGAACACTTTCTTTCCTTCATATCATTAGTATGGTCTCAATGAGTGCTACTTTTTGTCGTGTGGGCATAAGTCTGTATCTCGTGCAGGGAAAGTGTTATAGCTCTATAACTGCAATGCGCTATATCACCTATAAAACTTTCCATGCACGAGATACAGACTTATGCTCATGCAAAAAATTGTACTCTTTGAGACCATGCCAATTGTTTGGGTCATAAAGTGTTACAACGATGGGACGCAACTCATACAATTATGTATATTCTCCTTTGATTTAAAAATTCATAAAAATAAACCACAGCTTCAGTTTTCTATTTCTTTTTCTCCAAATTTGAATATTCTTTTAACTTCCATATTTAAAAAAAACAAACAATCATCTCTACTGGCCTTTTCGATTGGCAATCCGGAACACCGATTCGATACGTGTGAACGCTTCTCATTTCGATTCTGAAATCAAATTTCCCCAATCGAAAAGGGCATACCACGCAAATTCCTAAAATAAAAGGTTTGTTCGTTGAACCCTGAATTTTTTGAAAAAATTGAAATAGTCCTGGCCAGCAAATTATGTGTTTTTTTTTAGACCTAGGGTCACCCCGAACTCGCCCTAAAGTAGAGAGAGTTGAGGTAAAAAAAAAACTGTCAAATTGACATGAGTTCTGAAGCATTTTTTTATTCATGTGGATTCACATGCTTCAGGTAATTCTCTTGTTTTTGAAAAAGACATTCAAGGAATACACATATTTACTTTAGTAATAACAAATAGAAACAGAAAATGGAAACTGTGGTTTGTTTTTATCCATTTTTAAAACAATTTTTTTTTTCTTTGTTATCTCAACAACATAATTGGAAAATGAAAACCCTTTGGTGATGTTTTTCGAGAACCAAAAAACCTAGGTTTTTTGACAATTCTTGGGGTTGTTAAGAAAATCAGGGTTAATCCTGGGTAAACTTCAACAAACGAACCTAACAAATGCTTTATAGCTCATGTCACAGTTGGCAGTTGGCAGTTTATTCTTTAACTCAACAACTCGCCCTAGCAAAAAACATACATATGCAGCCTTATAATGAGTTTCACATGGCAAGTATTTCACCCGAAAATTTTTTGTTCCCCCGGAATTTTAAAAGCTATTATGAGATTCACCTTAGCTTCTCTTGGCCTAAAATAAACAAAAAACTTGCGCAAAGGGCACCAGTACCCTCTGTTTTTCTTTCTTTCGCCGCTTTCAAAAAATAAGTGGCAATTTATAAGCTCTTAATTACAAAGCATTTCGCCCGAAATGAGTAATCCCAAAAAAGGGTAATTTTCGTTTTTCGGGTAAAACTCACAATAAGCGAAAAGTGAAATGTCAATTTTTCCGCGTGGAATGTTGTTCACGTGAAACTCACAATAAGGCTGATGTATGTAGATCTACTTCAGAGCGAGTTCAGGGCGAAGAATGTTCTCAAAAAACACAGGATAACCTCCTTCACCGATTTCCATTCCGAATCAAATTCGTGTGCACGAAAATGATTTCCCTAAAGCCGGCCATACACGACCGAGCCATCCGGTCCATTTGGCTCAGATTGGCTGAAAATCCAAATGGATCGGTTGCCGATCCACGCCACACACGACCGATTTTGGATCGGCACGGGCCATTTGGCTCGTTGGCTCTGTCCTGTATGGCCAGCTTAATGATTCAAAAATTATATTCTGAATTTTCGGATTAGTCAATATTCAAACCAATTTTTCTTTCGCAATACGTAAAAATAAATTTTGAAAGTAGAATAAAAGCATTTATTGAAAAATGAAAACGAAGAGGAAAAAGAAGAACATATACATACCTACTCTTAATATTAGAATATAGAAATATGTACTTAAGTTTCGTATCAGCAAACCGAAAAGAATGTAAAAGGAAATGAAATTAGTTAGTTGTTGACTTCCAAGATAAGCAATCCTCTCTGTTGGTAATAGAAACACTACAGGACACATTAAATTACCCTTATATTCTGCAAATCCCTTCAAAATTATTTTTTTCTAAATTATAACCTAGATTTTTTTAAAAATCTCTTATCAAAAATTCAAATCAGTATACTTTATTGAACAATCGTACACTCAGGCGTATACTTACTTTTTGTTATAATATAAGACATTTTCGTTTATTAAGAGGTTTTAAAGTACTCATGAGTACTTTACTAGCTTATTTCAATGGGACGCATATAAAACTGCCTTCCTATGTTAATTGTATCCACTCTCACATGAGACCATGTATAGTTGATATTACTAGATAAAGGTTTTCATCCATAATTTAAATATTTTTGAATTTGAAATTTCACAGCTGATATTGACAACGGTCAATCTCCTCAACACAAAGCTGCACTTTTCTGTTCTTTCTTGTTCTTACAGTGTTTATCGGGTGAAAATAATGCGTCTTTGAAGGGTACAACAAAATCTAACTGATGAGCCCAAAATTATTGTACCTGGCCGAAACGAATTTGGACTAAAGGTCAAAAAGTTTCTAGCTTTCACACACTTATGCTGTTTTTCTTAATTCTGATCACGTTTTTCTTCACAAAACACAGCTTGTATGTATGTATCTTAAGCTCTTAACGAATAAATAAAAATAAAAACTACATAACACCTTAAGGTATATTTTTAAAATAATTGTATTTATTTCAGTTTAACCTGATTTATCCATTGTTCATTCTACTATCGATACTTTTTTTTGTATTTATACTTAACAACAATTCAAAAAGCCTATTTACAAATTGCTTTTCATCTAAAATATATCACACATTCAAATATACATATATAAGTTTGACTCTAAAAACTACGAATGAAATTTTCTTTTTAAATCATTTTTTTGTTCTCAATTTTTAGTAAATATTAGATTAATTGTTTTTTTTTCAAGGGCCTTATTCATTCCCATTTTAGATATGAAGTTTTGGTAATATTATAATAATAGTTTTTCCCTTGTGGATTTTACTTTCAGTTAACATTTATTCTTTTTGTTTTTAAATATTGTTTATTTAAAATGTTTGTATTTGATCAAATTAATTGATTTGGTGTATTTCAAAATTTGTTTTATTGTATTTTAATTTGTTTTTGTTATTCTTAAATAAGTTTTTTTTTTATTTTATTTTTATCTTTTTATTTAATATCACATTCAATTTTAAATTTACACAAATATTTGTTTGTGTACTTTCTTATGAGTTTTTTATTTTGAGAAAATAAATTGTATTAGTTTTGTTATTAGGTAATATGGATGATTTTGTTTTGGATGTATGTATGTATGTAATTAAGTAAGTGTAACTATTTTTTACATTTTTATAAATCAATTTTTTAAAGAAAAATATTGGTTTACATATTTTTAACAACAATAATTCGAATAATTGGGATGTAAAAGTTTTAAATACGTTTATTTAATGATTTTTTAGTTTTAATGTATTTATTTTTGTTGTTATTCGATGGCAGTGATAACTACAGTAACTAATTAAATTTTTAACAATAAACTGCATGTTATTACTTAAATTAACTTATATTTATATTTCTTGTTATTATTATGAAATTTATTCATATCCAGCGTATCACTTGGTTTTCTTTTTAAATGTTGATTTGTTGTAACTATCATATTTTTTTTTTAAATTTTTCATCATTTAAAATTTATTATATGTATATGTAAGTTTAGTTGGTTTTGGTTCGTTGCAACGAGCTTGTTATTACTCGCAATGTGAATTAAAACAAAACAAAAAACTATAGCTATTTGAAAGTTATTTTTTTTGGTTAGGTATTATCCGTAGGGTTCTAAGGGAACCGTAATTTAAGAATTTCTCCTTTTCTTTGATTTTCTCAAATTCGAAATTGTTTCATTTGTGATAGGATTTTCCGTTGGTAAAACAAATCAATTTTTTTTTTGATTTGAATCTGTCAAAAAGCTGGTTTTATTAAAATTGTTTGCATTTCATTGAGCGAAAAATTTATTTGTTTTTGATTTAAAATCAATTTTGCAGATCTTATGGGGTTTTCTCTTGCTTAAAGCAGATTTCGATATGATATTTGATTTTTTTTTTGCCGTCAAATTTTGCTTAGGTTTTCAAATTGACATTAGGCGTGTTCAGGAAAATGAGATCTCCGACGGCTCAGTGTCAAAAACTGAGCAAGCAAATCCAATATTTTTTTCTCAGTTATTTGACGGCAAAATTTCTGAGAAGTCCTGTTCACGAGACTGAGATTGCTGAGGGCTCTGAGATCTCATTTTCCTGAACTCGCCTATTGTTGTATACTTTGTGTTTGTTAATTGAAAACGATCAAAACTACTTGTCAAACTGATGGCTGTCAATTTCGGTTGTGTTAAATAAAAGAGGTGTGTTTCATCACTTACAACATTTAGTTCCATATAGGTGCTAAAGCAATCATTTTGAATAACTTGGAACGCAGCCCACAAAAGCAACACTCTACTCATTGTCATGTGTCAAAATATTTTCTCTTTTAAATTAATATACCATTTTTCATTCAAAACTGAAAGATTTGATTTTAAAATCCAGAATCGGACTTTTGAATGAATTATACACAGTAGCACAAACACACATTGGGTGATATGAATAAAACGGAGCACGTACACAGAGCAGGTACTCCATGAGAATCAGAGGAGGTGCTCAATAAAAAAGTACCTGCTCCCATTTCGTATGAATAAAATTATAAACAAACTCGAGAGCACCTCCTCATTCAAACGGAGTAGCTTCTCTCATACCTCAAACCAAATTATATTATTTTTGACATTTAGAATTAATTTCGATGATTTATAATACAAAATAATTTAAAATATGAATATTTTTCTGTTTGGACCCTCGTTTTTTGTGTAGAGGTTTGTTCGTTGAAGTTTAAACACGGTTGAACCAGGTTTTCTTGACAACCCCAAGAATTGTCAAAAACGCATGGGTTTTTCGGTTCTCAAAAAACACCAAAGGGTCTTTAATTGTGTTTTTGGATATAGTCCAGTCAACTTGTATTTTTACTATGCAAATTGTGGGGTTGTTTTGATTTGTTCGCTCCTTTACATTTTCGGGGGTGTGGAATCCGAATCTGAGGCTTGCCAACAAAATTTCGCGCTGTAACATGGAAAAAAATGCAAAAATGCATTTTCTGGGAGTTTTTACACTGATGGATAGAAAACTACCAACTATTCGAAAATTACATCAAATTACCATTGAAAGTATACACAATTTCCAATAAATCCCTATTTTACCCTGAGGCCACACGAGCAAGTACTGGCATGCAAGTTGTACCTAATACATACACATTTGTTTACTAACACAAACAAACCCAAGCAACTTGCTTATCAACTGGCATATAAACTTTTTGAAGCCAGTAGTGAAGTAAGTTGAGAGACAAGTTGGGAGACAAGCAAGGAATGCAAATTACGAATTTGACAGGCAGTGCATGTAGCCAACTTGCTTGCAAGTACTTGCTCGTGTGGCCTCAGGGTAAGACTTTTTTTCTGCAACAACCCATTTGGACTCAAGCGCTAGTCGAAAATTTACGTATTTTTACTGTTTTCGAAAATCTACTCAAAAGCTCTAAGAAATTACTTTGTGTGACAAAATTTAAAATTTTGTCTGTAACATGAACCCAGATTTACTTTTCTGACGGTCTTTGATGCGCTGAGTTTGAATCTGGCCTTGAAATTGCTCTATAACCTCACGTTTTTGAGATATTCGAATCTAAAAATTAAAAACAAAATGCGTTGTTTATACAAATTTAGGGTTATTTTTTTTGTTCTCGAGGTAATTTTTTCGAAAAAATGTTTATGGTCATTCTGAAGTATGAACATTTTACTTCAAAATTCTTTTTGAAACTTTCAAATACCTCCATTCGTCTTCTTTAAATCGTTGGTTTTAGTCTTACTACCTAATTCGAAAAATCCCACAATTTGCCCTTTTGAGCAAAAATTGACTGGACTAATAAGAAAGAAACAACATTTGTTGTAAACCCCCCACCACCCCACTATCCTTAATTATTTAAAAAGAAATGGTACCGTAAGAAATAACATTTTCTGTGTTGAATTTATATAGAATGCAATAGTATTTTTTGTTTAATCCTTCTCTTTTTCTCTTATAAAATTTAACCTTGCGATTGAAAATTTGTATTAACTTCCCCATTCATGAAGCAAAAGGTATTAAACGCTATTTACTTCAACGTTGAGCAACCAACTGATCTAACTTACAAATGAGGAGCAGGTGCTCGTCTCGATAGAGCACGTGCTTTGGTTTATTCATTCCATACAATGGAGCAGGTGCTTACCCTGAGAAGGTTCTCATCAAACATGGAGATGCTCAATCGTTGAGCACCTTCTCAAGTATTTTATTCATACCAAATGAAGCACCTGCTTCGAAAAGTTGAGTTTTGAGCAGGTGCTCTGTTTTATTCATATCACCCATTGTTATCAGAGAAATATTACAAAACAAACTGTCCAATTTCGATTTGGCGTTTGACAGGAAAATATATGCATGTAAGGGTGAAAACAGATCAAATCTTCAAACTAGAAAGATAGCACCTTTCGTCTTGAGGCATCCTTTTTTTAATAAGACATGAAAAAAATATAAAAGTGTTAATCTTTTCGCGAAAAGATCAAATTTTTTTACTTTTTCCCTTGGTTGCACCCAGGGGCCCAAAATGGCACTTTCAGTTGTTGGCAATCGCACTTTCAAAACTAAATTTCCGGCAGCGCTGCTTTGAATCTTTGTGATTATTAGTCCAAATTGCTGTCAAATAATTTTTTTTATATGAATTTTGACTAAACTTTGGACTAAAATGTGCAGAAATGCACAGAAAATCACAGAAATTATATTAATTTTTGCTGAGAAAATTGTGCTTCAAATATGAAGGAAATTTTCTGTAGTGAAAAATGGAAATCAGTTAATTCAGAAAGCTTATAAATTTCTCTGTGGGAAGTGGATCAAAAAATGAAATTTTGAATAAATAATGAGACAGGGTCACGAAATCACACACAAAAAAAAAAATTGATTTAAAAACGTTTTCCATTCGTCATGAAAAAAAATCAATTTTTATTTATATTGTAATCTGAATTTACCAATGGAAAACCCCGATAAGATTCATAAGAGCACTATTCCAGTTTGAAGAGTAAAACATAGATATTGAAATGGGGTACCAAGATGGTGAACGCCACCAAGGCACTGTGCCCCTCAAAAATGAGTTGCTGTTTAGAACTTCCAAAATTAGTTTCCGCAGGAACGAAAGTAGTAACAGGAAACCATATTCTTTATGCTAAAATGTTACCTTTACCTTCATACTAAGAAGTGTATTCTGCTAGTTTTCGCCTTGAATTTTCCTGTTAAGATCACATCAAATCCTTGAGGATCATCAACTGTCATGTTCTTCACAAAGTAGTTTGTCAGGAGGAGATTGAAATCTAAAATGGTGTCAGACAAAGCTGTATACTATAACCAATTTTATTTTTAAATAATATATATTTGGCCACTTCACGTCCACATGGCCAAGAAAAAAGATACCGGAACTGAAAACATCAAAAAGTGGAGGATTGTGGATCCATTCATTTTCCCGAACATTTATGATTCATATAGAAGTTCGGCAAAAAGAACAGATGAACGATCAGCCATTTATTTGACGTTTTCAATTAGGGTATCTTTTTGTTTTCCGTTTTTAATCCGTACAAGTTCTATTCGACCAAATATCAAAACAGCCGTGTATGTCGATGTCGTGACATTTCATTATTCACGAACAATCAAACAATAAAAAATATCAAGTACCAAAATGGTAAAAAATGAGTTTCAAATCACACCTTCGCTTCACACGACATATATATATATATATATTAAGAGGACTCCACAAGTAATTTTGATGACATGACACATTTTTTTTAAATAATTTATTTCAAGTGCAAGTTGCGCAACAATTTCCAATTTGATTCAACTAGAATTTCCAATTTGATTGAACAAGTGAATTGAGGCAGTGAGAGCCATAGTGGCCTAACTGCAGTTTTATCGAAACTGAGTTTATTACAAAAATTGAATCTGTATGTATTAAACAATGTTTTGGCATTTAAATTTTTTGAAATGATAGCTCCATGCCATACTTATAGGACTTTTTGCATTTGGAGAGTATCCACAAGAAAATTCAAAGTGGCCTATCTGATCAGTTATAACGGTATTTCAAAAAATCATTAATAATTAATCAAAAACCCTTATTTTTTATCATAGGGCAATGGGCAAATAAAAATCAACATTTTGTTCATTTATTTAAAAACTACAAATTTTTGAATCTTTTTAAAACCACAAGTGTTTAAAAATAATCTGCTCCTTATGTTGCTCTACTGAAAATAATGAAAAATTCAGTTAGGCCACTATGGTTCTCACTGCCTCAATTAAGAAGAAGTTTAACGATGACTTTATAACGGTTTATTTGAGGGATCTCAGTTTTTTGATACTCTTTTTCTAGTTTGATTGTCTCTGGGACATTCACAAAGAAGTAGTTGCTGATGGTTTCGACAGTTCTAACATTTTTTAGAATTTAGAGTGAAAAACTCAAGTTTTCGACTTCTTTCAATTATTCTGTTAAGACATATTAAAGGTGTGTGCCAAATTTCAGCGAGGTCTAATTAGTTAAATAATAAATGTCGCCATCTCATTTGTGTGTGTTCATGTGGTTAAACTACTACATACTAAGTTTTTTCCTAACTTTCAATCTATTCGAAAGTTGTTTACGGTTCTGAAAGTATGACAAAATATCAGTACCTCTACCAATAAACTGTATAGGAACTACAAAGTCTCTGAATAGAGCTGTTCGATTTTCGTTTATTTTTAGAGCTTGGCTGAGAACTTTTATTTTTTTCAAAATTTTGAGTTTGAAAATTAATTTTTCGAAAACTTGTCATTCAAACAACTTTAATTTAAAATTAAAATAAAAGAAGAGATTTTTGGCTTAACAAATAAGTATAGCATGACATTGTAAGTGTTACCGTTGGTTTTCAATAATTTTGTTCTTATTATAAGTACATTTTTTAGAAAATTGCCTCTCGCGGCTAAACGGAAGAAAATAGAACCCCCTTCCCATACGATTTTGTTTTCTTAGCCCACCCTACATGCTCTAGCTTTTTGTCAAATTTTATGAGAATCACCCTGTATAAACGAAATACCATGTTTCGTGACCTTCGACATCCTATGATTAATGAAGTGGAGCCTGGGGGTCGATGAAGAACTTACCCAAAACCTTTAAATAAATCCTTGTATTTAGTTTTTAGTACTTTTTTCTAATTTTCTTCACCTTGTACTCAACCTCAAAGGTGGTGTAAGAGTAAATTTACTTAACATTTTTTGTAGAAAATTTTCTAACCTACAACCTAGTCCTTGACATTTTTTCTTAAGAGTTACCGTCCAGGATATATTATTTAAACACTGTTTGGGGGGTCTTTAACCCCCCGTAAAACTGTTAGCGGTGCTCATATCGATGGAGACTTTTTTATAGATTCCTAAGAATGCCATGCGGATGCTATGTACCAAAATCCAGTTTGTCCACCATTTTTTCCGTAATTTAGCTGATTTTTTGACTCTACTATACCGGTTTAATAATCCTTGCATTATAAATTGCCGCATTATCCAAGATAGATAGATTGTAGCATTATCCAAGATACATTGGTCCAAACACATTGTTAACTTTAAAAAAAAGTTTCTTGTAATATGTTTTTTGCATAAATTTGCGGTTATAGTGTTGGAAATATTAGATTAATAGTTCCGTACCTAGAAATCGCATCCAAGGCCTTTAAACCACCTTTCCCACTATGGTGACCCTCCTAGAATTGTGGCTCTTTTTTTTAAATCATGAATATAATAGCTTGTATTTATCCGGCCCATCCAAATTAAAAAAGGTCATCTGAAAAAACCACTTTGCTCTACATTTCCTATCATGTCAAATGCCAATCAATCTCAATCGATTTTGTTCCCGTATTGGATGTATAGCTTTTTTTTTAAAGGAATGTAAAAAGTGATAAAAGATAACCTAAGGCCCATTTCACACATGCCCGGCAGCCGGTTAGCCGGTATCGGTTACCCGGTTTCTCAACAAATGAGTATGCTTTCACACACACCCGGCAGCCGGCAGTATAATGTGAATTTTTTATTTTTGTTTGAATTTGGGTAGTATTTGATTTATATCTTTTTAAGGGGTAGGGTTAAAAAGCTGAAATTTTAATAGATGATAGAAATTATGAATTTAAATATAGATACAAAAAATTAGAATCCCAGAGTACCGTTGAACGGAGTTAACGGCAATATTTGAGCGCTTTCACATAAGAACTCATATCTCTTCAGTGCATGTATGGATTTATTTAGTTTTTCTTATTTCACATCTCAATAAAATTACCGTTATTTAAATACCTCTTTTATAATCCTACGTGCTATAGAAGTGCCACAATCTGGATTTTAAATTGATTGAAAAACCAAAAACTTGTATTGGAATAACCAGCTTGGACCATTGCCTACGACCATCCACCAGACATTTCATCCCTTGAAACTACAAAAACAAAACAAAACAAAAAAAGCTCACCGTAGTCCTTTTTGTTCTTGTCGTCCATAAATTCATAATCGTTATTTAACTCCTTATATATATCCTCACAAGCATTTCTGGTTGCATTGCGGTCTTTGTACTCGTTCAATGTCTTATCCCAAATCACGGGCCTTGCCTCAACCAAACCAATCAGTTGATCGATATCAACATTCATTTCGAAATAAATAACTTCAAATTTTAAAATCAATTAATTAAGTAATACAATGCTATGCAGAGCACGAGAGCACAACGAAACCGAATTTGTTCACTCAACAGCACAAAACAACTAAAAATCGGCTAGCCGGCTACCGGGCGTGTGTGAAAGCGCAATTTGATATTCTGTATCCACTGCTGATTTGAGAACCGGTTAACCGGTCCCGGCAGCCGGCAATTGCAGTGAGCGAAGCCGGCAGCATTTCTTCTGCCGGCTGCCGGCTAACCGGTTCCGGCACGTGTGAAAGCTTCCATAAGATCTTTAACTCAACGACCGGTTAGCCGGTACCGGGTACCCGGTTGCCGGCTATGTGTGAAATGGCTCTAACGGTATTTTCAGTACTATTCTGTTTATAAAATTCGATTTATAAAATTACTAAAGCGCTAGACATTCTTATATTTAAGAAAATATTTGTTTCTATAAGTGAGAGACAGGGTAAATTTGTATTCAAATCTTGGCCACGACTACGCCCTATATTGCCCATTCGGAAGGTCCAATTTTAGATCACTCTTTTTCAGCTTTGTGACCAGTATCTGTTCGATTAAGTGAGCAATGTTGACTTGCAAGTCTTAAATCGTAACTGAAAGTAGGACGACCCAAAAGAAAAAAAAAATGCGAAGGTATGATATCACACAATCTAGGCTTACTAATTGTTAGATGGTTTCCAATAAAGCCATTACATCGCATGCTGTGTGTGGTGTCGTAGCACCGTCTTGCTGAAACTAAATGTCGCCGATATCACGGATCCCAATTTCAGGCAGCAAAAATACTGACAAATAAAAAGGCAGCAGTCACAACTCACTCGTGATCTGACAAAAAAAAAAAAGCTTCTAAATGAAATACCCGATACATAGCTGACCCAAAATTTAAGTCTTGGATATAAAATTGGTAACCTTATCTAAGGCTAGGCTTCAGACCATTTTTATAATGTCAGAATCAGCCTTATACACGAGCGTCTTACAACATGTCATGAAGGGCTAAAACGTCTTACATTGTTATTTTCGTGTATATATTGAATCAATGAACGATATATTAAAAGATGAGCCTTGCTAAAATGAGGTGAATGGGCACTTTTTTTACAACTTCAAGCCTTAAACTTAAGGCCTCATGGAGGGTACCGGAGTGTAAGACGAGCATTTTTATAACTGTCGGGCCTCAATCTTTCTATGACCAAAGTTTTAGCCTTGCTAAAATGAGGTGAGTAAATCGGTCGCTAGCTCTTGGGCTATTAGTATTTGACAGCAAAACTGGGGAAGTTCTCTGAGCCCTCAGAAATAAGTCTGTTTCTTTACTTTTGAGATAAAGTTTGGGAAAAAGTTTGGTATTGAGCTTTCTGATGGTGTTGTTGTAATGTTTAACCAGAAATGAAAAGTAAAGAAACGCATTTGGGATGTTTCTGGTTTCTTGCGGTATAAATTACTTATTTAACTTCATTGCTGGTACAAAATTATAAAATTTCAATAATTTTTACATGCACTTATCATTTTGGGCTCTATTAAAAGAATAAGGAGAAACATTTTACTTTATATTTACCTCCATTGTATCATTTTCAATTAATTAAATTAAATTAAATTAAACCATTTTATGTACGCTGCTTAAAAAATTTAATTTCAGCTGATTTCTTATTTGACAAGCAAGAAAGTGCAGTAACTACAATGTTCGGGTAGATTCTTGCTGGAGGGGAAATGAAAAAAAAATCAAAAGCTCTGGTATTTTCGTGTCAGAAAATAGTAAAGAAACACGTTTTTGGTAGATTTGGGATACTTCGGGATCCCACGGGCGAGTAAAGAAACAGACCTAATATAAACTGGGCAGTTGAATGTCTGCGTATTTAGCACTTTGACAGCTATTCCGCTTTTAGCTCCGATTGCAGCTCTGTCTTCATTGTATTCAGCCAGTTATTAGCACGAATATGCCATCAATAACAGTTTTTTGGTATGTGAGACAAGAGAAGCTTTTCAAATTCCGGATGAAAAAAATGTCTGGTGTAGGAAATATTTTCCGGGTGAAACTCCAAATTTTCTATATGACCCCTCCCAAGAAAAAAGGCTCTATACGCGACCGGTGTTCATCTTAATCAAATAAGCTGTATTTTATTTTCCCCCATATCTGATCTGGATTGAATTTGCATTGCATACATAAAATACATGTATTACAAAAACAACACAATATCCAACTTTGATTTTCGATTTCGATTTACAAATCCATTCTGACCACACACCCTTAGCATTTTCTTGCAAAAATTAGTTTTTTCTCTGACGTGTTGATGGCTTTTTTGTGTTGAAAATAGGGAGAAAGTAGAGTGGAGAGAAAATACAGAAGCAAAAGGATAAACATGAGATGGGTATATAACACTCTCGTCGCACATGGGATCCTGTTTGTTTTATTATGATAATCTAATCCGGATCAGATTTGGGGGATAATAAAATGCAGCTATAGTGAGTTTAAAAAATTATTTTTGCTATAAAAGAAAACTCAAATATTATTTCAACTGGAAGATAAAAAACTGAAAATTTAAATTAAACAAAAGAAAAAACTCAAATAAAAACTCCAAATCTCTATTTTTCAACTGAAATAAAAACTGTAACGTGTATTTGTTTATGATTTTGTTGTTTTTCTCTATTTTTTTTCAATAATTTGTTAGAAATTAATGGATTCCTTTACTATAGTTTTTGTTTGTTTAGTATGTTCACAAAAAAATCATTAAATCTACAAACCATGAAAAAAATGAGTACATTACATTGTTGTTTTGTTTTGTTTTTTTTTCACATTTTAGTGATAAAATATATATATAATATAATAATAATATTATGCTTATACCTATAGCTTTTTTGTTAATATTTTAAGACATATTTGTTTGTTTTTGTTGTTAAAATTATGAATATATATTTTTTTTCTGAAAATGTTTTTCATTTTGTTTTCATTTTCGTTTAATCACAAGATACATTGATTGTTTTATTTCGTTTTTTTATTATTATTATTTATATTCTTTATATATGCACAAAATAGTGTGTAATTTTTTGTTTGTGTTTATTTAAATCCGAAACAAAACTGAAACCTTAAATCTAGAGTTTAGTTTTTGTTTGAACAGAAAGATATAGAGGAATTTTGTAATTACATATTTTTTTTTTTTTTTGAAATTTTATATATTTTTCTTACAGAGTGGACTTTTGGTTTTAGTTAACAGAAAAAAAACTTATATGTATTTTGTTTTTTTTTTTTATTTATTTATTTTGTATCTGTCGTATAAAATATTTTTTTCTTTTTGTTGTATCTTTTTTTATTATCATTAGTTTAGATATAAGAAACAAAAAAAATAAAAATAATAACAATCACAAGCAAGCGACGCTCATATCGTATCACAGACATGCTCCACATTATCATTTGCCATTGAAAATATACTTAAAAATGTACTAACTTATATTGCTTAGTTTATTTGTATTTGTTTTATAATATTTATATTATTGAATCGGTCGGTGTAGCAGGAATTTAATTTAATTTGAAATATGACGGGAAGTGGTGATTTAATTCGGGTAGTTCAATTAAGCAACTTCGTTTGTTCCAGTCAATTTATTAGAGTGGTTTTCTTTAAGAATAATCAATTAAGATGTTCTTTTTTTTATAAAACATCGTATAATCATGTTTAAGTTAGAAAATTAAACAAGTAATATTTCTGCGGTACTAATGAAAAATCCGATATCTCAAAAAGGATTCATTGTGGCATACTCATAGATGTTGTTTAAGCTGTTACTAGGCAAACTTGGAGATAATCTTATTGAAACATCAACCGGTAAAATCCAAGCAACAACTTCAACAAAGTCTATGAATATGCCCCATTAATTTTATTTCCAGATTTAAGGAACGAACATTTCTGAAGTTTTTGATTTATTTTCAAGTTTCTACTTTCTCTTGAATATATAAATCTTGTTGATGAGTAATGTATAATTAACCTCTAATCATTAAAAATCGTTTCCTAAGCAAATTGACGTACTACATTTTTCTCGAGTGCCATAGATTTAACTACCATGCTGAAACTATTGCGCTTTGATTTTTTGATACCGCATTATTTTGAACCGCTTCGATTTCTTCAATACTCAATATTTTTAACCAATTGATTTCACATCAACTTGAAGAGAAATAATGAACAATATCAAAAAAGCCAATTCCGTTAGCAAATAAGACTAGCTTTGAAATCCATAATCAGCCTACTGAAAACGTATACTTATGTACATATGCCAAATTAGATCAGCAAACAAATATTATTCTTACGATTTAAGAATGACTTGAATTGCTTTCGTTTTTGTTTAATAATGCTTTTTAGGTTATTCTATATATTTATTGAACTATATCCCATTGTGTTTGCTATTTACTGAATCGTATATATTACATAATACAAAATTTTAAATATGTGAAAACGATAGCGAATGCAGTATTATAATTCATGCACACAAATTCTCACAATATTCATTCTAATCATCTCAATTTTTCTCAATCAAATGAGAGAAAATAATAAGATTCTAGTGGTTAAAATTACATCAATACAGTTATTGCAGCGTATTGTTAGAAATATATGTTTTCTTCATATTACGTTTAAAAGTGCAAATTTACTAATTGAAAATTTTCTTCTCTTAGCGAATGAAATTAATTTAATGCAATCAAATAAGCCTCTTATCTGAGACCATTTCATTAAATTAATTTTACAATACCTATTTCCTCATCATGGGTTCGAGTGAAATATAAACTTGCCATTAATTTATCTTCGCTTAAGAGTCCTTAAATAATGTACATACGCAAACTTTAATACAATTTTCAAACAATTTTCGCTTTCCATATACCTACTTAGGGTATTTAATTTATTCCGAAAAACGATTATAAACCGACGATACCGTTTCGACGATAGACTTGCATTCCTCAAAACTGAAATTAACGTTTGAATGATGACAGTTTGGCAATCAAATATTTGCTTCACGTAAGTAGATAATCGTCAAAACGCTATCGTCGAAATGATAGCGTTGCGACGACAGCTAAATAGGTATCGTCTTGCATTGATTTTCAAGCTCAATTAAGGCTTTTTCACGATTGTAAGTTTGTAGGCTACTGTTTTTGAATGACTGAGTAGTTACTGTAAATTGACTTCATGTCTTTTATCTTTTCTATTGCAGTTTTTCGAATCCTACCCGCAAAAACAAAAGAACAACATATTCATCTACATATTTTCATCAAAATTGTTTAAAAATATTAAACGCTCTAAAATTGCATTCTGAAATAAACAATAGACGATAAGATGGTGGTTGAGTTACGTGAAGCTTATTATTGACATTTTGACGATTACAAGATTATCATTTTGAAAATCACCTAATGACCCCAGGAAAATATTTAGCCCTGTCGACCAACCAAACCTATTCATTTATTTATTTATTTTGATGTAATTCTGTCAGAAAGAAGCAAATTGCCGAAAATGTGTGGAAGAGTTTGATAGCTACCTTTGGCACTATTTTACTGCCCCAACAGTTATTTTTTTTAATTTATTTGACATCTGACTGACCTGGTATTTAAAAGACCAAATAATTTCGACACAAAGAAATTTCTTGAGCAGTGTGTCGGGTAGGTGAAATATTTTACCCTCTCATCCAAAACTAGCCAATTTTTGAAATGTAGAATAAAAATTAGCAAATTTTGATGACCAATAGTAAGAATTGGCAGTTATAGTCAATGTTTTCAATAAACTTTTATGTATTAGAGAAATTAACACTTCTGGACTCAATTTCGTTTCGGAACTGTAAATTGGTGGCTTTCAGGGACATTTTGGCGTGTTATATTCATGCCTTTTACATATTGTCAATTATCAAATTGATAAATACTGAATTTCAATATTTATACGAAACTATCAAAAGTTTTGAGACTGGTGGAGACCGTTACAAATTACAAGAAAATTGATAATTATTAAAAAATAGCAGATAATTGTTTTGATAAATTGATTGTTTTTTTATTTTTTATGGAATTCGACTTTATTTTTTATACAAACTTTGGTGTATTTATGGGAGCTAGTATCGCCCAGTGGTCGAAATTCGACCTTGCTCTATTAAAGGCTAAACAGCAACATATTAAAATAAAAATAAGATTCTGGCAAAGCTATTAAGTCAGTTAAAAAGGGAGATATAGAAGTGTTTACGAATTAATATATAGATTTCCTCAGCTCTTAGACCAATAATTGTGAAATATATTACATACAGAAATGCTGATATGAAATGATCAGCATCTCCTACCGAACATTGACCTAGCAAAATATTTTAGAACTTAGACCACGTCATTGATAATTTCTATACCTTGGTTCTAAAAAGGCCAATGTCAAATTTGATAATTTTTGAGAAATCGAAAATGTAGCTTTTTAATAACTTAAAATCGTTATTACTTCTGAAAATTAAACTTTCAATAACCATCAACATGTTGTTAAGAAACAATTTAACCACATTGGCCCTTATTACATTCTTAAAACATCTTCTGCTGAGTCAAATAGTGTACTTTAGTTAAGATTGCAAAAAATCGACATTGGCTCTTTTAGAACCAAGGTACAGAATTTAATCTCACGAATAGAAAACCTTAGCAGATTATGAAAGTGGAAAAACTGGCAAAAACTTAAATCATTCAAGAGAGTACCTACAAATAAATTTTTGTATAAATATTTTACTCAGAATTCACCTCATTTTGAAATACAGAGCTTCACAGATAAATTTATCTTAATGTATAGCTCTAAATATGTGGTCTGAAATGTAGTAAATGATAAATTCTGTCAAACTTTAATCCAAATCACATTTTTATGTTTTATGTTTTCATTTTTGTATTCTTCGCATTTACACCTCTGCAAATCGATAATGGGTACCCAAGGGCTTCACAAGAATCTCAATCTGTGCTCTTTAAAATGATATTTGACAATTTATATACATTATTATATTACAGAATTCAAAAGAATAGGCCAAATTTTTTGAATAAAAATAAAGATTTTGATGCCAATTATTTAAGAATCAAATTCTGCACAATTTTCTCTAACACTTCTATCCAATTTAGAGAATAGTTTTTGCAAATTTATGTAAAAAATGCCCTTCTCTAAAAATTTGTTAAACTGGACTAAGCCGTTTTACACTTAGCCGAAGAAGATATCAATAACGAAGCAATGGTATAGTATGGTAGTTTTTTTTTTTTACGTTCAAAACAACAACGCTAGGAATCATTTTTAATAAAATCGCTAACGTCGGCAATAGGTCCAATATTAAAACAAAGCGCAAGATCCATTTCCTTCGGAGAAACTATATGAACACAGCTTAGCAGATAGAATTGAAGATGATAATTTCAGTAGAGAGAGACAGAGACCTATGCCACAAAAGACTACCAGCCTTATTCATAAACGCATCATAGCAAGTGTATAGCGCTATCCACTCGTTATAATGCCTCTGAACGCGAAAACCTTATTCATAAAACTTATACAACGTAACATAGGCTCATAATAAGCTAAACGCGTTTGGAGTCTAAGCACCAAGAGGTTGCATGAGTAGTATACTTCAATCGGTAGAAATAATGTATTCATTCATACATATTACGAAAACACAAATCTATAGCATCTGCTTCCCATAGAAATAAATTGGTCAATATCCTTTATTTTTGTCGTTCATTGCAATAGTGCATTATCTCCATTTTTGCATGAAATGTGTTTTTCGATCTCAGATTGTAGTTATCATTTTTTTAAGGAAAATAAAATTCAGGACAGTCAAAACTTTCCTTATTTTTGAATACAGTTGTTTCACAAATGTGTGTTATTTTGATCAAATTTTTGGTGGAGATAATTCAGTATAACAATGAACGACACATTTATCAATGAATTGCTTATATTACTCAAACTAAAATCTCAAGGGATATACACATCATATCAATTAAATCAAAGCCTCTTTCCAAAAATAAAACTTTAAAATAATAACTTTCTGTCGAAATGGAAACGAAGGTTGAAATTTTTCCTTATCATGAAAAAAGAAACTCTTGCGAGGATACATTATTTAACTCTCTAAACAACACCTTTAAAGATTCTTTTGTTTTCTTTCGAAAAATTCAAATTGCTTCTTTAAGAATCTTAAAATTATATTTTTCTGTTGATTTCCATTTTGACAATCGATTATTAAACAAATTTAGGGGGTTGTCAATTAGAAAACAAAATTCAATAATATTTGCATTGCCCAAAATCTTAAACAAAAAATATATATATTGTTTAAAACATAATAACGTAAGAATAATATTTTTGTTTTTAATAAAACTAACTTAGATATTTTCTTTTCTATAATGTGGAAATTTAATCACAAGAATTTTTGTAAACTAAGGTTGCAATTTCTTTTATAATATTAATCATAATAATTTCTTTTCTTAAAAATATAATAATTCTAAAGTATTATTAAAAAAAAAAAATATTAATACAATAAAAGCTTTCTAAATATTATCACACATACTTTGCTCATTTCAACACACTACTTCTTGATTTGTTCTAATAATAATTAAATAGCCAACCGAAAATAAGGTTTATTCGAATTGAAGTAATAAAAAGCAACAAGAACAACTACGGCTTCATAAAATTTTGAACATAAAAAGGAATTTTTTGTTTTTCGAATTAATCTTACTTTGGCTAAAACAACATCTTCACTCAAACAGATTAAAAAAAAATGATCGATATGAGCGCGCCTACGATACATAGATAAATTCACATCATTTGTTTACAATTCCTTCTTAACAATGCGCTACTTCAAAAAAAATGTGACTTTCAATATTTTTCTTCAATTTTTTTTTCATTTAACTGTGGCAATTTTACCTGATATAAAATTTTGATATACCAAAGAAAAAACAAATTTAAATAATAAAATAAATTATGATACAAAAATTAATTTACTGTATAAAAAAAAAAATCAAAATAATCGAAAAAATTTAAATCCAAAAAAATGTTAATTGGAGAGTAAGCTCTTCAATATAACAAAATATTTCTGATTATTTCTTGTCAAATGGATGAAAAAGGAGTAAATTAAATTAATAAAATCTTTCAACTTATATCTTCTGTGAAAAGAATTTGTTTGCAAAGATTAAAAATGAAAAAATGAGTATAGAAATTGATTAAAAAAAAAAATAAAATAATAATAATAAAACAAACAAAAAATTTGAACTAACTAAACCTACGCAAGTGATTCAGACGCACTTTAAGACTGTTATAAATAATAAATAAATAATGCTGCGAATGCATTTTAATTAAATTTAGCAACTACTAAATTTTATTTGGATTCTCCTGACGGACGCTGTATTTCGGGTGATTGGGCATCACTGTGTCGGTGGTCAGATCGTTGGGTGCTTCAAGTACCCCTTTGGCGTGGGCCGCTGCCGTATCGCAATCGGTGCGACGTGAGATCAATAGACGAATATCTGTATGAAGGGTTAATCGGCCAGAGCGTGATGTTTGAAATCTGAAAGGATAAACATGCATACATGAATGAATAAGCTTGAGTACAAGTCATATTGAGTAAATTAAGAGAAGAGGATTATCTGGACGAACTCGGGCATTAAAATATAACAAAAGTAGTCGCAGTGGTTTTTATCCGCTTAGTTAAGAGCCATAAGTTAGCAAATTAGTAGACGGGTTTGATTGCTGTAGTCGTTATTGAATACCCACTTGAAGTCCTGTGATTAAGTGGAATTGCATACAAAAAAGATTACCAGTGTAATCAATATGAAAATACACGTAACATGATATCCCATGAATATGGATAGGATCGTTATTGTTGGCCAGTCTGTGTATTGTCAAACTGAATATCAGCACAGACATCGAGCGTTCTATACAAAGTACCACATTCAGTGTGCTCCAAATCTAGAGCTTCTATATAATGTGTTAGAGTAAGAGAAGTTTTTTCTGGGTTGGTATATATTTTGCTCAGAAAACTAAGAGATGAGTACCTTATATACACTTAACTTTGTTCCAGAGATTTTTGGGCAAAAATTCTCAGTCTGTCGAATTCTGATGAAATTTTTCTCAGAGAGAAGCCAGTTTCCGGAAAAGTGTGGAACGGTTTGCTGGCAAAAATTTTGTTGTATGAATCTGGCATCTGACTTAAACATGTACATCAACTTAGCATTTAGGGAGGCCAAACAATTTCCACCCAAATTAAATTTCTCGAGTTAAATTTTTCAGGAAGGGGAAATGAGCGGTCTTCTGCCTAAAACTTCTGAATCTGTGTGGAATAGAGATTGGGCAAAATTGGTGATAAATAGCAAAATTGTCAGTTTTGGTTATGTTAAGAACAGACCTTAAACATATGCTTGTTCAAGAAAATGAGATCTCAGAGGCCTCAGCAATATCAGTCTCGTGAACAGGATTCCTCAGCAAAAATTTCTCAGTTTTTCTGTCAAATTACTGGGGGCTCGAGACCTATTTTTTCTGACCAAAATTACTTCTTTACAAGTGCTCACGGGACAAAACAAAATCTTATTTTGCTGTTGTGAGCCAGACGTTTGGCAGTATCTGTTAGAGTGCCCCAGGATAGTTTATAGAGCAGTTTTGAGTGATTCAAAACATTAAAAACATCTATCAACCTTCAAAGCTCGACTTTGGACCTCCATATGAGAACCATCTGCAAAAAAAAACTCGCTTGAAACCATGAATCTGTCGTTTTTGTGGAAGAAGGAGAAGAACTAAATTATTCTTGCACTTTTATGAATTTATTGTTAATCAACTTATGAACTAACAAAAAAACAAAATTTAAACAAACAAAGAACAAAAAAGTAACTTCTTCACAATCAATAATAAGTCTCCCTTTCAACCCATCCACCCGGATTTCGTCTCAACAAATATCTTCGTCCTTCATCGTAGAAAAAAAGTAACAAACCAAATGGAATCCCAGGCAGCCACCATCGAAATTTTATTGGATACATTTTCAAACTCTTATCCATGCCAGGGCCATAGCACAAAAATAATGCTATTGCTGTTTCGAGGATGAGAGAGAAATTAAGAACACAATTTCTCATTCCCTGTTGGATAATTGATAATCGACGAGTTTTGCATATAAGCAAATCAAACCATTGTACCACCACAATTGCCACAAAGAACGATGTATTGCAATAATTTTCGAGAATCTTTCGGTCATAATATGTCCATTCTTGACCATATGAATCTGGTAGATCGTTAATAGCTTTTGAATTCCATTTCGCACGAATGTCAAAAAGTGCTTCAGGCAGAAAACCATTCTCGGCCATGACCATGAAATAGGCACAGAAACCAGCAGCAGCTTGAATAAATCCAACTTGACCGTATGCCATAAGAATTAGTCTCTGATTGACCAGTTTATCAGTGAGTGCATTTCTTGGTTTTCGACTCATGATGTCCGTTTCGGCTTTTTCATAAGCTAGAGAAATTGCTGGTAGAAGATCCGTTCCCAGATCAATGCAAAGAATTGATACTGTCGTCAGAGGCAGCGGAATTCCACCAAGAATATATACTAAGAACGGTGACATCTCCGCAATGTTCGATGTCAGTGTGTAGGCAATAGATTTTTTTAAATTATCAAAAATCAATCGACCTTCCTCGACTCCTGTGACGATTGATGCAAAATTATCATCGAGTAAGATCATGTCAGCTGCATCTTTGGAGACATCTGATCCAGTTATGCCCATGGCAATTCCTATATCGGCTTTTTTCAAAGCTGGCGAGTCATTTACACCATCTCCAGTTACTGCAACTATAGCACCCATGCGTTGGCAGCCTTCGACTATTATAAGTTTCTGTTGTGGTGAAGTCCTGGCAAAAACTATCTCCGAGTGATATCTTAAAATATCATCGATATGCTTGGAGGACATATTCTTCAAATCCGAGCCATGAATAACGGCGGCCTTGGCATCGAATGGATTGATTTCATTTACTGCAATATTTAATCGGGTAGCTATATCCTCAACAGTCTCACTGTTTTCCGAGATAATCCCAACATCTCTAGCTATAGCTTTAGCAGTTATGGGGTGATCTCCTGTGACCATTATCACTTTGATTCCAGCACAACGACATTGTTCAACAGCATAAGGAACCGTAGCCCGTGGAGGATCAATCATAGAAATTAGCCCAACGAAGCGAAGATTTTCGACTGGAAAATTGATGGATTCAGTATTAAAGACAAAACCATGCGGATATTTATCCGATGGGAGAACCAAATCACAAAAACCCAAAACACGTTCACCCATGCTTCCTAGTTCGATATATGCGTCATTAAAAGCATCTGTCATTTCTTGGTTTAGTGGTTGTTCCTCACCATCAATAAAAATCGTCGAGCAACGTTTCCAAATCTGCTCTGGAGCTCCTTTCATGACCAACAAATACCGCATATCGTTGGGGTCCTCAGTTTCGTGGATTGACACCTGGTATTTATTCGTCGAATTAAACGGAATTTCAACTATTTTAGGGTTTCTTCTACGAATGTCCATGATATTGCCCAACTCCAGTTCCATACACTTGAGCAAAGCCGCTTCGGATGCATCTCCATTCACTTTTCTTCGCATCACTGGAACATCATCTTGATTTATACCAAACTCAGCACGATTACAAAGAACTGCCACTCTTGATAATGCCTTAAATCCAGCATTCTTCTTATCATATTGATCTCCAGTTTGATCTTCTGTCGTGTCGGCATTGATAATCTCATTGTCATACCATATATGGGAAACGGTCATACGATTTTGTGTTAGTGTTCCTGTTTTATCTGTGCAAATAGTCGAAGTGGAACCTAGAGTTTCAACAGCTTCTAAATTCTTGACCAAGCAATTTTTAGCAGCCAATCGTTTGGCCGTTAGAGTAAGACACACGGTCACCGTGGCTAGTAGACCTTCAGGAACGTTTGCAATAATGATAGTCATCATGACGACAACAGATTCCAAAAATCGATAGCCAATTGCAATAGTTATCAAGAAGAATAAAATCCCCAAGGTCATCGCGACAATTGTAATCAAAAATGTAAAGTGTTGAATTTCCTTTGCAATGGGAGATGCTCCAACCGTCAGCTTGGAGGCCAACCCAGCGATACGACCTACTACAGTCTGATTACCACGACTTATGACAATACCCTTGGCAGTTCCCTCGACTGCATTTGTGGAAAAGAAGGCCAAATTCTTAGTTTCCAAGGGATTTTCATGTGTATATTCGGTTCCACGTGCAACCGGCTCAGATTCACCAGTCAATGACGAGTTGTCGACTTTAAAGTTACTAGATTCGATTATGCGAATATCCGCCGGAATACGATCGCCAAATTTCACATCAACCACGTCACCCAAAACCACATCTGAAACATGAACAACAGTCTTTTTACCTTCACGAATAACAATCGCCGCTGGTGGGATGAGTTTCTTGAAAGAATCCATTATTTGTGAACTTTTCGATTCCTGTACATATGCAAATATTCCAGTAACTGACACTACGATAACCAATGCCGCAGCCAGCACAAGATTATCCTCGTCTGGATCTGTAGTTTCTTGAGCTTGAATGAAATAAGCCAACACACAAAGAGCAGCTCCTGTCCATAAAACTACCGCAAATCCTCCACATATGTGTTGTATGAACTTCTCCCATTCAGGAACGGGCTTGGGCGGAGTCAATTCATTTGGCCCATCGCGTTCGAAAAGTTCAAGAGCTCTAGCTTGGGTAAGACCTTGGATTGGATTTGTCTGAAAACGCTCGCACAGTTCATTGAGTGAGATTTTATGGTAATCAGTTTCCAATTCTTTTTTTAAATTATCCAGATTTTCTGAATCTTCAGGAGGGGAATTCATTGTTTTTTAAAATATCTATTTTTTTCTCGGTACAGCAAGTTTAGTTTTCTAGTTTATAGTTATGATTTCTGATATTTGAAAAAGACACCTAGACGATTTTTGTAAACACACAAAATCTACAGTTATGATTACAAACAGCAAGTACACAAATGGGTACTGTTTACAAACAGAACTACTGCTGCAGCTGAAGCTCAACGATGAAGTTCGTCAATTTACGATATTATCCTCCATTAAATATGAAGCAGATACATACATCGCAGGATGAACCTGAAGCCAGGCAGAATGATTTCCGCAACTTATAAATATACTGCTAAACTTTCTGCTTAGCGAAAGGCCGAACAATTCTCATTTTAACATGAGTTTGTTCCTTCTGATCATACCTTTCAAGAATAGTCTACAATAAGTGATTTCGTATGCTCAGCTGTTCGCTTCTAAGGTCTCAACCTATCCCAGTCCCAAAACGCGACCGATTAAGGCGAAACATCGGCACGATAACGAAACTTTCCTCTGTCCAAACTAAATCACATCGGGAAAAATGACAACAACCACACTGACGTATGCGAAGCTTGCTAGCAACACAACCACAAAAGCGAAAGTTTCGTTGTCGTTCCGAATTTTTGGTGCTGGTTAGGGAGAGTCCTTTAAGAATTGAAAACCAAAAATCCAAAAGAAACATACATAATATCTCACCTCAAATGAATTGAATATCGCAGGCGTTTCATGTTCTCGCTGGAAATCATGTGTCCCAAGCTGCTTCCTCCATGCATTCGAGACATCATAGACATTGCAGCACCTTTGCATCCAGATACTTCTGTAGGTCTTTCGCCTTCTTGCTGCTGTGACGATGATGACTCTTCAGCGAGTATACGCTGACGGATAAAAGTCTGATGCCACGGTGGCATATCTCTAAAATCATAAGCTATCACAAACATACGCACTACCGTGCCCATTGGATTCAAAAGTGTAGCTTGAACAGTTCCGGTGCTTGGTATTAAATAGCCTTTCCTTGGCAAACGTATTTCGCACTAAAAATAACAAAACGAACCAAGAATTAGAATTTAACAAAGTGGAAGCAAAGTAATTAACACAAAAAATTTACCACATATGGTGTGCTGAGAGCCTCACCACGCAGTTCATAAAAATAGGCCGCTGCGGGTATAGTCAGCTGTGTGGGACAAAAAGCTCCAGACGCACCCAACAACACTCGGAATCCAGCAACTTCCATCTTTGGCGCAAAACGTCTCTGCAACAGACTCTCTTCTAAATTACCCAGCAAAGGCCTTCTTCCAAAAGCTGAGATTCGTGAGCGAAATTTAATTGGCGAAGAAGCCGGGCTGTAAACTCCCGCTTCAAGTTCCTCATCGGAAAACTGTTCGTCAGACCCCAGGGACGATCGGTCCGAACGATCGGACAAATGACGTGATCGTCTCTTGTAAAAGGCAGCTTGTTTAGCAAATCGCGGTGATAGTGAAGGCGAATTTGGCAGTGTTGGCGCCGAATAGGATTTCTGAACCCGGATGTTCGCCTCCGGGGATGGAAGATTTATTGTCGTTGTCATTCCACCTCCATTCACATCGAATGTGAATGTTGTGACCTCTGGCGATGATGGACAGCAGCTTATCGGTATCGGCGATGAAGAATTCCCCGAGCAAAAAATTTGTGTTAGATTAACCTTTGGCAGGTTTCGCAACTTCTTTTCTCCCGGTGAACCATTGAGAATATGAAGACGATTTGGCTTTGGGCTGGATTGAGCTGAAGTTCCTCCTACGCCATTCGTAGATGTCTGTGATGTTGGAGTTTTGAAATGTGTTGTCCCCGGCTGGTCACCACCACCACCACCACTACAATTCGAAATAAATATCGGCGGTGGGGGCGATGTGTTCTCTTTGATGGCAGTGTTGTGGTTTTTTACTGGATTCCATACCTGTTGATTTTCACCGTCTTCTTCCATTCGAAAAGAGGTCATTCCACAATCGCAAGGCGGACCATCTCCATTGGCGCACAGTCCATTTTTATTGCCATTGCTACAATTATTATTGTTATTCTGGTGTTGTGCCTCCATATCCACATCCTTGCCATGAAAATGATGTTGCGTTTTCTGGCGTTTGCACACTTGACAATCGCTTATGCTACTACTTCGGCCCGCTTGATGTACCATTGCTGGTGATGGTGAATTATTATTATTTCGATTTCGCGCCACCTTCGGAGTTCGCTGAATAGCTTGTAATAACAAATCAGCCTTATTTAGTGGAGTTATTTCGGCAAAATTTTCATCACAGTTCATGCAAACAATAGACATTTCATTGCCACATAGATCACAGCTGGGATAGGCAGCCGATTGGAAAAAATTCGCCGTTTGGGTGCCTGTTGAGATCATTTCGACGATTTGAGTTTGAACGCTGCCAGCTAAACTGCTAGGTGGCGAAGGCCGATATAACGGTGGGCGGATTGAGTTTATCGAGCCATACTCAGGAAGCGTCTGTTGTTGTCCATTGTTGGGAACATCAGCCGCAAACGACTCGTCCAGGACACAGCTGATTTTCTCGTCTAACTGCATGTGTTGATATTTGGTCGATTCTTGAGACTCTTCGGCCATTGACGCCCCATTCTCCGAGGTTGTTGATTTGCAAGTTTTCTTGTCGCGTTTGAGCATTCGTTTCTTGTACTTCAATAGCTGACGCTCGCGGTGGGACAGTGTGGCATCTGAACTTCCATCTTCATCGTCATACATACAATTGCTGTGTTTGCTTTTATTATCCATGGACTCATCACGACTACTTGCACTATTTGTTGATGTAACTGAAGTTGATGGCAAGTGACTCATCGAAGCTCTTCGCACGTGTATTTTTTCTACATTTGACGCTGAACAACATTCGCCAATGCTACTGCCAATGGGTGTTACACTAAACAAGGCACCAATACCTGCTACTGGAGCGGTAGCAGTTACAGCTGTACACTCCCCAACTCGTGGGATGCCGCTGTGAATGCGTGGAAGACTTTTGACACAAACCGAAAGGCATGTACCTTCTGAGATGACTACATTTGGGAAATTATGCACATTCGGTTTGGTATTAAAGCTGGCAGTTGAATCGTACGTTTTTATTCTGTAGAATATATTCAAACGTGGTCGCTGGCCCGAAGGTGAAGAACCACTAACTCCCGCTTTAGATGGAAACAGTATACGTCCGGTATCGAATACGGCTTGATCGGATTTTTTAATGAGATCACACCAGGCATAGATTTGGGAAAAATATAGCTGACTACGGATGGCACTGCACAGTGAAGGAAGAGTCATTGTTGGGCCGGGAGTTCTAAAATAAAAATAAGAAGTTAGAAAGTTTGGTAAATATCAAAACCGTTATATTTTGTGGAGTGTTGGGTCATCGTATTTGAATATTTCTAGAGCTTAAATGAACAAATGAGGAGAAGACCCAACCTGACATTGCTGTTTTTTTACGTTTTATGTTATGCAAATTTTTTTTTGCAAGGAAAATTATAAGCGATATAATTTAAGGTTTTAAAGCTTGGTCAAGCAGAGCGTGGACCGGCTATCTTTGTAAAAATTTACAAAGGAAATTTGACCGTTGCGTTCTTACTTTCTAAGTAAACCGTCAGTCCGTATTGACCGTCCCGGTCCTTAACTTCAATGATATACATTTGGGGTGTTGATTTTAATGCTATACTCAGCAGCTTGCAAACAATATAATAAATTAGCTAAGGATTTAGCAGTAATACTGTTTTGTAAAGCTTGCCATTAATTTGTAATTGAAGAAATATTTAAAATTTCGTGCTTTCAACTTAATTGCAGATGAAAGCATGAATTCAGCAATTTCAAAAATAAATAAAAATAAGTTTGGCACCTTTCCTGATATATCTAAGTAAACAAAGCTTTTTGTAAAACTTAATTGCATATCATCATAAAGGCTTACAAATTTTTGTAAGAACATTTTTTCCTATAAAACGTTTTTCCTTACAAAATTTTGCATTTTGTTTATCTTGAATTAAAAGCTACTTCAATGAAGAATTATTTACATCGAATGCTTACAAATTTCAATCTGAAGCTGAATTCATCTGTTTGTAAGCAGGATATTGCATCAAGTTTGAAGTATTTATTTATTTTCGGGTAGATTTCAAAAATGTGTACCTTTCTTTCTGTGCGATAATCCATTGTTCCAGCAGTATCTTTTGTGTGGCTGGTCCTAGATATACTTCTATACAAATTGGTTCTCCGCGGGCCATTATTGCTTCCATTTCTTGACAATATGTGCGCCAACGTATGCACTTCAAATAAAAAGGAAACAAATTTGTATTTTGTATTTTTGAATTAAAAAAAAAAAATTTGCTAAATTACTTACAATTTTAATACCATATGATATATCACAGATATGATCCTCAACATCAGCGGCTTCGCCCTTAGCCAAGCCCATTTTTCTAAGGAATTGATCACAATGTGGCCCCTGTTTGGGACTCGTACTGTTACAACCATTACTGCTGCTACCATTGCTACATCTTCCAGACTGTTGTTTCTTATTTGAACTTGAACTCGATGGCAAATCATTAGGGCTGCATCCATTTGGACTTCCATCAGCACTGCAGCAGCTGTTACTTGCTGCCGATGAAGACGATGTCGATGACGCCAGAGAGTTCAAGGCAAATGGATTGGCCAAGCGTGGAGGCGATGTGAAATATGATGTATATTTGGGCGATGTTGTAGCGGCAGTTGGCACTAGAGGCGATGTTGGCGACGATGCCAACATCGTGTACCCATAGTTGGGTGTATTGTCTGGTGATGCCCTCAAGCATGTGGTGGCAAGTGACTGTAAGGTGTGAAGCTTCTCAGCTATTGGCGAAGGCACCGGACGGTGATGATAGACGAGTGTCATCCTACGATCTAGATCCGCCGATTGGTCATCATCGACCCCAACGGCAATCGCTTCCAAGGCCATCTCACGGCTGACTGTTGGCGATGATTGTCGCAACTGGCAGATTTTCTGTGTCCAACGTTGGTGAATCGTGTCTGGCTGCATGGTGTTTGTTCTTGCCGCAAATAGAGGCATTGACTGAGCATTCGGATTCATTGTAATGTTGACCACGTGTGATGAACGTGGGGTATCCTGAATAGCCGTCGTCGCTGCTGCGGCCGCCTGTGATCTACGTTGAGCCGCCAGCGTTTTGGCCAAGCCCAATGGTATGGCAAATTCATCCTCGGACAGAGCACGGCCCTCCAAGACAAGCGAAGCAATGCCAATCACCACCGCGGATGTCGTCTGGGTCGTTGGTGTATTCGAAGCTGTTGTTGGAATCATTCTGGCAGATGGTGATTCTGATGATGAGGAGCACGATGACCACGACGATCTGAGGGCGAAACAGGAAAGGAATAATGATTTAGTATTGCAGCTATCACGTAACATTTGATTTTGTTAAAATACGGAGCAACATGTTTTAGGTGTTGCGTATACGATGACAATTATCAAGGAAATGATGCTGCTACTGCATCTGAAATGTTGTTTCACGAAGGAGATTTTCAGATCTAGGTCATGGTCCGCCAGAGAGAAGAGGAGAGTAGAGGAAAAGGAGGCGCACACGAGCAGCAGCATGAATACCAAAGACCAAAAACCAATCTGTGGGCAAAGTATGAAAATATACATTTTGTATGTAGCAGGCAGATCTCACACTTTTTCGAGCATAAAAGCTCTCTTCTTTGCCACTCTTATCGGCGCGCGGCGGAAACTAGGTCAGAGCATTCAAATTAAAAAAAAAAAAACGGAAGAAGAGGTGGAGGAGGTTTGGGTCGATGTTAGCTTGACTGTTGTGTTATGTATTGTGGAAAAAAGGTGCACAAAGTTGAATTTTCTGCATGGCAACTATCGGAATTGAAAGGGTGATGAGAAGTTATTTTTTAGGCGAATGTGCAGTAAAGCTATATTTAATGCTTCTATTTATAGGTTTTATGTAGGGTTTAGTCTTTTTTTTTTTTTTTTTTTTGCTAAGGTTATCTGTCTAAATGAAGAGAGGGGGAGAAAAGGGAAGAAGCTAATTTGGGAAAATTGTAAAGAGGACTATGTTTATGTACTTCGATAGTTATTTAAGTGAGAATATGAACTATTTAATGTTGGATGAAAAATAAGAGCTTTAGATAAAGAACTATAGATTGTAGGTATACAGTCGTAGATATGATGTAAGGTCATTAACGGAAACACTTTGCATAGTACATAAATGTTTTCAATTTTTGTAATCCTTTGTTTTCTATACCTATCTATGGGAATATTGCATTTATACATTCATATATTTTTTTTAAGATACACATAACTAGTCGTAATTATAAACTACGTCTAACTTTTGACAGCCGCCCAACTCCAAAAAGTTGTGAATAAACTTGGTTTACTGTTGTTCTAAAGTTGTCTAACTTGGTTGTCTAAAATTTGTCTAACTTGAAATTTTATTTAATTAAATAATGCATATTTCAAACTATTAAGGACTTTTAAAAAAAACTGTCTAACTAGTCAACCGTCTAAGAAATCTAATAAATGGCCACGTTCAAACCAGAGAATATGAAATTTGATATTCTCTGGCTGAAACTATGTACATACACATACACATGTTCCTAATTGTATGCAAACCAAAGATTTGATTAAAGTGCTACATACCTACATAACACACCTCAAGATCAGTTCAGAGTGCTCCAGCGCAACTATTTTTATATTTATGGCCTTTTCAGTTGGTTGCAAAATGAGTTCTTGTTTTGAAAATAATGTTTTTTTTTTTGTAAATTCAGATTTCGACCTAAAATTTGAAATATCGGTTTTGGAGAAAAACCTTTCGCGCACATTTTTTTGTAACTTCAGTTTCATATAAAACCAGTCGAAAACTTGATGGAATTCAGAGATGTACAAAACGAACATACCTTTTAAAAAGTTCATTACTTTCAAAATAAATTGAAAACAAGCTGACAAATTCAAATCTCAAAATTATTTGATAGGCAAGTTCAAGAAAATGAGATCTCAGAGCCCTCAGCAATCTCAGTCTCGTGAACAGGATTCCTCAGAAATTTTGCTGCCAAATAACTGAGGAAATAAAATATTGGATTCGATAACTCAGTTTTTGACACTAATACTACGTTTCCACCGAACACTAAACCTAGATTTAATTAGATTTATCTCAAATCTTCTTTAAATCTCCAAAATTTACCATACGAATACTTTGCGTTAATCTACAAGATTAAAAATTAATCTTGTTAAATCTCCCTTAAACAAATAGTTGAAGAAATCAAATTAACCTATTCTTATATGGCGCTGAATGATTCATTGGTGGCTGGATTCAGTTATCTAATGTTTGAAACATTCTGTCTCACTTCCACTTCATAAGAAAAAATGAAACCCCGTTTGCTTTTGAAGTGTGCTGTCAGAGTTAATCTTCTTTTTAATCTTTTCAGCCGGTGAAAACACTAAATAAATCTTTTTCCTTAAATCCCAGATTATCTTTTGGTGAAAACGTAGTATAAGCCCTCTGAGATCTCATTTCCCTGAACACGCCCAATTTATTTAAAATTGATAATATTTGTTTGCGGTAAGTCAAATTGTTCATATGGATCCTATTTATATAAATAATCATCGTTTTTATTTTCAGAAAATGGAAGACAAACAAAATTGTGGGTAGTTGGTGTCAAAAAAAAACTGGAATGTCAAACGTAAACGTATAATGTTCGGTTTGAAAAGTTTTCGCCGAAAACCGCTTTTGGGGTTTGGTGTGAAAAGCCTATAATATATATTCTGATGTTTATTCGCTATGTTATCTAGTTATCCCAAAAATGTCCAGATAAAGCATGGTACACATTATCAAACCTGAGTGTCACCCGTGTTGGATATCAAACCTGCGTGAAAAGTTTCGCGTACACACTTATAAGTTATGTTGGGCGTCAGGCAAAGAAAAGAAAATTGTTTCTTTTTATTTTGAGGCTTTTTCCGCCACGAATCGTGTTAATTCCTTTTTTACATGACACACGAGCTTTTTCTTATTTTATTTGCACTTTTTCCACTGATTCGCTATAAAAATTCGTGTTTTGTTCCGTGAATGACGGCTCATGAATGAAATTGTGTACACATCATCAAGCAACCACACAACAAACTGAGGGTTGTCACGCAGTGTCAAAAAATTTTGTGAGCAGGCAGTTCTGAGTGTCAAACCATCATTCAGCGTGTACACATTGTCAGTTCGGTTTGATATCCAACATGGCTGACACTCAGGTTTGATAATGTGTACCACGCTTAACTTGAGTTGTTGTGTCAGCGATCATCAACTTTTTTTTAACAACGGATTACAACAACAAAGCTATCCGGATTACTGAGAATAAACATCGGAACACGGCCAATTATTGTTCTGGTGTATAAGGCCCTACATACGATCAATATTCATTGACAATAAATATTAAAGATATTTTCTGTCAAAAAACATTGATTCAATATTGCCACCACACATATCAATGAAAATTGACAATAATTTTACTGAAAATTGTATAAATTGGCTAAAATAAATAAATTGGGTGGCGCAACAAGCTCGTGGAGAACCAAGGCCTAGTGACTTACAACTCTCAACCATTCCTGTGTGCGCGTTATTGGCTTTTTATTTTATTTTGTTTTATTTTTACCACCAACTATACAACACAAACGTCAACATGGCCAACAAATGACATTTACATTGAAGAAAACCAAATCGATTTTGTTTCTCATCAATAGCGTCAATGTTCATTGACAATGACATTGAAGAGCATACGGAACGATCAATACTCAGCGAAAAATGACTTTTTCACTGAATATTGACAATAAACATTGATCGTGTGTAGGGCTCTTATAATAAGGTGTGTATGTTAACGTGCAATTACTTAAGTTTTCACAAATTTTCATAATTTTGTCTTAGAAACCATAGGAGAAAAAAAAAACAATTTTGGGAAACTTGGTGAAAATTTCACATTGCCAAACAGGTATATGATTTCAATAGGTGTGTTTTTTTAGCCCGGGGGAATCGGACGAAAAAAACGACATCGCTGTTGTGTTCTTCTTCTAACTATAGTTAACTATTGTTGATATGTCAAAAAATGTTGTTGATGTGTCATTAGCCCTGTTTTTTAGTGCACTTTTATCTTCGCTTAGAAAAAAGTAGCATGTTAAATACAACAACAATACGGAATTATACCAGTTTGTTGTTGTAATTAACATGCTACTTTTTTCTAAGCGAAGATAAAAGTGCACTAAAAAACAGGGCTATTGTTAGACTTTGTTAAGATTGTTACAACTTCATTTAGGAACGATTCGCTGTTTGATCTTTTTGATGTGTCAAATGAACGAATGAAAAAAAAATTATTTGCATTATTATAGCATAAAATCGTATAATTTTCTAATAAAAATTCTCCTTTATCGCTTACAATCGGTACAAATGCTATTTCAATTTTGTTTTTTCACTGAACTTTATCAAAACCAACAAAAATTTGGTTTGTTTTATAAACAAATCGGTTCACTTATGCACTTTGACAGATTAACACTTTCAACTTATGTCCTGGACATGAGTTGGAAATAGTTACAAATCGTAACTATTTGACACTCCAAAATGCATTTAGGAACGATGTTATGACATCATTTTGTTACGAATCGTAACTATTTTAGAATAAAGGAACGAAAAAAGTCAACAATTGTTAATAATAGTTAACTATTGTTAGAAAAAGAACGGTACACGGGTCTTAGCGACGCCATTACAGAAAAAATGGAGTTTCCATACAAATTATCGATAACATGTATAAAATTCGTGATGGTAACACAGTTTTTATCTGGGCTAGAGTTAAGCCCCGAAAATTCTCTGGGCTTAGTTGTTGTTGCTTTAAACATGTAAATTACTTAGTTCCTACGTCGTTTTTTTCGTCCAAGCCTATTCGGGCAAGGAAAAAAACACACCTAATAAAAAGACGGTGTTTATAGGTGTGTTTGTTAATGTGAAATTTCTTGCAAATTTCAACAAATTTTCACAATTTGCTGTCAGAAACCATAATAGAAAAAACCAAATTTTGGTAAACTTGGTAAAAATTTCACGTTACCAAGCAGGCATTATACCAGCTTCACGTGAGGCGACTCATTTTGACGTATCTCTTTTTTATTTCATTCTTATTTATATGAAAGATAGAGATGGCGAGGTGAAATTTTCAAAAGAATATAAGAAATTCTGCCTCACTTTGCCATCCCTCTCTTTCTAAAAGATAAGAGTGATATCAAATAAGAGATGTCTAAATAAGTCGCTTCACGGGGAGCTGAACACCGTCAAAGAGGGGTAAATCTGCCGAAAGATCCAGATCTGCAAAATTGATTTCTGATAAAAAAAAATATTTGTTTGTCCATTGTGTGTTTTGACAGATCTGAATGGGGAAAAAATCAATTTTTGTTGCCAAAAGAAAACCCCTTTAGAAATAATTTCAGAATCTTATACGTGTGCATATAAAAGTTCATTGATTGTATTGGATTCAATTCAGAACTTTTTGGGCAGAAACAGACAAACGGTTACATTTTGTACAGTGTGGGAGTAAATTCACTGAAAAATACGACTTTTTACCAAAAACAAATTCATACTCCTCTCGTTTATTCACCAATCAACGCCTACAATTGATGAAACTTTCGCGTTCTTCCCAAAGAATTTCTACGAATTTAGCCCAAAGTTCTTTCAAGTTCAGACAAAAAAAATAAAATTGTACTAGAATTTGTAAAAATTCGTAGTTTTCGGAAGTTATAATGAACAGACATTATGTCTGTTCTCGTACCTCCTCATATACAAAAACAGAATTCGTAGTTTTTGGAAGTACACGAAGACATAATATGTACATTAGACGCTTTTTAGATTGGGAAGGCTGAGACCGGTCTCACGGCGGCGCGGCGGCTTCTGGACAAGAGAAGTGGGGGGTCGTGAGGCAAGAAGAAAACATAAACATCTGACTCATGAGTCTCATTTGTTGTTGTTTCAATGCACAGAACATTGAAGTTGTTGTTGTTTCCATGTGTTTTGATGCGCCTCAAATTTTCTAATGTAGACACGATGAGACTCACGAGTCCGGGCTCAATTTTCCCAATCTAAACAGGTTCTTACATATTAATATATATGTCTGTTCGTGTACTTTCCCAAAACTACGAATTTTATTTTTTTTATACGAGCTTTGACAGAACTTTGGGCTAAATTCGTAGAAATTCGTAGTTTTGGGAGGTACGCGAACAGACATTATGTATGTACATAAAAAGCAAGATTATTGTTATTGAAATAACTGACAGCCGTTTGCTCACACGAAATTTAAATATTTATTTTATATTCTCAAAAGGCACAAATTGATTTATTAATTATTAATTTTGCATGTGTTAGTTTCAATAAAGTAAAGAGACTGTCACTTTTGTCATTTATAGATTCTTATGCCGTATTTGCAAGAGTGACAGATTTTCCATTAATTCATGTCAATAAACTGGCAACATAGTGGTTAAATCAAATCATTAATGACATGCATTTACACGAAGGCAAACAAAAAATGGAGTTCTGATCGATTAAAATCCCATCACAATAAATTTTATCCCAAGTTTAATTTTTGGGCACTTTTTGACATCAAAGTTAATGAGTTCATTTCTATTTACATAAATCTCTTATGACCGAGGTTTTCAGAGATCATTTTAGCCCCAAACTCAACAAATTTGATGACAAAGCTTTGAAATAACTGGAATAACTTAACAGATATTTCTGACAGATGCCTGTCAAAAATCTATTGACATCGAAGTGTAACATAATAGAAAAGGCGATTTCCAAAGTTTCTTTATCTTGAAATCTATCTATCGAAAGATAGACAAAGGAGGATTTTCACAGAGCCGCACTTCCATTTAAGTGCCTATGTATAGATTTTTGACAGTAAAATTGACTGAGCGCTAAGCAAACCGAGTAAACTCTGAGCAAATTATGATCAGAGCCGATCTAATAATTATGAAACACACTAGAGCACTGAAGTATCATATGATTAGAAATTTGTTGGTAATATAAATTTATTTTACTAGTTATTTGTTAAATTATTTCTTCTTCTGCAAAAGCTCTATACTCGTAAGTCTCATTCGACTTTTTAAATTGTTTAGGATTTTTTTTTATTTTCCACCATTAGTCAAATTTCAACTCGGTTGAAGCATTTTACTTCATCCACTCTATTATTTTATTCTGAGCCCATAAAGCGCATTCTCTGAACATGATCAGAACAAAAAAAAAAGAAAAACACAAATGTCTGTTCGTACACCTACTTGCCAAAAACTACGAATTTTAGTACAATTTTATTTTGTTTTTTTTGTCAGGAAGAACTCGAACAGACGTACAAATTCGAAGCTCTGAACGATCTGAGCACAAACTAAAAAAGAAAAACGTTCACTTAATTTAGTGAACGTTAGTATTCAAACAACGAACAAAGTTCATCGAAAATTTAAAAGAGCTTTGAATTTTTTCGTTGTTAGTGTTCGGTGTTATCATTTACATCTTTGTTGTTTCCCGTATGTGCAACAACAAATTAATAACGTACGTAGGTACATGGGCGATTAAACCGCATTTCTAAATGTAGCTTTAGAATAAATCGCAGGATTCGTGTAATTCAAACTACACTTTAAATATATGAAAACTTAACAGGAGTTTTGCATAAATATGGCAGTTTCCACAAAATGATAGCTGTCACTTTTGATGTTGACAAAGGCGAAAAAATACGATGATATCCAAACAACAAAATAATTAAGGCTGTTCTAACGAGAAAATTCCTTCCCGGTTCCCGATTACTAATCGAAAAGGCCATAAATCATTCTCTGACAAAGTTTTTATGAATTAACTCAAGCTTATGAAATATTTCCATCAAAGGTTTATCTCAGTTCAGATTTAATAAATTTAATTTAAAAAAGATTTAAAAAAGATTAACCCTGACAGCACCTTTAAAAATGCAAATGGTGTTTTATTTTTTCTTATGAAGAGAAAGTGAGATAGAATGTTTCTTTCCTTTGTGAAGAACTGAACTCAGCCATGAATGAATCCTTCAGCGCCATACAAGAATAGGTTAGTTCGATTTGTAAAAGTATTTGTCCTCGAAAGATTTAACAAGATTTATTTCTAATCTTCAAGATTTACGAAATATATTTGTATGGTAAATCTTCGAGATTTAAAGAAGATTTAAGGTAAATCTTATAAAATCTCAGATACGCGTTAGGTGGAAATGTAGCATTAACTTATTTGCAGGATTAAATAACTTTGTTCTATCTCCAAATCAACTCAGCGCTGGGAAACGGGGTCTGTAAAGGTTAACGATTCAAGTAGAGCTTCCATTAAAAAAAAACTCCTTATTTGCCTCAAATTCCAAATTTCCACTCCCTTATCAAAAGCCAACAAGTACAAAAAATGTTGTTTGATACTCACTCATATCCTTAGACACCCTCCCACATTTGATTCATGACCTGCATCCGCGTAATCATATTACCAAACGCAACAACACACACACACATACCCATACTAATAATCGAGAGATATAAAAAAAAATAACATAACAACACACCCACCAAAAAACATATGATTCGGAGAGAGATTCCCATAAACATCACAATCACAACACAAACACACAACTATACTTGCCATACCAATCCAATAAGAATATCAAGTACACGTGCTCTTTGCTATTTCGAAATTAATGTTCGACTTTTTCGAAGAGAAACTTTTTCTCACAAGGAAAACTAAACTAGTGTCAAGAAAAAAAATAGTCAGATACGCAAAAGGCAGTGGAAGTGGCAAGGCAATAACTATCAACTAGACCAGCTGACTAGAGTTGCTTATAAGTTAGACAGAGAGAGAAACAAAAACAAAGTTGATGTGGTTATACAGTTCTGGTAGAAAGAAAAAGAGGGGAATATGTATGTAGAAGAAAAAAGGGAAAGCTTTCAAAGTATTTGTTTACTTCTTTCTCTCTTTCTTTCAAATAAGGTGAAAAATTTCAAAAAGAAGAACAAAGAAAGTAAAGAAAAAAAAACTTGGACTATTTTTTTTCACAGCTCTTATCATCTTTTAACAGCTGATTTTTGTTTGCAAGCAAAAACGAGAATGTGAAACGAAAATGGAAAAAAAAAAATATTTTTGTGGGGATGAGAAAGATGAATGTTGAGAAATAACATCTTTATCTGGTTTCTATTGTTTTCTTTTTTTTAATGGATTTGTTTTAATTTTTTATTTTTGAATGCAAATGGAAACGTAGAGTAGATTGATACCACCTACCTACATATTTCGTTGTTATTGTTCGTTCGCATGGCATTGTTCTTTGTTTGAAAGAGCCTTGAGCAAAATATGCAAAAATATACCTATTGAAATTTATTGTTTAACATATTGCATAACGGTATACCTATGTATATTCTTAAAGCTGTCGTTGATAACTAACCCGTATAAAGAACATACATAGGTACATAGTTTTAACAAATAAATTAAATTATTGAATAGGTACATATTTGCATCCATTTTGAAAAATGTGCATTATTTAGTATTTTTACTTGATAAAGGTGTATCTGCCTATGTAAATATATTTTTATATCACATAGGTACTAAGGTGGTAAAATCAAAATACATAGATGCTTACCCACCTACATACATAACATACTATGTACCTACATAGGTATTTGGTTTAGAAAGTTAATTCCACCAACAACACATGGGGGCCATTTTAATGTAAATTGACACAGTTAATCGTTATTTCTACACATGTCAAGTTTAAAAATGACATTACTAGTGGTTGAATAGGTACTTACTGTTACATATTCATTTTGGTTGAGTGGGTAAGTTTTATGTATAATGAGGTAGCTATGTACAGATTAAACTACGCTGCAATCCCGCTGAACAGATACACCCATACACCAAAGATACGGAAATTAATCAGTCTGTCAACGTAAAATTGACAGTTATTATATTGTAGGAACTGTCAGATTTAAAATTGCAGAGGCAAAATAAAATGCGGTCTTTTATTTTTAATGAAGTTTGTGCTAAGTTTGTATGCTTCAGTTGCCTTTTTTATGATTTAAAATAATTAATTTTTATAGAAAAATACTTCACAAAATTCCAAAGCATATTTGCTGTCAACATGCTAGGTTCCACAAAATGTTAGAGGAGGACAGCGGAACAGATGGCGCACTCAAGTGGAAGAGGACCTCAACGAACGTGGCGTGCGAAACTATAGACAGCTAGCTGGAGACCGAGCTAACTGGTTGGTTGAGGCCCTGGTTCACGCCGGACTGTAGCGCCACCTTAACTAATGCTATTTTTCCACCAAAGTTTTCTCAGCACAAAAAGATTTAAACATTAACTTTGACAACACCTTTCAAAGTGCAAATGGTGTTTCATTTTATCTTATGAAGTGGAAGAGAGATAGAATGTTTCATTTGTGTCAAACTATAGCTGTGTTTCTTGCCGAGTTTCAAATAGTTTGAAACCGCCAGACTTAGTGCGAACCAGTTCCACAAGTGAAAAATTGTACTGGTCCGCACTAAATCTGGCGGTCTGAAACTTTGGGAACAACCAAGGAACATGGGTACTGAAGAACTGAATTCAGCTTCGAATGAATCCTTCACCGCCATATAAAAATAGGTTTGTTTGATTTGTAAAAGTAATTGAACTAGGTAGATTTAACAAGATTAATTTCTAACCTTCAAGATTTTCGAAATAAATTTGTACGGTAGGTAAATCCTCGATATTCAAAAGAAGATTTGAAGTAAATCTCTTTTTTGCCGCATTCCACACTCAAACCAAACAATTTCAATAAGTATGTCTACTAAATGTTCTGTGTCAAGTGACAGCCAAGAATAAGATGAAATCGGAAAGCAAAAAAATTATCGCAAAATTATGTACATACATACATAGTACATATTTCTCTCATAAATGCCAATTCAAAATATGTAGGTATATTTATTTGTTTCCAAAATAAATTCCAAAGTTTGACGTTTAGAAATTTAAAAATGTTTGCAAATTTTTTTATTTCTCACACAATGCCAATTTCAAACGTATTTGTTTCCAAAACAAGTACCAAAGTTTGATAAATTAACGAGACCGATATATTACTGTTTGTTTGAGAGCCCTATAGAACTCTTTAAGTAAAAGGTGTGTTCGTAAACGTGAAATTTCTCGCAAATTTTCACAAATTTTCAAGAATTGCTGGCAGAAAGATACAAGAAAGAAACCCTAGTTTGGGAAAAAAACTAAGTGAAAATTTAAAGTAACCAAACAGGCATCGCTCTCTTCACAAATGTCAAAATTATAATTTTGTTGGATCTGTCAGGTTGAAATAAATAGGCGTGTTCAGGAAAATGAGATCTCCGACGGCTCAGTGTCAAAAACTGAGCAAGCGAATCCAATATTTTCTTTCCTCAGTTATTTGACAGCAACATTTCTGAGGAATCCTGCTCACGAGACTGAGATTCCTGAGGGCTCTGAGATCTCATTTTCCTGAACTCGCCTAATAATGATTCTTATTGATGAATTCTACTATTTTTTGTTTTTTACAACAACAAATTTAGCACAAATTTCATAAAAGATAAGAGACCACCTTTTATTTTCGCTTTTGCAATTTTACATCTGACATATTCCACGAAATGATTTTTTGTTAACTCTTCACGTAGAAAATTGAGCCTATTCACATGAACAAGAGTGTAACGATACATTATGTATTCACATGATGATAGCCATATCTTATACCTACAAAAGTACTTTTAATATAAAGGGTGAAAAGATAAAAATAAATATACATTTTTATGACAGCAGACTTGGTGGCTTGTTATATACTCACGGACTGTATACTACCAGCTGATTGTGTTCAACCACCCAATGCGTTGGTTTTTAGATTCCTCGGGTTTTTTTCCCACATATGAGGATGTTATAATATTGTTTATTTTTAAGACAAATGCTTAACGTTTTCACTTCGGAACATTTTCATAATGAAAATAGATTACTTAAGGTTTTTAATCTCAGAATATTTAATAAGCATACATTCTACCATTTTAACAGGGGGGAAATTGCACAATTTTTTTTTATTTAAATAAATGGCAAATATCCCTATTCATTATCAGTGTGCATAAATAACGAAGTAGCTCTTAAATTGAAGACAATAGACACAAATGTCAAAATCGTAATTTTGTAGGATCTATCATATTTACATTATTTTTGTATTTAATTAACTACTAGGCACGAGCATTTCCATGTATTTTTTGTGGCTACAGCAAAATTTCAATTCGCATCAGAAACGTAGAAGATTTTTACCAAATATGTAGCAATATTATCCCTCTCTCATTTATTCACACAAACGTCAAAGCCTTCATTATCATAAAACTGACATTTACGTATCTATATTTGAAAGCAAATATGTACTGCATATTGTATGAGGTATACCTATAGTATGAATATACACATGTAAGTTCAATATACAGACATTCGTTAAAGATAAAACAAAATTCGTAATTTTTCTTTACAAATTTGTACTGTAAAGTAATGGCTGTCACTTTTTACGTTGATGGTTTCATGAAGTCCCCATCCATATGCTGAAGTGAGTTGTTAAGAACACATATAGACAGAAAAAAGAGTAGAAATTTGGTAACAGCTATAAGAACCTCAAGAGTGTGTTTTCAATTTATCTGCTCCTGTATAGCATTTTAGCATCGATTAAATGATTTCAGTTATGGTATATGTTCCTACTAAGCCAGTAATTGCGCAATTTCGAGACAAATTTATTTGACAGATAGCTATAGGTATATTTAATGATTTAATGATTTTACTACAAGATTTTGGTCTAATGTTTGGAAAAAATATATTTAAATTGGTTTGTAAAGACTTATCAAAACAATTCAAAATAAAAATACAAATTTTTCAAATGCAAAGAAAAAATTACTGTCAAATGTAAACACGAACTGATACCTAGTAGTTCTGTTTGTTAGCTTTACCGGGAAACTGGCATAAATTGTAATACAAAACAGAATCACTAGGTTGTCAGTGGAGTGAATTCACCATTTTTACTTATAAATAATCTACTACAACCATCGTTTAAAAAATCGATTGGTATAAAATAACTGCTGAAACTATTTGACGTTTAACGTAATCAAAATACCTACATAAATATATAATTTTTGTAATAATTTCAGATAACCTCGTAGGTACCTACATAGCAATAATTACTGTTATCATTGTTTAAACACAATGAATGGTGTGATAAAATGCCATATTTTCATTCCAAACTTATAAATAAAAATATTTATTTCTTGTGCGGCAATCCATACATACATAATAATCATACCTGCTCGCATGAATAAAATTACCCACGTTACTTTCAATTTGTTTGGTTCGTTTCTCTTTTTTTTCACCAATTTCGAAACTTCCATAATCTGGTTGTAAATAAGGTCACTGCCGCCAACTGCTTACTAAAAAGTAAAGTGCCCACCAAAACACTATCAAATTTATTAAAAAAAACACAAACCAATTGAAACTTTTACATCGAAAAATAATGAACAAAAAAAAAAAACAACAAACCAACCAAAACCACGGTTGAAACAAGTTTTTTTTGTTTTCAATTGAAAACAACAACAAAACCACCACAACCAGAAATGGTGGAAAATTGTGAACGAATTAGCCCCGGGCAAACAAATTGGGTTGATGGAGCCAAACCTCTTATTTAATCAACCAAAACATGTTGCAACTTTATACCTCTCCATATGAGTTTTTGTTACATTGCAAGTGAGCAACGCGAGGACAACAATAATTATTATTGTGCCAAATGACCATTTATATACAGACACAGTCCATTATTTATGTACGCGTTTTTAGCTCAGCTAGGTGACCAGTTCAACAAAATTTTGGCGAAATAGTGAGCAACCGAGTGAGTATGACTATATTCTTCTAATGTTCATTTAGGCCAGGGACTTCAACGTCTCTCGCTGTTCTGTTAGAGCGAATGAGTACAGAATGAAAGAAAAACAAAAGAAAAAACGTGATTAGTTTTTGTTTTATTTGCATACAGCACAAAGTAACAGATGATGAAGGACATATATACAGAAAAAGGGGGCAGGTTTCTGAAGCACACTTTACTCTTACTCTTTTTCCAACTACTGTCCATATTAACAACAACAACAACAACAACAACAACGATAGCAGCAGCAGCAAGCTATCATGTAGAGGCAGTCAGAACAATCAGAGGCCCCATTTGGGGGAAATTTTTTGGCTTAACACAGTTTTCTTGTTTTGTATTTTTCCTTTGCATGAATTTCTTGAAAGTTCAAAGTAAATGAGAGAGGTTGAAGAAGTAAAGACATGACACGACACGGAAAAAATCACAGTAGAATGCAATGACTTCAAAATTGGAATCAAAAAGTTAAACGTTATTTTCCATTGGATGTTCGGAGTACTCCACTAGCAATTATGTACATATGTATACATATGCACCTATGTCGTTTTCGTTTGGTTTTGCTCTCTGTTGCAATGGAATGAAAGAGAAGTGAAAAAGGAGTATCCCATCGTAAGCGATAATAAATTTCACAGTTGAAGTGAAAAAAGGAAGAAAAAGATAAAGATACTCCAAACAACGCAACGAAAACGGTAGAACTGAGCTAAGGTTATCAGAAAGCGGAAAAAACATGAAATGAAAGCATTTAACGAAGACACTTCGTTAATTTAACGAAAAATTTCATTTATTCAACGAGTTCTTCGTTACAATTCAGCATTTGATGTGTCTCCCATCAATTTTCTCCAGTTTAAATTTTTTTTTCGATAATTTACTTAATTTAACATAAAAAACGAACTAATTTCGTCCTTGAATAAATTTTCGCCGTGCTTTAAAATTCATTAAATAAGATCAATTTCCGACACTCCAAAAACAACAAGGGACCCACTTTCCATCCGGATCTATTTCAATTATCTAAAAACTAGTTTTTACTCTGGCTTTTTACTATTGTGAATTAACTCAGTGGTGCAAAGAAAAAAGGCAACAAACATGAAAAATAAACAAACTTAAGGTGAAGAGAGACAGCTATATAAAACTTCTGTCATTAAGAACCTGTTTGATTTAATAATCTGATACGGATCAGATAATGTGGATAACCAAGACGTTTCATAGAGTATAAAGAAAAACAGTTGGAATATGCACTTTCTTTGAGACTGAATGAAATCTTTAGCAAATAACTTGAATTTTATTTTAATTTTTTCATTGGTCCATCAAATTTTTAGCTGACGAAAACGAATAGAGTTAATTTACGGAGTTTCATATAACTTAACGAAGACTATACTATACACCAATTCTACCTTAAAATATTTATTTTTTTCAGGAGTACTGTCTCTTGGCAGGAAGTGACAAAACATGCAAGAATATCTTTCATCATATAAGATAAAACTAGTTCATTTTTTATATATATTTTCTTTATACCAAATTTTCCATGCATTTTTTCCTACTGTTTGTTTGGCGGTCTCACGAATAATGAAAGTTTTAATCTAATTTTGCTTTAATTTTAAATTTCAATTTGATATCTTTTTCTTGTTTTACCAAAAAACTCTGTTTGAAAGCATGATGAAATGCACGTAACTGCATAATGGATATCACAAACATGCATTTCTGAAGGATTCCAAGTCTGTGCAGGGGTTAAAGTTATGATTATTTTTTTGTTTTCTTTTTTATTACATCAGAACTTTTTGTTTCATAAAACAATAACAGTATCTTCTGTCTGTTCGATATTAAACACTCTTTCATATTTCCTATTCAAAATGTTCTGATTATTTATGTATTATGATTAAGGTCTAATGACTGGTATAAAAAACAAAAAACAAAAAACAAATTACCTACGTTACAGATAATTTCGATTATAAATACTTGTTTGTATAATAATTCCGATTTTGTTCACATCATCAAGTGCATTACACTTGATCATTTTGAATTATTCATTGATTGGTATAAACTGATTGTTATAAACTAGCTAGCACATAAAGCAAAATTTATCGATTTTTAAAGTTCAGACTTCTTGTAGAAATAAGCAAATATATGAACTCTAATGTCATTTATTACCAAAGCTCTATTAATTTTATTTTTTGTATATGTGGTAGAAATTGGCAGTTTTGAAAGGTAACGGAATAGACCAATTATCTTTATCTGTTTAATACCAATTTCATTTTAAAGTTGTAAGCACTTTAGTTCCTTATAAAACCCTTAATACAACTTAGACCAGTTTATACCAATCAGCAGACTTAAATGTATAAGGCTGCTGTTTTCTAAAATGGTGTTTTTTGACATGAGGAATTAATAATATTTTAGGCAATATTTATTTTCGACATTTATTTGTTTATACCAAATTTTAAAGTTGATTAATCAATTACTTCAAAATGACAGATCCCACAAAATGATGATTTTTTTATATTTGCGATTAAATAAGGCAGTATTAATGTAATATTGATAAACAGCTCTGCTGTCAAAACCAAAATGGTGAATATACCCTAGACCTATCAAATCAAAGTCTAAACGTTTCTTCTTTGATACTACACTATGTCAAGAATTTTCAAGTATACAATTAATACCAATAGACTTCCTCTTTATTATACAACGAAACCATATAATTACATTTCAAAAATCTGACAGATGAGGTTGAAAATTACATTAATATTCCTTCCCTTGAAGTTACATTCGACCTTAAATGTCTTCGAGCTACATTTTAAATATCTAAATACATATATTCATACATAATGATAAACCATACTACGATGTTGCATTGACCTTAAATGTTTTTGATCAAACTTCTTCTTCCTTTTTTTTCTTTTGTTTTTGAAGCCAAATAATAATTAAAACAAACGAAACAGATTCTCTTAAATATATGTATGTATAGGTACACATGGTGCATCGATTGACGTCTATCTAGATTATAGCCTTAAACAGAATTTATATTATGGATGCAGCAGAAGCAGCAAACATTTGCCAAACACATTCTCTTTTTTTTATCTTCGTTATTTTTGCAAATTTTATGGGGCAAGTAATGGATTTGTAAGAAAGTATCAAAATCAAAGGTTTAATTAAGTTTGAGGGAATCTACATAATATTACCAAAAAGTGCCTTGCATAAGAGCTGTGAATAGCAAACTGCGAATTGCAAATGGTCGTGAGTTTTGACATTTCATTCACATGAGGTATTTGTTTGGTCGCCGACAGATGCGAATTGCCATAAAATAAAAGCTAGTAAAATGAGTGGTAAACAAAATGTGAGGCTAAATTCGAGTGAATTTTTCATTCGCTGCTTTGTGGAATGTGTCTTGATGTTGTGGATTGCAAATTAGCGTTTGACAGTTTGCAGAAAATATATTGTGGATCACGTACAAAACATAAAAATGCTAAATTTTACAATCTAAACAAATTTAAGGTTCTGTTTCTCTTTAAAATTGCAGTTGCGTCGTTTATTCACTTTGTCTTAGCAAATTTATTCGCATTCACAGGTTGCAGCTCATGTGAAAGGCACTTACGACGATTAGAATGCATTAATTTTTTTCATTTCACTTGAGGTGAGGAGTACCTACTAGGTACTCGTAGACTTAATGACAATTAATTTAGTAGAAAAAATTTGTGAAACAAAAAAATGCTAGAGCTCTTTAACAAATAGCAATATATCACTCTCTCGTTCATTTACAAATGTCAAAATCAGCATTATGCAGAATTGTCGTATGGAGATTTTTGGTGGAATTTTTTTGCTTGGCATTTTGACACTTCCTTTGCAATGAAAGCTGTCACTGACAGATTCGTTAAGTTCCCAATTGACCAATGCCAACTTTCCCCCAATGATTTAATGCTAATGGAAATTAAGCGTAAGACAGATTGTGGAACGTATTCGTTATTCATCTTATGATAGATGAGTGTTTGTAGGCATTAGCACTTGTGTGTAACAAATTGTGTTTTCATGAAACTATCTTTAAGAGCATTTACCTGCAACCAAGTTGTGGAATTTATTTTCATTGGATCGACTATGTTTCAGAAAAATAGATACGTAAAACTACGAAATGGCAAATGCATCTATATTTTTTTGTTTGTTTTTGCACTCAATTGAAATGCATATTTATAGAATACAAATATATAAATAGGCACATTGGCGTGTGTGCTGTGCAGTATGCACTATGCAATGCAATGCAAATATGCATGTATATAAGCAATTCAACAATTTTCATTTCAATTTCAATATAGAAGACAAAAAAAAATGCGATTCACTAAAGATAAGGAGCGTTCGTCGTTCAATATACAAAAAAATACTCAATGTTCATTTATAGTAAGAGAGAAAGACCATACAAACTCTATATGTAATGTTTCGATTACTGGTATTTTCAAGTATCAACTTAAATTATGAAAATTTTATTCGTAATCGATGAATTTTTTAGCAGGCATTTTATGAGACGGCTACTTATGAGGGCTATGATAATTTTATACGAGTAGTCACTAGAGCTATATAGGGCTTGAAACAATGCAATATTCTGAAAAAAAAAAATATAGCACACAATCATCATGTCACAAGTATGTGTGTATAAGGGGGAAAATCATATTTGGTGGCCGACATAAAAATCGGACAGGCCGAATTAGGTTATAGAAACACACCATTTGAAATTTATTTATAACTTTTTTTTTTGAACTACTCGACTCGTACATAGATACGAATTTATTTAAATAGGATTGTTTTGTTTATAGAAACGACGATGCATTGTTTTTATAGTCTATGCATTTAGATGGGATAAATCGTCTATATGTAAAAAAGTATGGTTGCTTTTAGTGTCTGAAGTTTTTTTTTGTCATGATTGATAGATGTTTTGAAAATTAAATTAATATTAATAATCTAACATCCGTTGACTTGAGCAATATGATTTATAGTAAAAAAAAAATGTATCTATTCATCTTGAATTGATTATTATTTTAAACTATAGTACGTTGCAACGCGCCTAAAGCACTGGTTGGAAATTAATGAATATAACAAACACTTTCATTTCAATATACACGAAATATTTAACAAAAAAAAAATATTTCTTTTAATATTGAACTTTTTTCATGTTCAAAATAAAAAGTGGCAACACTGAAATTTTACCCGAAGATGGGTGTACTCAACACCTTTGTTTTAAGTCATTAATCGTTATTTTCCCTCATTGCGTTAGGCATTTTGAAGCGGTTCCGAACCTTTTTTCATGTTTAGAAAACTAGAAAGTATAAAAATAACCGAGGTCTCACCTTTTGACGTAAAAACAAATATTCCCGAAAAGTGGCATCACTGAAATTTTACCCGAAGAAGCGTTTACTCACCTACCTTTTGATATTAAAAATTACCAAAAAATAGGAGGTCTCATCCTTTGATATAAAAAAGGTAACTTTCCGTAAAGTGGCAACACTGAAATTTTACCCGAAGGAGGGTCTCCTAAACACCTATTTTTTAAGTCATCAACCGTTATTTTCCCTCCTCGCGTGTGGCTTTTGAAGCGATTTCGCACCTTGCTTAAGAAAGTTTTACTTTTCATATTAAAAATTACCAAAAAATAGGAAATTCTGTAAAGTGGCAACACTGAAATTTTACCCGAAGATCCGTCTACTGCTATCTTTTAATACATACACCTAGCCTTATTTTCTCATCATGCTTTTCGCATCTTGAGGCTTTTCCGCTTTTTTCTTGTTCAGAATGTCAATAATTTAAAAAAAAAATAGTGGTCCCACCTATTGACATAAAAAAGTATGTTCCCAAAAAGTGGGAGCACTGACATTTTACCCGAAGGTCTATCTACTGAACACTTATCTTATTTTCCTTGCACACGTTTGGCATCTGGAGGCGTTTTCGCAACTTTTTTCATATTGAAATAATTAAAAATTACGAAAAAAGGGGAAGGTCTGCCTTTTGACATCCAAAAAAAGTATGTTCCCGAAAAGTGGCGACATCTTTGACATTTTAGCCGCAGGCGCGTTTATTCAAAAGCTGTTTTTGAAATATCAATTTTTGTTTCTCAACATGCGTTTGGCATCTGGAAGTGTTTCAGCAACTTTTTTTCATGTTCAAAATATTAAAAATTATCAAACAAATTGAGATTCCAACCGTTGACATAAGAAACAAAATTCCCGAAAAGGAGCAACTCTGAAAGGATGCGTCTACTCAACACCCATATTTTAAGACATCAATCTTAACATTTATCATGGAAATTTTCCAAGTAATTTACCAGTTTTTTTTTTTCTTATTTCACCATTATCCAAAGAACGGGCACCATTTTTGAAAATGGCGTCGAAGCAACAGGATTACAAAAGTGACTTCTAAGCTAAATTACATCCTTAGTATGTCAAAAATTAATTGTAAATATAAGAAAAGGTCCTCCCTAAAATAAGGGCAGGGATTTCGGTTTCGTTACTGGACTACAGAAAGGGTGACATTTTAAAAAATGGCGTCTAAGCGACAGGATCATAAAAATAAATTAAATTTCATGCTTAGTGTGATATGAATGTATTCCAATCATAAACAAAATTTCTCCGCAAAAAGCACACGGGATTCTATTTCCTTACCAATCTATATGCGATGACATTTAAATTTACAAGTTACATATAAAATTAACACTACGGTCAAAATTAGGCTGATTCCAAAAGATTTGAAAAAATTTTACTCAATTTCCATTTCCATAATATGTATCACTTTTTTCTGGAGCAGTAAAAATTCTTTAAAAATATCTTATTTTTTAGAGGTTTTTAAATCCATCGTCTTCGTAGTCATCCTTCAATATAATTTGACAGTTGATAGCTTGACAGATAGGGTACGAACTATATTTTGACATAAAAAGTGTCTTTCGATCCAAATGTTATGCCCTAAATGTTACCCTAATATCACTTTTTTTCTGGAGCAGTAAAAATTTTTCAAAAATATCTGATTTTTTAGAGCTATGTTAATCCATCGACATCGGAGCCATCCGCCCATGAAATTTGACAGATGATAGCTTGACAGATAGGGTACGAAATATTTTGACACAAGAAGTGTATTTCGATCCAATTGTCATCGTAATGCCTTAGAATCACCATTTTCCGGAGCACTAAAGATTCTTCATCGACATCGTAGCCATTCTTCAATAGAATTTGACAGTTGATGGCTTGATAAATGGAGGACAAAACATATTTTGACAGAAAAAGTGTATTGACATAAAATCGCCTTTTCCGAAGCAGTAAAAAAAGTGTGAAAATGTCATTGTATTGTTTTAAAATTTGGATCAAATGGGATTCGATCACAAAATCGGTTCAGTTTTGAATTGAATTTTTTAAATTAGCAGAGATTGAATTTCTTCAAAATCGAAATGAAAATCGAGTCAGAACAGTATAATTGAATTGAATTGAATTGAGTGAGTGAAATGAAAGTTATCAATTGATTCAAATGATCGATTCTTGAAAGATTCGATCATTTGAAAATAACGATTTACTGGCTGAACAGAATATAGTGCTGCAACTGAAACTGGTGCTGCAGTTGGAACTGCTTTCAAATGATTTTGAAACGTCAAAAAAGCTGCTTGCTGCTGCGTTGTTGTGTTCGTCTTCGTTTCATTGAATTTGTATGTATAAAAACATTTTGACAGTTACACAGCTCTAGTCACAACACAAAATCAAACTCTATGATAGCTTTAGTCACTAAATCACAGCCTGCGTTAGCAGACATTACTAACTACTTCAAAATCTGGGCTTCCACTGTCAACTCTTAACTCTGGAGCATAAGTTATTCATTAGCGGAGTCTAACCAAGTACTCTTTGGTCCTTTTCCGTCTACGACAGGAATCGGAATTTTGTTCGTGCATGTTCCCTTACACACCTTTTAGTTCAAACTGGGTGTGAACAATAAATACCCAAAGCAGTCATACAAATATTCCAATCTGCAGGGTTATAAAAGAACCCAGTCTTTTGTGAATGCAATCACTTAAATTCATTCATTGAATTCACTTTGGGACTGCAACTTCATATTCTGTAATTACCATTCATTTGACATTGAAATGATTGCAATCATTTTGTCTCCCGACAATCAAATGAATGCAATCATTTAGGAATTCAAGAATTCTTTACACTTATTTTGCATTCTTTGAATTCAGTGATCAAGGGGATTCATTTTTTTTCCTCAGCATTTTGACAGTATATCTGAGAAATATTGCAGAGGAATTCTGTTCACTAGGCTGAGATTGCAGAGGTCTCTGAGATCTCATTTCTGAAAATGCCTATTGACTTTCGAAAATTAGTAAGAGCTTGATTTTGGCGTTCTATGAAGAAAATGTACAAAGTCCTTATGGATATGAGCACTGCAAAGAATTTTACGGAGGTTAAAAGCCCCCTAACTAGTTTTTAGAGAAAAAATTAACACTACTTAACATTACCTTCTACTATGGGAATCACCGTAATGAATTAATTCATAAAAAAACTTTTCTGGAGTTCAAGAGCCCAGCACAATTGTCAGCGGCCATTATATCGATGTGGACCTTGTACTGTTTCTAAAGAACATCAAACTTCTTTACTCCAAAAAGTTCAGGTCCCCCCAAATTTGTTCCGAAATTTTGCTCAAATGATGTCTTGCACGACTAGACGATATTTAGAAAAACGAAGATTTTTCTTAAACAAACATGTATTCATTATTTCTAAGGCATATGCTTACCAAACGAGGTCATTCCATTACATAAAGTTTTCTATGATTTATCGACTCAATCACTCTCTCTCTCTCAAATGAACATCAAAAAAATATAAACATCGACGTAAAAATAAATTCAAAAAGTGCAAATGTGAATTTTAAAAACTTCACAAAGTACCTGTAGTAAGAGCTTAAGTTAAATTTGTGTACAAAGCTCAATGGAAAAATTTTCATATAAGATAAATATTCCTCTAAAAGCACCCAACACACGTGTGTAAAACAAAACCAACAAAAAAAAATGTAATAATCTCTTGACCTTAAAATGTCATTACGTTGTAGCAGTCGTGAGGTATTGGGTTGGTGTAGTTCGGTCTAACCAAACCACACTTCACCAACAAACCAATCCAACCACAACCACTCAACTCAGCAACATAATGTAAAAAAAAAGTAATTCAACTCCAATTTTTCCCCATCAGAAACTTGAAATTAACAAAACAAGAAAAAAATTAAAAATCAAAAAGTTAAGCAAAAAAAAACAACATTAATAAATTACGTGAATTACAACAATTTTGTATCTTTTACACTTCAAGTGGGTATCTGGTTAGCTATATCTACATAACCACACTATACACACCAGTAATGTTAATCAAACAAAAAACGATAGTTAAGTCTCTTTTATAGAAGCTAAATACACCTACCACGTCCCACTTCTTTTTTTTTTTCTATGTCCAAATGGAAAGAGAGAAATAGAAAAAGTGCACAACAACAACTATATTATAGCAAATAAATATAGTATAAATTGCATGCACAGCTGAGAGATACAAGGTCACCAAGCAACAGCCACACGCCACTCGCTTCACCAACTATGTAAGCTTCAGTAGCAGCAGGGGGATTGCAGCCCCCCCTCAACTTGTAGAGATACATTTTACAGAAAAAAAAATTAAATTAAATAAAAGAAATTAGTTTCATACGAAGCAATAGATATGTATTTGTTTTTAGTTTTTTTTTTTTTAGTTCAATTTGTTTTTGTAAATCCAGCTGTTTGCAATAAATAAATCGACATAGTGATAGTTGTTAATATTTTTACAAGCTGATGTGGCAATTTTTCAAGTTCTTAATAGTCAGTGGCATTTGATTTATAAAGTGTCGGGAGATTATAAGTTGAAAGACCCAATGACTATGACAGAGGAGGCATATTATAGAATACCGCACCTATTTAGCGAATTTCTAATTAAAGCGAACAAAGGCGTAACGATGAAGATGATTACGGGCTGGTTAAGCATTAAATGGTGCCCGGGAACAGTTTCATATTTGAAGTACTTGTTTTTAGTTTTTCTTCTTATTCTTACATAGATAGAAATTGAGAGTCACTTTTGTGAAAACAGTTCTAGGAACTAATTATTATTTATTAGTGAATTTCTAGTTAAATTTGACAAAGACGATTCTGGGTTGGTTTAAGACTAAATGGCGCCCAGGAGAAAATAAAAAATGCAGGTTAATGTTCAAATGTTTCTTTTTTATTCTTAGAGAGAAGTTAAATATTAATTATTTAGAGATACTATTATTCTTTCAAATGGTTTATAAATATAAAGAAAAAAATGGCCTTAAATATAGGTAATTTCCTGGCTTATGATTACATGGCGCCCGGGAGTAGATTACAAATTAAACCTTTTATGCCTAGCTTTTTTTTTTGCATTCTAAGAACAGAATCAAAATCAAAAAACAAAAACAAAAATTGCCAACTTAAGAAGTTCCCGAAATATATTACTGTCAATTAATGAGTTTCTAGTTCAGCCGAACAAAAAAAAGTTTTGATTGAGATCAGAAAGTTCTGGGGCATATTTAATGTTAAATGGCGCCCGGGAATGGATGGGATTCCTGTCATAAGTTTAGTCTTTTTTGTTTTATTTTCGAAGGTTAACTAGTTACAGACAGATCAAGAGTAATCTTATTTAATATTTTAAAGTATTAAAGCATTTTTTCTATCTAGACGATCCGGAACTAGTTTAATATTAAATGGCGCGCGGGAATGGATGGGATATCTGTCATAAGTTTAGTCTATTTGTTTTATTTTCGAAAGTTAACTTTTATAGACAGATCAAGAGTAATTATGTTTAATATTTAAAGTATTAAAGAATTATTGTTATCTAGTCGATCCGGAACTAGTTTAATATTAAATGGCGCCCGGGAATGGATGGGATTTCTGTCATAAGTTTATCTTTTTTGTATATTTTCGAAAGTAAACTTTTATAGACAAGAGTTATTTAGTTTATTATTCAAAGTATTAAAGAATGGTTGTTATCTAGATCATCCAGAACTAGTTTAATATTAAATGGCGCCCGGGAACGGATTAAGAAATGAGCTTTCTGTGTTAAATTTGTTTCTTTGTTTTAATCTCGAAAGAATATTTTAATAGAAAGTTTAAGTTTAAGTTAAGTTTTAATTTAAGTTTACTTTTATTAAAAGTAGTAGGGAATTGTCACTTTCGATAAATGGCGCCCGACAGCAGACGAAGAAATGATCTTTCTGTGTTTAGGTTGTTTTTATGTTTTTTCGAAAGCATACTTTTATAGAAAGACAAAGAGTGACTTTTATAAACTTAAAAGTAACTAAAGAATTGATCATTACGCTCACAATCCGGAGCAAAAAATTAAATGGCGCCCGGGAGAGGATTAAGAAACGAGCTTTAAGTACCAAATTTTGCAGTCTCGAAAAAGTACTTTTATAGAAAGTTTAGGTTTAACCTTTTTCATATTAAAAGTAGTAAGGAATTGTCACTGTCGATAAATGGCGCCCGAGAGCGGATGCAGAAGTGAGCTTTCTGTGCTAAGGTTGTTTTTCTTGTGTTTTTTTCGAAAGCATACTTTTATAGAAAGTTTAGATTGACTTTATAACCTTCAAACTAACTAAAGAATTGATCATTTCTTTCACGATCCTGAGTTAGTTTAATATTAAATGGCGCCCGGGAGCGAATTATGAAATGAGCTTTATATTCTAAGGTTGTCTTTTTGTTTATCTATTAAAAGTATACTTTTATAGAAAGGTTTAGAGTCATTCTTATAACCTTAAAATAAACGACAGGATTAGTCATTACGTTCACAATCCGGAGTCAGTTTAACATTAAATGGCACCCGGGAACAGATTAAGGTATGAGCTTTCTGTGCTAAATTTGTCTTTTTATTTTAGTCCTAAAAGTATACTTATAAATAAAGATAAAGTGTCACCTTTTTCATATTTAAAGTACAAAGAAATTGTAACTATTTTTATTTTTGTTTAAAATCAAGAAATTAAGGGCTTGTGCTACTATAGTTTTATTGTTCAGATAAAAGAAAAATTTTAAGGCCAACATGAGTTAGCATAAAGTCCCGAAAAAAATTAAGTTCCTATATACATACAACGATCAATTTTTATGATTTTCGTTACTGAAATTTTTAAAAACCAAACTAAATTTTACTTCGCAATCCTTCGAATTACATTCAAATAAAATTATTAATATTTTAAAAAAGTTCCCCTAAGATGTAGCGCCCCTTAAATCCAGCCCTGATACAACTGATTTAAAAAAGAACCATAGAAATGCGGACTTTGATACATTATATAGAAACAACAGAGTGTTACACTAATAATTATAATTATTAAATATCATTATTTAAATATCGCAATTTACGTTGTAAAGTGGAAATGGTCAACGAAATACAAGTACATGCATCATACACAACTATAAATACTGGACATGTACAAATGTATGTACATAAAATTAGTGGAGCACAATTAGTGCGGAATGTTAAGGAACTACTTTTGTGGAAAAGAAGAAGAAAATTATTATTGCATGTTTTCTTCCATAATGGCATTGAGAATGTGTTTGTGTCAAGTTTTGAGTGAAATGTTGGAGAAAATTTTTAAAACTGAGTGCAGCTATTGAATTTGACTTTTGTTGTTCTTTTATTTTAAATGTGTAAAAGAGGTTCTTCTTTTTAGTTTAAAAGAAAAATTCTCTTGGCGAGAACTTAATTTTTCGGATGTAAAAATTTAATATCTTTATTTATATCCACACTATTTTCAAGCTATAGGTAAGTAGAAACAAAGCAAACAAGTTTCCTTTTAACTCGAACTTCTTTTATACGATCTGAACGTTTTCTTTTTTTCAGCGTCACGTTTTTTCGTCACATTTTCGTGCTGTTATATATTAAAGATTTATCACTAGCTACTAGCTTCACGTTCATAAACGAACCGAATGCAGAGAGGTTGAATTTTTTTTTTTTTGTTTTTCTTTTTTTCTTGAAGCTGATAAATCAAATCTTTCTCCACTTCGAAACTGGAACACTGAAGTTTAGAACTTTATTACAAATTCAATAAGTTGTGCGGGCAGTTGTTTCAGAAATAAAATCCAAACTGCCCATATGGTTTATCTTAAACGAATGACATATTCAAAGAACAGAAAAAGAAGCAGTAAGCAATAATAATAATAAAATCAAACAATGATGTGAGGAAGATGTGGGTTGATCACATTACGTACATATACGAAGTACAACGTAGCTTCATTACAAAGAAAAATGATGATTCTGAGTGAGTCATACTCAAACAATACAATCAAAATGCAACTATACATCATTTTTTTTTTTTTGGAGAGTAAGCAATTTGTATAACCACTAAACATCCGGCATCTATGTTTATAGAAGTTGAGATACAAATTTTGTGAGCAATATTTGAAATCTATCCAAGAGATTGTATTTTATCTTAAAAAGATTTTAATTAGTGACTTTGTGTTTTGCTGTGGCGAGGTTAAAATACATACACACATACTAAACTTACACTTACCAAAATATTAAAGAAGAAGGTCGATTCAAGGGATACACATAACAAAATTTCACTCAGTATTTATGCAAAGACCAAAAATGAAAATACTAAAAACAAATTGACTATCAGCCAGTTTAACTTTTGATTTTTTTTATTAAATTTTCAGCACACATTTTTCAAAAACAAACAAACAAAAATGAACAACAAAAATCTAATACAAATGTACATAGGTACCTATTTATATTTACGCAATTAATAATTATTAACCTTAAATTTATTTAGAAAAATAAATCAATGTTCATAATTTCAAGGTGAAATTTTTTTTCCTATGTGTACCTACATACTTCGTGTATAAATGCGAGAAACAACAATATCATGCAAAAAGCAAACATAACACGACACGTGTTATAAGCTAAATGTACATCACTTATGATATGACATTGATTAATTTTAAACATAATAAATGTGTCACATGGATTAACAACACAATTTTATTAATTTTTTGTTTTTGAGTTAAAATTGTTTTATGTCTCGTAAAACTGAATGTGAGAAATTATGGCCTTGAGAGATTTGCTCTTCTTTCTAATATGCAATAATCTGCAATTTTAAGGTTAATAATTTAATGTGATTTGAGAAAAGAAATAAAGATAAACCAAAGAAGGATGTACTCGTACCTAACCTACATAGGAATTACGACATTGTTGTCTTTTATTGCTATCTTTACCGCAAAGCCATCGAACTCCAAATGCAATGCAAAACAAGAGATCGAAAATAACAGTTGACCAGCTTTATTTTGCATTGGTATCGGTCTGAGATTTATTTTTAAAAATTAATTTTAAAGGTTTTTTGGTGAGATTTATCATTTAAATGAAAAAATAATTCTTATCTGTTGACTAATTTTATAAAAATCAAGGGAAACAATCAACCGAAACCCGTTTCCATAGAAAATAAATCAAAAATGATATTTTCTCTCTAAGAAAAAGTAGATATAAAATCGGTGCTGTGTGTAAAATTTCAGTTCTTCTCAGAATCAGAATTCGAAACTCAGTAGACTGAAGTCGTCATCACCATAATATAATAATTGATTTTCAGTTCTGGATAGGTTAGGTAGATGAATGACGACGACTCGTTCGTTGTCTCGGTGTCATATTGGCGCTGATCGCTTGCCATGGTCATCCAAACGTGTTTTTCAGTGCCATGGTCATTGTGTTAGTCTCGATTTGGTCTAATTGTACACGTTAACATGACTACTATGTCGTGGTTCTCACGCTAAGGTATCGCTTTGGTCTCGCCGTGACATTTACACGTGGTTTTTGGCATTGGGCATGTTTTGCCTTCATCTCGCTTTGGTCTCGCTATAGTCTCGACGAAGTTTTTTTTTTCAAAATAATTTTTTTTCAGAAAGGTTAAAAAAGCTAAGAACGTGGTTAAAAATTCCATGCGTGCTTTTCAGTGTCATGGTCATTGTGTTCGTATTTCTGTAGTCTCGCCGTGTCCAGTTGCGCAATAGTCTCGCCGTGATAATAATAATAAATAAATTGGGTGGCGCAACAGCTCGTGGAAAACCAGGGCCTAGTGCCTTACAACTCACAACCATTCCTGTGTGCGTGTTTGTTGGCAGGAATGGAGGGGACCTACAGTTTTTTTCCGAGTCCGAACGGCTAAATGAGAAGCACTTTTTCATGACAAATATACTCTTGGAGGATTTGTCAGTTCCTCGCAAGAGGCAGTACCTCGAATAAAACATTTCTGTTTTTAGGTGGCACGGCTGGGAATCCAACCTACACCTTCGGAATGACAGTCCTTCGCACTAACCATCATGCCACGAGGTACTGCAGTCTCGCCGTGATATCTACACGTGGTTTTTGTCATTGTGCAAGTCTTATCATCGTCTCGCTTTGGCCTCAGAAAACTGTTGACATTAACATTTGACACCTGCCCGCCGACTTAGCATACCCTAAGAGAATGGGTTTGAGTGGGCACCAAAACGAACCCAAAAAAGGAGTCAAAATCCAGCTGTGAACCCACGAAGCTGCCCACCCATTGTACTGCCGTTCCCTTTAAGAAAATTTTTCAAATAAGACCATGAAACTATAACCATAAACGAGAAAACCTCGTATAAATGCATACGGCGAGACCCCGACGAGATGAACACAAGACGAGTGCCATTGCAACAAACGATAAAACCACGTGCAAACGCAATCGGCGAGATGACGCCAAGAAATCGTTACTATCGCCATCGAGCAGACCTCGTCGACGTCATCGTCGTCGTCGTGGTCGTCATCGTCGGTGACGTGGTATTTCGTCTTGCGAGATTTTGATGTGCGAGTTTTTGACCTCAACCCACACAGACGCGAGTTGTTTCTAAGATTTAAAAAAATGACTCACGATCACTACATTTCCACTAAGCTTGGCTTAAAGTGTGTTAAACAACCCGGCTGGAAAAACAATCTAGTTTTTGGCGAGGGGCTAGAAAGTTTTACATAGATACTAGCAAGTGCCCAGCAAGAGAAACTCTAGAAATTCTCTAGGGCCCTTTTTCCTCGAGACAAAAAAAAAAAATGTCTTTACTGGGATTCGATCCTGCTATCTTCTGATTGCCAGTCCTATACCTTAACTACTGAGCTATTTCGCAATACAGTTATGCAATGTTGAAAATGAAGAAGTATATACTTTAATTTGTCTTACCATTGTATGATGGGTATAAAATATTTGTTTTTTTGTTTTTGTCATATATGGGGTATTTGTGATGGGATAACAAGACCTATCCAACAAGTTTTTACTAGCGGGGGCCTCGCGAGTATTTGACAAGTTTGCCTTATCTAGATTTTCCCTACCGAAGCCTTTCCAGTGCCTCGATTAAACGTGCCAAAAACTTGCCATTTTTCCAGGCGGGAATGAATGATAAAACAATTCTTTGAAATTCCAAAAGCAGAGCTTTTCAATGGACAAAACAAAATAAAAATCTGCAAATGAAATGTTTGGTAAGTGGTCAGTTGGTAATCGAAAAAACCTAAAAAAAATCGAAATAAAAGTTTCTCACTGATAAACCGAAAAAATTCTTTTTAAGTTAAATGGCTACTAAGTAACCATTTTTAAAAATCTCTAACTTAACGTGAGCTCTTATATTGTAAAGTGTAATTCTTACGTGGTACTGTGTTGCTGACAACATCATCGCTAATTCCTGTTTATTGACCAAAATTTCCTTCTTACTTCCACGTCCACTATCTTCATGATTCGATCTTTCGGAAACTGCTCTAAGGATTTGGATGAAATATTCAGGGTTTGTTCTAATTGATTTTATGAAGGCTTAGGAAGTGGTTCTAGTAGAATTATAAGTAATTTCAGTATTTTCCACATTAATCGTGTCCTTGAAGTGAAAATCCATGTCATTCAGGCTCTTATTATCGGTTTTAACTATCAAATTGATATTTGACGTTTATCAATAAAATTGACGAATCGGTATTACAGTTATCAAATATCAATTTGGTTGATATACAGTCAATGGTGTGGTCAAATATCAATTTTATTGATAAACTGTGAATGGTGTGCACAGTTTACATCGATTGTTAATAATTCTTTAAACAAATTTGGTATTATCGTGATTAAAAATATTATTGTTTATCAATTTTTCAGTCAATGGCAAATTCTTGATTGTTAGATACATAATTTTTGAAGATTCATAGAATGTTTTCACTTGAAATCTAAGTTCATATTTTAAATTATATTAAAATTTAAATGAAATGAAATGTCAAACAAAATATCAATTCAAAATCGTCAATATTGACAGTCATGGTAAAATTTATCAATTAACAACCATAAAACCAACTCTAATCTTTATCGTTTATCAATCAATTGGTATTTGGCAACCGTAGGAAGGGTGTCAGTTTATCAAGCAAATTGATATATGATAACGATCAATTTGTTGATAAACGTGAAATGTCTTATTGATAATTGACAAGCGTAGTAGGGCCCTTAGATTTCTCGATACACATACATAATTTTCACAAACGGAAAGAGAAAAATTGTGGAACGTATTCTATTTAATTTTTAACCTTAACTTACTTAAGGTTTGCATTTAAATAGATTTTATTCTGCGAAATTGGTGTCGGTATACCTATTTATATTTCAGTAAGAAGCCACAAGTCTATTTTTTGTATACATTGCTAACAAGGTAAAGATTGTACGAATACAGTTAATTTGCCCTAGATAGATAAATTCTTGCTCCCCAATTGTTGATTCATCACTCTACAACTGTATCAAGGTAAAAAATTACATTTCATTTGTCGAAACCTTATTTCTTTCCACAAGTAGACCACCCATCACTTCCTGTAATTATGTTCTCTTTTTTTTACATCGAACTGACCTTGATTGTAAAAACACAAAAAGAATATGACGCAATTCACTCTCCAGAAATTAAATTCAAAACTTTATGTGCGCTGTATTCTTTGTTATTAATTTCGGTAAAAAAATAAAAATTCTTTCAAAGGTTAATTATACCAAATAACGGTTATAAACTGACAATCATCAGCTGACAAAAGAAACTGTCACCTTGAATATCTGATTTTTGATCAGGGATGGTTGATTAATTATGAGTAAACAGAAAAAAATTAATACACATATAAGATACTCGTTTGCATACCAATTAAACAGTCATTCACTGTAAGATCAGCCAAAGTTGACTCTCAACTTGCACTCTCATTCAATTTCAAAAAGATTGAGGTGAATTATATATTTTGATGTTGATTTTGTTGCTGAATCTGGATTCTATAAGTAACAAAAAGTTACAAATCCATAATGACAACCATGTTGTTTGTCCCCAGGAGGTAGTTAGAGATATTCAATTTTCTTTCACTTTGTGTAGGTATATGACACAATTCAAGTAAAAAAAAAAAACTTCCACTACTTGACACACGGAACTATAAATTTTTTTTTTATTTTCCATTCGATCTCTTTGGTCGATCGTTCAACATAGATTTTTCGATTAGATAAAAAATTTTATTTATATTTCAATAAAACCATACAAAATAAAAACCAACAGAAATTACTTATATAATTGTTTAAAATAATTTCAAATTAAAACAATTTTTCCACTGTAATTGGCTTTGGGGAAAACTAAAGCGCACAATAACATTTTTCGATTGAATTTCTTTGTAGTTTTTCCTTTTTCATAAGAAAACTTCACAATCATATGTTTCACTTTTTGTTTTTTCCCGAGCATTGCCTCTTCTGTGCGAAATTAAATTCGAAAATTGTGTGTGTTTCAACACGACGAAAGAATAACACAAACTGAACTGAAACTGAACTACTTGTGCTGTGTGTGCTCTGGCTCTGCCCTGGCCTGGCCAGACGACGAACATCAACCTCAACTTGACTACTTATCTCTCAACTCTCGTATTTCAATTTTTCAAACAAAAATTGAAAGAAAACAAAATAAAAAGATACGAATGAGAAGTAAAAATAAAAGCAAGCAAAAAAAAAAGAATAAAAACTACCTAACTATCCACAAAGCCACAAAGGCAGAAAATGTGTCAATTATTTTCATCGACTATAATACACACTCGACACAAACCGTATACAAACTTTGAAAGCAGCATAAATTGTTCATGTGTTGGATATAAACAGAGTCAAGGTGTGGGTGCGCATTGAAAATCAGCGCGAGGCAAGCACAGGGCATAAATCAGAGCCGGATCTTTCTTTTATCATTGAAGGCCACAAACATTAATTTCAATGCAAACAGATCTTTTTTGCTACCTCTATTTTTTTATTTCCTTAAGCTACCAATTTCAAACAATTAAAGTCCAAAGTTCTGTCAAAGTTCATATAAAAAAAGGAAATTCGAATTCGGTAGAAATTGGCAGTTTTGGGAAGTAAACGAACAGACCTCATGTCTTCTTTCATTTGTTAGTAAAAAAAAGTAATGGAACTGCTCAAATTATTCAAAAATTTAATCTCATTTTCTTGACAGTACCAATTTCTGAGTTTGCCATTTTCATATGTATATTTTGACGATCTTTCCTTATGATTGCACGAAGTTGAATTTAAAATACGTATAGTGTAGAACAGATCTTGGAACGCATTCATTTTTCATCTCACCGGAAGTGAAGTACTAGACGATGTTTACATTTGCCTCATTTAAGGCGACCCATTTTGACGTCCTTATTTTGTATCTCACTCCTATTTCATGGAAAGAAATTGATGGCAAGGTGAGGCGAGAATTTTCAACAAATTTAAAAAAACTTCTGCTTTACTTGGCCATCTCTTTCATCCCAAAAAATGTATTTATGCAAAATGTCAACCAATTTCTCTAAACAAGCAATCCAATAATGTAATATCCAAAGAACTCAGTGTCAAACAGTTTTTGAATTCCACAGTTTTACGAAATCTTTGAAATAGAATAATAATAAAAATAATTATCTGAAAGATTGTGGAACCGAAAACAAACGTCAAATTTGATTGTCAAATGATTCCTTTTTTTCTAGGCAAATATTGCTATTTTTGTCACCAGCTCGATTTTTTTACTGGAAGATTGCACCAAAATTATGTTATCGAACATATGTATGACTTTAGCAAACTGGATTATCGAAAATAATATTTTTGAGTATAAATTTCACTATGGGTTTTTGTACAGTTGATTTTTGCAGTTTGCGCAAATGAAGTTTTCGATGATTGCATTTTATCTCCATTAAAGATTTGATGCAATTTTTTTTTTAATCACTTTTCGATCCTCGCCTGGAAATATGACAAATTTTTGTTAAGTTTAGGCAAGGCCCTGGTAAGTTTTCGGTAATAAAAATCTAAATGAAGAAAACATTACAGATCTCAAACTTTAGCAAATACTTCTAGGGAAAATCTATCAACCCTATTCTGCTATTCACGTAAATTGAACATTTGATTCAACTAATCGATTTCCTTTCGAACTACCTTTACATTTTGCTATCCATCCCGTCGGGTTAACTGCATTATCACAACTCGGTTTGACATTTGTGAGCATCAACTTTTTATTTAAAGTGAAAATTTTGTGTTGTAGTTCAGAAAAAGTTAAAAGGTACCTACATAGAATATCTCAGTGGCAATTGATTTTACTTTATCGAATCTAACAAAATAACCATCGTTGAGAGATGTTCACAGATTGCAGACTTTGCTTTTTTATGGCTTTTATGTGCTCATGTGTTGTAACTCAATACACTCTGGGCCCTACCCACCTGGAAAAATAGAAAGTTTTTGTCAAGTTTAATCAAGGTCCTGACCAGGCTTTGGTAGGGGAAATCTAGACAAGGGAAATTTGTCAAATACTCGTGAGGCCCTCTCTAGTTAACACTTGTGGGTCATGGAAAAGCTTTGGTAGGGAAAATCTAGACAAGGAAAACTTGTCAAATACTCGTGAGGCCCCCGCTAGTAAAAACTTGTCAGATAAGTCTTATTATCCCATCACAAATACCCCATATATGACAAAAACTAATATTTTATACCCATCATACAATAGTAAGAAAAATTGAAGCATGTATAGCATTCGCAAATTAAATTAACCAAATCGCAAATAGGTTTAACCTAAACGCAAATAAGTTTCACCCAAGCGCAAATAGATTTAACCCAAACGCAAATAGAATTAACCCAATCGCAATTCGATTTAAACAAAACGCAAATAAAATCAACCCAATCGCAATTCGATTTAAACAAAACGCAAATGTAGTTAAACTATTAACAAATCATTTTAACCAAAACGAAAATTGAATTAAATTAATTAGTTAAATATTTGCGTTTTGTTTAAATCGAATTGCGATTAGGTTAATTTTATTTGCGCTTGGGTGAAACTTATTTGCGTTTAGGTGAAACCTATTTGCGATTTGGTTAATTTAATTTGCGAATGCTATATTATGTAGTTTTTCATTTTCAACATTACGCAATTGTATTGCGAAATACATAGCTCGGTAATAGGTGTGTTGAACTGGTAATCAGAAGATCACAGGATCAAATCCGAAGACAACTTTTTGTTTGTCTCTCGAGGCAAAAGGTTGCTTAACTGGTGAGGCCCTAGAGAAAATCGATAGTTACCCTTGCTAGAGTCATGTTAGGGTCAATGTAAAACTTTTTAGTGCCCCGTTAAAAATTAGATTGTTTTTCCAGGTGGGTTATTACACGAAATTCCTTTTTAGACTGTTCATCATTTTGCACTTCAAAAATATTACTAAGCTATTTAATGTGTAGGTACTTTTCATTTCATTATCATCATTTACAATTATTTTCAATTACAATTATTGTCAATCAAATACTTAGTATTATATAAATTGTATATTTTTTTCAGTCTCAAAAACATATTAAGGGTATTCATACAACAGCGTAAAGTCGTCGTAAACGTTGTAAGCTTTTAAACTTCGTAATTCTGTCAAAAAACGACGAGTTTGCGCTATTGTATGAATACCCTTATTGTTACTACAAATTTGCTAGACCATTCATGACAGTAATTTCTCAGACTAATTCGTGACATTCCATTGTCATGACAACTTTTGAACTGAAATTACACAAAATTGTCATATTATTTTTGGGACAGAAATTTGACAGTGTTATCAAGTTGTCATTTTACAAATATTCACCTTTCGCAAATGTCAATTTTTATGAAACAGGGCCCTGTCAATATTTATGTAAATCTACTTAATTTTAATAAGTTCTAGGTAAATAGTGCCCTATTACACGAAAACTTTTGTATCATGACTTTTTTTCGAAATTAAATGAGTGCGAAGGTGAGATCAGGTGATTTTATTCGTTCGCACTCATTGAATTTCGAAAAAAAGAAACATAGCTATTTATTAAAAATATAAAAGGTGCTTAATAAAATTCATAAATTCAAAATTTTCGACAGGCTCCAATGTAGTTCGGTTCACCCCTGGTATCGAGCATCAGAAGGAAAATAAAAAGAAATCACAAAAAAAGAATGACATTTTTCTCATTACATCACAAACACTCAGGCACGTGTGTAACAATTTTCAAAATAGTATTAGTGTAAATTTTCCGTTTTCCCTAATACCAACATCTAGCACTTAACTAAGTAAAACACAACAACAAAACAAAACAACCACAGCTGAGCGAGAAGAGGCAGAGAGAATCATCATATGACATGAGCGACGACGACGAGTCCACGACGAAGACGATATGACGACAACAACAAGTTGATTAGAAATGGTTCTTTGTATGTATAGTTGGATTTTTATGTTTTTCGATATCAAGAAACGTGTTGCTAGGAAAAGGAAGGGGGTGGGGGGAGGAGGGAAAACAAAACCTGAACCATATCAAAATCATATGTTTTTTGTTATGCCCTCGCTTCTCTTTCTCTCTATCATATTCATATCATGCCTGCGCGAAAATAGAATTGTAAATAGACGCAAAAAAAAACTTGAAAACTGTATAAATGTTTGTATGCATGTATATTTATGATATGAAAGCAATATGTGTAGACAGACACAAATAATGTATGTATATGGGCTTATTAATTTGTTGATGATATTGTGATTTTTTTTTAGGTAATTTTTAATTTGGAAATTAAAAAAACAAAAAGAACACAAACTTATGTAAATGATGTAATATACAAAAATGTGTTTTAAATATTTATAGAATTGGAAAATGATAATTTTGTGATTCAGGAAATATGATTGTATGTTCTATAAATAGATAATGTTGTGTATACACAAATATGTATGTTAAAAGATTTTTAAATAAATCGCATAAAAGTATCACAAAGTTTTGATGTAGGTATGTGTTACGTATGAAGAAGAAATGGTTAAAAAATTTAATTATGTTTCAAACCAGCAAATGTGTAAGCAGGTAGCCCTGAGGTTGTTCTGTTTTTTTCTTGTGTTTGTTTGTTATTTGAGAATGTCCGTATTCCGTATATAGGTAAGTACCTATGTATATTCTAGTTTAAACTTAGGTGAAAGCAAAAAAAAACGAGAGAATTACCTATAACAGATCCAATTCTTAAACGAGTTTTAATCGAACGAACAGAGAAAGAATAGGTAAAAAGTGAATAAACAGCTGATTGGAAGGGTAAATTAAAGAACAAAGGGCAATTTTATGAGCTATTATTTTCAGTTTTTGTCTGTTTTTTGATAAAGCAGAAAATTCCGAGAGCTAGGGTTTTATAAGGGTTCTCATACAATGTTCGCATCGAGTTGAACAGTTTGCTGAACTTTATCATTAGGGTTGTGAAATGAACTTATTCGCTAAAATTCATCGCTGTCAGAAATTTGGCACAAAATACAATTTGAAGTGCGGATTTTTCATTTTTTTTTTAAGTTATTTAACTTTAGGTAGGTAGGTACATAGCTATTTCATTTTTGTTTCTGCATTACAACTTTATCGCAGTAAATCATACATTTATTTTGCACCAAAAAGACTTCCAAAAGCAGGGACTGCACCATATTTTTATTTTGACTTAAAGTGTCTTCAAATTAACGATACCTACAATTGACACATAAAATAAATCAGAGAGAGTTCCGGACACCAAAGTGCAACCCAGTTTCTCAGTGAAATGCCACCACTGAACAAGCCTTTCACTGACAACTGGTTAAAAGCCAACAATGAACGAACCTATTTATTGACAACAAAAAATGTCAACGGATCGGCAGGAGAAAAAATTTAAAAGTTCAGCTACTTTTTGAGCCTGATTACACGATTCGTTTTTTCGTTCGTTTCGTCTTTACTCTTTTTGACAGGTCGTGATTACACGAAAAGCATCCATTCGTGATTTTGACGCTCAAAAAATTTGAGTTTCTTTTATTGGAAAATATGTAGGCAGCAATAATAATTAAAAATATTTTTAAGTCACTTCTTGTTCAAATTTATACCTCTTTAATTATTAAAACCAATTTTTAATCTCATTATTTAAAGTTTATAAGTATCCCTCGCCTCTACTCGTTTTTCAAATCATAAACGTCAAAGTTCAACCGGAAAAATCTTAAAATTTTCATACGTGCTTTCGTTACTTCATTCCCCTACATTTCTCCACCCCTCGCCCAATGTGTCAAAAAGACGAAACACTAAACGATCGAAAAAACTCATCGTGTAATCCGGCTCTTTGTGTTGCGTCCGGTGCGATGACTATGGGTCGCTTCTATTGAAAACGTGTGTATTTAATCGAGCTGTCAGTTGTATACGGCAACGCAACGCATGCGATGAATTCTATTAATTTTTACTAGATAGGTAGGTACCAATGTACCTACATTCTTTTTTCGTTTTGTTGGCCAGTCGCTTACAATTAGCATTCACGTAATTTTGACGTTTAAGGTGAGTTGCTTGGGAAATACTTACTCTCTCACCTATGTAGTATGTATATTTATTAAAATAATTAATTTTCAAGCTAAGGGCGTTGGATACCTTCAAATAATAAGTCATGCTCTTTTTTATTTTGAAAAACTTTGATAAATAAATATTCCTTCATAATGTATGTACGTCAAAATATGTAGTTTGCTGCCTAACTGTCAAGCCACAAACTGTCAAATTCCATTAACGATTAATAAATTTCTAAAGGTAGAATTTTAAGAGACAAACGCTGTATCAAAAATAAAAATAGATTTCCGAAACGTCAATTTCTCAAGTCACCCATAAATGCACAATGGTTGAATTGAAAAAAAAGGAAATAATTATTTGTTTTATGTTGATTGTCTTTTACTATTTTACTTCACTCATTCATCAACAGCACTTTGCATTCGCTCAGTATCGTACGACCACTTATTATATAGTTCAACCTTAAGAAATCCGTTATTTTTCGGATTTTATTTTCCACTCCAAGAAGGGGCAGTTTGGAACAAAATATTCTAATTACTTACGTCAAAATAAAGTTTGTTGCATATGTGTAAAACCATAAACTGTCAAATTTCATTAAAGGGTGGAAGGATGTCGATAGATTAAAAAAAATGCCTTTAAGAAATGCAAAATTTTTCAAATTTTATGCTCTGCTCTGATTTTAGAACTTTTGGAACGAAATAATACATTAACGTCAAAATATAGTTTGTTGCCTATCTGTCAAACTATTAACTTTAAAATTCCATGGAAGGATGGCTACGATGTTGAAGGATTATAAATCCTCTAAAAAACTATTTTTTTTTTTAGAATTTAGAGCTTTTTTGTGATATTTACAAAGAAATATTTAACATACTTCAAAATATAGTAATATATATTGCATATCTGTCAAACTATAAGCTACTGTCAAACTCCATTAGCTTACATCACAATGAATTATAAAGCCTTTAATTTTTGAGGGAATTACGCATTTCTTTTTGTATATTTTATTTGTTTGGAAGAAATTAGGGGGCGCACCAATTTAAAATAAACAATGACCTTTTTAAGGTTCAGCCTAATATACAAATTCACCTACATAGATGAACGTAAGTAAATGTGTAATAGGATATTCAATCAACGTTTTCATTTAGAAAGCGAAAATTCTTTGACCCAAATATTTACATGAATATGACCTATTTTTTTTTTCTTGTTTGTTGCGTGTTGATAACGAACAAATTGATGGTAGAATAAAAGGCAGCCAACAAAATTTAACTCAAATTAAAGTGAAAGATATATTGGGATATCAAGGAATGTACTCATAAATAGGTACTCAGACAGTTTTTTGTTTGCTGAGTGATTGTATCTTATCAGCAAATATGCTCTTGTTAAGAGGTATGGCAAATTTTTGAAAACGTGACTGTTTTGTATTCGTATACTTGAAAAGTCAGAACTAATGTTTTGTGCGTAGTGTTTCTTTAATATACAGAGACAAAATTCGATTTAATTAATATCTAGGGATAAATAAACCCTAATTCATCTTATCCAAGTCACGACACTTTGTAGTTTATTCGTTGACCTCATTTTTAACGAAAAGTCAAAACGAAATTTATGATGGGTTTACACAACAAATACGCATGATATTTTCCCACGTGAAAGAAATGTTTTAAGGTACGCTCATTGACACATCTTCTAGAAAAGTTATAGAAAATGTGTTTTTTTTTTAATTCCTGAATGCAAAGTTTTTGCCACGCCCACTTTTTGGAGGTTTATCGGATTAAATCATTGTTTTTTTTTTTTGGTTACATTGGCCATGTGAGCTGTTCAGTTGTAGTGTATCCCCAATGAAGGTTATATCAGTGAACAACGTGTGCAATAGCTTTTTCAATAGACGCAGTGAGATTTTGATCTGTCATGGACTCTTCTGCTTTAAAATATCCTCCGACATTACATATATGGCGGTTAACGAATAGCTGATTTAATAATTGCTCAGCATTTATATTTGGGAGGCCTTAGACAATTTCAAGATAGTTACCCTTGCTAGAACCTTGTTAGCTTCAATGAAAAACTTTCTAGGGTCTTGTAAAAACTTAGATTGTTTTTCCAATCTCACTTTACGCGAGTTAAATCTTTTAATAGATGCCGCCCAGTTCATATATCCTAAGTGAATGTTGTCAATTGTTTCGAATTCTTACTTCACATTTTACATACACGAAAGTTCCTCTTTAGGCCTACGATGAGACGGTCAACGGAATTGTTGAACGAGTTGACTCTCTGGCTTCAAAATGACTTCAAATTTTGTCTCAAAGTTGTCTTGTTATGTGATGGGGATCGTCAACGCAGAACACTGTCCATGCGTAGACACGAATTTAAGGGTCAATGCGTTGAATATTTTCGTTCGCTGCCGTGTCACTCTATCAACGCAGTTAAGATACTTTGACAGAATCGGTGGTGCGTTGAATGTATCTTTACGTTGACACAGATCTTTACGTCGACACAGCCAGAATTGTTTGCCATGCCAATGTAGCCTACATTGACTTCCATTTCAATCTTCAAAATTTTGAAAATTTCTGACTTTTTTAGAGGTTTCTTATAATCCATCGACATCGTAGCCATCCTTCAATTGAATACGGCAGTTGATGGTTTGACAGATGGGGGACAAAACTATATTTTTCTTGTCAACTCCGCGTCAACGTTCATAGAGAGTTTAGATGTGGTCAAGTAATGTAATCGTAAACGTTGATACCAAAGGGTAAAAATCGCGTTTACCAAAGGTTAAAAATCGCATTGACCCATATATGTAACATGTCAACGCATTTTGGGACAACATTAGGCGTTTTTCTTTCTTAGCCCTGAGTAGAGCATGGAGTAGAGCTCAAGCTATTATGGAGTAAGCTCTGAGCAGAGTATGATCAGAGCTTTTCGATATAATTTTGAAACTGATCAGAGCACTGAACTGTCATACGATTGCGATGCGTTCAACTCAAAATTAAGTAATGACTTTTAATTTTCATCTGACAGCTGGCCAATCAAAAATTCGAAAAATTCAATATTGTGAACTGAAACTGATGTGTTGAACGCGCCCATTGGAAATGAGTGAAAGAAAGTGAAATTGGCTGAGCTAAAAAAGAAACACAGATCTTTTTTTGACAGCTCAGTGCTATGTTCGGAGCTAAAAAAGAAAAACGCCTATTATTGACCGAGTTGCGTCATTCGTGTAAGGCGAGAAAAAGATTGGCACAGCAACTTTGACAACCACATCACACTTTTTAGGGCCACTGGTTTTAAATGGCATACATTAGCACGGCAACATCGACATCAACGGTAGACCTAAACCCTAAATTCGATGTCGCTGTGCAAATGCTACCAACTTTAAAGCGAAGTTTTTCAGGTTTATCAACACTCAAATGCAAAAGTGATAACCGATTTCCATGTAATTTTTTATTTGTTTTTATGCTGTCAAAAGCGCTGTTCACGTTGTTATCTATTTCACATAACTTTTGATATAAGTTTTTTATGCTTTCAAAGTTGCTGTTGAGTTACTGTGTCAATCTGTTTCTCGCATAATCGTCAACGTTTCATGCGTTGACACAATATTGACGATATTTTTCAGGACGTAATACTACGTTTTCAACAAAAGATAATCTGGGACTTAAAAAGATTTATATGGTGTTTCCACCGGATAAAAAGTTTAAAAAGAAGATTAATTCTGACAGCACACTTCAAAAGCAAAAGGGGTTTCATTTTTTCTTATGAAGTGGAAGTGAGATAGAATGTTTCTTTTCTGTCAAATAATGAAGAACTGAACCCAGTCACGATTGAATCCTTCAGCGCCATATGAAAAGGTTAGTTTGATTTGTCCAACAACATATTTGTTCTAGGGAGACTTAACAAGATCAATTTTGAATCATGTAGATTAATGCTATGTTTCCACCAAAGGTTTATCTCAGATTAGATTTAATAAATCTTTTTGGTGTTTCTACCGCACAAAAAGATTTAAAAAAGATTAAATTTGACAGCACCTTCAAGAATGCAAATGGCGTTCCAATTTTTCTTATGAAGTGCGAATGAGACAGAATGTTTGATTCGTGTGAAACAATGAAGAACTGAATGCGAGTCTCGAATGAATCGTTCAGCACCATGTAAAAATAGGTTAGTTCGATTTGTAAAACTATTTGTCCTAGGAAGAGTTAACAAGAATAATTTAATCTTCAAGATTTACGAAATAAATTTGTATGGTAAGTCTACGAGATTTAAAGGAGATTTAAGGATAATCTCATTAAATCTCAGATTAGCACTAGGTAGAAATGTAGCATTACGTATGGTAAATCTTGGAGATTTAAAGAAGATTTGAGGTAAATCTTATTTAATCTCGATTTAGTGTTTGGTGAAAACGTAGTGTAAGAGAGGTAATGGGTAGTCTTTTCACACCGAACCCAAAACGCGGTTTTCGTGAAAATATAGGATTTGGAGAAAAACCTAATCGAAAACACAAGTTTTCTCATACATTTTTTTGTAGCTTCAGGTTTTCGTAAAACACAAGTTCAATATAAAACCAGTCGAAAACTTGTTGGGATTCAGAGATGAACAAAACAAACATACCTTTTAATAAGTTCAGCACCTATTGAAGTGTCAAAAAAGAAACTGATGGGATGCTTTCAAAAGAAATTGAAAACAGCTGACGACATTCTGTCATATCAAATATAAAATTCGAATCTCAAAATAAATTAATTTATTTAAAATTGTTTAATAATTGTTTGTGTTAAGTCAAATTGTTCATATGGATCCTATTTATATAATAAATCACCGTTTTTATTTCCAAAAAAGGGAAGAAACTAAAGAAAACTGTGCGTGGTTTGTGTTAAAAAAAAATGGAATGTCAAACGAAAACGTGTAATGTTCTGTGTGAATGGCTTTCGAGTTTTTGAAAAGTTTTCGCCGAAAACCGGCTTTGGGGTTTGGTGTGAAGAGCGCGCAAATGGAACATTCTATCTCACTTCCTCTTTATGAGAAAAAATGAAACACCATTTGCATTTTAAAAGAGGCTGTCAAAGTAAATCTTTTGAAAATCTTTTTGTGCGGTGGAAACACCAAACAGATTTATTAAATCTGAACTGGGATTAGCCTTTGGTGGAAACATAGCATTAGTTCTGAATTGTTCTCAAATCGATTACGAAGGTTTCAAGTGAAATAACATACCTTCGATTTTTTTGGAAAATCACGTTGGAAAAACGTCAAATCATTTGTGTTCCATTGAAAAGTATCACAATTTGAATACAATAACCAATGAAGTTGCATCACTATTCCTCTGTTCAACTTTAGCTTAATGCCATATTTTAATTCCATCATGATTTAAATTAAAAAATAAACGCAATGATTTGTGTAAGCTAGATACTACAGCTGTTGAATATTTTAGTGGTGTTCCCATATACATAGGAATAGATACGCTGTACTTGTACCTACGTACCTACCTCTATTATTTTTTTCTATTTTTTGTATTTAACATTCATTACCTTTGCTTCAAAAGGCACAATCGAATCGTGTTATGTTAAACCATCTAGATAAGTAGCTGAGTTAGGTACCTATAAAAGTTTTATACAAAAAAATGCAGATAAAGCACACTAAACTAAACAATCATGTGAGGCAGAAGAAAAACTACTAAATAAAAATAAAAATAAAAATAAACCCGAACAGCTGTAGAATCGGAGTAGAAGAAGTATGTAAGTATACGAAACGGAACTCGTATACTTTTATGTTGTTTGCTCATTCAACTTTGTTGCCATTATATTTTCTCCTTATTCACTGGCTCTTCTTTATCATTTTTTTCTTCCACGAGTTCGGGGTTCGGGCATTGGGGACTTTGTGTGGAAATATTTTTTTCACAAACATATTCAAACATGTTTTAATAAAGTTTTGTTTATTTTTGAATTAACTTTGACACACAGACAAAAAAAAAGTAATACCTAGTTTGTTATCAAAACAAAAATTTAATATCGTTAAAAGGTGGAGAAAGGGAAGCGGAAGAAACAAAGTTCATTTTTTTTTTGCTATACACACATTATGCTTTAATCATAGTTTCTGGGGTTTAAAAGGTTCGTCTTATGGACGGTATACAAGTTGACGACTTGATTAAACATGTTATTTGTTATGTTTTGAAATCAATATGTCGTATAGCTTTGCAAATACCTGATACCAAAACAAAAGAAGAAAACAAAAAAGTCAGTAGGTATAGACACAGATAGTGCAGTCTGTGTTATCTATTTTTTTTTAAATAGTTTTTCCATATGTGTTTTCAAGTTGAATAGGTAGTTAGTTGTTGAAGAAAGTCGTTAGGGTCGAAACTCGAAAGAGTATTAATATCGAAGGTTGTTTGTTGTTATTTAAGGGCACATGTACTAGGAACAAGGGTAGGTGCATACCTACATCGATATTTTATAAGTACAATCACAGAAAAAGAAGACTCTCTGGCTTCATTAAAATTATTAATCAAAGTCCAAAATTTATCCATTTATCATATGGAAACAAACTTTTCATGATAGATAACTATCACACAACCGTTATAGGTATTGGATATTTTATGATAATTATAATGATGATATAATGCTGTAAGAATCAATTTTTGGTCAAAAGTTAAACATTTTTGTGAGTCTGGAACTGGAGTCACGCATTTTATTACGTCGGATTTAAATGGCAAACAAAAAATTGAACACAAAGATCTTAACGTGACTCAGCAACTATCTACAAAAATTTAAAATAAATCGTTTGTTATTCGCTTCTTGTGACTCGTCCGCACACTTGTGATTTAAATCGACATCATCCAATAATAGCAGCAATTAAAAAAAACATGTTTGTCATTATAGCCAAATAAAAATAGGTCATTCAGGGTTAGCGACAAGAAATTTTAATGGATTTTTAATAATAATTATAATTAGAACGAAAAATCACAAGTGAGGATGTTTAGTTAAAATCACGTTTTTTTTTAATAATCGCAGCTTAAGAATAATACATTATATCATGTGCTTATGAACACCTAGTCTCAGATTAGTTATAATAAAAAAATTGACCTAGCATACATCTGGTAAAAATTAACAAATGTTTTGTTAAATTAACAAAGCGAGCTTCAAAAGATTCAGAAAACTCAGAAACTAAAACAATTTGAATAACAATAGTTGTCGTTCAGTAAAAACTTATTAAGTTTATTTAGTAAAATATAATTTGATATCTGGGACCTATCGCACGAACAACTTATAACTAATCACTTGTCAACTTATCAAATTTAACAAATTCTGAAAAATGTAAATGTAAAAAATGGCTTTGAAAAACTATCCGAGCCAAATGCATCGCCTGGCACGGTCGTGTATGGCCAACTTTACACATTTCAGAATCTAAAAAGAAACAATTCGTATTTGAATCTTTTTTATTTACTTCTGAAAAATAGAGATTAATATGACAATAGTCAAAAACACGCTCAAAAAAGAGTGTGGCAACAAAAAAACCGTTTTTTTTTCTGAGCACAACTGTCTTTTTAATAGCCTTGGTGGCTTAAAAAAAAAGTGGGCGTGTCAATGGGCGGACATTTAATGTGATGAAATCTTATATTATTCTTTATGAAGTCTGAAAATTTCATCAAATTCGGTGGTATGATTCAGATTTTATAGATTAAAGACAGACTCGTTATACAAAATACAAGTTGAGCCACTGGGAATAAATAACATTCAGTAACCAGTAACACATTCCTAAGGTACGAGCTTCAAACCTTAAAACAGTATGCAACAACAACAATGGGTTATGCAAGGCAGCTCATACGAGAAAGGTGATCAGTCCACTGGAGTTATACGATCATTATTTTTGTCACAATATACATAAATGTACCTATGTATATAATATATGCACGTACATTGTACATAGCTTAGGACTTATGGCATATTTCATGTTTATTTATTTATTGGTTAATAATATTATTCGAAATAAATAAATAATCCAATTTGATACTAATTGCACGTGGTTGATGTATACTCAAAAATTAAAACTTAAAAAAAAAAAATTACGTATACGCCACAGTGATCAACTTTCCATTTTATTAACTTTTCTCATTGACATTGAAAGTTATTCAAATACAAAATTTTGACATTATGTAACTCCGCAACTATACCAAAAACAGTTCAATTTGTTTTTGGTATCAAAGTCGGATAAAACAACTTGAAAATGAGAAAAATTGCGTTTGATAATTAATTGCGGAAACACCTTTATGAGCATACGAAAAATTGGAAGTAATATTTTAAAAGGTGTGTCATTTATTGCAGCTCTGGAATTTCCACATCTCATACCTTCCAAAAGTTGTTTTACATATTAAAATTAAATTCTTCATTTGGAATTTTCGATTAAGGTATTGGCTTTGGCTCGCTAAAAAAGCTTGAAAAGAACACCAAAAAACGTTTGTTTTGGGCTATTGATTATGTCCTAAAAAACAGGGCAGTAAGGAACTAAGACTTTCATGTGATTTTATTGTAACAATCTTCAAAGGGGTCATTGAAGATGAGAAAACCGCGGAGTGCTATTAAATTTGAGTGTGCATTTTGGAGAGGGGGGTGCAAAAGCACCCTTTTTGGTTTTTTGCATATAACTCGAAAACGGAGCAAAATTTCGAGATAATTCTGAAAATCTTTCTTGTAGAGAATAAAATTTACCATCGAAATAAATCTTTGAAAAAAACTAACAAAATTATTAGTAAGTTAAATTTTCAAAAAATGCATTGCAAAAAAAAGTGAAAACCGCATTTTTTTTACTTATTTGCTTATAACTCTTTTACCAGCAGAGATAGGCATTGCTACATATAAAATTGCTCCATATAAAAGAAAGATAATTAAATTTCCTGTAAAATTAATTATTCCAAAAACGGTTTGGATTAAAGTCGACCGAGAAATAGTCGTTCAAACTATGCTGATTTTAAGATTTAAAAACTTTATAAAGGACATTTTTGGCTATTTTGATGGACTTGCTAGATTATACACTCGAACTGGTACTATTAGACAGTCATGACCAGTTAAGTCAAAAATAAAAGTCAAAATTAAAATTTTTCGCAGTTTTAGGGCTGCCATCAAATTTTTTCAAAATTTAAAATAATCTAAAATCAACACACTTGCTCTTACAAAGCCGGGTTTTGAACACATGTTAGCTTAAACCTTCTCTAACATGAAAAAAATAGTGCCAGACAAGTTTTACGGTTGAAGTTCCTTGCCAAACGAGCTCAACATTTTCAAAGTAAGAAGGTATTATAAAAAATTACTTTTTTTTATTTCAAATAATTGTCAAACCTTGTTTTGTTTACAAAACAAATTTCATACGATTTCGAAATGGATTTTAAATATAGCGTCGGCTTAGAGTGAAAAGCAGCTAACTCCTATTTTGCATTTTTTACAAAAAATTATTTAAATAAAAATGTTCGCATTATTTGAATGAAACCAAAATTACGTTAGTTATTTTTCAGCACGTTTTTGCTAAATTCGCTGAAATTGAAAATATTTGATAGATTTCTGTATTTTTAAGCAATTTTTGAAGTGGTCTACAATCACAAAAAAAAATGTGGAGTTAGCCGCTTTACACTCTAAGCCGACGATAGGGAAATTGGAGTTTCAGATTCCAGAAGGAGTTTTTGACAAAGTGACACACCCTACTGTGGTGCCCCTGTTAAGTTTCAATTTGACACTAATTACTCGTGGTTGATGGTGGTTGATGTATAGACAAAAAATAAACATAGAAAAAAGTTACGTATACGCCACCGGGACCATAATTACCACATTTTACAACTTTTGCAAAAATCCTGGAATTTATTTTCCTTCAACGTAATATCAGATTGAGAATTATAATCTTTCGACAATAAAAAGGCCATACAGTGCACTTTTTTCAAGCCCATTTCACAAAATAAAATCAAAAATGTGTAGAAATAGTTGATTTTTCTGTTACGGACATGAATTCCTAACTTTAATTTATGTAATTTTGGATGGATAAATGTTTTGTATCATTATAATATGAACTTTGTTTTATTGTGCTCAAATTAATCTTTCATCTTTGATTATTTCAGCTATGAAAATGGTAAAAATTAAAATTTTGCTATCGAATTCATATCAAATGTTTATCTTTTAATACATACTTTAATATACGAGTATGTAGAGTTAAATTAAAAAAAAAATAAAAAACGAAAATAAGAAAATACAAATCGAACTCTGTTCGACAGAAACTTTACTTTTCTAAAGGCTATTTTTCATGCCCTGATTTCAGAACTGAGCTAATAGCTGTTTTTAAGATATCTTAAGTAATTTAAAATCCATATTTTGTTTTAAGTGTTAAATTCTGAAGCCTCTAAAAAATGTCTTCTATTTAATTTAGTGTTTGGTATACGAGTAATTGGGTCTTTTTCGATGAGTGTATTTTAATTTGTTCTTGACAAAGAGTAGAAATTAACTATTAACAAAAAGAATATATGTATCTGTGGTGTTTGGTAGAAACATGATGACTCCATTTTATCTAGATCTAGACTCTAGAGGTGGACCCCCACGAGTCCACGAGAGATTCGACGGGGGTCTACGTTGACATGAAATAAAAATGGGGGTTCCCCAGTTGTAAGTCGGAGTCCACGAAAATGTATCTGGTTTCGAAAGTAAAGCACAAAAATGTAGGCTTGGCCTTATCTGTCAATGAAGGCAGATATTACCTACACCAATCAAAGAAATTAAGGGATCAAAGAAATTCCAAATTTGTCGGTGATTCATCGAATAATGGTCGTATAACGACTTCAAAAAAATAGTTTTGAAGTTTTAAGAACTAAGATTCTAATTTTCAAAATTGTTGGCTAAAAATTTGTGGGAGCTTCTCATGTAGTCCTATCAATAACATTGTAAAAATAATATTGTTAATTTTTAGTTTTTTCTTTGGTCCACGGGCTTGAAAAAAAAAATTTGTTCTGTTAGGCTGGCATGTGGATCAGATAGCCTGTTTATGTAGCATTAATTCCCCTTTTTAAAACCTCCCTTATTTTTTTTAAGAAGTATATTTTAAGAAGATCAGCGACTGTTACTTGTAAAAACTTGCATATCATCGGCTTTCTGTCAAAGCCCCATAAATCTTAAAGTGCCATTTCAATTTATTTCAGATCAAGACTAATCACAGAATTCAAATATCAATATCTCGAAACAATGTTATGGTACCTTTTGGTGCTATCAACCAGTTTAAAAACCTTTTACGATCTAAGAATATCATTTTATTACCTTTTTTCCCTTTTAGATTTGTTTTTTGTGTCTTCTAAGCAATTTTTTTTTTTAAATACACTTACGAGGTTTTGACATCAGAAGGCTGACGATATTCGATATTCAGTGCAACGCCTGTCGAGACTTGCAAAGTGGCGCCCGAAGTTAGGGTTGGAACTGAGCTGCGATGCAGATTTCCATCTTTAGATCTAATTTTCGCATTTTTTGACGAGTTTTGGGAATATGGTAAGAATGTTGCAGCAGGGGGTCTACCAAAACCAGGTTAATTTCTGAAAGTTGTCTACGAGAAAAAAAGTTTGGGAGCTGATCTAGACTCTAGAGCTTTAACCGGTGAACGGATTTCTTTTTTTCAAATATTGAATATCTATGAATGAAAAATTATGTTTCAAATTTTAAGAAAATAGGTTCACCCGTTTTGGCTTTAGGTCTATGTTAAAACGCAAAAGCGCAAATTATAAAATGGAGGCATCATGTTCCTTTCTACCAAACACCACAGATGTGCTGTTGCATGACACTTTTTAGTAGTAAACATTTGACTTAAAATGTTTTCGAAAAGTAACATGTAGGAGAGAAATTTAAACTTACTTACAGCCACTTTATAAGACATAACAAGAATATGGTATTTACCTGTAATTAGACAAAAAGAAAAAATATATTAGCAAATATTTAAAATAACAATTTCAAAAAGATAAAAATTTGATTAAAAATCAATATTGAGAATATGAACATACATACATAAATATAATTTTAACTTAAAGTAAACTTTTTTGCACATTCTTTTTTTTATAGAAATATGTATGTATCTACCCAAAAATAGATTTCTAAAGAAAAAGTTGCTTTTGTATTCTAGCTTTGATGGTTCAATCAAACCGAAATACATCGCAAAAATAAAAAATTAATAAAATGAAAATTAAAATAAATTAAAAAAATTTCATACATACATATATTGTATATATACGTATGTACCTACTTATAAGACACAACATGGGGACAACATCACAAACAAAAAAAATCAGTTAAAATTTTCAAAAAAATCTTTACCTATAGGTATCTTTTTTTTTGGAAATATTTTTTTTCAAAACTGTTTACGGAAATAACTTAATTTAAAATCAAAACTCAAGAATGATTTTCTGGCTTTAAAAAAAAACTTTTTAATACGGCCTTTTGTTTTTTTTTTAATAAGTATGTACAAAGGGTGTTTTTTTAGACGTGTGGTTTTCAATCTGGCAATACTTTTTTCGGAGTTGGTCTTTTTGACAGCTGTCACTTGATTTATGCTCACTCAGTTTGGTTTGCCATTTCATAAAGAATAGACTTACTCCTGAACAACGTTTGCAAATCGTACAAATTTACTACCATAATAATTGTTTGGTTCGCGCATCTCGCGCTGCGTCCAATATTCGGTCGACATAATCGCCGATCGGTTTCGCACCACGTTAGCTCTAGTGGATAATGCGCATCCTCAGAGACGCCTCCGTACAGTGCGCACCGAAGACGCTATTGCTGCTGTGGAGCAGAGTATCGAAGAAGACCCGAATGCATGCATCCGCCATCGCATCGAAATATTGGTGGTCGAAAATTCGTGGTCGAAAATTGGGCCTCTCGGCTGGAATTCATTCGAGTTAGCCGCGGCGGCCACTTGCCCGAAATCATTTCTAAAACATAATGGCAAACCCTTATCTTTATAATACTCGTAAAGCTAAATTCTTGGCCATATAACATTAAATTATATGCGTTTTATTTCTTCTTGAAAACCACACGTCTAAAAAAACACCCTTTTTTTGTTTTCCACTTTTTTGAAAAATTGCCACTTCAGTTAAACAAGAGGAATTAGACCCTCTCTCCTAGACATCTATTTAAGCCTACACTCTTTAGATTTTTATCGCATGTAATACGAATTTACGAATTGCCGTTTGTCCTCCTAGTGTTATATGTTAGCTAAACTTACCCTAACTTTAGTTGTTTTATTATCAAAGGGCACGGTAGTGCAAAGCCAAGTTCGCGGGTCTACACCCTTTTTACAGGAACAAATTCAGGCGATTTTCAACCCCCCTCTAACTTCAGTTTCAATAAAGTCAGAAACTTCAAATTCGCAGTATTTGCTGAGCTGATCAAACACAGGTGGTTCACCAAATTTCAATAAGTAATTCCCGAGATATAGGACTTCAAAAACCGTAACTGACTGACTCACTGACATATCATCAAAATTATGGAGCACTTCCCGACATCGTAGAAGCATGAAATTTCGCACAACGGTAGGCCTTGAGATGGATAAAAAGGAAAAAATCAAAAATCAGCAACTTTGTATTCAGGGGGCGTGGCATCCACCCACTTTCTTAATATTCTTATAAATTATATGGAGCACTTCCGATTCTTGTAGAACAATGAAAACTGGTACGACGGTAGGGCTTAAGAACTTAGAAAGAATAAAATTGAAAAATTGGAATTTTCCATTCAAGGGGTGTGGCATCCACCCACATTCTTAAAAATTCTTATAAATTACCCGGCGCTTTCTACACATGCGAAAAAACCTTCGGTACACGTTGGGGTATGCGGCCGCAGGTTATCCAGTGGATGTACACGGCGATTGTTCGCCCCATACTTACCTATGGTTCTATCGTGTGGTGGAAGGCTGTTGAAAAAGTTAGCTATCTCAAAAACCTGAACAAGGTACAGAGACTAGCCTGTATAATAACGGGGGCACAGAGGTCTACGCCACAAGCAGGGTTGGAAATTATTTTAAATCTTCCAGCCCTAGACGAGCACATTAGATGCACAGCAGCCAAAAGCGCACTTCGACTCAAGGAACTGGGCTCTTGAAAGCACAGCACCTATGGTCATGGGTCTATCTTACAAAGGTATGACACAGTGGTTGGACTTGATGTGACGACGGATTACATACCACCGATAATAGATTTTAACAAACACTTCTCTATTTCAATACCCGAAAGACATGGTTGTGAACCCAACTCACTTATTAGTGAACAGGGTATCCCCTTCTATACTGACGGGTCAAAAATGGAAGAAGGAACAGGAGCTGCGGTGTTCTGTGAAGCCCTTAATATTAGAGAATCATATAAACTCCCAGATGAATGTAGCGTCTTTCAGGCTGAGATTTATGCTATTGAAAAAGCGGCGGAAATGGCGCACAAGAAAAAACTGAGCTCGTCGGAGATCACATTTTTCGTGGACAGCCAAGCCGCTATCAAAGCAATAGCCAGTGAGACTATAAGATCCAAAACAGTGACAAAATGCCGAGGCATACTGAATAAAATTTGCAACACTAACCGAGTCAAACTCTGCTGGGTTCCTGGACATAGCAATATAGAAGGGAATGATATAGCAGATGAACTGGCAAGGAAGGGGTCATTATCAGTAAGAAACAGTAGTAGCCAATTAGATATGGGACTAGACATCCCGATCGGTGTGGTTAAAAAGAAAATAGACCTAATAACGAAAGAGCAAATCAATAAATCTTGGTTGACCAGGAACGACTGCATTATCTCTAGAAGTTTATGGCCGAGAATTAATGAAAAGGAAACTCAGTATATTCTAGCGCTGAGTAAAAAGAATATTAGAATCTTCATAGGTGTACTAACGGGTCATTGCGCCATTGGCACAATGGCCACCAGACTGGGTGTATTCGCACCTGACTTCTGTAGGAGCTGTCAGGATGTAGAAGAAATAGAAACCATTAAACACCTGCTCTGCGATTGTCCAAACCTCCAAACAAATCGCCTCCGTTACTTCGGAAACAGGTTTGTTGGAGAACTGTACGATCTAATGCAGGTCTCAATGGCAAATATGAGGAAATTCATAGAGAGCACAGGCTGGTTTGCAAATGAGCCAGTCTACTTGAATAATTAGTTTAGGAGCATCTCTGCTTTCTTTTCGTAAGGGGATCACAATGGACCAATAGGCCCCCGTGTACGCAACAGCCTTTGCGCTGTGCACGCCCCTCCTAACCTAACCTAACCTAACCTAACCTACCTGGAGCACTTCCGATTGCTGTAGAGGGAGGAAAATTGGTAGATCGGTAGGGCTTGAAGTACTTTAAAAGAAAAAAGGCGAAAATTTGGAATTTTCTATTCAGGGGGCGTGCCATCCACCCACTTTATCAGAAGTGCTATTATTTATATGGAGCACTTTCAGCTGTCGTAGAATTATGGGACTTTATAGGCCGGTAGGGCTTGATTTTCACCTTGCAAAATAAATCTTTGCAGAAAGGAGTGAAATCACAACAAAAACATAATTGTTAAAAAAAGAGCCAAGTTCTTATATGTACAAGAAACCTGTGCGTACAAATTCAGCCAATAGAAGTAATGAGATCTAAAATATATGCCAAGTTTTAAGTTCATGAAGTTTAATACCAATAATCTTAAGTAGAGTAATATCGAAACAATTCCAAATTATGACAGAAATTTGGTATTTAATGATTACTGATTAAAAGTTGGTGGATTTACTTGGCATGTTTTTTCTTGATTACTTACTTAATCACAAATTTAAAATGTTAAAATGTATGAAAACTTGACCAGTGAATAGGCGCCTTTGACAGTTACATTTTGGTCACCTCGTTTTTGAACAAATATGGGCCGATGATTCCTCCCACCCATATAAACCACACCAAACCGTTGTTTTGCCTGGACACGTTTCTTTTTTTGCATGTCACCAGCATTGCGAGATTTATCAAACAAGTTGACGATAACATTGTGATTATGATGAATTATTCTATCGTTTCTTATACGTATACATTGATACCTCTACTCGTATACAAAAAAAAAGAGCACATTATTTGTTGACCTACAATCGCTCTTTCATATCTTTCTCCCAAAAACAACATTTGCAATCGCAATTATCTCCAAACAACAAATTTTGAGTTGTGTCAGTCTTGTAGCTAATAACTGATATGTATTTGTACAAAACAAATAAATATTCAAATATTCGCAGTTCATGGACAATCTTTATTTTATTATTCATTACTCCTACCAAAATATCGATGATAATGAACTTACTGCGAGTTTCAAATTCTTGATATTCTCCTGATACATAAATATACCTCAAATAAAATTGTAATTTTATATTTTATTGTTGTTTTAAAAATTTAAAAAAAGATCACCATATACAAAGACAGATAATAAAGAATAATTATTTTAATTATATTATTCAACCGAATATTGATCCCTAATCGAAAATAAATTTGTTCATTTATGTTTGTGTGTTATCATCATCACGAATAGATTTTTCAATTCATAAATATATAAACAATTTTTTGTAAACAATGCTTTTTTGTATTCTTTTATACTAAATATTCGGAACAAAAATTTACCTTCAAAACGTCCAGGCACTTCCAATATCAACTTATTCAGATAAAAGCAAAATACTGACCTTTGTTTCTTGCAATTAGTTTCTCCGGTTCGAGTGTAAGCAATATAAAACTATATGAAGCAACTGATTGCCAGGTTTTCGTGCACTCATTTGAATTCAGAATAAATATTCTATATGGAAAACTTACTCCTGGCGCCTGAACTCGAACATTGTGCGATCGAACTTGCGCACAGTCAGTGAAACCAATATTTTTAACGACACATTTCATTCATATCATTCATTGTCATAAATCATAACACATAAGATACAAAATGTAAAGACTTAAAAATGTATTCCAAATTTCATCATTGGGAATGTTCGATCCTGCCCTCGAACATCGATACAATAATCGAGACTTTGTTTGGTGAGACTATATTTTTGGTTTAAAGGCTCTGGATACGCTCGAAAATGGTATGAGTACTAGGTTTGAGTTGATTTTACTCATCCCCGGGCTGGCTAGAGTACAACAAAGGAGTTTGATATTTATCGATGTTCGAAGGCGGGGCCATTTGTTTGTTGCACCAGATTCGACTGTTTCGTGTGTTTACTCTAACATTTTGATTTAATTTTAAATTTCAATATTAAAAATAAAGAGAAAATGTCACACATCTTGAGTTAAGGGCTCTGGAAACACTAGGACATGGTGCGTTTGAACATAGTTCGACCAAACTCTGCAGACAGTGAAACCAATCTGAGACCAAACAACCCGAACTTTATTATTTTTACTATGTATACGTCACTACGTTGTTGACGCCCTATGCCCCAATCGGGGTTACAGGACACGATGATACGTCACTCAAATACGTAGTGCACTGTCACATTTATTTATTTTTTTTATTCGGGATGTATGTATGATATTTTGCTTTTTAATTTTCAAAATTTTCAAATTGAAATTCAAAATTAAACTGAAATGTTCGAGTAAACAAACGAAACCAGCCGAGCGACAGATAAATAGCCCCGCCCTCTAACTTCGATAAAAATCAAAACTCTTTTGATTCTGGTGAGACCAAATTTTTGCTTAGTGACACTAAGTGTTTGGTACTCGAAAAAGCTTGCAGACAAGTAAAATCAACTCGAACATGTTCGAGTTCGAGCGTCTCGTTTGAATGCTTCAGAGCAATTACAACAACATGTACATTGTGCATATGAACTCGAATTGGAGCAATTTCAAACGGAAATAGAATTTTATGGAAAAAAGGAACCAAAATCTCGGAGATTATCTCAGATCGCTTTGGAAAAAGGCTACAAAATTAAATGGGAACTACACCAGAATAAAAATTTCCGGTGCAATTCTACTCATTCTTCTTAGCTGAAGGGGAGTAATACAGGGCGTGGCAAGTCATTTGCTTATTTTGTCAAAACCTGTTATGTCTGTGAGGTTCATCTCGCAAGGCATGGGCCTCAACTTCCCATACGTGCCATCGTGTACGGCTTCTGGAGATGATCATATTTCAGATATCTCCAACTCTTTCCCAGTTTTGCTGATTCCTCTCGGACCTATATTCTCCAACTACTTCTATATCGGCTGTCTCTCTGCGAGGGTTTCATTGCATCGCTTGATCCACAAAGCACACGTTACCTATTCTAAGCGTATGCCAATTACACTGTCACTTACATCCTCGTACGATAAATTCAATGGGTTCCTAACCTGTTCTCACATGAAATTCATCATTGGAGATACGGTTGGGATAGAAAATCCTCAAGAATTTTCACAGAATAAACACGTTGAAAATCTCCACTATCAAATCAAGATCTCTTTTCACGAACTTTGCAGCTTTCTTGTGACAGCGGGTGTGACTTTCCAGTCACTGCAGTCTTAAAGAAGCCCGGATTCAACATTGGAATGCAACAGTCTTAGCTTTGATCTTTAAACTTATAGAGTTGTTTCACCATATTCTAGAACAGCATTTCGAACGCAACCTTTGCTTCGATTGATTACATATTTTAAGTTCGGTTTCGCCATCAGTAGAGACAATACTCCCAAGATATTTAAAATTCTCTTCCATCTCTACTGGCTGTCCAGATTTATATAATACTTGGAAATATGAGGAAATTCCAAGGCTGATTCTTTTTGGTTTTGCCGTATTCACCTAGCAAAATGATTTCAGCTTCTCTCTCCAACCTTGTTTTCATTAGATAGAGATCCATGATTCTCTGAGAGATTAAGCATACATCTAGTCCACGTAGTCCAGATGTTCAAGGTGTGATTTTGCAGAGTCCACTCAATCCCTCCATTTCCAGTTGACAAAAGCTGAATGCATCACTTATCAGCAACAGGAACAGTACTGGTAATAGTATACAGCCTTTTGTAGCCCCACTTCTGATCTCAAACTTCTCTGACAACCTTTTTTTATGCAGAACGTGCATTTGGATCCATCATCATTATGTAGCCTTGATAATATAGCAGTCAATTTATCTGGGATGCCCCTCCTACAAGCCAAACAAAATTCTCTACTGACACTGTCGAACGCTTTTTTGAAGTTGATGAACATGAATGTACTCTCCGATGATGATCCGCAAGGTCTTGATGTCGTCCACACAGGAAGATCCAATGCAGAATCCTGTATGTTCGGTGTTGAGTGCGTTGGTCTTTTATTCGCCCCCAGAACGATTCTTGCTATTACATTGGCTACTGCAGCATGCAAATTCCTCTCTAGCTTTCGCACTGCTTAAGTTCTCTTTTCTTTGACAATCATTCTCTTTTTCCTTACTTCAGAAAAACTCCCCGTTTCCGGAATTTGCAGTTTTTTTTGCATTTTTTATGCATTTCTATTCCGGATTTTGTAGTTCACCAAATAGTGGGTGTAACCGACTGTACTGCTAACTTCACTGTGAAGTTAGCAGTGCCTATCCTTTTCTCAGCAACCGGGCTAGCTAGGAATCTGAAATAAGGCTCTTAATTTGCAGTTCAAGAAAAGGAAAAAAACAAATTTTTAAATCCTTACATACAAAAAATTTCATATTGTACTGCTAACTTCACTGTGAATTTAGCGTAATAGTCCTTTTGTCAGCAACGGTGATACTTAGAAATTTGCAGTTAGGCTCCAAATTTGCAGTTTAATTTGCAGTTCAAGAAAAATTAATTTCCAAATTTTGAAGTTCAAATTTGAAAAAAAAAATCGAATAAATTAATTTTTCACTGTTAACGTCATTGTGAAGTTAGCAGTACATTATACCCTTTTCTCAGGAACTGAGCCAGCTAGAAAATTGCAGTTAAGGTCCGTCCAAATTTGCAGTTTTTCATGCACATCACGAAAAAATGCAGTTCAAATTTGTAAGTCCAAATTTGACAAAAAAAAATCGACAAATTCATTTTGCACTGTTAACACCACTGTCAAGTTAGCAGTACATACCCTTTTCTCAGGAACTGGGCTCCGCGAAAATAGGCCCCAGGAAATAAGGCCCCAAAAGAAAAATGATTGTCAAATTTGGACTTCAAAATTTGAACTAAGTTTTTTCTTGAAGTTCATAAAAAACTGCAATTTTGGACCTTAACTGCAATTTTCTAAGTGGCTTTGTTGCTGAGAAAAAGGATATGTACTGCTAACTTCACAGTGACGTTAACAGTGAAAAATGAATTTATTCGATTTTTTGTCAAATTTGGACTTCAAAATTTGAACTTAGGTTTTTCTTTAAGTGCATGAAAAACTGCAAATTTGGACCCTAACTGCAATTTTCTAGCTGGCTCAGTTCCTGAGAAAGGATACCTATGTACTGCTAACTTCACAGTGATGTTAACAGTGCAAAGTGAATTTATCTACTATTTTTATGCCAAATTTGGACTTCAAAATTTGAACTGCATTTTTTCGTGAAGTAAATGAAAACTGCAAATTTGGACCCTAACTGCAATTTTCTATGCCAGTTGCTGAGAAAAGGGTATGTACTGCTAACTTAACAGTGAAAAATTAATTTATTCGATTTTTTCAAATTTTGACTTCAAAATTTGGACATTAATTTTTCTTGAACTGCATATTAAACTGCAAATTTGGAGCCAAACTGCAAATTTCTAAGTATCACCGTTGCTAACACAGTGAAGTTAGCAGTACAGTATGAAATTTTTTGTATGTAAGGATTTAAAAATTTGGTTTTTTCCTTTTCTTGAACTGCAAATTAAACTGAAAATTCAGAGCCTTATTTCAGATTCGGTTAGACCCACTATTTGGTGAACTGCAAAATCCAGTTGTTACATCCCTTAAATTTCAAAATTTTGACTCAACGTTGAGCAACCCAGTCCGAAAATATAAATGGGTTGATAGTCAGGTTGTTGTGTACCAGCGAAGAATCGATGCGCAAGTGAACTGTCTTTCTAGCCAAGTGCCCTGGTCCTGTGACCAATCGGCTGATGAAATAATAGAAGTCATTAAGCGGTCAGCCATGCCACCGAATAGCAAACAAAAATTTTCTGCTGAGTGGTACGACTGGGAATGCATGAAACTCAGAAAAAAATCTTTCGCACTGCTTAAACTTTTTAGGAAAACTAAGTCTGAGTTTTTTAAATCACTCTACTTAGAAACAAACCAAACCTATAAGAAAGTATGTAAAAATAAACAAAAGACTTTCATGAATAATATAGCGACAAGTTTGTCTAATTGTAGGGATTCGAAATCATTTTGGTCTAAAGTAAGATTATTGGGTGGCTGCAAGAATTTTAGAACAACTACAATAAGTGTTGATTTACTCGCGAACCATTTCAAGAATCTTCTTAACCTTTCGACAGGTTCACAAGCTTTCCAATATGCTCTACCTTCGATTTCAGTTTCAGACCTTGATGAGCCTATTACAATAACTGAATTGCAAGCAACTCTTAAAAATATGAAAAATAATAAAGCAGCAGGACTAGATGGAATTCCAGCCGAATTTTATAAAAATTCTTCGCCATCTTTTCTTAATCTGCTTCTTGAATTTTTTAATAAGCTTCTCGAAGAGGAAGCAATTCCCCAGTCATTCCTGAAATCCCAAATCTGCCCAATTTTTAAAAAAGGTGATTCAAATTCGCCAGAAAATTATAGGGGTATCTCGATTCTACCTTGTCTGAGAAAAGTATTCACCCAAATTCTTTATTGCAGGCTTATGAGATGGGTCGAAGAAAACAAAATGCTTAGCATTTTTCAAGCTGGTTTTCGCTCAGGTCTTTCAACTGTGGATCAAATCTTCGCACTCTCCAGTATTGCAAAAAGATTTATTGACAGCAAACAAAAACTGTACGCCTTTTTTGTAGATTTTAGAGCAGCGTTCGATACTGTTAACAGGAATTCATTGCTTTACAAACTCTCAACTCAAGGTTTATCGACAAAATTTTTAAATCTGTACAAACTTCTACTTACAAATACTTGCGCCTGCGTGTCAAATGGTAGCTCCAAGTCCGCCTTTTTTAACACGGATGCCGGTGTTCCACAAGGTTGCCCCCTAAGCCCAATTATGTTCGCTCTGTTTATTGACGATGTTTCCTATGAGTTTCCTGGTGGCGTTAGATTTGGTGGGCTGCTAATCAAGGTACTGCTTTATGCTGACGACCTTGTTGTTTTGTCAGACAACCCCACCACCCTGCAGCTACAAATTAATAAACTCAAAAGATTTTGTGATACATGGGACCTGAAGATTAATACCTCAAAATCAAAAATCATGATATTTGAAAGCACTCGTCGAAGGAGAAACCCTCTAGAGGTATGGTCATTGGACCAGGAACCTATAGAGGTCGTTACTCAATTTAAGTATTTGGGTGTCCAATTTTCAAGCAATCTAGATTTTCGACCCCATATAAAGGAAAAATGCTTGTCAGCGAAAACTGCGATAAATATTATGTGGAACAAAATATTCTGCAACAAATACATAGACATTTCAGCCAAATTTAAAGTTTTTGATGCTACCATAAACTCATGCTTATGTTTTGCCAGTCAAGTTTTTGGATACCAAAATCTTGATGAATTTGAAACTGTCCAACGCTTCTTTTTTAAAAGAATTTTTAAACTTCCAAACTCTACTCCAACATATGCCATACACGTAGAATCAGGTCTTCCCCCGATTTTTTTGAAGAACCTTAAATCTAATGCTGACTATATAGTTAAGGTCATGCAGAGATCAAATGAAAATCGCCAAAAGCAAATAATGGATTTTGCATTACGAAGACAATTATCTCCGTTCAAAGAGTGGAATGATATAGGAAACTTACATGGATTTAATCTAAATCTTAATGCAATACCCCTGGAAAACTGGCAAGGTAGGTTCTATGATTGCATTGCGTTGGTAGATGACTCCCTCTATCTCAAATTCTTAAATAGGGCTCAAACTTCCCAGAGCAGATTGATCTATAGGGAACTCAATCACACTCTTTTTTTTTTAAATTATTTTAATAGTACTTTTTCTGTGCATCAAATTAGTACTTTGTTTAAAGCGAGAACTGAGATGTTAGATCTTAATTACAAACCACACAGAAATAATAATTCCAGATGTAACCTCTGTAACCTTAATGAAGCCGAGGATGTCAACCACTTTTTAGCCGTCTGTCCAATTCTACAAGAACTTCGAAGACTTTATTTTTCAAAGAGCTTTCTCACACAGCAAGAAGCGAAACAAATTTTAAACGGGGAGTGGGGCTGGAATGACCTTTACGGTTTTATTAATCATGCCTTTGGTTACCGCAACAGTTTTATAGAGTAGATTTGAAATAAAAAATGATTATAAATGTTTCTTTTTAAATACCTAATACAAAGAAGAAAAAAGTTTGTATATTTATCTTATATTTAACTATTTTGTTACTTACATATATATTATATTTGAACTATAAACTAAAACTTTCTATTGTAATACTCGTTATTGTCAATTTTCAGGCAGACGGCAAATAAATTTGCCATGCTAATGTTCTAGTATGTATTTTTTAATGTATTAAATCACGAGTCATTATAAAGGATTTATAATAATAATAATAATAATAATAATAACTGCAAAATCCGGAGTAGAAATGCATACAAAATGCAAAAAAAAACTGCAAATTCCTGCCATGGTCCCATTGGTCTAGCTCAAAAATGTTATGCGAACTTCACACACGTTCGAAAATAGAGCACTTACACTTCTTGGTTAGAAACAGTACCCCTGAAAATTTTTTTTGTTTTTAGGTGACAGACATTGAAAAACGATGGCCTGAACTTACACGTGATAGCTTATTATGACACCACGGGGAACTACATTTTATTCTCGATGATACAGTTTTAAGGCTTCAATCTAAGCTCAAATTTAGAAATACAAATTGCTTTGTTTTTATCAATATTAATTTGTGTTTATTTTTCATTTACATTCCATTTCTGCTGGAATAACTAACTAATCGTCGTAATGGAAAAAATTGTGTTTAAAGTTCAAGTTCTTCTACAAACTTTTTTACAATACAAAAGTAAATATTTATTTCTGTATAAAAATACAATAAGGATATGCTTAAAAAAAAAAATATCTCATTTGCTAACAAATACAAATAATTAAACAATTGCTAAATAATTGCAAGAAAACAAATCTTTATTCAGAATCACATGAAATGCAAATGCCATAACGTCGTACCTATAGAAACTACGATTTTATGTGATGTAATCACAATAATAAGTTGAATAATTCATCTTTCCATAATTAAATCAAATGCGTTCCTATAATTTGGCATTTGATATGCAAAATTAGAAAGTGCAATTTTAAACAAAAACAAAAAGTAACTACCGCATTTCTGCGGTGCGCACATCGCACAATTTAATATAACCAAACACTGTTTCCATAGCTACTATATAGCATCCTAATGCTACACACTTCAACTTTCACTCGAAATCGAAAATAGGTAATTGAAAATTGTTTGCTATAAACTCAAAATACGTAGTATATTGGCAATGGCAATTATTATAAATATGGCAGAGATGTAGAAATACAAAAAAAAAAATACACGACTTGGTCGCATGCAGCTGCTTTTGTAAGAGATTGCAATAGTATTTTAATATTCATAAAACTGTTTCATCAGATATTATGCAGAAGTGTAGTATAGTTTTTGAATTTCGAATAAAGTTACTAAGGGTATTTATGCAACAGCGTAAAGTCGTCGTAAACGTAGTAAAGTTGTAAACTGCGTAAATCTGTCATATTTCACATACAAATTGCGACAGAATTACGAAGTTTAAAGCTTTACTGCGTTTACGATTACTTTACACTGTTGCATGAATACCCTTATTAATTTCTTTTTTTCATTAATAAGTGAAAAAGTGTAATGTCATGTGTCATGACGGGTTATTTCAAGCATTTTCGGTGATGTGAACTGGATATTAAGATCGCATGATTTTTCGTCGTCGTATTTTCTTTTGTGGGACAATGCAAAAGATCGTGTTTATGCAAACAATCAACAGATTGTTGACACTCAGAGCTATTGTCGAGTTACTGCCGAATTTTTGTCCGATATTTGTTTAAAATTACCTTGTCAGATTCGTGTTCTGCAAAAACTCTTGTGGTTGCCATTTTTTAATGTTTTATTCCATTTATAATGGCAAGATAAGAAAGGATTTAAAAAGAGTTACCGATGCACATTGATTTTGAAGTTCTTAATATCAAATTGGGAGTTAGAAATGGAGCTAGATAGACCATTTTACATTCGTGTAGTGCAGCTCAAGAAATAATCTACTTTTGTAGTTCGTCCAAATTTGGGCTCAAACAGAGAGAATCTATTAATTTCTTTATATTCATAACATACGAGTATCATTTTTAATGTACAACCCATCCAATAGACACAAGTGAGCTACAGAGCTCCTGCCCAATTATAAGAATTATAATAGAGCTTTGGGTGGATGGAGGCTTTATAGATATTACAGGAAAGACAAAACTTTGTGCAGCGACGCATAAAACCTGAACACGTAGCATTAGAAGTGTTTTGTTTCAGACAGGAGATCGTTGAGAAAAAGAATCGGATACAAAGGCGAGCCCTGAGGTACACCATCATTTATGTTATTAGTTTCGCACTAGGAAACGTCCAATACAGCTTGAAATGAATTGCTAATCCAAAAATGAAGATATTCATAGAAACAAAAATGCAAAAATTTTTGAGCTTTAATTACATATCTAACATTATACACCTCATTTTTTAAAATAAAAGAAAAATGCCAAAGTTATGGGCGTTTGACGAATACAATTTAGTTATTTTCCAGGAAAAGTATTTATTTTTTTTGGTCAGAATAGAAGACTCATTTTACAGACAATCAAGAGCAGTGCAAAATATATTCTATACATCGTCAACAAAATTCACAAATAAGCGAAAAACCTTAAAAAACGTCATTTCATCCCCACCATATATGAGGCATAGGTGACCTTTGATCCGCTGTAACTTTGAGATTAATAAACACACACAGCTGTTAAATGGCTCATTTTTTAGATAATTAATCGTCTAAAATCTGTCCTTTGGTAATTTTTTTGAAAAACACAATTTCAACGAGTTATTAAACAAAAACAAAATCAACCTTGTTTTCAAGATGGCGGCCATTTCCTTTCATCTACCACCCCAAAAACTTGATTTTACAATAAGGAGTTGTACTTAAACATAAATCACAAAACAAAATTTCCCCAGCGATAAGCAAAAATTTTATAAATTTTTTGGACTAAGCTCACTGCACCATGAAGTTCTTGAACGTTTTTCTCTGAAATTATTGGTTTTACGAAAAAAAGTATGTTAATATTTTTTGTGTAGAATAACATCAGCTTTAATTTTTACCAGGTAATTGCGGCCTTTACTCCAAAATGCGTTTCGCCCAGGCATGGTGGTGGGCTCATCAGTCAGGCTCACCACCATGCCTGGGCGAAACGCATTTTGGAGTAAAGGCCGCAATTACGTTTTAAAATTGAATTTTATTCATAAACTCCACAAAAATTAAGTAATAAATGGATTAATTGTTTATAGTCTTTGGCTATGAATAATTTTTCTATTTATTTTCTTAAAAACTTCGATTTATTTTAATTTTTACCTTTACATTTTTTCAATAAAACCGATAGTTTAGGAGCAATTCCCAAAAACTGAGCGTCAACCCCTTTCACCCCCCCTAAAAAATTTAGCCCCGGGCCAAATTTAGGGTACTTTTCAGGAAATGCTTAAAGCGTCATAATAAGCCACTCCACCAAAAATCAGCTTTGTCGCAATTTTTTCGAAGTGAAAGTCTAATTTTCCTGGGCTACCAGTGAACCCACCAAATTTTAAGCAGTTACCATTAAATACCAAATTTCTGTCATAACTTGGAGTTGTTTCGATGTTACTCTACTTAAAATATTTGATATTAAGCTTTGTGAACTTAAAACTTGGCATATATTTTAGATCTTATTACTTTTTCTGGCTGACTTTTTACGGATAGGTTTTTAACATTTATGTTGTTGTTGTGATTCAACTTTGACGAAATTACTCTTAATAAAAATTCTCATACCCATTACTAAGATATTATGTTACACATTAAAAATTCTAATAACCCATTAATCATTTTAATTTGTAACTAAAAAATGTATTACACATAGAAAGGAAAGTTGAACTTTGTAAATGAAGTTAAAAATTTAACTTATTACATATTAACAACTCTATAATCCTATGCCGATGTTCAAAGGGTAGACATGTGCATTCAAGAGGACACAAGCGTCCACAAGCTTTGTTTCAAAGCGAACCTCTGTCTATCAACTCCTACTCTCACCTCCCCGCGGTGAACATCGGGTGCCTAGTACCTTTAACTGAAGATGGGGTTCCAATCCCTGTGGACGGTTTTAGGGGGCAGCAAACGAGAGAGGGGGGGAGGAGTGTTCCCACTAAGGCACTTCTCTTTCATCCAGGCGGCAGCGGAAGAATTCTCAAGATGGAATCAACGGTGGCGTCTACAGTTCCAGTTAGGCTGAACTACTTAGTGAACACCTTATACGGGCTACTACGACATATTCGGAGCTCAGGCCTATAAGGAGCGGTTAATCCGGCTCCCCGCCCTTAGAGTTATATATATAGGGTCTGGTCCTCCAGGTTGGGGGTCGTGCCGTCGGGGTGACTTCCCGGCCACGTAAAGCTATTTTAGTTGCGAAGCATCAACAAGCCTCGGATACGGACGGATTTACTGTTGACGAACCTAGCAAACGAAATAAGGACAACGAACTTCGGATCTGCACGTGGAATGTTCTGTCTCTCTATAGACCACGTGCAGCCGAACATTTAGCGGAGGCCCTAGACTGCTACAAAGCAGACATCACCGCCATCCAAGAAGTGCGATGGGATGGGCCGGGCAAAAGAAAACTGAAAGACTGCGATGTATACTACGGTGACTGTTACCGACCACAAGGGCAGCGTCTTTTTGGATGTGGATTTGTTGTTAGAGGCAGACTGAGGCAAGAGGTCTTGAGTTTCAATTATGTGAACGAGCGCCTCACGACAATTCGCATCAAGGCTAAATTCGCCAACATCAGCCTGATATGCGCGCATGCCCCCACAGAGGAGAAAGATGACGACACCAAGGACGAGTTCTACGAGCTCCTGGACAAGACATATGAGCAATGCCCTAGCTATGACATTAAAATTGTCTTGGGTGATTTTAATGCCAAACTAGGAAGAGAAGACGTCTTTGGTGGCACAATCGGAAGATACAGCCTGCACGACACCACCTCCGATAACGGACTCAGGCTAATCGACTTTGCTGCGGGGCGAAACGTTGTGGTAGCTAGTACGCAGTTCCCGCATCTCGATATTCATAAGGGGACATGGCGAATTCCTGGTCAATCAACCGCCAACCAAATTGACCACATTGCGATCGACGCAAGGCACTCCTCCAGTATCAAGGATGTCCGAACGTTCCGAGGAGCCAACGTTGTATCGGACCACTACCTCGTTGTAGCAAAGGTAATGCTACGGATATCCAGACCAAAGCCAAAACAGGGAAATACTGTCAGGAAGTTCAACGTCGGACGGCTACAGTCGCAAGAAATCGCCAGGTCCTTTTCCGATCGAGTCTCTCGCGCCCTCTTAACTAGTCCTTTGCCGCCAACTGCAAACATCGAGAACCAGTGGAAAAACTGCCAGGAAGCCATCAGAGATGCCGCCTCTGACGTGCTGGGCTTCGCACGACCACCACAGCGAAACCCCTGGTTCGACGAGGAATGCCGGCAAGAACATGCAGCCAAACAACAGGCATACAAAGCGGCGCTGCATAGAAGGACCAGAGCTGCTCGCGAGCTCTACGAGCAGAAGAGGAAAGAGGAACACAAGCTTCTCAGAAAGAAAAAGAAAGAGCATGAGAAGCGCGCGATCGAGGAATTAGAGGGATGCCACTGCAGGAATGAAGTTCGGAAGTTTTACCAAAAAGTAAAAAGAACCTCCCAAGGTTACAAACCCCGAACCGAAGCCTGCAAGGACGATCAGGGGAACATCGTGGTGGAAACGCAGTCGGTGCTGAGGATATGGAAAAATCATTTCTGCAAATTGTATAACGGCGATGACGAACCGAATTCCGCTACCATGCAAATTGCACCATTCAACCTGGACGACGTAGGCCAACAATTCCGTCCACCCGATCTTGACGAAGTGAGGATAGCCATATCTAAACTTAAGTCCAATAAAGCTGCTGGAGCTGATGGCCTTGCGGCTGAGCTATTCAAAGCGGCTGGCGATGAATTGGTTAGGAGTATGCACCAGCTCATCTGTAAAATATGGTCGGAAGAAAGCATGCCCGATGAATGGAACCTCAGTATTGTTTGCCCGATCCTCAAGAAAGGCGATCCTCTGGACTGCACCAACTACAGAGGCATCAGTCTTCTTCATATCGCCTACAAGATCTTCTCTGCCGTACTTTGTGAACGCCTGAAGCCATTCGTCAACAACCTGATAGGTCCATATCAGTGTGGCTTTAGGCCAGGGAAGTCCACCATCGACCAAATATTCGCACTACGGCAGATCTTGGAGAAAACCCAGGAGTTCCAAATCGATACCCACCACCTTTTTATCGATTTCAAGGCCGCGTATGACAGCATCTATAGAGACGAGCTATATAGAGCAATGTCTAGTTTTGGCATCCCTGCCAAACTCGTCCGTTTGTGCAGGATGACGATGGAGAATGCACGCTGCTCCATCAGAGTCGGCAAAGACCTCACCGACACCTTTGATGTCAAAAAAGGTTTTAGGCAAGGCGACGCGCTGTCATGCGACTTCTTCAACATCGTTCTTGAAAGAATAGTGCAAAACTCTCACGTCAACACCAGAGGCACAATCTTTCAAAAGTCAAAACGACACCAGCGCTGAGATCAAACGAAGAATTACTCTTGCCAATCGCTGTTTCTTTGGGCTAAGAAGGCAATTGAGAAGCAAAGCCCTCTCTCGAGCAACTAAACTGTCCCTGTATAAGACGCTTATCATCCCGGTCCTGATGTATGGTGCAGAGGCATGGACACTGCTAACAGTGGATGAGAACGCGTTAGGCTGTTTTGAGAGGAAAATTCTCCGGGTGATTTTTGGTCCCGTCTGCATAGATGGGGAATGGAGAAGAAGATACAACAACGAACTGTATGGGCTGTACAGCGACACCGACCTAGCCACAAAAGTGAAAAGCCAACGACTGAGATGGCTGGGTCATCTAGAGCGAATGGACACCAATGCTCCGGCCCGGAAAGTCTTTGAATCCAACCCCGTGGGACAACGCAGTAGAGGTGGACAGCGTAAAAGGTGGCGCACGCAAGTGGAAGAGGACCTCAACCAACTTGGCGTGCGAAACTGGAGACAGCTAGCTAGAAACCGAGCCGGCTGGAAGAAGCTTGTTGGTTGAGGCCCTGGTCCACCCCGGACTGTAGCGCCACCTTAAGTAAGTAAGTATAATCCTATGCCAGTAATATTTGTTTCCTACAAGGTATTTAAATAGGAATATAGGATCTGTAATTCCAATTTTCACTTTGTCAAGCTTTGACCAGCTGGAGCCGGATATCAACAAGCCTTATCGTGACGTGTAGGTCCATTAGTGGTGAATTGGCAGTACTGAGCACAAATTATCTGTCAGCTGTCATATGTATGCTAGGTTTCCACTTTGTTATTTACCAACTGACAGTCAAGCACTACTGGTCAAAGACACACAACAAATTTGAAAGATAAGTGAAAATAACTCAAACGAAATGTCACTTTGTCTTTGGCTGACATTGAAAATTTTTTAGCAAATACTTTTAATCCTTTTTCAATGAAAAACACTAATTTGACAGCAAATTAAATAAAATTTGAATGTGAGTGTGAATATTTGACCGATTTTGTTATCAAAAGTGAAGAAAAAAAATCACAAGAATTTGACTGTAGAATGAATAACATAAGCTATCTTCCCTCCATTTGAGAGGATGATAATGTTCCTGACAATAAAATCATAAAAAGAGTCAGAAAGTCAACTCTATATTGGACAATGGAAATGAATCAAAATCGCTGATACAAAAGGTACAGAAATTCGAATCAAATCGTGATCTATCAAACTGCGTCTATAGAGTTTTTTAAAAAATAGCAATATATCACTCTCTCGCTCATTTACAAACGTCAAAAACAGCATTGCTGAGAATTACAATTGTCACATCGAGATTTGTGGTGAATTTCTTTTTTGGTTTTGCACTTTTGCATTATTTGACACTTCCCCACATGTTAAGCTAGAACTATAATTCTCGGAGGGGCACTTAAGTGATCGAAAGAAAACAAGCGAATACACGAAAAGTATATGACGCGGCTATAATTGTGGAGTATGAGTGTGTTTCCCTTTTGACTATACGAAAACTACTTTTCGTTGGTTAATGTTCCTTTACTTTGAATTTTTAGTCCAAAGTTGTGTCAAAGTTCATAAAAAAAATTTTTTGACACAAGTTTGGACTAAAAATCACAGAAACCCAAAGTAAAGGATCAGTCCTATTATTTCCTTAAACTCTTAAATATGTAGATAAAGATGGTTTTAATTTTATTTTACATATTTACTTAACGGTTTTTTTCTAGAAAATTAATAGTTTAGTTTAGTTTAGTGCGCTGTTGAGTCGTTTAGTGGAAGATTCGCCCGGATTACGAAAACTACAATGTCGAAAATGTTTTCTTTTTGTAATGTCTATGTTCCTGCCAAAACGCACTCACCCCAATATACGGTCGTCCTTTCCAAAAGCTGCACATTCACCACAATAATTATGCTTTGGAAATAAAACCTCAAGTTCGATTTTTTGTACGACTAAGTTATATGGCTTTAAGATTAAATTTCCAAGTATTTGCAAATAAAATATAAAAGTTAAGAAATTAGATTTCTCATATACATTAATGCCATAAAACTTAATTGAGTGAAGATACACTTTTCAGTCCCTTAATTGTGTCGGTTTCGCTATAATTAATTCAGTTTGCTGTTTGCTGGGCTGTGCGTATGTATGTATATACCTACGAGTATGTAGTATGTTTGTTGAAGATGTTTCGAAATTTTCTTTTGGTACGTTTGCCAATGCTTAATGGCGACGATGATCAGAGACGTTGATAGTGATTTATGTTCCAACATATATCGGAGGCGTATAAAAATTCCACCCGTTCGCTCTAAACTGCGCAGTTTTTTTTTAATTTTTTTTGTTTTTGTTGTTTAGTTTGTTGTGTGTTTAAATTTTTGTTTGTTTGTCAAAAATATTCAAACAAACTCGAGTTGTTATTGAATATTGGAATGAAGGAAATAAAATTAAAATGTTAACCACGACCATAACGGATTTGTTTTATTACCATGTTTGAAGGTTTTTCTCTTTTGATTTAGAAATAGAAAGAATTATTCAAATCGTCATCGTCGTCGTCAGTTAACTTCAAGATTTATGCGCAGTGGAAAATACTGCGAAAGTTGAATTGACTCGTGTAAAGAAAACAAAAAGCAGCAAACAGATTGCGATGAGAATGTTTAATTAAATTTTGTTTTTGTTTTGTTGAAATCCGTTCAGGGATCCATCTTGTATAGACAGTGTGGCAAGCTGGCAAGGCATCAGGCAAGCAAAATGCAATCTACGTAGCACGATCCCCATTACTTAGTGCGATGTTGTCGTCGTACGTCGCCGTCGCTCGTCGTTGGATCGTTGTTGTTATTTTTAGGTTTTTTAGTTTTATTTTTGTAAAAATTCACTCTTTATCTCTCCGTTTTGGGTTTTGTCCTGGTGATGGCTTGGCCTGTTTTTGGTTTTTCTTTTTTTTGTTTGTATTTTGTAACTCTGCATTGCTCATTTGTATTTATTTTTCCTTCTTTCATGTTTTGTTGTTATATCTTTTCTCTTTTTTTTTTTATTTATTTTTGTTGTTTTTATTTTGATTCAGGTTATCAATACAAGGTCGGTCGGGTAAAGGTAGTAGGTAGTAGGGTATGTACTAGTATAGCATGTTCGATGAACTACAACAAAAGTTTTATGGTTTTTTTTTTCGAAATATTGGCCGACCGACAACGGACGATGTGGTGCAGCAAGAAAGCATGCGGGGATCGGTCTTATCAGCCAGCAGGCAGAATTATAAATTGGAATTGGTAAACTCGTACGAAATAAAATTACAAAAAAAAACTAGTTTGTTTATGCCTTTCCTTTTCGAGACCTTGTTGATTTTATTTGAAAACATCTACATACATTCATACGGTGTGCGGATCAATGTACTTTATGTAAGTGTAGTTGAATGTTTACTCTTGAGCTACCACCACCACAACAATCACAACCACAAGCAATCGACCCAAAGAGAGACAAAAGCATTGCGAGTCGCGATTTAATTTTAGTTAGCAAGTTTATTTCAAAAACAGAATTCTGTTTTATTTTTGATTTTTTTTTTTGTCAAAGAGAATTTTATCGGAATAAGAATGTTCATGTGATAACCTAATGCTTTTTGGTTATTGCTTCACAATGATTAAAAGATGTAGCTTCTTATAGGCGGAAAGTTTAAATATATTTGTGTTGTTTTCATACCTTAACGGAATAAAGCCTTAAAAGTACCCCAGGAGGAAGGCAAAGTGGCAGGTGCAAAATTTAAAGTTCATGCGATCTTTTCTGATTTAAATTAGCTTATTATTCTTCATTTACCTCAACCAACTTGGCGTGCGAAACTGGATACAGCTAGCTAGAAACCGAGCCCGCTGGAAGAAGCTTGTTGCTGTTGGTTGAGGCCCTGGTCCACCCCGGACTGTAGCGCCACCTTAAGTAAGTAAGTAAGTATTATTCTTCATTTTCGCATATCCAGAAAGGTAACTGAGTATGTATCATCAAGGTACTGATCAAAACATAAGACCCTGTCAGACGATTAAACAAACATTTTTAGTTTGAAATTTTTTTGACGTTGGGTTCTTATTTTTTTTGTCTACCGTCCGGCATTTGTGCGATTAGCTTTATACTTTATTTACACGATGACAGTTTAATGACAAAAATAATGAATTTATCCATTCGTTTGTTGTTGTTTTTGTCATTATACTGCCAGTTTTTCAATCGTGTGAATTCAGCATAATCACAGACGATTCCCAGATCTAAGAATTGGAAAATGGCGTCAAATGTCATTGTGCTTTGACATAATTGTGAAGGAATCACCAATTTATAGCCAGATGTTTTGCAAGCAACAATTTCAAATGCCAAAAAGCGAGCACAAATATGTATGCATCAACCACAATCATTTGACCAATATCATTTTTTCTGTTTAATGTCATTAATTTTACACCTTCAATTTAACTTTCCGTGAAAACTAAGTCCTATTTTTTTCATTTCTAATGCTACATATCCACCTAACGCTAATCTGAGATTTAATAAGATTAACCTCAAATCTCCTTCAAATCTTGGAGACTTACCTAATTTATTTCGTAAATCTTCAAGATTAGAAATTCATCTTGTTAAATTTTCCTAGGACAAATACATAGTTTTACAAATCGAACTAACCTATTCTTACATGGTGCTGAACGATTCGTTCGAGACTCGCATTCAGTTCTTCATTGTTTGAAACGAATCAAACATTCTGTCTCATTCGCACTTCATAAGAAAAATTGAAACGTCATTTGCATTTTTGAAGGTGCTGTCAAATTTAATCTTTTTTAAATCTTTTTGTGCGGTGGAAACACCAAAAAGATTTATTTTATCAATCTGAGATAAACCTTTGGTGGAAACATAGCATAACACAATGGCAGGCAATTAACATTGTGACTTTTGCCCCACCTTGAAGATTATAATAGGTCTGATCCTTTACTTTGAATTGAATGTCTGTGATTTTTAGTCCAAACTTCTATCAACATTTTTTTTTGTTCGAACTTTAACAGAACTTTGGACTGAAATGCGCAGAAATGCACAGAAAATCACAGACATTCAAAGGAAAGGAATAAATCTAATGGGCATATTAGTTATGCTTTTTTTTCAATTCAAAATAATAGTTGTGTTTTTTCGTAGGTCAAAATAATATTGTCGGAAAAAACGACAGCAAAACAAAGCAATTTACATGTCAAATACAACAATCACTATGAGCTAGCTATGCCCAGATAGTTAAGTGGATTTAGCTTTTGTCCTGATAAAAATGGTATTGCCAAACTAACATTGTCGTTGTGTTATCGATAATTTACATAGAAATGTCAAATGTTTGTTGGTAAGATACAAGATGGCAGACCATTTACTTGAAGGAGATGGGAACTGTCCCACGTCAAACACAGAAATTATCAATTGAAGGAGTCAAACCTTCGTTTCACCCTCCAAAACCCATTTGTTTATATAAGCCACGTTTTTTTTTTTCATTTTCATATGGAGTTTAGCGAAAAAATGACATCGGGGCATTTCAACATTTATTTGCCTTTTGCTTTAGTCTGCCATTTTGTTTTGAATTATCATAGATACAAATTGCAACAGCAACCACCGCTCCTATAGGACCTGTGCTGAATGACGAGTTAAATCTATGTGTGCGTTTTTCACTGTTTGTCACTAATATCAACATACTTTCAACATCTAATCAATCCAGCTGATCGTTTCAGCTTGTAGGCAAATCAAAATAACAGCCAAGGCGTGCCATTTTTAAATGTTAATCTCTGGTCAAATATCACAGCTATTAACTAGTGGGAACTACTTACTTACTTTTCTGAGGCCACTCGAGCCAGTACTGGCTAGCCAGTCACAATACACTCAATACAGCAACCAACTTGCTTTTTTCGTAGCCAGCGAGGAATCAGTAAGTTGACAGTTGAAGTATGTAGCCAACTGGCAAATCAGTACTCGCTCGTGTGGCCTCAGGGTAAGTTTGGCCGGCAGTGGGAACTATCAGAAGAAACTTTTGCAGTGCGAAAATAAAAGGCGGTCTCTTATCTTTTGCAAAGTTTGTGCTTAATCTTGTCACTTGTTTTAAAACAATTTGACTAAAATTCTCCAGCAAGAATCTCATATTCTGACTTGACAAATCCGACAAAATAGTTACTTTGACGTTTGAGAATAACCGAGAGAGCTATGAATATATTGGTATTGGGTTAAGAGCTCTGTTGCACAGTTTTGTTCGTACTATATGGAAACAACAAGGGCTTTGTAGGGGCACAACACGGAGATGTGTTTGAAAAAAAAAGGAAATCACTAAATGATTTAACCTTCTTGTTTCGACGAGTTTCTCTTAAGGCTATCTCAAACCAACGCGAAACACTCAGAACGTTAATAAAAAACTTACGCCTGTCAAAAATAATTTATGTCGTTTTAGTCTGGATATTCGCAGAATTTTATTTGCGCTTTAATGTATTCCCTCTACATGTTTGAATAAGTCGCTTTGCTAAATGGCGGCATTTGGTTGTAATTTGGCAGTATGATTTCACTGACGCGATGAATCCGATGTACCGACAGCGTTCAACGAATGACGGTCAAAACGTTGAAACAGAGAAAGTTTCACTGTAGTTCCGAATGCTTTGTGTTGAGAAGTCACGACGGTTAAGGCTAGGATCGCACTTGCAAATTTTCTGTTTGTGACAAAAGAAATCGATTGCGACCCAGTGTGATTTCTTATTCTTGGTATCATGTGCATTCATTCACATTTAAACTCAAGTGTTCTATTTTTTGCGACTGAAAGATTGTGCGACAGAAAATCGCAAGTGCGTTCTAGCCTTAAAATGAATGAAAAGCACTTACATGTTTGTACACACACTTGCGATTTTAAATAGTGCGACTGAAAAATCGGAGCCCTAACTAGAAAAAGTCTGCACAAATATGCGACTAAAAATTGGCAGCCAATGAATGAACCCAATTCTATTTTTTTAGCTCTTTTTCTATCGCAAAATTTAATAGATCAAATGAAATTAAATGAGCCTGCACACACTTTCAGCACGTTGCATTTATTTGCGACTCTATAATTGCAATGACAGAAAATTTCAAGGTCATTCCCAGGGTAATGGTCAGCAATTAATTGCTGCGATTGCTTTTAACGATGTGCATGCAGCGTGCACCCACATTAAACCTCTATGTTGTATTTTGTGCGATCAAAGAATCGCGCGTCAAGTGAGCGCATGGCAATAATTTCTTGCTTTACCGATCTGAAAATCCAAAGTGTGGTCCTAGCCTTAAGCTTAGGCTAGGATCACTTGCGATTTTCTGTCGTCGCGACTAAAAAAAAATTTATTGCAAACCGGTATGATTTCTTGGTGTCATGTGCGTTCATTCATATTTAAACTCATTTGTTCTATTTTTCGCGACTAAATAATCGCGCGACAGAAAATCGCAAGTGGGTTCCCAGCCTTAGAAGGCTTTTACGATTTTCTGTACTTGCGTTTGCAAAGAAGTAGCAACCCAGTATGATTTATTGATGTCATTTGCGTTCATTAAGATTAATATTGTTTTCGATTGAATTTTCGGACTATTCGTATCCTTTTTTGTTTTTAATTCCAATCTTATCACAAAATCTACACATTCTACCAACAAATGTCACCATTTTACAAAATGGCTTCGTTAACAAAATAAATAAATAAACAAAAAAATTCTGTTCAAAACCAGACAATAGTGTATGCTTATTCGCAGTTCTTTTTTCACCAAACAAAGCACAATGACAACAACGAATTAAAAACGTACGCGTGAGACCAGATTTTTGTTATTTTTTTTTTTTACATTTTCACTGTATCTACATTAACATTATAAATTTATAAGATATACATTTTTACATGAGGCAATTTGGTGCGACCAATTTCTATCCTTTATTTTTGTCTTTTAGTTTTTTTAAACAAATTACGCTAAAAATTGTTTCAATTTACTGTAAATTACATGGCATGGAGGCAATTATTTTTAAATTGAAACTGAGGCCGTTTAAGTTTGACGCATCATCGGTTTAAGGTGCGTGCAGAAACAAAAAAACGTCCATTGAAAGTTAATTTTGTATAGCTGTAGATTGCAGAAAATAAAAATAAATTCTACGGAAAATTTAATGTTTGCAGTTCACTCAATGGTTTAGTGTTTTTTTTTTTATTATAATACGCACTGCTTAACTTGAATAAAATGAAAATCCTATAAGGAAATATTGCAAATACAGGTAATTTGTATGCAGAATTGGCTTTTGAATTTACTTAAGCCTCAAAAAAGGAAACAACGAAGGTGATTCTCATGATCAATCTGATTTTTTTTTTTTTTTTTGTGATAATTTATGTAAGTAGCCATAGACCAAAGCATGTTTTTCTTATAATGAACGCATTCAAGGAGCTATGATTATTAATATTGCTTAGTGTGAGCGTTTGTTAAGTAGATACAATCAAGAAGGCTATTAAAAAAATAATTTCCAAATTCGATACGAAAAAATCTTATTTCCCTTACAAATTCACATTTTGAAATGAAATAATTTCAACCTCATTTGCATGAAATTGGGTTGGAAATTAAGTCAAAACTTAACGAACACACCCAATTTGATACAGTTTGAAGTGCTCTGAAAAGGTTTCGTTCGAAAATGTCAAACCTCAATGGAAGTAGTAAGAAAAAAACAACAAAAAGCCATTAACAGCCAGTTGAAATTCAAGAATGAAATGAGCTCTCAAATGAAATTACTAAATTACAAATGAAAACACTTTTTCTGTGATTTCCGAAACTACTTCATTTCGGCTCCGTGAAAACGGTTGCTCGGAGTGTGTTTTGCTTCTCGATTTCATTTGGGGAGCCAGTTGAAATTCAAAAATGAAATGAGCTGTCAAATGAAATTACTAAATTACAAATGAAAACACTTTTTCTGTGATTTCCGAAACTACTCCATTCGGCTCCGTGAAAACTGTTGCTCGGAGTGTGTTTTGCTTCTCGATTTCATTTGGGGAGTCCACTCTGAACGCGCCCAAAAATATGTGGTGTTTTTCACCTGTCAAAGAGGTGAATGCTTGAAGCAACCACTTTTTTAAATGGCGGCGTTTGAGAGTGGCCGCATTCATCAAACAATCTGAAAATTCCATAAATTTAAAAAGTCTAGATGACCAACATAGGTCCTTTTCTATAGAGAAAATGTGAAGCTTTGCCACCATTTTGTTGGAGGCAAAAACCCAACACTAGAATGTTTCAGTGTTTTCTTGAAATAACCGCTTTTATCTTGGAATATAAAAAAGATTAGAAAATGATTTTGTATCAAATAAAAGGTATTTTTGCCATCTCTTAAACATTTAAACATAAGAAAAATAATAGGTGTGTTTCTTTCCTTGCCCGAATGGGCTTGGACGAAAAAAACGACGTCGGGGCTAAGCAATTTACATGTTAAAAGCAACAAACACTAAGCCCATTTGGGCTTAGCTAAGCCCAGAGAGTTTTCGAGGCTTAAATTTAGCCCACATAAAAACTGTTACCGGCACGAATTTCATACATGTTATCGATAGTTTGCATGGAAGCTCCATTTTTTTTCTGTAATGGCGTCGCTAGACCCCGATGTCGTTTTTTTTCGTCTAATTCCCTCGGGCATGCAGAAAAAACACCTAAAATTGCTGCGTCTGATTAGTTTTGAGATGTTGGCTTTTGTAAATTGATATCTTTTAAAATTCTGTGAAAACGGTACTTTTTTGTGTATCCAAATAGAACTTAAATTATTGGCTTTATTGTCATTTCTCAAATAAATTTGCAAATATACCATTCTTTCTTGTTTGTTTGTGCAACCATAAGTACTACACGAACTAGGCATTTTAATATTTTTGCCGTATTACACACCTAAAAATTACTTTTAATGAATTAAAAAATTAATTAAACAAATTCAAATATTTAATTTAAGAAGAAATCACCTCCACAAAAAAGAAACAGCACACAAAACACAATTGTATTGTTGTCGTCTTTGCCTCCACCAAAATGGCGGCCAAGCTTAACTTTTGAAGGCGATGTTTGTTATCTAGATATTAAAATCTATGGAAGAAATCATTTTTTTTTTAAATGGCGACGTTTGATACTGGCCGCATTCATCAAAAAATCAGAAAATTCAGATTCGTGGAATGCAAACAAAAAATGAACTAGAAATAAATTAAATTTGAACTTGAATTTTATTCGAAAATTAAAAATTCAGATTGAGCCTGATTACACGATAAGTTTTTTGGTCGTTTCGTGATTCGTCTTTTTGACAAATTGGGGGAGGATTGTAGAAACGTAATGGGAATGGAAAAAGGAAAGCACGTATGAAAATTTCAAGATTTTTTGCGGTTGGACTTTGACGTTTATGATTTGACAAATGAGTAGAGGCGGGTAATGCTTAGAAACTTTAAATAATGAGATTAAAAATTGTTTTCATCATTTCTAAAAATGAACCTCAAAATATTTTGAGGCGAAACTAACTAAATATTTTGAGGCGAAACTAACGAAAAAAAGGAATCGTGTAATCAGGCTCATTGAGTGAATTTGAGAAAGTTATCTGTTAGTTAACTAGTAAAACGTAAGTTTGCCAGTAGATAAACGTTGATTGATGTTTTCCGAAACCACTCCCACCAATCTTCAGACAGTAAAGTTCAATTCTCGTTTGAATTTTTTGCGTTTTTTTTTTGGCAAAACGCATCTCCCATCTCTTCCATCTGAACTGTCAGATAAGAGTAATCTCGCGTCTGAAAATTCAGAAAAGTTACCAACCGTAATCAAAAGTCATCTTTATTTTCAGAATTTTAATGACAGAAGCTCGAAAAATTCAGATTCTGAATCTATGAATGGGGCCGGTGTACATATGTAAAGAGAAGAATCTGTCAATTTCAAGAGTGATGACAGCTATCATTGTGGCAAAAGTAAAAAAAAAAACAAATTTCAATATGATAATTCACCAAAGTGCTGATTTTGACATTTGTAAATGAACGAGAGAGTGATATATTGCTATTTGCTAAAGAGCTCTATTTATATATTCGATTGGAAACAAAAAGGAGCAAAATCGCTTTTGATCCGAAGACAGCATATGGGTTATATAGGCATGGAAACGTTCTTAATAATGAAATTTAAATCTGTAATATCCGTTTCAAGTTTGCGCATTTTAGCCCAATTTTATGAAATTCGTAAATTCATTTCGAAAGAATACCTATTATTTATATATTATTAACCATCCACCAAAACAGAAAAGCAATACTCCTTGATTGACGAGCAATAATAATATAGAGGATGATTTAAAAAAGAAGATGCGTGTATAATAGTCCAGCCAGTCCAGACAAAGAACTAAAGGATGAATGACCGACAGTGGTTTTAGTGAAGACAGTGCATGAGGAGAATACGATGACGACACGGCAGTAGCAGCGGCGGCGGCGGCGGGAATGGTTTCTACAAACGAGTCAAAACAATCAAAACGCAAAACAAAAAACAAAACAATTTAAACTAAACGAAAACGACTCCTTCTCCTATATACTTATGATGGCATGGTAGTCAGCAGCCCCAGCCAATAATGCCTGAGACTGGAACTGGGACTGATGCTATTAACTTTGTTGTCTGGACTTTGGAACTGGATGTATAGATTGCCACAAAGATGGGGAGTTTTGCGACGGTGTCCACCGCGCCGCCACCACCACCGCTGGCAACCAAGTATAATAGTGGTTGATGATGGTGGAAATCTTGTTCGTTTCCTTTCTTATACTGTTTTGGTGATGCTTCCCTTCTTTCGACTTGCACAATGCAATTGAAAACATCTAAGATACTACGACTCAGCGACGACGACGACACATGGGCAAATGACCGACCATCCGATATCCGAAAATCAAACAAAACAACGAACATGAAGTAATAGTAGTAGTAAATAATGTGTGTTTCTTTTAACTCCAGTATTCAACTTTCATTGCAACTTAAATTGATTGTCAAACAATGGGTTTTGAAAATTTATTCGGGTTTATAAAAAGATTAGCATTAATATATCAAGAAATTTAATGAAGGGTATGAGAATGGGAACGTGTAATCACTTCTCTATACTCTATCCACCAAGATCCATTGTTATGAAAACTTTTTTAATAATCGTAAAATTTGAGATAATGGGGACGTCAGTACTTCAAAGCTGAAGTCGTTACAATTCCTATATTACCTACTTTTGATTCCTTTAGTGCTTAAGTACCTACTCAAAAAATTTATAAATAAGTATTTGAGGATTTCGAATGCAATTAAAAGAGGACTTAAGTTCTGAAAGGACATTTGGAATTTTTCTTTGTTGCTTTGCATTCTTTGTTATTGATGAACAAAAAAAGTAAAGTGCTCTCCTAAACATCTCATCTCTTAGCAGTCCGGTCAGGAAACCGAATCCCATTTTTAAAAATGGCGCCCAATCGGTGGAAAATGGTAAATTAAACAAAAACTCGTAATTTGCTTGGAAAATTTCCATGACCAAAATAACGATTTATGTCTTAAAGGAAACGTTTTGAGTAGACGCACCTTCGGTTAAAATTTCAGAGTTGCCACTCTTCGGGAACTTTTTTTTATGTCAACGGGTTAAACCTCCACTTTTTGATCATTTTCAAAATTTTAAACATGAAAAAAGTTGCAGAAACGCCTTTAGCCAAACGCGTGTTGGGAAACAAAAATTGATATTTTGAAAAATAGGTGTTGCGTAGACGCACTTTTGTTAAAATTTCACTGTTGTCACTTTTCAGGAACATACTTTCTTATGTCAAAATGTGGGACTTTCCTTTTTTGGTATTTTTTAACGTGAAAAAAATTGTGGAGCGCCTCAGGATGTCAAACGTGTGTATTGGAAGAATAACGGTTGATGTCTCAAACGATAAGTTAGTGTTAAGTAGACGCACCTTTGGGTAAAATGTCATGGTGGCCACTTTTCAGGAACATACTTTTTTGTATGTCAAAGGTTCCACTTTTTTGGTAGTTTTTAATATTTTGAACACCAAAAAAGTTGGGAAAACGCCTCCATATGACAAACGCGTATTGGCAAAATAACGGTTGACATCTTAAAAGATACCCACCTGGAAAAATGTCAAGTTTTTGTCAAGTTTAATCAAGGCCCTGGAAAGGCTTTGTTCAAACGTGTGTATTGGAAGAATAACGGTTGATGTCTCAAACGATAAGTGTTAAGTAGACGCACCTTTGGGTAAAATGTCATGGTGGCCACTTTTCGAGAACATACTTTTTTCTATGTCAAAGGTTCCACTTTTGTGGTAGTTTTTAATATTTTGAACACCAAAAAAGTTGGGGAAACGCCTCCATATGTCAAACGCGTATTGGGAAAATAACGGTTGACATCTTAAAAGATTCCCACCTGGAAAAATGGCAAGTTTTTGTCAAGTTTAATAAAGGCCCTGGAAAGGATTTGGTAGGGGAAATCTAGACAAGGAAAACTTGTCAAATGCTCGTGAGGCCCTCGCTAGTAAGAACTTGTCGGATAAGTCTTGTTATCCCATCACAAATACCCCATAAAACAAAAAACAAATATTTTATACCCATCATACAATAGTAAGAAAAATTTAAGTATGCATGTATGTATGTATGGACTGGTAATCAGAAGATCACAGAATCGAATCCCAGTGAAAAAAGGCAAAGGTTGCTAAACTGGTGAGGCCCTAGAGAAAATTGATGGTTACCCTTGCTAGAGCCATGTAAAACTTTAAAACTTTCTAGTGCCCTGTTAAAAACTAGATTGTTTTTCCAGGTGGATACCCTTTTAAAGTTCTAGTTAGCATCAATGTAAAACTTTCCGGGGCCTGGTTAAAAGCTAGATTTTTTTTTCAGGCCGAAGGGTATTTGTGATAGGATATCAAAATTTCTCTTACAAGTTTTTACCAACAAGGGCCTCGCGAGTATTTGACAAGTTTTCGTCTAGATTTTCCCCAAAGGAACTTTCCAGGTCCTTAAGAAAACTTGGCAAAAACTTGCCATTTTTCTAGACGGGTTGAATATTCGTAGTCTATTGCATTCCATTTCAAGATTTTAAAACTTTATTTGTCATCATTTATGCAGCCAAATTAGAAGTACATATTTCAAAATAGTTTCTCAGATTGCAAAACCAAAACTATGATTATTTTTAAAACGACAAGCAAGTTGTTTTTTATATACGTTCATGCTGCAGTTCGCCTTAAAACTTGTGCTTCATTGAATTATTATTGGAACTTCGCTGTCGTTTTCGTCATCCTTCTACCAAACTAACATAAACAACAACAACAAAACTCTAAAGTCGTGCTTTTGGTCTTATTCTGGCCCTCGCCTTAAGTATCTCTGCTCACGTTACGTTGTCGTCGTCGTTGTCTACTTCTGATTCCATTGATGCGATCTGATCACATATATTGCCTCTTGTCTCCTTTTATAATTATAGCGAAAACGGGCCCCAAACATGAACACCTTGGTCGTGCTTAGCTTAGCAGATGAAGATATGAGAAGATGACCATATTCACATGGTCCGCTGTTGTTGTTATTGCTGTTTCTGCTGCTTAGTAATACTCAATCTACTCCATTTATGTAGAGATATAAATAATTTATTTTCACTAAAAATAAAAAATAAAAAAACAACAGAGCAGAGCAGTTTTATTTGGAACATCAACCAGCGCAGCAGCGTGCAAAAGCACGCGGCGTAATCCATAAACTGCGAAGTACCTATATCTCACACATGACTGTGTGTACCATATCAAACACAAAACAAAACACTGTGTTCGTATTTTTCCTGTGTGGTGTATAGATAGATTGTATACGAAAGTACACCTATATTCAACAGAGTGCAAGTACACTGACCTTTTTTAGGTTGAATGGCTTTCCAACTCAAAAGATACACCGATACTGCGTATTATACATACCGTTTGAGTTATTTTTTGTTCTTCTGTGCCGTTTTACACGTTACGACTCAAATTCACTTGGTTTTTCTAACCCTCGGCCTCGGTGTAGTAGGTGTTCAAGGTTGCCAAAGTTGTTTCATATTGAAAAAAAAAAAACATTAAAACTGCAAGGTATCTGCCTAGAAAAAACAATCTAGTTTTTAGCAAGGCTCTAAAAATTTTTTCTAACAACAAGGCTAACAAGGGCTTAGAAAGGGTTGTTATTTGGATTCTCTGAGACCTGAGCCTTTTGGCTCGAGCGGACATAGATAGAAATTTTGCCCAATTTGGGATTGGATCTTGAGATCTAGGGCCTCACGAGTATTTGACAGGCTTTCCTCAACTAGATTTCTCTTGCGAAGAACTTTCTAGGGCCTTCCCAAAATAGACAAAAACTAGCCACTTTCCAGGCATGGAGAAAATAAAAAACATCCCACCTGGAGAAACAATTTAGTTTTTAACGGGGCACTAGAAAGTTTTACATTAACCCTAACCTGGCTCTAGCAAGGGCAACTATCGATTTTCTCTAGGGCCTCACCAGTTTAAAAACCTTTTTATACTAGCAGGGATCTCACGAGTATCTGACAAAAGTTGCCCCTGTCTAGATTTCCCCTACCAAAACCTTTCCAAGGCCTTGAATAAACTTGGCAAAAACTTGAAATTTTTCCAGGCGTGTTTCTAAGGCCCCTCACTAAATTTGGCAAAAACTTGATATATTTTCAGGCAGGAAGGAAATAAAAACATATTATGGGGTTTCAAAAAAATTAACTAAATGATTCCTAAAAAACGTACATATTTTAAAAAGATTCATCCACTCCAGGAATTTATTAAATACTTTTTCATATTTGTTTAAATATTGTATCAACAAGTATTTGAATGTGCATTTCATGCCCAGTTTTTCAGCGCGAAATCATTCTATATTCGGGGTTAGACCCGAGCTTACTCCTAAGGAACGTTTTTAAGTCAATTAAAATCCGAGTTGACCCCTAGTTAAATCACCCAAATTTGGTGAGTTTACTCTGGGCTACCGGAACAGATATTTCTGACATATGAATGTCAAAAATTTATTGCAACCGATGAGCGACACTATCGATTTCGATAGTGAACGGACGTTTTTCTAAGGCCCAGTTTTTCAGTGCGAGATCATCCCAGTCTCGGGGTTTAACCTGAGTTAACTCCAGAAACGTGTTTTTCAATCAATTTAAATCCTGAGCTAACTCACTTTATTCGGTGAGTTACAAGGTGAGTTACCTCAGGGACCAAACTAAGGGCCATTTCCGTTGTGGCGCCCCATCTCGATTTCTATAGTGAAAATTAATTAAATCTTTGGAAAGTGCAATTTGCATTGTGACACTATTTCGATTTTGGTAGTGAAAGGCAAGAATATCCACAGTGAACAAATATTTCTGAGTTAACTCGGGGTTAATTTATTTTCAGAATAAGCTAACTCCGATTAAACTCCGAGTTAACTCTGCACTGAAAAACTAGCCCTAAGAGCCGCACTTTGATTTCAATCGATTTTTTGACAGCTACAATTAAAAAATAATCCCCCACTGAAAAACTGCTTCTGATTTAACTCGGGTTCAATAGATTTGGATTAAGGACCAGTCGTACAAACGTGGATCAAATTTTGATTTGAACTCGCAGATGTCGGCGAATTAAGGACTAACTTAGATTCAACGATGGTTTATACCTATTTCCTACTTTCACTTATTTGAACCTCAGTTAATCTACCGAAATCGGTGAATTAAAATTGCTGAACCACGGATCGAATATTCAATTACGTTTGTACAACTGGCCACAAGAGCCAGCTTAGAAAAGTTTTTTTTTCAAATTTTGATGCATGGTTCTGCAAATATAACTCCCCGATTTCAGAGGATTAACTCATGTTCAGGGATGGTTCAAGGTTCAAATTGCACCCATAATTGCTGAATACCAAATCAAAATTTGATTCACGAATGTAAAACTGGCCCCTCCAAATTAAGGGGCAGTTGTTCAATCGTGGTTCAAATTTTGGTCCGTGGTTCAGCAATTTTAAATAACCGATTTTGTCGAGTTAAATGAGATTCAACGATGGTTTAAGCTTGTAATTGTCTATTATCACTTACTTGCACCATCGTTGAACCTCATTTAATTCGCGGAAATCGGTGATTTAAAATTACTGAACCACTGATCAAAATTTGAACCCCGATTGTACAACTGAGCCTGTCTAACTAACTGCCTGAACAGAATGCAAGACGGAGCTGGAATAGATGTCAAAAATGCTGCAGCCGGAGCTGCAAGAGTTGAACAATTTTTAACTTTTACTGCAGCATTTTTGACATCTACTGCAGCATTTTTGACGTCTATTGCAGCTGCGTCTTGCATTCTGTTCAGGCAGTAAATCGGATTTAATTCAGAGTTAACTCAGTCAGCACTAAAAACTCTCCCTTAATAAATCAAATCTTGAATAAAAGCATAAGTGGGTGGCAACCGTTATGCCCTTGCTGCGTGCTTACAACTCTTGGGGGTAGAATAATAATAACTTTTCTCTCTTCTTCGTTTGTTCTAATTTTTGGGGGGCTCCCGAACTCGACACACAACGGACAACTCAGTCAGTCTGAAGATACTTTTCATATTTTTCCTGTATTAGAACATAATACCTAACAAAGAGAAAAAAGCTCCCCATAACGGGAACGGGATGAATAAATAAATTTAAAAAAAAAAAACACACTGGGCAACCAAGAGGGAAGTGAAAATCCTTTGTCTTCTCTTCATTGAAATTTGCACGCAAAAGTATTGTAAGTAATGTAGGGGTTGGTTTCTTTAGGTTGGTTAGTTGATTCGTTGGTTGGTTGTTCTTGTTGATTTTCAATTGAATAAATGAGAAAAAAAGGGTGATTTTTATTTTTGGCTCCTTCGGATAAAATTTACATTTTTGTTTTAAGTTTTCGGGGAAATTCGTATACATTCATATTTTTGTATCCTAAGACTTCTGTCAAAGGATTTTTTTTTTCGTTTGCTTCATTTTTTTCGTGTCTCGCAATAAAGTCATTGAGATATTTCATAATTAAAAAAAAAAAGCAAAAAAGGAAAACGTCAACGTCAATAAAATTACACAACATAAGCATTTTTAGGGATTAAAAAGGGGAAAGTACGCGAGTATTATGTACATTCAGGGTTCAGGTTTTCTGTTTGTTTTTTTATTATTATTTCTTTGTCTCTACTCAGGATTGAGTTACCTTTTCTCGAATAATCAGTTGATTCCTGAAATACATGCTTTAAGATAAAACAAAAATAAAAATATTGGTAGGATTCAAGGCGAAGACATGTACATATGTACCTACATATGTAAATGTACGGGTTTGCGGTGGCGGCGGGTAAGTTGTAATGGTGCACTGTGCATATACCTACCCCAATTCTGCGTTTATTTTGTAAATAATAATGAATGCAGACATGTTTCTGGATATCTGTTTTATTAATTTTGAAACACTTTTTGTGTTTGAAGCCACAGGCAAGGTTAATGAACGTAAGGGTATATCATCTCAGAGGTTTAAGGAGTATATATATGAACGTACATTGGTTCGGTAGGTACCTTACCTACCTATAAGTAGAGGCAAACGTACTCGTTTGTTTACAAAATTATGTGTTCAATGCAGTGTTTTTTTTTCTTGCGTTGGATTTTTGAGGGGTCTTTTGATTTAATAAAATATTATAATTTAGAAGGAGTGTTTATGTGAAATAATTTGAGAATTCAAGAACTCTTGCTTACATTAATTTTTAAACAAAAGTTCACGCAAATTGGAATACATAATTAATTATGAAATTATTTCATAGAATTAAAAAAAAAACTTAGTAATTTGGCTGCACTGTTGTAGGAGGAGATAAGAAAAAGATAAAATTTATGCAGTTATGTTTGACGTTTGAGACGAGCTCGAGAGAGAGTAGAGCAAATAATAAAATATTGCTACTCAGGCGGCAATCAAAGCTATTTCGTCAATCGTCACGAAGTCAAATCTAGTTTATAGTTGCCGTCGTGAATTGATAGGTTCCGGAGTCAAAAACGGTCCATCACTTAAAAGAAAAAAGAGTAGAATTCACCTGAGTTTCCTCAAAGCCGCTAATGACAGATGGTCAACAATAATTGACGCGTGTCGGGTTTCAAGGAATCTATGGCTTGATACATATTTCTAAGAAAAACAAACAGAGTATTATCTTAAGCCTCAACTGTCTCTTGGTTGGATGTAATCCTAATATTGCGTTTTTATCAGAGCCAAAATGATCACAGAAAAAGTGTTTTCATCTGAAATTTGGAAAATTTCGTTTGACAGCTCATTTCATTTTTAAATTTCAGCAGGCCGTTGTTTGTTGTTGTTGATGTTGATGTTGTTTCTTCTTTCTAAATTTGTTTTTCATACTTTGAGTTTTGAAACTTACATACAAAAGCTTTTCAGAGCTCTTCAAACTGTTTCCAATTGGGTGTGCTCGGGAGATTTTCACTTTTGTCGTTTTTCATTGCTGAAAAGATTTGATCTTTTTGCGATACGATTTGAACTCTTTCCATTTTTTCATGTTTTCAGCAAATATTTTTTGTTTTTTATTGTTTCTTTCGTAAAAGTAGCTCTTCACAGATACTACCCAAAAATATGCCCAGGTGTTTCATTAAAAAAAAAACAATTATTCTGGATTTTTAGAAATCTTAAATCTTTCAAATTTCAATGAAAAATGATTAAAAAATATGCCTGTGGCAGGGTAGAATTTCAATAAGGCTTCGTAAACTTGTACACAAAAATGTTAACATGTATGCACATATTTATAAATATCTAGTATAAGCCGGTCTTACAATATATTATTTTTAGTGGATTATGTGTTATAATTTAGAATGTTTTAACATAATAATATAATGTAACAAAGTGTCTTTAAGTAGAATTTTTGCTTTCTATTTTTTTAAGTCAAAGGCCCATTTGCTGATACGAAACTTAAATATTTAAGTAGAAAATACGCGCTAATGTGACAGTTCACGCAGAGGAAAAAGTAAAACATAACCTTTTTGAGTAGAACATAAATACATAAGTTTCGTATCAGCAAACGGGTCTAAATAAAAAGTATTTACTGTCATATGAAGTTTCTTACTCATTTTTTAGATAACATTTTGTATTGTTGTTGTTTATGTCTATAAGTACAAACCCAGGGTGTTTTTGATCAAAAATTATGGTTTGAACCTAATTTCGGGCAAATATTATGGAAATTATCTTATTTCGGTAAATATGAATTTGTATAAGAAATGAGGTGATTTGGTATTGAATTTGGAAATTTTGATCGTAATTACCTCATTTAGCTTAATGAAAACGTAGTATGACGGGTGACAATGGGAACCCACATGACCAAAATGGACTATATACCTGAGAACGTTGACGGTAACGATGTCTACATATTCAATTCGAAAGAAATTATGTCCGATGACGCTGCCATGCCACAAATCGCACCAAACAGCCAATCTTTGTAGATGCAGTGATGCTTGGTCGACCATAATACTTGTGGATTGTGTTTACTCTGATAACGGCAATTTTGCTTGTTCACATAACCCCTGCGCTGAGAAAAAACGATGACGACCAACCTTACGACAAAATTCACGTTGTATATTTGCAACTGAGCCAAAATTTCCGCACTTTCGGCAAGCTTGGAAAGATGCATAATGGAATGGAAAACCATATTGAATATTTTGACAACTGGATATCATCGGTATTTTTGACAGCTGTTAAGACATTACAATTGGAAAAACTATCATTGCTATCTCGTCACTCTACAGGCAAGGAGCCCTCAGAGAATATTTTTTCGTGAGCAACACAACGTCCCATTTTTGACACTTAGAAACATCCTGAAACTCATTCAGAATTCACGGTGGTTCAGGGAGGCGCCTCATATGCATGACTTCCTCAACTTCAACCTCAAATTGGACTCCCAAAATAACGCAGTTACGGGACAGTGATAATGCCAATTAATGGCTTAAATACGGCATAGGCTGAAAACTAGATTTTTTCTGTAAAGTTAACCAAAACTGTCCAATAAGTACCCTCAAGCAAATAGGGACGAATCTGTCTATTTCAAGAGTGACAGCTATAATTGTGGGGGAAGTGCCAAATCTCAAAGTGTAAAACGAAAAAGGGAGATTCCATCACTAGCGCCACTAAAGTTCACAATCGGAAGAGTTTTGCGCGATTGAAAGTAATAACAGAAAAGTGCAGCTTTGTGTTGACAGAATAGTTGCCTATCCTATCAGCTGTAAAATTTCAAAATTTCAAAATGTTTGAATTGTTATTTCTTTGCATTAATTTTCAAATCGAATTTATCACACTTTTTATGTTCTTTTACGTCTTTTTCCTCATGTTTAGTCCAAAAATATAAGAAAAATACTTCTGTGATAAATTTTAGTTATTATTATCCCTAACAAGCTTTGACATTTCTCACTCACTACTTAACTGTACTTAAAAACTTAATGGAGGAACACAAAGTGACAGAATTTAGAACACACAATCTTGTACTTTCTGTAATTTTCTGTGCAGAACAGAATCATTGAACACACCTAATTAAATGCACAGATCTCGATATGACATTTGAGCCCGATTACACGATTCGTTTTTTCGATAGTTTCGTGTTTCGCCTTTTTGACACATTAGGTGAGGGGTGTAGTAATGTAGGGGGAATGAAGTAACGAGAGCACGTATACAAATTGTAAGACTTCTTTCGGTTGAACTTTGACGTTTATGATTTGACATATGAGTAAAGGCAGGGGAGGCTTATAAACTTTAAATGATGAGATTCAAAATTGTTTTTCATAGTTAAATACGTTTAAATTCAAACTAGAAATGATTTAAAAATATTTTTAATTATTATAAAAGGATTTAGAAATAAACATTCCACGATAGACCAAGTGCATCGAATTACGGATGTTGTGGAAAAGGCACTTGAAGAAAAACAAGTATGCTCGGCTATATTCTTAGATGTTGCTCAAGCCTTTGACTAGGTTTGGCACTTGGGACTTGAGTACAAACTGCATAGGGACCTTCCCAGGCAGTACTACGAAATACTGAAATCCTACGTTACGAACCGACTCTTTAGAGTACGGTACGACCAAAATTACTCGGAACTAAAGAAAATTGAAGCCGGTGTACCACAAGGAAGTGTCCTAGGACCAACCCTGTATCTGTTATATACAAGGGATATTCCAGTGGACATCAACGCTATCATGGCCACCTTTGCTGATGATACTGCAATATTGGTGCCAGATAAATCCGTTACGAAGGCTACACAAAAATTGCAAAATGCAGTCGATAAAGTTAGTGATTGGACGCAGATATGGCGCATCAACAAAATCGATGCATATAAACTTTACAAATAAAAACATAAATAATGTTCCAATTTATATAAACAGTACAGCAGTACCTTACTCCAATACCGCCAAATACCTTGGAATGACTTTGGATGCAAAGCTTAAAAAGAAAAGAGAAGAACTAAACTTGAAGTACAGACAAATGTACTGGTTACTAGGAAAGAACTGGGACCTATCTATCCAGAACAAACTAATGTTATATAAGCAAGTATTGAAACCTGTTTGGACATATGGCATCCAACTATGGGGCTGTACAAAGAAAACAAATTTTGAACTCATCCAAAAATTCCAAAGCAAGGTCCTTCGTGGAATAATTGATGCCCCTTGGTATAAAAGAAATAGCGATCTACATCGTGACCTTCAAATTGAAATGGTTACAGAAGTGGTTAAAAAACACGCTGTATCACACAATCAGCGACTGCAAAGTCACACAAACTCTGAAATGGAGACCGTCCTAAATGTACGAAACAATGTTCGGAGATTAAGAAGAACCAAGCCTCATGAGCTGATGGTCTAAAAGCTATGGGAAAGTGTTATAACTTTAAACTTCCCCCAATGCGACTTAAAAATTAAGAAACAAAAATCATTTGTCGATCTTTCATAGATTGGTCCTGATTCACCGGTGGTTTTAGTGCGGTAAGAGTCCACACTACTTGGTACCGATTCTTACCGAGTGTCTTTTGAAGATTTCCATCGAATAAAAAAAAAAAAAATTATTATAAATGCCTATTTTCCAATAAATGAACCTCAAATTTTTTGAACGTCAAAATCGCTGTGTGTAATCACGAAAGTTGGTACACACCTGTCAAAAAGACGAAACAAATGAAAAAACGAATCGTGTAATCAGGCTCAAACTTTCCATATAGAAAGCGCAATATTTTTCATTTCTTGGCAATCATCGTCAGGAGCTCTATAGGGCAATGGCTGAACTAAAGATTTCGGGAAAACTGTCACGTGACATTGGAAAATACGTAATGCAATGTACAACTAGGGAAAAGCTCTTCCGAACTATTCCAAACGGCAAGGAGATGGACTATCGTGTGATTTCTTCAATTTCGTTCTGTAGCAAATAATGGGCAAGGCAGACGTTAACACTGATGTCACTATTTTTAACAGATCTGTCCAACTTCTAGGGTATGCCGATGATATCAACATCATTGGCCACTCACAGGCTGTTATGGAGGCTTTCACGTCAATTAAAGAACTTGTTCGTCTTCAAGTAAACGAGAACAAGACCAAATACAAGCTATCAATAAACAATGAAATATCTGTCAACCGGTTATAGGACAAAACGTCACTGTTGATAGCAACAGCTTCGAAGTAGCAACATACCGGCTCCACTGAACATGAACGATAAATAAAAAAATTGGGTGGCGCAACAGCTCATGGAGAACCAGGGCCTAGTGACTTACAAACTCACAACCATTCCTGTGTGCGTGTTTTGTTGGCAGGAATCGAGGGGACCTACAGTTTTTTGCCGAGTCCGAACGGCTGAATGAGAAGCACTTTTTCATGACAAGTATACTCTTGGAGGATTTGTCAGTTCCTCGCAAGAGGCAGTACCTCGAATAAAACATTTCTGTTTTTAGGTGGCACGGCTGGGAATCGCACCCACACCTTCGGCATGACAGTCCTACGCACTAACCATCAAGCCACGAGGTACTACATGAACTACATGAACGATGCCCAACATCCAAACCACAATCAAATCAGCAGAATTATTTTTATGGATATGTCACTGCTCGAACATGGAATTTGGTGGCTCCATTGGTTTTTACTTGCGATATAGGTACTATAGGGCAAGTTTTGGATTCGTGCAAAAAAAAATTTCGAGATAACAATCAAACATGACATTACGATGATAGAGAACACGAAAAAAGTGGGTAGCACAATTCTGTCTGTCTGTCTGTCTGTACCTCAACCTACAGCCTAAACCACTGAAGCGATTTTCTTCATTTTGAACTTAAGGTTTTTTTGTAACTCTCCAGAGGGGAATTGAAATTTTTTTTTTAGCTCAAAAAATAACGGTATACTTGCCATACAACCGTTAAGGAAAAGCTTATTTATCTCAAAAACGGCTCGAACGATTTTGATAAAAAAAAAATCAGTGTATTATTGTAGATATGATATACCTTTTAGTAAGAAAAAAAATCACCAAAAACATTTATTAACGGTACCTGCCATATAACGGTTTTTTTGATTTTTGGTTTTCTCATTAACCGCTCATCCAATTTGAATAAAAATTTTTGCACAAAAGCTTTGTTAGAATATAAATAATACTGCATACCAAAATTTTTGAAAACATACATTTTGGATTTTTAAAAAAAGATTCAAAATTTTTTTTTGAAAATTCAATATTTCAAAAACGGGTTGATGAATTGTTTTGAAATTTCAGTTTTAAATGTATATTAATATATACTCAAAATTGGCATACCTAATTTTTTTTGAAAAATGTGACAAAAATTTTATATATAAAAAATTAATTTTTAAGAAAACGGCCCCAACGATTTAATTTTTTTTTTTGCATATATTGATATTTTTTTAAGTAATCAAATGGCATATTTTTTTTTGCGCTCTAAGTTATTTATCAGGCTGTTTAAACAATTAAAAGAACGATTTAAGTGCTTTTTTATACTTTTTCTTTAATTACTTGAATATTTTTTAAAGTTTTTAAGTTCCACACAACTTGAACATAAGAGCAAGTACGTGCGATCCAGTCGTGCATTTTATTTTTGTTCAAGACATGTTCATAGTCCGAGCATGGCTCATGCCCTGTGGAGCCAGCATGTTAAAGAAATCATCTACCTCAAAGTAAACATTGCTTCTTCAACATTTTAGTGGAGATCCAACAAAGAATTGAGCGTGGTACACATTATCAAGCCTGAGTGTCACGCGTGTTTGATATCAAACCTGCGTGAAAAGTTTCGCGTACACACTTATCAGTTATGTTGGGCGTCAGGCAAAGAAATTCCGCTACTCTCAGAAAATTGTTTCTTTTTATTTTGAGGCTATTTCCGCCACGAATCGTATTAATTCCTATTTTACATGACACACACGAGCTTTTTCTTATTTTGTTTGCACTTTTCGCACTGATTCGCTATAAAAATTCGTGTTTTATTCCGTGAATGACGGCTCATGAATGAAATTGTGTACACATCATCGAGCAACCACCCAACAAACCGAGGGTTGTCATGCAGTATCAAAAAAATTTGTGAGCAGGCAGTTCTGAGTGTCAAACCATCATTCAGCGTGTACACATTGTCAGTTCGGTTTGATATCCAACACGAGTGTCACTCAGGTTTGATAATGTGTACCACGCTTTACACCTCAGCAAACCGGTGGCGCTTCGGTTTGGCGCAATATATGAATTCAAAACTCCTCACACGAATGCCAAAGTGCACGCTCGACAAAACCTTTAAACTGCCAGTCCCGCTTTATGGGTGCTGAGTTTTGCGGGATAAGCAAAAAGGGAGAGCTATAATTGGGCTCCGTCGAAAGAAAAACTCTTCGCCAGATATTTGGTCCTGTGTGCGAAGAGTGCGAAATAAGCTGTATCAAGATGTGGATGTTCCAGGAAATTAAAACATGTCGCTTCGACTACATTGGCTCGGTCATATCGAGCGAATGGAAAATAATGCTTCAGCCAACAGTCTTTGAATCCCAGCCGAGCCCCCAGGTTCGAAAGAACGAGGAAGACCGAACCTCCGGTTTAAAAACCAAGCCATAGCGGATGTCAGAAAGCTGAGTCTAGATGACTGGAAGCACCGTGCTCGGTATCGTAGAGGATGGAAGGCTGCAACCCTTTCAGGGATTAGGACGACGACATTGGGTCGGCCACATCGAGCGAATGGAAAATAATGCTTCAGCCAACAGTCTTTGAATCCCAGCCGAGCCCCCAGGTTCGAAAGAACGAGGAAGCCCGAAACTCCGGTTTAAAAACAAAGCCATCGCGGATGTCAGAAAGCTTAGTCTAGATGACTGGAAGCAGCGTGTCGAGATCATAGAGGATGGAAGGCTGCAACCCTTTCAGGGATTGGGACGACTACATTGGCTCGGCCACATCGAGCGAATGGAAAATAATGCTTCAGCCAACAGTCTTTGAATCCCAGCTGAGCCCCCAGGTTCGAAAGAACGAGGAAGACCGAGCCTCCGGTTTAAAAACCAAGCCATCGCGGATGTCAGAAAGCTTAGTCTAGATGACTGGAAGCAGCGTGCTCGGGATCGTAGAGGATGGAAGGCTGCAACCCTTTCGGGGATTGGGACGACCACATTGGGTCGGCCACATTGAGCGAATGGAAAATAATGCTTCAGCCAACAGTCTTTGAATCCCAGTCGAGCCCCCAGGTTCGAAAGAAGGAGGAAGACCGAACCTCCGGTTAAAAACCAAGCCATCGCGGATGTCAGAAAGCTTAGTCTAGATGACTGGAAGCATCGTGTCGGGATCATAGAGGATGGAAGGCTGCAACCCTTTCAGAGATTGGGACGACTACATTGGCTCGGCCACATCGAGCGAATGGAAAATAATGCTTCAGCCAACAGTCTTTGAATCCCAGCCGAGCCCCCAGGTTCGAAAGAACGAGGAAGAGCGAACCTCCTCCGGTTTAAAAACCAAGACAACGCGAGTGCCAGAAAGTTTAATCTAGATGACTGGAAGCAGCGTGCTCGGGAGAAGATGGAGGGCTGCAACCCTTTCAGGGATTGGGACGACTACATTGGCTCGGCCACATCGAGCGAATGGAAAATAATGCTTCAGCCAAGAGTCTTTGAATCCCAGCCGAGCCCCCAGGTTCGAAAGAACGAGGAAGACCAAGCCTCCGGTTTAAAAACCAAGCCATCGCGGATGTCAGAAAGCTTAGTCTAGATGACTGGAAGCAGCGTGCTCGGGATCGTAGAGGATGGAAGGCTGTAACCCTTCAGGGATTGAGAGCCGGATAAGTTACTATAGTACTATAATATATGCTTTTGGTATTAATTTTATGGCAATTTAGATATATTACCAAAATATTTTAATTTTCATAAAATATCGTAGGTATGCGTAAAGCATAAGACTCGAGGGTAAAAAGAAACAACAGGCATTGTTGTCTCATTTTATAATATGTATGTTCCGTAGTACCTCGTGGCTTGATGGTTAGTGCGTAGGACTGTCATGCCGAAGGTGTGGGTTCGATTCCCAGCCGTGCCACCTAAAAACAGAAATGTTTTATTCGAGGTACTGCCTCTTGCGAGGAACTGACAAATCCTCCAAGAGTATACTTGTCATGAAAAAGTGCTTCTCATTTAGCCGTTCGGACTCGGCAAAAAACTGTAGGTCCCCTCCATTCCTGCCCAACAAACACGCACACAGGAATGGTTGTGAGTTGTAAGTCACTAGGCCCTGGTTCTCCTCGAGCTGTTGCTGTTATTTATTTATATATGTATGTTCCTCCGTACGTATATATATATCATCTACAAACCCTGACGTATCTTTGTACTTTCTGAAATAGAAGTTCTTGGCTACATAAATTCCCCTTTGCATTGTTTCAACATTTTACATGTTTAGATGGCTATGACCTGAGCTGAGATGTACCCAAAAATACCAAAGAAATCACTGAAATCATCGCACCTATGTTATTTTCTGCCAAAACTATAAAGGACTACCTATCTTTGTTCAAGTTTCCAGACGTACCTATACAATGTTATGTTTATACATACTAGAAACACTGCGCATAACCTCGATACAATAACAAAAAGTATAAGTCGTTCTTTAAAAGCATATTTAGGTATGCATGTATGTAGGTAAGTACATATTTACATATGTATGTACTTCTCATGGTTTTTGAATTCTTTTACTCTTATTAATTGTTTTCTTTTCTAAGATATTTGTATTTTTATCTTTGCCACCAACCGTCCTAAATCAATGTTATAAAAGGCGATTTATTTTAATGGAACTTTTGTTTGATGGCTACTAATTAAAAAATGTCTATAGTGTATTCTGGAGTTATATTTGGATTTTCTTAAAAGGTTTATGTTTTTTTCGTTGTAGAAAGGACAGAAAAACACGCAACTTTTTTTACGAACCCAAAACTTGACTCGCAAATTAAAAAAAAAAAAACACAAAATTGAAGAAAAAAAAAACGCAACCAAAACTGTTTTTATTCGATTTAATTTTAAATTTTATTTTCCACTTGGAAGGAACATTTTTATGCGTTGTCGGCAGAGTTTTTTGTTTTTCTTTTTTGATCAAAATAAAAAACCATAGTGGAAGCTGCTGGATGGAGTATTTATTTTAATCTCAAGCAACACAAAGGTGTGTGTGGAGTTTTTAGTTATAAAATAACATCTGCAAAATGCCAGGCATCGGCATAACTTGGCATCGAATCTTCTTCAGTTTGGTTGACTGTATTTTTCTTCGATGTTGGGTTATTTTTATCTCATTTTATTTTTTATAAAAATAAAATTTAAATGCGATAGAATAGCTTAAGGGTTTTTTTTTTGGCCGAAGATAAAATATACATTATGTACCTTTGTTGAGTATATACTTATACCTAAATATCGAAAGAAAAAGAAATACTAACACGAAACTTTTATTTGAAATTCATCATCCGCATCCGTAAACAAAATATTCAAATGAACAAAAAAAACAATGACCCAGATTTTTCAAAATTTCACTTCATTTAACTCTGCCTGCCTCAATCAATCTCTAGGGTTTTATCTTGATTGAATATTAATCTATGACAGCTATTTTATTTGTGATTCTTGACGCAACACCTTTGATAGAACGTAGGAGAGTTCTACGATATGTATTTCGGAAATAAAATGTGCGGTGGTAAATGAAAAAAAATTGTCGCACTTATTTTTTTTTAAATGTCACAAAATCGATTTGTTTCCCTTTTTTCAATAAATCCAGCACTACCATATGAAAACTTTTTATTCTCTGTGTTTTTTGGTATTGAATTTGTTTAAACAATTGTCGTAATATGTCTTTAAATAAGTTGTGTCAAAAAATAATTTGTCGCGCCATTTTTTCTAAACAAATTTGCTTGAATATGACAAAAAGCCCCAAAATCGATTTTTTCCCTTTTTTACTTGCGATTATATGTAGGTAGATACTATAGCAAGTTTTGGATTCGTGCAAAAAAAATTTTGAGATAATAATCAAACATGATATTACGATGATAAAAAACACCAAAAAAGTAGGTGGCACAGTTCTGTCTGTGTCTGTTCGTCTACAGCCTAAACGGCTCGATCGATTTTTTTTAAACTTGGTACATAGTGGTTTTTGGTGATTATGCTCACACGTTTTTTTCATTTTTTTTTTTAGAACCAAAAATAACGGTACCTGCCATACGATTTTTTTTTTTAGCAATTTTACATAATCGTATTTTTCTCAAAAACGACTCGACAACTTTTCTCAAACAAAATTCAATAAATTTATTTTAGTAAAGGCTTTCTTTGGATGGAAAACCATTTTTCAAAAATGGTTATTAATGGTACCTCCCAAAGAACCATTTTTTTAATTTTTGATTTTCTTCAAAACGGTACGACCGATTTCAAATACAGAAGCTTCCAAAAAATATAAATAGTTTTGTGTACCAACATTTTTGAAAAAATATTTTTTGGATTTTTAAAAAATGTTTCAAAATTTTTTTGGAAAATCAAATATTTCGAAAACGACATGATTGATTTTCTTGAAACTCGATATTTAAGAGTTTTTTAGTACTCTCTAAAATATTTTTAGAAAAAATTTTACATTTATGAAAAAACTAACGGTAGGTACCTTCCATACAAAAGTTAAAAAACCGCAAAGGAAAATATTTTTTTTCTGAAAAACGACCCCTACGATTTTGATCATTTTGTTTTTATATACACATAGATATATACTTTAGATTTGCATATCAAAAATTGTTCATAAAAATGTTTTAAGAATTTTATATACAAAAAATTATTTTTTAAAAAAACCACTCCAACGATTTAAAATTTTTTTTCCCATACAATCATATTTAATTAATGTCGTTTTCCATTGGTTTCACTCAAGAAGACACTCATTCTGAATCCAATGGAACAGTGCTTGTTACTTCTACTCAATTTTGAAGTTTCGTCTCTGTATTAGTGAATCATTAAATAGAAACTTTTTGCTGGTACACAAAAAGTGAAATTAAAAACAATAGTGTACCCACCCCTTACTTACAAATAATAATTTTTCTTTTTGTTTTTCTTAATTTGTTTATTAAATTTTCAGTGTTTTCGAGTGTACAATTAATTCGAATGGGATGAACAAAAAATATGAAGTTGCACTGCAGTTTGTTTTGACGTTTGAGTGAATTTTTGTTGAAGTTTCGTGTTGCATGTATTAGTGCTTCTGAGTGTCTTCTGAATTCAAATCAAGAATCAATTTTCTCTCCTCAGAATCGTCAGAAGAGTATTTTTTGTGCCAATGAAACGGTTTCAGAAGCGTTGCGGACGATTCTGGACGCTTCCGGACGTCCAATGGAAAACAGCATAAGAATTAAGATGACATTTTTTTCACCTCAAACTGTCAAAAGAGTTGTTTTAGCCAATTTAAATGTCGTAATTCTTGCTTCTTTACATTTTTCTCTCACAATGTCCATGTTTTTATATACAATTTTCTTAAACGCGCAGTGACTTGAACATAAGAGCAAGTACGTGCGATCCACTCGGGCATTTTATTTTTCAATAAATCCAGCACTATCATATGAAAACTTTTTATTGTTTGTGTTTTTTGGTATGGAATTTGTTTAAACAATTGTCGTAATATGTCTTTAAATAAGTTGTGTCAAAAGATAATTTGTCGCGCCATTTTTTCGATAAAAAATACCTTGAATATGACAAAAAAAAGGGAAAAAAAATCGGTTTTGGGGCTTTTTGTCATATTCAAGGAAATTTTTATAGCAAAAATGGCATGAAGCCTGATTCACAATGCGACGAGGAAACGAGACGTGAGCGTGACGAGATCCCGTCGTTGCTCTCAAACGAATTTCAAACAATGAAAATATATGACGATAATCACATTGAAGCGTTTCTCGTCATCACGTCACGCCAAGGAAAAAATTGAAAAGAAGACGCGACGAGGCGACGATTTTCTTTTTTGACAAGTTATTTACATAATGGTAGTAAAAATACGTTAACTTTAAATTAAAAGATAAAAAGGGTATTCATGCAAAAGCGTAAACTCGTCGTAATCGTTGTAAAGTTTTAAACTTCGTAAGTCTTTCAAATTTTTCATACAAATTGTGACAGAATTACGAAGTTCGAGTTTACGCTGTTGCATGAATACCCATAAAGTAATAATCTGTTGTCTTTAAAGCTTTTTTGGATAATTTTTACTATGGGTATTCATGCAACAGCGTAAAGTCGTCGTAAACGTTGTAAAGTTTAAAACTTGGTTATTCTGTCACAATTTGCATGGAAAATTTGACAGATTTACGAAGTTTAAAACTTTACCACGTTTACGACGACTTTACACTGTTGCATGAATACCCTTATTATTTTTGATTTTTAAGAAAACAGTTCTCGTTGTAAAAAATCTCGCCGCATTGTGAATTGGGAAACGATTTTATAACTAGAAAAAGATGACAGCGAGTCACGTCACGCTCTCGTCTCGTTTTCCCGTCGCATTGTGAATCAGGCTTGACAAATTATTTTTTGACACAACTTATTTAAAGGCATATTACGACAATTGTTTAAACAAATTCCATACCAAAAAACACAAAGAATAAAAAGTTTTCATATGGTAGTGCTGGAATTATTGAAAAAAAGGAAAAAAATCGATTTTCGGTTATTTAAAAAAAAAAAGTGCGACAATTTTTTTTTTCGATATATTTACGACAAATTTACGACAAATTCTCACATATTCCTTTTTCTTGTTTGAGTACATTTTACCCTATTTTGAGGGGTGGTAGTGCTATGTCAAGTTAGCATTACCAGGGGTTATTTAAAAAAAATAAGTGCGACAATTGTTTTTCTTTTACGATATATTAACGACAAATTCGCACATATTCCTTTTTATTTTTTGAGTTCATTTTACCCTATTTCGAGGGGTGGTAGTGCTAACTTGACTGTCAAGTTAGCATTACCAGGGGTAAATTTTTAAAAAACAAGCGCGACAATTTTTTTTCTTTCCGACAAAGGTGTGGGTTCGATTCCCAGCCGTGCCACCTAAAAACAGAAATGTTTTATCCGAGGTACTGCCTCTTGCGAGGAACTGAAAAATCCTCCAAGAGTATACTTGTCATGAAAAAGTGCTTCTCATTTAGCCGTTCGGATTCGGAAAAAACTGTAGGTCCCCTCCAAACAACACGGACACAGGAATGGTTGAGAGTTGTAAGTCACTAGGCCCTGGTTCTCCATGAGCTGTTGGGCCACCCAATTTATTTTTAATTTTAGCTGGTGAACTTAAGCTTTTGCTTTAGATACAGCTATTTACTTAAATTTTTAAGCAGTGGCTTCGATTTTGAAGATAAAACCCAGCAGTATAATATGTAGGTACTGGTCTCTATTTTCTTATTTTTTCCGGAGGAAAAACTGCAAACGAAAATTCTATCAAATAGATAGGTACATATACCATTGGTCCGTTCCTTTTCTCTAAAATGTTAACAATTGTTAACACTGATCGTTCCTAAATTCTCAAATTGTAACATCGTGTAACATTATGACGTCATAAAATCGTTCCTAAACTCAATATTGAAGTGTCAGAATGTTACACTTTGTAACAATTTCCAACTCATCTCCTCGACATGAATTGAAAGTGTTGATCTGTCAAAAACAGCTGAAACTGCAGTTTTTTTATTTTGTGATTATGTTTTGTTTACTTCTCGTTGTTTGGATTTAGAATTATTAGCATTTTTGCAAATATGTGTGTTCCAATTTAATTAAATTTATTGTTCCTTTTGAGTTTTGAATTATTGTACCTATGATAAATTTACTTTTTTTCGACATTGCATTTTATCAATTCCGTGATTTTTGTTAAACAAATTTGTGATCATAGTTAGTTTAAGGTACCTAATAGAAATTTAATTTTCAAATTATCTATGTATTTATTTTCAATGAATCTTATGCAATAAATAGTTTTTTCTTGATTATTCATTCTAAATGCATTTCGATTTTTTTGTCCAACATTGCCATTTGACAGATCAACAATATTTTCAACATTGATCGTTCCTAAATAAAATGTTTCAAAGTGTAACATTCTTAACAATGACATTCCAACATTATTTTTTGACACATCAACAATTGTTAACATTTTAGAGAAAAGGAACGGACCACATAGCTTTGAATGTATAGGTACGTAGGTAGGCATAGCATTTATGTAGATAATGTGGGTAAAGCTACTTAAGCTTGCTAGAATCTTATTTAACATTCTACGTAGCTACCTACCTATCTAATAATTTTACACTACATATGACCTTCATATTAGCATATTATGTTAACTATTTTCTAAATAAGGTAAGGAACCTATACATCACCCTAAAGTTGAACGGTTGTTTTGGTTTGGTTTGCACTTCCTGTTTGTTCCCCCAATGATTTACGTATGTAGGTACCTATAGGTTCACCCATTTTCTTACTAGTAATACCTGGCTGTAACCTATACGTTTGTAGGTATGTAGGTAGGTATGTTCATACATATGTATATGCATGCTGCGTAATTTACGTCATGTACATAGGTAAACGTATAAATACATAATTTTACGCAACTCTTATGAAATGTTCATTGTCCAGTATTACATACATAGATACATATGTATGTAGGTATATCCCTACACAGATTATAAGATTTTAGCAGGTAGGTAGGTAACTAGTTGTTATTAGTTCAATGACACTCAAGGTCCTTTTTATTTTCATTTAAACCCAAAGAAATGTCGCATTCCAAAAATTTTAAAGAATTTAGAGGACAAGTGCCTGTACATACAGATGTAGGTACTATTGTATAGGTATACCTACCTAACCAATGTAGGTACTTATCAAAAAAATTATTTACGTTGGCACAGTACCTAATTAATTATTAAAAACGAGAACAATCACAATCAAGCCAAATAAACTCGTAATACCTATGCCAAGGTAGAAAAAAAACAATCAACTTAGGAAGGTACCTATACCTATAATGGGCCATGAAAATAAGAAATAAATACATAGATAGGTACCTACCCACCTATCTAGGCTACTTACCCCACTTTTCGACGTCACTTATGATGAGTTTGGGAAAAAAAATATAAAATTATCCCCTATACCTATATATGTAATCAATACAACACATAGACACAATACTATGATAAATAAAGTGCACCCATGAATTTAATTAGCAATGTTTAAACTAGTTTAATACCTTTAAATAATAGGTAGGTATAATATAGTTCACTATTTTTTTCCTTCTTAATTATTCAACATTTTCAGAGGCATCGCATCTCTTTAAAATATTGCACTTGCCTACACTCTCTCTCTCTTTCTTTGTGAATGCGCAAGCAAAACAAATTCAACACACACATATGTATGTATGTATTAATACAAAAACAGCTGACTGGTTTCTCATCCGTCATCAAACAAGAACATTAAAAAGTATGGGGGAAAAGTAAGTAATAAGGAAAAAGGTAGTATACGTATACTGTATACCTACCCTATGCTCTGTCGTCTGTCCCCATCCCAACCCCAACCAAATAGCCAGCCCCATGCAACCTTTTTCGGTTTTCCACTGACATTTCAAATGACGTAATAGGTTTAGAATAATTGTTATAAAAAGCAAAGGAATATGAGCTCAAACTTACCTTTTAAAATATCCTCTTTACTTCCCTTTAACTTCTGCAGAAAAAATCCAACGGATAACAAAATATAAGAAATAAAATATATCACTGTTGTTTTTTTTAATAATATTCACTAGTTTTCATTTTTCATAACTTTGCACGGTTGACTTGACACCCAACGGCAGTCGTACTGTCAAAAAGTTCATAGGTACTACTGTTTTTTTCAGACAAAAGTCCCGCATAAATAGCTGACGAATGGGCAAACCACTTCTCCTTTATTTACGGAATCCGTTTTAACAACGGAAAATCAATTTATGAGCTAATATTAAAGTTAATGCAATTATATCGGGCGAAACGTCAATTATTTCTATATTCGCCACACCACTTTAACAAGATTGGGTACCTATTTTGTTTTTTTTTAATAAAACCACTAGGTACACACAACGGTATTGCAATATTGTCCACGAATAAAAACTAACAAGAAAAAAAAGTGATTTTTTAAGAACCAACAAAAGTATTAAAAACAACTTAATATTTAGACTTCAACTAAACGACGACTTAAATCGATTCTCCCCACAAATATCAAAATATCAAGATACTTGATTGGGGTGGGAGAAGATGATTCCCTGCAACCAACTCTTTTTTTTACGTTTATTGTCCTTTATGTCTTCTCCTAGATATTATGGCTGCTGTAGGAAAATTGATGTAAATGATGAAAATTTTACTAAGTTTTTCCAACATACTAGAAATTCACCTAATACAATAATTGATATTTTCACAATTTGTCAAAGATCATTTTTCGTAAATGTCCGTCGCACTTGCATCGGTGTTTTCCAACTATTTATAGATTGCATTTTTTCTTTTTTATTTTACTTTGTTTAATTGAAAAACAATTTTCAAATTGGAAGAAGAAAATTTACTAATCAGCTAGCAGTTCGTATGATACTGAGCAAATTGCAAGTAGTCACCTTTTGTTAAAATTTTCTTGTACCACACACTGAGACAGTGAGACGTCAAAATTTTTCAACACTTTTATTTGTCTCACTTTTTCACAAACTAGCTCTGCACTTTTTATAAATGTTGGTCTCTTTTTTTCTTATACGTTTACTCGCCTATGTTGCAAATCTTTTTATCTTGCAAAACTCACAAGTGACGTAAAATAATCTTTTTCACCACACAGGGACAGGCACACACATAAGCAATTATGATGGGAAGGAAAATCGTATGAAATAAATTATTTTATATTTCGCACAAATAAAAAATGTATTCTTTAAATTCACCTTATACGGAATTCTTTTACTGTATTTTTATTCTTTCTTTATCTTGATTAATTGGAAATCTGTATTATTTGTGAATAAAGTCAAGTTGAAAACGCACCGAGTCGTGTAAAATCAAATCAAAGAACAGAGAAGACAAAGCAATTACATATAATGTAGGTATATCAAAAATGGGGAACTGAAAAATAAAACAAGTGCTGCTACTGCTAGTAATATTCCACCTCTTGGCTTGCTTGGAAATTTCGTTCGCGGTACCGTCTTTCTGTTTCTTGGAAACAACTGCACAATACTGTGTCCGTTTTTCATCTGTCTACAGTCTACAAGCTTCAACGTGTCTGTTTTGTCTGGCTCTGGATTCTGGAAGCTTTAACGGATTCGAAATTCGAACCGCAATTCACCCTCCAATCGTAAATAAAAGCACTTTGTTTGTGAAGTCAGCTCACAAGCACTTCGCAGTTCGCAGTTCGCACTTTGTTTTTGATTTTTGTGCTTTCGGTATGCACTTATGTGTATTAACTTGTACATAAATGCAAGAGACGAAGCTGTAGTAGTTCTCCTTGTCTTGTGAAATTTAATCAAAATGTTTAAAAGAGACGGAATGTTTTTGACAAGTGAGAATGAGAAGTGACATCCTCTCCTCATCATAAGTGTTCTTTGTTTACAAGATGAAATGAAAGAAAGTTTCTTGTAAATAGGATTGAACGACATTTGAGGGCAATTTGGGGTGGCATAAGCCATAGCGATTAAGATTAGTGAGGCAATGTGAAGGACACGGAAAGGTGAATAGAATACCTATGCATATACCAACGAAGCAATGAAATAAGTGCCCATTCTGAAAAAATACCTATTAATTTTACATAGGTACATACATTAACTGATTTTATGTAATTTTAAAAATGATAAACATTTTTCAAACAACCCAGCACCCAGGTACGAAACTTTATTTCAAGCGAGTCCTTTTATGGGCATGGTTAGATTGTGGTAAATAGGTTTATTCTTATCACAGTCTCGCTTCTTTCTCTGAAGTAAACGTGAAATTATAAAGCAGAAGAAGGAAACAATTCAATTCATTCTCCCCTCGGTGGTGAATATGCAAGGAAAAAAATTGCAAACCTCTTCCCCTGATGAAATTCGAAAACAATTAACAGCTGATTGGATATATGAAAGAGAAAAGTGGACATTTTTATTAGTGTTGGTATTTAATGGAGGAATGAAAAGAGACGGTGATATTTAATCAGTTCAACAAACAAGTATGACTGCATCTACATATATCCCTTCGAGGCTCGATGCACAGCTGCTTTCATATAAAGGTTGAGTATTGGTTTTGTCAAAATAAATCTATGCAATTGCGTTTTTCTTTTTGTTGTCAAGTAAAAGCTATAGGTATTTGTTAAGTAAAAGTCGTAAATGAAGATGATAAACGTATAAAACTTTTTGTAAAGGTAGGTATCATTCACACTGAATCCGATGAATGAGCTGCGGAGGGAATCTGATTGAATTTTGACATTTCGCTCATAGTAAAAATATCAATGTTGAGACTGATTCCCTCCACAGCTCATTCATCGGATTCTGTAATCGGGATCATTGTATACGAAACGTTTTATTATAAAATTAAAAATAAATTAAATCGAAGAGAATCAAGTAGGTGAGAACAATGAAATTAAAGAAAAACAAAATAAACAAAATGAATGAAATCAGCTGTATTAGCAAATTGATTTAGCACATTATTTACTAGATTTGCACAAGCCACCTTTTGGGGGTGTTTATAAAACATTTGTCAAAAACTTTACAATTTCGACGACGTCTCTGCTCTTTGACACATGTGCACCGTTTTCTTTTTTGTCTAAAAATTGAGGAAAATTCGCCTTCACAATATTCCTTCGACATCGTTTGGTGTAAAAATGTCTTCTTTTTTTTGTAGCAGAAGATTCAAATGTATATGTATTGTTTTAATTGATGCAGTGTTTCCAATAGAACTTATTCTTAAATTAAGACCGTGGATCAGTTGGATTAAAATCGCATTAGTTTAATTTCTAATCTCCCAGATTTACCCAATAATTGTGTGTGCAACATGATACGACCTACACAATTAATAATTACATTCTTACCTGGTAACGCTACTCTGCTAGTTGTCATAAAACTGTCACCCCTTTTCTATGCAATACAATTCCATATATGGAACGCATACACAATCACAAATGCCACATACAATTTCCTACTCGCTCACTCTCTCTCTCCCTCTAGTCTATCATGGCGAAAAAAAGTCCATAGTGGAAATCCAAATCTGTATTCAGTACCAAACTTGTCTTTGTTTTGAAAGTAAGGGAAATTTTATTTTTTTTTCATTCACAATTATGGCTACTTGTTATAAAAGATTATCATTTTCTAATGATGAAGAATACAAATTAATTGAATTTATAAAAAAACATCCTGGCCTTTGGGACGCTAGTCACTCGGAATATGGAAATTCTGAATTGCGCAAACTATACTGGATTTCACTGGCAACAGAATTAAATAAATCAGGTAAATTCAGAGGCGGGAAAGAATTCCGGAATGAAAGAGAGATAGTGCCCTTTCACACGAGGAAACTGAGTTGCCAGCAACTTTTAGTTCCTGGGTGAGAAGGGCAGGAGGAAAGAGGGGCGAACAGAATCTCCCCGGTCGACGATTTGAGGAGATTTTTTGACATTTCCTTTCACATCTAGTTTTAGGTGTGTTCAACCAGTAGACTTTCAAAGGAAATTTCAAAAATTGCCAGGAGATTTGTTTCCTCGTATGAAAGGTACAAGAGATTTTTAAGGAGATTAAAAGAAAACGTCAAAAAAATCTCCAGCAACTTGTTTCTTCGTGTGAAAGGGGACATAGATAGTAGATTGTAGAGTAGATGGTTTTGTTGGGTTGAAAGTTAGGAGAAGTGTGGTAATATGTGCCTGCTATTTCTTGCTGTGGTGAATAATAAAGTGACGTTATTTTTTTGTAATTTTAAAAACTGCAATCTAACGTATAATTTTAAATTTTATTTTCAGTTTTTGAATGTCGACGAAAATGGCGTTTCGTGAGAGATTACTACATTCATAAGCGACGTAGACAGCCAGAAAGTACACCACAACGTGATGGAAAATATTACAGTTTACAATTTCTCAATAAAATTAAAGTATCTTCGAAGAAATTTCAACACAATTCCGATCAAATAGATGAAGGAAATAATAAAAGTAGAAAAAACGTAACAAAAACACTGGAAAAAATCGAAGTTGATTATGTAGATTCTGATGAAGAAATTGACTATGATTTTTTGGATGATCCCACTTTTGAAAAGATTACCGTGGAACGTATTGGAAATGATCAAAAATATGTTAGCACAACAGAAAATAATGATGGCCATCATGATAGCTTACAACATCAAGATCCAGATACTAATGATGATAAATCTGACGATTTCTTATTCAAAGAGGATTACATAGATGAAGAATCATCAATGGCGGGAGAATATGCGAAACTGCAAAATATTGAAGAAATCAATGGGCACAGAGATGAAGAAGAAGAACATCTTATGGTTGAAAACACGAACAATGATAGTATAACTTTTGAACAGGGAACTACACAAACAGATAGCACATCGTTGTTGCATGAAAAGGCAATAGATCTTTTCTTTGAAAGTATGGCAGCAGCAGTTAAAACATTCCCTGCACAATATGTTGCCGAAGCTAAATGCAAAGTTTTTATGGCAATTAATGAAATAGAATCTAAAGTTTATAGAAATACGAATAAAAACTAAACTTATATACATACATAGGTACAGATATATTTTATTTTATTTCCAAAATATCAAAATCAGGTTTTTTGTCATTGTGAATAAATGTTTTTATTTCTAAACACAGTTCTGTGAGGTTCCTCACAGAAAAGTGAAGAGAGTGGTCCAATTTTTGCGAACAAAATAATTGTTTTCCATTTTTATGTATAATGACTATCGGTGAGTGGCTAACACCCCGACTCCACAGGAGATAATTTCTCTCCAACTAAATATCAGATATTTATATCTTGCATTGTCTTCTATCTTTGCTGGGCAAATCATGTTATGATATTTCATTCCATATCACGACAGCACGAGAGTTTGATGGCTGGTTTTTTGCGCACAAATAAAAAGAAACAAGCTATTTGACTGTGTTCGTTTTGGTTGCAAAGCGAATACCCATATTTTTCTTTTAGTAAAAAGTAGAATATTGAAAATATAAATCGTTTTTGTTATTATTACTTTTAATGAGGTAATAATTACAGCATTTATTAATAAGACGATTAAAACATAAGACAGAGTTTTATCTCTTGCAAAAATTTGTTTTTGTTAGCACTGTAATTACCTACTAAATATAGATTTATTTGACTGCTTCAGGAGATTGTTAATTTATAAGAACACGCAATTTTCCGAAATTTGTCCAACAAATCACGAAAGCGAAACCGAATGAATATTAGTTTCCAAAAATATAAAAAATAAATTTCTATTTGTCGAAGAAAAAACTGTAAATGGATATGGACAGATATTCAGAATAATGAGAGCAAATGAGACAACAAGTAAAAAAATCTTCATCTGTCAAAATTCATGTCAGCGATCTCTGTCAAGATATAATCGCAGATAGATATCTCTGACATCCCAACAAGAGATGAAACGGAGTGACTCCATTGGATATCTACTGTCAAGATGGGCATCCTGATAGAAATTATCTCCTGTGGAGTCGGGGTGTAAGGCCAAGACAAACATTTTTCGGTGGTGTTGTTAGTGTATTTTTATCTCCGCTTAAAAATAAATTCCAACGTAAAATACAACAAAATATGATTCCTTATTTTTGTTGTAATTAACATTTTTTCAAGCGACGGCAAATATGCACTTAAAAACAGAATAGGAGACAAATTGTTTTGAAAATTTTGATTTTGTTCGCACGGATCTGTAAAGTATGTAGGTACATACATTATGCTAAAGCGTACCAATTTCTAGCAATATTAGTTCAAAATTTAATAAAACTACTGTCAAAGTTCACAATAAAAGAAAATATTTAGAAATTTTGTAATTTTGGGCGATGAAACAGATACCTATACTGCTTTGCAAAATTCCCTCCTAACCCACGTTTCCCAGTGGTTCAGGTTGTAATTCTATAAAAGTTAAATCTCTCAACCGGTTTTAATGAAACTTACAGACATGATAAAAGATGAAATATAGTAGGTTTTTGCCAACTGACACGCACGATTTTATAAAAAGTACCTAATTGAATCACCAAAAATCCTCGTATTCAGATAGTTATTACCAGGGAAAACATTTTGTTAACATAAAAAACTCAAAAAACGGCGACATAGAATCTCCAAGAATGCAAAAAAAAGGCATGAAGAGAATATTAACATAACTTAACGCTCATTTATAGTAGCATCAGTAGGTACTACCAACAGCTTTTTAAAGTTCTTAGATAACAGCGTTCTACGATTGTCTCTTAAAAGCACCTTGAAGGGGCTAAAAGGGCCTCTTTACTTTCAAGCATAGTTTACAGTTCCAATGCAAAAAAAAAAAAAAAAATTTCGAAACAATTTTCCACCTATTTTTTGCATAATATTTTATAATATTCAAGCCAAAAAATGTTAAGCTTGTCCTAAGCCACCCATTGAGTCATTAATTCACCCTTAATTAATAAAATATTGGCCTAAAAATGGAAATCAATTATTTTTGTATGCAAAAATCATTTGCATGCTAATAACACTATGACGTGAATATATTATTTTTGTTTTTTAAGCATAGTTTACAGTTCCGATGCGAAAAAAAAATCAAAATTTTCAAAACGATTTTCCACCTATTCTGCGCACCAAGTTGAATAATATTCAAGGCGAAAAACGTTTGCTTTGGCCTAAACCACCCATTGAGTCATTAATTTACCCTTAATTGACAAGCTATAGGCCTAAAAATGGAAAATAATTATTTTTGGATGCGAAAACCATTTGCATGCTAATAATGCCTTGAGTTGAATATATTTTTTTTTTTCGGAAGTATAAACCAACCATCAAAAAAAAAATATTTTATTCACCACACTTTTTTTCGCATGCAAATCAATTGCCGGTCCATTGTTTTGCATGACATTCCATGACAGCATAGTTTTTTCTTTTTGCATGAAACTGTAAACCAATCATGCAAACAATTAATTTTACATTTCACCTCAATTATTTTTGACATGCGAGAATATTTGCATAGATTTTATTTTGCGCACAGACCATGCGCAAAAAAATTCTATGCAAATATGAAATTTGAAAATAAGTGTGGTGTATTCACCCCAAGACAATATTTGCATGCAAATGGTTTTCGCATCCAAAAATAATTATTTTCCATTTTTAGGCCTAAAGTTTATTAATTTAGGGTAAATTATTTAGGGTAAATTATTGACTCATGGGTAGCCTAGGCCGTGGCAAACGTTTTTCGCCTTAAATATTATTCAACTCGGTGCAGAGAATAGGTGGAACATCGTTTTGAAAATTTTTATTTTTTTCGCACTGGAACTGTAATCTATGCTTTAAGTGGACGATGGGCTTTTTTTTGCATGATGTAATCAATTATGACACCTCAATCATTTTTTACATGCGAAAATATTTGCATAGATTTTTTTTGCGCACGGGAACTGTAAACTAGGCTTAAAACAGCAGTGAACTTCTTCAAAACTTCATTTGCGATTGGCCCTTCTTTTCTTAAAATTGAGAACACTTGCTCAGCTGATATTCCTTGGTGAAAATAATAGGTTTGTTCCACAGATTTTTCGGCAAAAATTGGTAGTTTTGATGAATTTTTGATTCTTGTTTGTATATATCTGACATATGTACTTCAACCTGGCATTTTTGACAGACCAAAGAATTTTTGCCCAAAGAAATCTCTCGGGCAGAGTTTGTACAGAAGGAGAAATTTTACTCTCTGGTGAGCACTCTATTCTGACCAAAACAATCCTACAATTTGAAGCGTGGAACAGGAATTGGGTTAAAATGTGTGAAAAGTAGTAACATTGGTCGTTTTGACAATCTTTTTTTTATTTTAAGAGTTTTGATCTTAATCTTAGAGAAAAAAAGCTGAAAAAATGTAAAATAGGCAAAATAAAATACAAATTTTTGGAATCAGGAGGACGGAAACGTTTTTGTATAAAGTTGATACTTTCATATGATTACACAAAAAAAATGACAAAGTTAGCAAAATCCCATTCGTGGTTAGTAATAATAAGATAGGTATCTATGTTATCAAGTTATCCCAAAAATTTGAAGTCTTCGTAGAAAGTTTTACAAATGAAAAATATTCTTTTTAAGAATCAGTACCAAGTTTATGCCCACATTTAGAATTTTTTTTGCTGGCAATTTATTTTTTATTTTTGTAATAAGCCTAGTTTACAGTTCCCATGTGAAAAAAATTATATGCAAATGCTCTCGCACGTCAAAAATAACAAATAACTGAGGTGAAATCAATTGTGTGCATGATTGGTTTACAGTTTCATGAAAAAATACTATTGCTGTCATGGAATATCATGCAAGACAATGGACCGGCAATTGTTTTGCATGCGAAAAAAAGTGTGTTGAATACAATTTTTTTTTATGGTCGACTTACACTTAAAAAAATATCTATATTCACCTCAAGGCATTATTGGCATGCAAAAATCATTATTTTCCATTATTAGGGCTATAGTTTATTAATTAGGGCTAAATTAATGACTCAATGGGTGGCTGGAGGGTTAGGCAAAGGTTTTTCGTCTTGAATATTCGCTGCATTTTATTATCCATCAAATTTGATCCGGATTAGATTATCATAATAAAACAAACAGGATCCCAGTGTGACGAGAGTGTTATATAATTATCTCTGTTTATCCTTTTGCTTCTGTATTTTTTCTCTCTATTTTCTCCCTATCTTCAACCCAAAAAGGCCATCTACATGTCAGAGAAAAAACTAATTTTTGCAAGAAAATGCTGAGGGTGTGTGGTCAGAAAAGATTTGTAAATCGAAATCCAAAATCAAAGTTGGATTTTGTGTTGTTTTTGTAATACATGTATTTTCCTATGCAAATCCAATCCAGATCAGATCTGGGGGAAAATAAAATACAGCTATTATTAAATTTGGTGCACAGAATATGTGTAAAATCATTTTTTAATTTTTTTTTTTTGAAAATTTTGTTTTTTTGTTCGCATGGGAACTCTAAACTATGCTTTAAGTTGGAGTCCTATAGCTTTTTACAGTTTTAACTTCTCAACTGGTTTTTGATGAAATACAAAAGTTGAAGTTTAAATAGACATAAAATATAATCTATTTGGCATCTGTTGGTCATTTGAAAACATGGTGAAAACAAAAATTTAAAAAATATATTGGCATCAAATGAAGTTCAGTGAAAAATACAAATACATATTTTTTTTTTTGGATTTGCGCATTTTTCTCTTTCCCTTACTTTTCCGATACATTCAATAGCTTCAAATAAGCGATCGAATTTATTGTTACTTAAAAATAATGTAGTAGGTTCCATCGAGTTTAAATAAAATCCTTCAATTATTTTTCATTTCAAATATTTATTTGTCATTAATAATGTATATAAAAAGCTTGTGTAAATATTGAAATATTTATCCATTTTTTGTTTGTTTTAGTTTTAATGTTAAGGTGTAGTCCCCATTTTTTTTTCTTTTGTCAATTTCATATCATTCCTTTAAACATAAATTGTTCATAATTCATATTATGGATTAACTAATAATTTTGTTCACATTTATTTTTGAAAATCCCTTTACTTAAAACAATTTTAAAAGCTTAAATTTAATTTTAATAATACAAATTTTAACTTTAGATCACATATATTAATAATAAACATAAATTTAATTTAATTTAAATTTAATTTAATTTAATTATACGTATATAAAAATAACATTACAAGATAAAACTTTGAAAAATATTTATATTATAATAAAAGAAAACCAAACAAATATAAAACTATTGTTTGAAAGTTGAAACCCCTTGCGTTCGATACATTTATATTATATAAATTAATGCAAACGTTGTAATTCACTTTAATTATACATATAAGTCCAATCATTTGATTTTTTTTTTCTTTTTCCTTACAAATTTTATAACTACACAATTTTTTTCTCGAAAACAATCGGTTTTCTTGTATAGTATAATTTAAAATTAATTTTGTTTTAATATTTAGGTATATATACACTACACGATAGTTTGAGTACATTTTATTTTAATATATTTTAATAAAAAAAAAATCGAATTTATTTTTTTATATACGTGGTTTTTATTTAAATTTATATTTAATTTATATATTTTGTTTATGTATTGTATATGCAACTGCTAAAATCTAAACGATGTCGGTCACTATATTTTTTTGTTTGTATTAAGTTGTTGTTCTTTCAATACTTATTAATCATTTTTTTGTTGTTCAATATTTTTAATAGAGACGAAGTTTTCATTGTTTTTTGTTTTATAATTTCTACCATTTAAGTCCATCAAATTTAAGTTTAATTTATGTATGTTCGTGTGTTGTAATATTATATATGTTTAATTAAAGACTAGCACCTTGCAACTTTTATTTCCAAATCTTTGTTCAATACTTTTTTGTTCTTCCTTTTCAAATATCAAGATTTTCAATTATTTTTTATTTGATAAGATAAAAAAGTTACCATTTGTGGATCAATTTTTTTTAAATTATCTCTTGTATTTCTTTTGTTTTACAGATTTATTACATTTTAACTTTTCTTTTTTTTTTATTAAACACAGATTTTGGATCGGAGTGAAAGACTATAAGCTTTATATGTTTGTATATTATTTTTTGTTTTGTGTGGGTCTTATTGTTTGCCAAAATATTTTATGTGTGTTACGTCTATGTATGTTTTATTCGAAAAATATAAATTTTAAATATTTACTTTTATTTTTTGTTGTTGTTAAAAAAAATATTTTACTTTGGGTTTTTTTTTTATTGTATAAATAATTGAATATATCTTTTTTTTATATATTTATTATTATTTTTATCGAAAGAGGGATTAGAAAATAATGGGTTTTGTTTTCTTGTTTTTTTTTTTGTGTTTTAAACTTATTGTTCTATACTGTTTTGTTGAAAATGTTTAATTTATGATTTACATTTTTATTTTGTTTTGCATTTGTTTTTGTACCTGAATTCTTATTGGTTAATAAATTGTGAATTTTTCGTTTAAGTGTTTTATCTGTTAATTATTATTATTTTTTTTTCTTTGTTATTAATTTTGAATCAAAGTTTTCGCCTGGAAATTGTCATTTATAAATTTAAAAAAAAATAAACAATAAATAAATGTGTTAGCTATACAGCTATACCTACCTATAAGAGTTAAATTTGAAATATAAATAAACCGATTTATGAAATATTTATGTAAACTTTTGTATTTTGAATTTCATTTCTCAATGAGATATTAAGCGAATTGTAATTTTTTTTTTGATTTGTAAAATTAACACGTGACATCCATCTGCATTTTTTCTTTAAACAAAAATAATGACAAGTAAATGACAATTTCAATATTTTTGTTTTGATTTAAATTTTAGTAAACATCACAGATTAAATTTAATACCAAAATTTTTTGTTGCCAAGGTAAATTATTAATTTTCATTTCCTTCACACTAGATTTAGGTATATGCATGTAAGTATGTATTATACGTTGAATTTAAATAGAGAAATGACGAAGTGACATCACATTATTAAATAAAAAAAAATGTTTAGTATTGACTTATGTTTTTTTTTAGTTTTTTAATTTATTATAAATAATTTGAATAATAGATTAACTAATTCGATTTAAAAATTGAGTTATGAAAATTAATAGTATAAAATTATATTACTTCCTCCTTATGTATTTGTATGCTTTAATTTAAAAAAAAACAGCAAAGCGATAAAAATCCCACAAGTCGCCTCTAACAGACACTCCTTGAGTACCTGTAACTCTGAGATCTTTTGCTCAAAATAAAAAAAAAACTGTAATCACCTCGAAAACAAACATTTCATCTTGTTCTTAACAGGGGTGAGTAAGATGTTACCCAGTCAAATTATTTTCTTTTATCAAAGCAAATATAATGACGGGTTCACATTCCCACACAGAACAAAATCTTAATTAGGTATACTCATTTATCCTCTCGACAACTGAATAGGAGGGATTTTGATAATATTAATTTAAAAACTTAAAGAAAGAAACAAAAAGAGGACATTTTCAACATTTGAAAGATTTTTGAATTTAGAGCCCACACGACTATATTTGTATATTTCGAAACATATTTTTATAGTATTTTGAAAATTAAGGTATACAAGCCTTAACATACAAAACCAAAAAAAAACTTTGAAGTAATTCTCATCGCCTGAAGAATTCTTCTGACTTCGACTTTGAAATATGTATATTATACAAGGCTACTTATAGAGTTTTCATTCGGTCATCCCGAATCGTCCAGAAGCCTTTCGCATGCTTCTGAAAGCATTCGTTTGGTGCTACATGAAGTTCTTTTTCTGAAAAATAAAGAGAAAATCTATTTCTATTTGAAGAAAGAATCAAAACCTGAAGAATGCACATTTGTGCACACTTTAAATGTCAAAATCGTGAAATATCATTTGTTTTTATTGCCATTGTGCATTTGGCATTTGAAAAGCTATAAATAGGTATATGAACCTCTAAATCCTTTTTATGTAAAACTCTTTTTATAAGTAACAACAATAAAAATCTTGTGCTAAGAAAGTTGATTTGTTGGGTTTTGCCTTAGTACCAGAAATCAGAAGACTGACTGTCATTCCAACCAATAAAAAAGGTTAAGTGAGTCATTAGAGCTTAAGTACCTAATGCGACACTGATATCGTTTTTCGTTGGTCACCCAGAGCCGCCTTAACCACACAACATGACAGTTCTCCTTCTGAACGAGGAAAATACTTCTGGATTTCATTTCAGAATCGATCAATCGACCAATGTGCAACGAAACAATGACCTTCAATCCCAGATTTTGCTTCTCTGCTCTATAAGATATACAAAAATACCATATTGTTCAACCCCGAATGAAAATCTTTGTAAAAAAACGCGGCGATTCTGAACATAATGAACTTAAATCTAACCCACCATTTTTGAATAAATATTATGCAAAATCAAAAATCTTGCCAGATGGCACTAGAGCCCTGTAACTCCACACGACCAAAATCAGAACCATTTCCTCCTTTGAAATATCCACCACACTCGTTTCATTTCATTTCGTAGTGAACTTTCAAGAAATAAATCTACGTTAAATGGGAAAATACTCAATCATCAGTATGTACATTATGTGAAATCAATTCACATGAGCATGAAATTTCAAAATTATAACCGAATGATCATCTACATGGAAGTGGTAAACAAATTGAAATGACAAAAGAAAAATGGATTTGGATATCTTTTCTAGCAAATGTTCTACAAGACCGCGGGTCACAAAGGAAAGAGCAACAAAATTTTATGAAAAATGGAGAACTCAAATTATTTTAGAAGAATTCGTAATGTATGATCTGTAAGGAAACAATACATAAGAACCTTAAATGGGAAAAAATTAATTGTGTAGGTAACTGAGATAAAAAGATTACAAGCAAAAATATGAAAGTTTTCAAGTGACTTAGAGCCACTTTTTCAACTGTCAATAAAACATCAGATAGTACTAATTCTTAAGATGGAACAAGCATTTGTGCCTAATTTATTCCTCTGATAGTTGACTGAATGTTTAATTGATGATTGAAAAATCGGCTCTTATTTTAAAAAATCGATATTTGAACAACCAAAAATTGTAGATGAAATAAAAAAAAATATTCTGTTTCAATTTAAATAATATTTATATATATATTCTGTTTATTATTACATTTTTTATTTATTTAATTATAATATAAAGATTTGACTTAAGAATCACAATAGAGTTATAGGTATAAGAAAAAAAAAAGAATTATAGTAAAATGTATTTTCTTGTATAGAAAAATATTTTTTTTTTGTCTATTATTACTTTTACAGTTTGGTTTTTGTATTTTATGTTATGATTTTTTCTTCATTTTTTTTTATTTTTAACGTTAACATTGACAACATAATGAATTGATTAAAAAAATAAAACATTTAACCTAAAGCTATTTTATGTATGTTATGTTATGTGATTATGGTATTGTTCTATGTAAAAAAAAAATTGTATGTTTATAGTAATAATAAATCGTATCGTTTTTTTATGATTATTTTATGTATTTTAATTTTTCATTTCTGTTGATTTTAATTAATTATTCATCGTTTTTCTTGTTTTCAAACTATGATTATAATTCTAGTTGTTTTTTTTTTTTAATTTATTTAATTTAGTTTTATTTTTTTAATACTTATAGCTAAGTCACAAATCAAAAAAGCTGTTATCACATCTACTTAATCTTAATTGTGTTTTTTTTTTTCATTTTTCTTATTTCATCCCTTTTTTGACTTGTTATTTTTTATACAATTAATTCGTGGATTCCAATTTTTATTTATGTTTTTATGAAGAAAATTGTGTGGTTTAGATCTTTTTCTTCTTTAATTTATTTTGTATATGAGATAGACGTTGTAGATTTTATATCTAAGAACAAAATTAATATTTTCTAAGAGATGGTAACCTTTCCTTGAAATTAAATTGATATTAACCTAGGTACTCACGTCCATTTTCAGTGTATGTCCATTTTACGAATGAACTCTCTTGACTATGACAAACATAACTCAATTGAAACGGTTGATAATTTTAAATGCAAATACGTACGAATGGGGCCAGAGAAAGCATGAACAGTATTTTGTCATTAAAAGTATTATTTAGACTTAAAATTGTCAATTTTTAATATTTTTGAAAGAATCTTTAGAACGATTTGGTTTGATTCGTTTCATTTTTGCGTCTTATTAACTTTGAATCAAGTCCAGTTTTTTCTGTCAAATCTCCAGTCGCTTGAAGTTAATGTTTAAATTACTTTTAAAAATACGTAAATCAGATTACATTACTGGCATGATTTAAACGTATTCAGCCAGTTCAATTTTCACAGATCTCAGAGATTTTGTTCGTCAGCTTGACTGAGCAGGAAGAGAACCTTGAACATGATTTCACTGCTAGGAGTTAAAAGCACTCTTCATCTCTTTTTAGTTGACTGGTCAAATGCGAACAAATAATAATTCGGCAAGCAAATCGAAAACAAAATGCAGTCTCAGTAAAATTGAGGAATCGGGCTGGTATTCAGTTTTCGTTTTTGTTATAAATTAAAGTTTTTTTTTTCCAATGTACAAAAAAATCATAAACCAATCAATTTGCTCAAAATTAAAGTCCTTTGAACGCATTTATGTATATCGTCAAACAAGGCTAAGCATATAGAACCAGGTTTACAACAAATATTTTACTCAGTATATTGTACATGCTTGATTTTATCCAAAAGATTGATACACAATTTGAAGTTTTAGTGACCAGTGATATGTGGTTTCATTTTTTGGAAGGGTGGCGGTGACAGTATGTAATGCTTAAAGCGAGAATTTCACTATGCTTAGTTAGTAAGGAACTCTGTGTTGTTAAGTTAAGGTTATGCTAATGAACAACAAAGAATAAATGTTTCAAAGAGCCGGTTATAAGGACTATCGAATGGTGGAATGGGCCATCATTCTTTTCTGATGAAAGATACCTCGAATGCAACTTGAACCTCAGAGAAAGTTTGCTTGCGGAAAATTGTACGCTCTGAACGGATACCTCTACCTACTACCTCGGTAGGGATGAAAGTCTAGGGTTCTGGGGTGCCAGAAGTAACTTGACTCAAACGAGTTGACTCAATGTGTTAATTCATAAACGTCAAATGTTTCCGCATCACTGCTTTTTTGCGATGCTGATGCGCAACGCAGCTGATGCTGATACAAATGCATCAGCAACAACGCATCAAGAATTGTCTGATTTGTTTGAAGTTTGCGCATCACTTGACGCAAGTTTGCAATAATGAACATGTTACGCAAAAAGTGATGCGAGTTTGATGCATTTATGAATATATGGCGGAAATGATTGTGCATCATTGCCGCAACGATGCGTTTGTGAATTTACACAATATTTTCAGTTTTGTTCAATCAAATAGGAAACAATCGACTGAGCCAAATTAAGAGCAACCTATGTATGTTCGATTGTATCGACTAACCTCGATCGAACAAAGAAGTTGCGTGCTAGAATCCTTGATTCTAAAAATATGATATGGATTACCGATAAATCATTCTCTATTGAATGCGGTCTTGAATGGTGAATTAATGGATTAAGAACTGAACGAATGTTTGGACATAGAATTAAATGATGGAAAAGTACTAAGTTGATATACCATCAGGAACAAACTTTTGTCGGAATGTTCAGAACAGTTGAACGCATTCGACACGAGAAATTACTTAACAGTCTCTTTGGCTAGTATAAGAGTAATGATATCTACAATGCAAGCTTTATCAAAATGAAGGGGGATCTAAAAGGATAATAGTAAGTAATAAAAACTTTGAAATTATTCAAATGGTTTATCTAATTATTTTTTTTCCAAAAGTGCCCTTACCACATTTGTTCACTAAGCCATGATAGTGTCAAACTATTTTAGGTTAAAAAAAAAATAAACAAAAAACAATCATGATAGTAAAATAAAACAAAAACACATTTATTTATTTCTGTTAAAATGAGACCAAGTGAGTATAGTTATTGGAATCTCTTTTAAAATTCATCGTATAATTACTTATTTTTCTTTTATATATAAAAAAAAACAATAATGTATTTAAAATTATGTACAAACTACGAAATAAGAAACAATAAAATTTTAAATGTATGTAATTAACAAAATATAAAATTTAATTTAATAATAGAAACATTTGTGTAGGGACCTAACTATACAAAAATCATAAATTTTTAAATTAATTGTAATAAGATATCTTTTTTACATTTCATTGTTAAATTTTAACTGTCATATCTCATACACAAAAACAATGGGTCAATCACTTTTTCGGCGCATAAATATTCATAAATACACTCGAACACGTTTGTTTTTCTTTTTTTTTATAATGCTATTTGCATTAGTGTCCCGTTTTCTTTTGTTATTAATTTGAATAATGAACCTATAAATAGCTTAAAGTAAACAAAAATAAAACTACAGTTAATTCAATAATACATTAGAGAAGGAGAAAAAATGTTTCCTTTTTGTTTTTTTTTTTTTTAAACTTAACAGAAAGAGTAATAAAATTAGGGTTTCTCTTTGTTCTCTTAATTTTTTGTTTTGTTTTTTCTTAAAGATGTTCGTAATTTATTTATTTTTTGTTTTTAGAAGAATATCGTATCTTTACATATGTTGTTAGTGGCAGCTGAGTACCCAAAGTCATAATAATAATCATTAAGTAAATAATAACTAACTGCGAGAAACATAACATAAACTAACAACAATAATAGAATTATTATGAAAATAAAAACTATTGTAATATATCAGTCATCACGGCTTTTGCACAAAATTTTTCTGGCCAAGCCTATGGCCTGATCTCAGAGAATCTCACAGCAGCGACAATACCTAGGTCGGTGGCCAGTAGTAACTGGTGGTGGTGTCACCGGAGCAAAGTATGCATGAACTTTAATATTTGGTAAATGATTCTAAATACAAGATAAACTCAGTTTGTAGTCTCTTTTATTTTAAGTTTAAAATTTGAGATGAAAACTTACTTTTAATTTTCGTATTGCCGCTCGTGTAATCATTTGGCAGTCGAATAGCTCAATTCTCTGTAGATTGTGACACGATACTAAATGCTCTAAGGTTCGATCGGTTATTAGTGGACAATTATCCAATTCTAGGACGGATAGACTTTCAGCTGCACAACTACCGGCGGCCAGCTGACGTATTCCATCGTCGGTTATAAGCTCACAATGTGATAAAGTCTTAAAAAAAGGAAAACCAATATTTAAGTTGAAAATGTTGTTTTACTTTTACATATTTTGTTATACCAATTTCTCTAAGCTCGGACAACCAGTGGCTAAATGAGCCAACGTCAAATCAGTTATCTGGTTGCATTCTTCCAAGTCCATTCGTTCTAAATATTTACAATTTTTACCAAGTGCTTGGAATCCAATGTCGGAAAAATTCCTACATCCGGATACCTCTAAGGTATTCAAAAGTGGGTTATTTTGCGATAAAGCTATTAGTGAAACGTCCGTTAATTCGCCACACTTTGATACGCATAGCTTTTGTAGTTTACGGCAATTTGATGCAATAAGTCGTATTGAAGAGTCGGTGATATTCTTTAAAATAGAACAAAATTTGTATTTGGGATTTATTAAAACTCAAATTGTTTAAGACCTTACCTCACAACTATGAAAATTAAGCACCATTAAGTCGGGACAGTATTTAGCTAAGCATTGCAGTGCGTTGTCATTTACTTGTTTACAACCTTTACTGCTGAACTTTCTTAATTTAACACAACCGCGAGATAGGGCTTCGACTCCGTTTTCCGATATGAGATGACACCATGATACATTAATCTCTAAAAGGTTCTAGATAAAAAAAAATATTTATTAAAATAGTTTTGGTTTGAATAAATTGAAGATATTATGTACATTTATGTATGTTACTGTTAGCAATTATTGCAAATCTGTTTTACGAGTCAAAAGCATCAAAAAAGCTGATTAGATTGTTTTATATTAGTTCAGATTTAATTGTGGAGTTCTTATGTATTTTATGAGGCAGTAAAAATAACAGACCGAGCCGTTCAAAGTGGCAGGCGATGAATTGGTTAGGAATATGGACCAGCTTATCTGTAAAATATGGTCGGAGGAAAGCATGTCCAATGAATGGAACCTCAACATTGTTTGCCCGATCCTCAAGAAAGCCGATCCTCTGAACTGCACCAGCTATAGAGGCATCAGTCTCCTTAGCATTGCTTACACACGATCTTTTCTGCCGTGCTTTGTGACCGACTGAAACCATTCGTAAACGTGATAGGTCCAGATCAGTGTGGCTTTAGGCCAGGAGCAAATATTCGCACTAAGGCAGATCTAGGAAAAAACCCAGAAACGATGGACGATAACACGCCTTAGGGCGTTTTGAGCGGAAAATTCTCCGGGTGATTTTTGGCCCCGTTTGCATACATAGATGGGGAATAGAAAAGAAGATACAACAACTAACTGTACTGTCTGTACAGCGACACCGACATAGCCACAAAAGTGAAAAGCCAACGACTGAGGTGGCTGGTGAAAGAAGATCTCAACAAACTAGGTGTGTGAAACTGAAGACAGCAAGCTAGGGACCGTCCACCCCGGACTCTAGCGCCACCTTAAGGAAGTAAGTATGTAAGGAGTAAATAAATTTGATCTAATCAAAAGTAAGAAGGTCTACAGAGGTACAGAGACTAGCCTGTATAGGAATAACGGGGGCACAGAGGTCTACGCCACAGGCAGGTTTGGAAATTATTTTAAATCTTCCACCCCTAAACGAGTACACTAGATGCACAGCAGCCAAAAGCGCATTTCGACTCAAAGAACTGGGCTCTTGGAAGCACAGCACCTATGGTCATGGGTCTATCCTACAAAGGTATGACACAGTGGCTGCACTTGATGTGAAGACTGATTATATTCCTCCTGTAATGGATTTTAACAAACACTTCTCTATTTCAATACCCGAAAGACATGGATGGGAACCCAAATCACTAATTAGTGAACAGGGTATCCCCTTCTACACTGACGGGTCTAAAATGGAAGAAGGAACAGGTGCGGGGGTGTTCTGTGAAGCCCTTAATATAAGAGAGTCATATAAACTCCCAGATGAGTGTAGTGTCTTTCAGGCTGAGATTTACGCTATTCAAAAAGCGGCAGAATTGGTACACAAGAAAAAACTGATCTCGTCGGAGATCACATTTTTCGTGGACAGCCAAGCTGCGATCAAAGCAATAGCCAGTGAGACCATAAGATCCAAAACAGTGGTAAAATGTCGAGGCATACTGAACAAAATTTGTAACACTAACCTAGTCAAACTCTGTTGGGTTCCTGGACATAGCAATATAGAAGGGAATGATATAGCAGATGAACTAGCAAGGAAGGGGTCATTATCAAATAGGAACAGTAGTAACCAATTAGACATGGGACTAGACATCCCGATCGGCGTAGTTAAAATGAAAATGGACCTAGTAACGAAAGAGCGAATCAATAAATCCTGGATTACCAGGAACGATTGCGTTATCTCTAGAAGTCTATGGCCTAGAATTAATGAAAAGGAATCTCAGTATATTCTATCGCTGAGTAAAAAGAACATTAGAATCTTGATAGGTGTACTAACGGGTCACTGCGCCATTGGCACAATGGCCACCAGATTGGGTGTACTCGCACCCGACTGCTGTAGGAGCTGTCAGGATGTTGAAGAAGTAGAATCCATTAAACACCTGCTCTGTGACTGTCCGAACCTCCAAACAAGCCGCCTCCGTTACTTGGGAAACAGGTTTGTTGGAGAACTGGATGATCTAGCGCAGGTCTCAATGGCAAATATGAGGAAATTCATAGAGAGCACAGGCTGGTTCGTTAATGAGCCAGTCTATCTGAATCATTAGTTTAGGAGCATCTCTGCTTTCTTTTTGTAAGGGGATCACAATGGACCAACAGGCCCCCGTGTACGCAACAGCCTCTGTGCTGTGCACACCCCTCCTAACCTAACCTAACCTAACCTAAGAAGGTCTGAGAAAGGCTTCATGACAAAAATACCTCTTCGTAAAAATAGATCACGAACTTAGACAGAGGATGACTTTAAAAAAATCTAAATATTTGAAATTTTTTATACTCGTACTTTAAAGTATATCCTTGCGAGGATTAGAACAGCCATGTTCAGAGAAATGAAATCTCAGAGACCTCAGCTAATTTTGCTCTGTCAAAAAGTGAACATGCCTAATATATCTTTAGAACATCTTCATAATCTGCATTTTATCTAAAATTGGCTCTAAATAATTTTTTTAATCTACTAGAGGTCAAGTGAACTAAAAAACATCAGAATAAAAACCTCAATGCTTATTAAATGATTTTTTTTTTTGGCAATGACCACTTTAAATAGCCTATTTCCGCCTCCCGCTATTATCATTGTAATCCCCTTTGAAATACTTAAAACAACAACCATAAAATTATTGATCCTGTGTCCTTGTGCAAAGCAGCTGAGAGCGTGTGAAAAGCAAAAACACACAGAAAGCTATTAAAGGACATCACATAGTAAACAGGTTGGGAGGTAGGATGAGGAGGGTGTGCTGATGATGGTTAACAGCCTTCTGAGGGATAGTGTGTGTGCTCTGGCAAACGTCGTCGTCGTCGTCGTCGACACCCACTCAACAACACTTACTCAGTGTGGAAGGATAAAATGTTGTGCTACCCTTTCCTCTCAAAACACACCATTTAAAAAAAAAAAAACAAAAACTTATGCATGGCTTCAAGACAGTTTCGGTATGATATCAAAACCAGCCCCCCACACACAAGAAGTTAAAACTAACTAAAAGATTGAAGAAGACTGTTGACTGACGGACGGACGACTTTACTGCACTGAAAGTGAGATTTTGTTTTTATTTTTATTTTTTTTTTTTTTTTGGGGGAATGTAGGCCAAAACTTTTGTGCCATCATAATCGTTTGACCTCATTTTGGCCTAAAAACAGCACACACAAAAACTGAATGAATGTGGTTGCAAAAAGCAATGAGGACGATGATGCCAACAGTGTTGCAGGCACTGGCAGTCAGGAAGTGAAGCTTCAGTTGCTCGTTAAATCGACGATGACAACAACAACTACGGCACAAGGTTGAAGAGAGGAATTAATATATATATGTAACAAAGTATATCCTAGAGCTCGAAGAAAGAGCAATGCAAGAGAGATAAAAATGTGCATTGGATGGATATGGAGACATGTTTTGGACGGAAGAGAATATTTTTTTAAATACATTTTTTAACAGCAAAGTCGCTTAAAGGCAAGAGAAGAAGAATCTTTCATTCACTATTTTTTTTTCTTTCTTTTGTGTAGTTCAGGTTCTCAAGGACATGACCTGAAAATGGTTTTCCTTGCATTTAATCATACTTACAGGACATCCATCGGAGATGTATTTTAAGCTATTGTCGGTTATATTAGCGCACGAGTCTAAATTTATAGATGTTAATTTCGAACAGTAGCGACTTATTGATTGCGTCGATAGGTCGGTTATCTTTTTGCACTCAGATAAATCCAGATGCTCGATATAATGGCAGTGGTTAGCTAAGGTTCTGAAAAGTAAAAAAAAAAAAAAAACACACAGGTTAAACCTTATTTATTCTAAAGTTCAAAAAGGATATAATAGAGATTATATTGTATAGATACCGTATTGATACATCTCCAACTGATTGGCAACCTCGCAGCGAGAGAAATTTCAAAAAACCACCGCATCTCTGGGATATATTTTCAATGACAGGACCCTGGAAAGTAAACACAGAAATAAAAATTAAAACATAACCTTTGGCTGCTGCTGGTAAAGTTAGTTGAATAATGAATAGGCGATTTACCTCGATGTCCCGTTGAAAGTCAAACAAATTGATTTTTTGCCAACTCGAACCGTCCAGGGCAAGGACATTCCAATATTTGCAGACCTGTAAACAATTTAAATGGAGCATTTTATTGATGTTTATTTACTATGTTAATGTATGTAGGTATAGATAGATAGGTTCATGTATGTATGTACATGTTATGTATGTATTACTATGCATAAACTAGTCTGGTTTATAGCTAAAATTGAGTTCAAAGCTTTTTATCCTAAATGTGGGTCAACGAAAATTCGCGACCTCATTACAACGTGATTTGTAGGGCACACAATTCAAAACATTATATAGTTATACCTATATAATGTAGGTACATATGTACCTACATATAGTTTTACTGATGAAAAGGAAATTGTCTGGTTAGAAACAAAAGGTATGACCTAAAAGTTCACTTTTCCTGGGGATTGTATCCAGAACAATAGGAAATAACGAAAATGAAAATAGTTGAGAGGGAAAATGTTCTTTTGTTTTTTTTTTTTTTGTATAGTCAGGATTGATGTAGGTCACATAATTTTACAATGAAAATCGATAATATGCTGCTTGATTTAATTTTTTTGTACGATGCTTACAGATTAAAAAAATTACACTGTCAGTTATAAAAAAAATGTTTAGAAACGATTTTAATTAAAATATACCCGATTTACCAGTCAAGCATTCTGGAAGTTTTCATGAAATGGGACAGAAGAGGCGATAGGAGCACTTAAATGAAATAATTATTTAAGAAAAGAGCCTCAAAAGTGGTCTCAAGGAAAAGGATTCGATTAGCAGGTTCACAAAAACAAACCTGCTTGACATTCCAAGAGATGGCGAAACGAAATGGTGAGCTACACTCTTAATGGACAATGGAAATTTGTTGAACAGGATATCGAAAGAAACTACAAAAACCAAAACATTAGCGGTGTTCACGATCTAACGTAATGCCAGTTTTCCAATCGCGTTAATTCCGCATAACTGGTCTTTTGCAAAAGTGAAACATTTTCTTGCACTACAACAAAAAAAAAACTGAATGACAGTTTTTTTTTTGTTTTTTTTGGGGTATACCCCAACGCTATTGTAAAAGAAAAATACACCATAGTAAAGTTTGCGCTTGTGTATTTGATAACTCGCAAAATGTCATTCTTGTCAGTTGATATTTGATTGTGAGATCTTTTTGTAACTACAGATAAGAAAAGTGCATTTTACAACTTACTAAGCTTGTTGCACCAGATCGTGAATACCCCATCATGTTAGACAGCACTTAGCTCATATGGTAAGGTAGTGTGACGGTAGTCTAGGCGAACGAAACAAATTTTTCTTGACTTATGCCGTTTGTCAATTGCGTTAACAGTATGGTTACTACTGAGGTGACTATAGACGTTTAAAGATTCAAAATAGCTTTTTATGGCCTTTAGTCCTACAAATTGGCGTTTCGTTCGGCTTACTCACTTGAACTCATCAGTGGGCACGTTCCGCTGGCTATTCTCAGTTATCCGGATAGCTTTGTGTTGTTGTAATCCCTTGTTAAAAAACAGCTGATAACAGCTGACGCAACAACAACTCAAGTTATCTCAAAATTTTTAGGATAGCTAGATAGCATAGCGAATAAACATTGGAACGCGAGGAGTGACATAGTGAGGGCTTTGTCAGACGCAATTTGTATTAAGTTCAGTTCAACTTACATGAATTTTTCAACGAAAATCCACTGTAAACTATATCCAACAAGATTAGAATTCTAATATCGTTGAACTGAACTTAATACAAATTGCGTCTGACAAAGCCCTCACTATGTCACTGATGAGTTCAAGTGAGTAAGCCGAACGAAACGCCAATTTGTAGGACTAAAGGCCATAAAAAGCGATTTTGAATCAATAATTCAACAAGTCCAATCCTTAATGCTAAGTCTTCTACTTGGCTGATTTATTTAAGTAGTATATAGAATTTGTATTATAAAACATTCTTATATATAGACGTTTAAATTTACCCTGCTCAGGACCCCTTTTAAATTTTAGCGAGTGGTTAATTTTTGACATGTCTATGATCAAGAAGGAGTGAGGGAGATGAATGTTGATAAATATTTTATTTAGGCCGTGTGTCAATTGCGTTAAAAGTATGGTTAAATTTGATCACATGGCTAACTTTTGACATTACCGAGGTGAATATAGACGTTTAAATTTAACCTGCTCAGGGACACTCGTTAAAATGTTAGCCAGTGGTTAATTTTTGACATGTCTATGCTCATGAAGGAGTGAGGGAGATGAATGTTGATAAATATTTTATTTAGCTGTCGTGAAGTCATGAATCATATCGGGAAAGACTAAAAAAACTAAAATCAAATGAAAAGATAAAGAAATATACAAAACTAATGGGAAATATATGTTTTAAAAAATCCCATTTAATTCAATGATTGACACAGCACAAACCTTAAATTTTATTCACCCTTAAAAAAACGGATTAATTTAACTGGGATCAAATTTAACCAAAATTTTAACGCAATTGACACGGCCTTAGCCTAGTTAAGAAAATATTCTCGCATGTCAAAAATAATGATAATTGCTTTAATTGGGCACGTTCCGCTGGCTATTCTCAGTTATCCGGATAGCTTTGTGTTGTTGTAATCCCTTGTTAAAAAACAGCTGATAACAGCTGACGCAACAACAACTCAAGTTATCTCAAAATTTTTGGGATAGCTAGATAGCATAGCGAATAAACATTGGAACGCGAGGATTGGAAAGCAATATTTTGACAGGTGACCAATCAGTGATATGAATATTGCCTTATGTCGTTTTTCATTGAAATCTGAAAGATTTGATCTCAACATCCAGAATTTATCTTCTGAATGAAGCATGTGGACATATATTTGAAATGTATCAGTGAAGATGAAATTTAGACACATAAAGGCTCTGCCAAACCAACGCGAAACATTCGCCGACGACGCGAAATCATTCACAATAATACAAAATGTGAAAGATACACAATGCTTAGCAACAACAAAAAACTGTTTTTGCGAATGATTCGCTATGATTTCGCGTTGGTTTGGGAGAGCCTTAATAACTACTTTGCACGTTTATCGGAATAAAAAATACAAAACAAGCCATAATTGTCCAAATTCGATTTGTTGTTTGACAAGAGAATGTTTGTTATCGGGTTTTTCATTGGTAAAATAAATCAATTTATTTTTGATTTGGATTTGTCAAAAAGCCGATTTTGAGAATTTTTGTGTTTTATTGGTCAAACAAATTGATTTTTTTTTTTTTTGATTTAAAATCAATTTAACAGATCTAAAGTTCTCGGCAGATTTAACCCTCCCTACTTCTACCACTAATACCAAAACAATTTTGACCTGTCAGTTTCCAAATGTGGTTTTTGATTTGTTTATTTTATTTCGGTTGTCAAAATTGTGCTCAAATAATTTTTAATAGAAAAAGTAAGGTTTTTTAAATAAATCGGTAAATTCATAAAGCTAATTTTACTCTTCGAAAAGTAGACCAAGGGATGCAAATTGTGAGAATAATGTAAAACACATGCAGTGACACAAATACATTGACAAACAAAATCAATTTGAAATCGTATTCCATTGGTAACGGAAAAAATACACTTTTAGATTGAAATCTGAATTTACCAATGGTAAACCCCATTAGTATGGATGAACTCTGATCAAATTTCGCATATTTCGTCTTCAGATCTGATCTTTTTTTGAGTTCTGGGTTTCCGAGATTCTGGATTTTCAGGATTTCTAGTTTTCTGGGTTCAGAATTTCGGGATTGTGTGCGTCTCCCTCTTTTCCCAAAAATATCAAATCTTTTCAACAATGAAAAACGACAATAATTTCTGGTCCCTTTAGTCGTCTGAACCTACATAATACAGTTGACTGAATATTTAGCCCCTTATGTCACCTGAATGAATGTACCCAAATTCCACTCGTGTCTTACTGACACAAAATAATTTCTGAACAAAGAAATTTTGACAACGCTCTTGTCAGTTAATTGACAACTTTTTCTAACTTTCTAATGTCCGATTTTAACGATTGGCCAAACAATGCTAATGGCAAGCTTTCCTCCAACTATATTTTAGAAATGAGCTGGGGCATAATCCTAACCAATTCATCATCTGCCACTTTGAACAGTTCGAAGGGCACGGCCATCAGCTATTGCAGCTTTATTTGATTAGAGTTCAGATATATGTATTAACATGAAGCTGTCTTTACTTCATCGAAATCGGATGAACGCAATTGTTGGTTTACGTCGCACACTGGGGCCAGCGGAATGAAAAGCTTCGTCAAGGTTGAATGGTAGAATCTGCCTGGCAGCGGAATTCGAATCAGCATCGCCGTTACACAGTTTTTGAAGAAATGATGTGACTTCGATTTTACTGCAATTTTTAACTGATCGTCTTTGCACGCTTCGTTTCGGACCTTAAAGGTTCTTTTTTAATTTTCGTATAAAACTTTTGAACTTCATTCCTGATATGACATCTATTGATCCCACGCTCCTAATGTTTCTTCACCTCTCTTCTTCTGCTCGTCTAGCTTCACTTTGTATCTCTCAAGGTTGAAAAGGTTACAATCAGATTTTTTTTTAATTTAATATTTTAACTTAACGAAAAACAAATTATTATATCGAAATAAATTAGCCGCCATGTCATCATGAAAACCATTATCCCGAAGAAATTAATTTAGGAAATGTCAAAAATAGCACTGCCACCATTCACAATGGAAAATCCAAATTGCAAATTTCCGATTCATTAAGGTTTTAAAAATAGAATTTTTTTTTTCACTATGCTTTCTCGAAGAATTATTTAGATCTTACAAAAAAGTTAAACGACTTCTTGAAGGATTTATATTTAGTTCCAATTAAATCCTTTAAAATTTGTTCAATATGGTTTGACTTAGGTAATCTTTTTATATTTTATTTTTTTTTTAATCTCCATGCGAGGAATTAAGATGCAGAGCATGAACTCCATTTAATACACATACAAAAAAAATAATAGAATCATTATTTTAAAAGTACCTACATATATTAAATAATAAAAAGACACTGCAGGCAAAGTAAAGTCTATTTTGAGGATTTTAAATGTATGCAAAGCACGAAAGCATACGCTTAATCTTTTCGCAATATTTTGCTTTGTGGCTGAAGCAAGCATTCTGATATACATAATTCAATATGTAAAGGAGCATAATTAAATTACAAACATGCTTGCAATAAATTTGAAGTGTTGTCTGTAGATTTTACCTCCGGAAGTGAACAAGATTTTAATTTAAACAACATATCTGTCTGCACTTCACATCTTATTAATAAAAACATTGAACATAAGTGTATGAGGCAAACCCTATAATCATTCCCAAACATTATTTTATTCTTTTTTGTTAATGTGCCAACTATACGATATCTTACATAATTACCTTGAGCTGCTTCGCTTATCTCATTAACAACAAATAAAATATAAACAGAAAAAAAGAGTGCGTCCACGCGACATGCTGTTTGATAGTCTGGGATGTGATGTTGCAAATGCAAAAATGATTAATTTTGAATTTTGTTGATATTTTTTGAAGATACATATAGATATTTGAGAAATGATTTTACTATCTTTAGAATTATGACGTTTCCACCCAACAATCCTCTTTCCTTTTGAGGAAAAAAGTAAAAATATCGCAGATTTATGGTTCGCGCCTTTTTCAGCTGGTAACTTGTAGAATTTGTTTTTTATATATCAAAACATTTTTACTGTTCGTATTATGCTTTGGGATGCTGCAATCGTAATGAATACCCATTCGTGCGGAAGGCAATTCTTTCATCATAAGGATTAATGTCATAGCTCATTAATTTTTTAAACACGGTATTAAAACAGAAAATTAAGAAGAAATAAACTACAATATGTTAATTTTACTTGGAAGATGTACTTTATCAATCAACAAAAGATTGAAAAGGTGTTTTCCTATCCCGCTTATCTATTAAAACAGCACTATACCCAGAAATTCAATATTACATCCCAAACTATAAACTTTCACTTCAAGTTCAAGTTCATGTGCCTAATTCATAATAAAAACACGATATAAAGCATGAGAGACATGCCAAATCATTCCCAAAATAATAATAATTTCAAATTGTTTTTGTGGGTTTACGTATGTATTTCAAATGAAAGTAAAAATAAAACAAAAAAATGTAACATTTCAATGATTCATGGGGTAAATAAAAATAAATTTCTTTGCTTTGATTTTCTACTTACAGTGTGGGGGCAGGCAGAATGTAACAAAAGTGTCACATTCTGTAAGAACAGGAAGATAAACGGTTTGTTTGAAATTTGTGGGACTTTAACTTCTTTGGCTCCCCATCTCCAAACAATAGGGATGTTTTTGAACTCAAACGTCACATTATATGAATGGGTCAATAAACCCGTTGAATGTTTTATATATAGGTAGGTTAGGTGGTGCATATACCTTAGCTAATAAAGGCAAAAAAGAAAAATTACCAAGAGTTCGTAGCACCTTTAATAGGTTCATTTTCATTTGATGTAAATGGTTCAGTGATTTTGCTCTTGATTCGACGGTAATTGTCATAGCCTACAGAGGGCATCAGAGTAGTGGATATATTTTAACCAACACCAGCAAACACTGATAATAAATATGAACATGCAGTGTAAATCACATAATGTACATATGTACGTAGTGTAAACTTTGCACAATGCCTATTGTGAATCAGACAAGTAAAGCATCGTACTTTCGGAACGCACCCAACAAATTTATTTCAATTGTTCAGTTAAGTGGGCAGTTACATTGGATGATCTTACCAATGACAATCTTTTTTGTTTTAGTTGTAACGTATTGCTTCCCCCTCATTTTGTACTCCTTCCTAAAAATCTGGAAATTGACCTTAATAATAAAAAAAAAACTTATATTTCAGAGCGCTTACCTGAGCTGACGAATCCAACATATTTTTTCCTTAGACCCCTATTACACGATGGCTCTTTGCGTCTGAATTTCAAAATTCAATAAGTGTGAAGGTGAAATCAGTTTTTTTTTTTCTCCTTCGCACTCATGAAAATTCGAAAAGAGTCAGACGCAAAGAATCATCGTGTAATAGGGGACTTAATATTGGACAGCAAAATTGGAGACATTTTGCTAAGCCCTCAGAAATATAAACTGAGCAAATGTTCACGTCATTATTCATTAACGTGAAAAGAGCTGCGCTATCGTACGACTTTTCCAATCTCCCTCTGGAGCAGATAAGCTGTAGGGCAGGTGTTTATACGGAAAACACTATCTGCAACAGATCTAGATTATACGAACGATATCGATAGAATCAGACGTTCTCAATGGTTTTCTACTTTAGTGGAAATCGGACGCAGAATTACCCTAGGAAACAGCTGATACATGCAAATGTTGTATACATATATTTTCCTTAAAAAGGGCAAGTGAGATAGAATATTTGATTCGTGCCAAATAATGAAGAACTGAATCGAGTCTCGAATGGATCGTCCAGCACCATATAGGAATAGGTTAGTTCGATTTGCAAAACTATTGGTCCTAGGAAGGTTTAACAAGATTAATTTCTAATGCTATGTTTTCACCAAATGTTTATCTCAGTTAGGATTAAATTACTTTTAGTGTTTCCACCACACAAAAAGTTTTAAAAAAGGTTAATTTTGACAGCACCTTCAAAAATGCAAATGGTGTTTAATTTTTCTCATTAAGTGCGAGTGAGAGATAGAATGTTTGATTCGTTCCAAACAATGAAGAACTGATTCGAGACTCGAACGAATCGTCCAGCACCATATATAAGAATAGGTTAGTTCGATTTGTAAAACTATTTGTCCTAGATTTATTTCTAATCTTCAAGATTTACGAAATATATTTGTATGGTAAATCTTCGAGATTTGAACGAGATTTATAGCCTTTTCACACCGAACCCAAAACGCGGTTTTCGTGAAAATATCGGTTTTGGAGAAAAACCTAATCGAAAACACAAGTTTTCTCATACTTTTTTGTAACTTCAGGTTTTCGTAAAACATAAGTTTTATATAAAACCAGGCGAACACTTGTTGGAATTCAGAGATTTACAAAATAAACATACCTTTTAGAAAGTTCAGCGCCTAATTAAATGTCAAAAAAGAAACTGATGGAATGCTTTCAAAAGAAATTGAAAACAGCTGACGAAATTCTTTCATATCAAATATAAAATTCGAAACTCAAAATTATTTAATTTACCTATTTCAAATTGATAATTATTTGTTTGTAAGTAAGTAAAATTGTTCATATGGATCCTGTTTATGTAAATAATCACCGTTTTTATTTTCAGAAAATGGAATGGAATTTTCAAAAAATAGGAATGTCAAACGAAAACGTGTAATGTTCGGTGTGAATGGTTTTCGAGTTTTTGAAAAGTTTTCACCGAAAACCGGTTTTGGGGCTTGGTGTGAAAAGCTTATTAAAGTAAATCTTATTAACTCTCAGATTAGTGCTAGGTGGAAATGAAGTATTATTTCGTAAATCTTAAAGATTAGAAATTAATCTTATTAAATCTGGCTAGAACAAATTGTTTTACAAATCAAACTAACCTATTCTTATATGGCGCTGAAGGATTCATTAATGGCTGAATTCAGTTATTCAATGTTTGACACAAATGAAATATTCTACGTCACTTGCACATCATAAGAAAAAATGAAAAACCATTTGCATTTTGTAATGTGTTGTCAAAGTAAATCTTCTCTAAATATTTTTGTGCGGTGGAAACACCAAATAGATTTATTAAATCTGAACTGAGATAAACCTGTGGTGGAAACATATCATTACTGTCTATGCGCGCTAGTGGTCAGCAGAAAAAGAGAGAGCATTCAATTTTCTGGCGAATCTACACGGCAAAGTTAAGAAGGACTTCAACCCTAGAGTTAACTTCAAAGAACTTCTAAGTCCTTGGAAGAGAAAGTACACCTGAAAACAAAAGTAGGGTGGATTCGGGTGGACCCCGATTCAAACCCAGACCTTTAGCGTTATAGTCCTAGTCCAACACACTAACACTTTCCCCAAGAAATCTTAAGTTTTTCTTATTATTAATTTGCTTCTTTTTTCAAATTAAAGAACTTGTTGAAAGACCTATATTTGATCAATAGCTCCGACATGGAGTTTGATACAATAATTACTTTTCCCAATAAATCTGCCGAAACTCATACAAGTTCTTAATCAAAATCCCAAACAAAACTCTTCGATTTTATAATATGCATCAATTCCTGTTACTATAGGTTTCACAAACATCCATGATTATTAATGTCTATCCAAGTTAATTGAGAAAACATACAAAGTTTAATTACCAGTCTGAGACTGATGGTGGATATTTCATCCTCCTTTGACCTCGACGTCAAACAGTATTGTGGGCATAACTTGAGAAGTTTTATTTGTACATTCCTTGATTTCCTTTTTTTTACCGCTTTTTTCCTGATTTCTCTTTTTATGATACTTCTGGTTATGCCTTAAGTTTGTTCTTCTTATTTTTCTGTCGGGAATAGTTAAACCTTTATCCAGTTTGGCTGTCTCGGTCTCGGCATGATATCAAAAACCCTGAAGACTTTATAACAGCAGTTGACTGCACATTACTCCCTTTGTTGCGAGATGACATTTCAACTACTCTCTCTCTCTCTATTTCTTCCTCTATCCACCACTCAAATAATTGGCAACTACTATAGCGGGTAAGAGTGACATGCAAGTGTGCAATATCATTCTCAAAGTTTAAAGCTTCTTCCAAGCTATAACTAATTTCAATTGTTCCTTTTTTAATTCAGAATTCCTTTGTTGATAATTTTAAGTGTTAAGGGTGCAACAGCACTATGGATCTGGTATGGAGCATTGTGTGTGCAATGTGCATTGCTCTTTAAAGCTGTCACGACTGTCATCTGTCCATTACATGCTATGTGTGGTAAATATAAACCTTTCTCGTTTAGAAAAATAAAAAAATCTACAAAGAAATGCCAGTGGTAGGGTGTAATTTATTGCTTCCATGGAGAAAAATGTAAATGTTTTCTTTGTGTTTAGCTTTAGATCACACTTTGCGAAGACACTGAAGATTTGTGTATAAAGAGTGTATAATGGGTCATTGGTCTGGAATTTCCGTTTATTAGGGAGTAACAAACTTCTTTCTAGTCTACGGATATTGTACGGATATTATACAAACATTACACATACACATACACGTATGTATGTACTACGTTACGACGACGTTACGTGCAAAATGTGGCATGTACGGAACATTAAACAGTTTGTCAGTATTGGCGAATGGAGTCACGGCACCTAGCAGTCAGCGTGTATAGCCTACTTGTGAGATAGATTTTTTTCCGATTTGACATTCAATGCATTTCCCATAAGAGAAAACCAAAAAATGCTGTTGAAAACTTTAATTTTACTAAATAATTTTATATGAATACTTATCTATATTATAGTTGCCATGCAATAACAAATAATGTTACTTTGTAAATCAAAAAGAATATGTATCCAAACTTAGGAATAATTTCCTTTATTTTGCAGATGAAAAATGTAAACAAACCAGTATTGTTGTTGTTGCTTTCCAAAATGGATTCATGTCGTCAGCCAAAATGATATCATGTGCGTAGTCAGGGAAGGAGGTTTAGGAGATTAGGGTCAATTATTAAGAAAGTTTATATAATTTGTTTATTATTAGAAAAAGCTCACTAGGTAAGCTTTGTGAAAATTTTTGTATAAGGATGAATGTAGGTGTGCAATATTTGCATTTATTTATGCATTGCGTTCGTGTATTTGTACTCTCCTTACAGAAAGAGGACTTAAATCTTTTGGCCCCGTTTGTGAAATAAGTTTTTAAAATGTATTTTATATTTAGAAACTAGTGAAACCTTGGGGCTAGTGATACCCCTAATTGAATATAATATAGAGGATTTTATTTTTTGATTATATTTTGTATTTGTATATGTTTTTTTTTTGCGTTTAGGCTATTTACCCAGATTCTTTTTTTTTAAATAAATTTGATAAAAAGTTTTAAAAAATGATAAGATTAACTGAATAGGTATTTCTTATCTTTGGCATTGCTCGATCTTACAACAACAAAAATGCTACATATTTTCAATTCTGAGTTAAATTTTTTAATTCATAGTTTTAAAACATTCTTCGAAAATAAAAGCATTTTTTAATAAAATTTAGCAAGAAAATTTATTCACAAAAAAAAATTAACTATTCGTAGAACCTCGTTTTAACAACAAATAAGTATATTTTATGAAGAAAAGAGAACAATCCATGTTTTAAATAATCCTGACTACACCCCTGTGTAGCTTTTTTCTCAATCGAGCAATGTTGTTGTTGTTTCTAGTTGTAGAGGTGTTTTTTTTACATTTTTCATATAAAAATTAAAGTGTTTTAACAATCAGTTTTGATATATTTTACGTTTGATTTATAAATTCATATGTTTTTTCATTCTATTTCACTCATAATATGAATACCAATTCATATAAAAGTTATTAGGAAAATTAATGTTAATAAGACCATGTTTTGCATTTCTCTTATGGGAAATACATTGAACGTCAAATCGAAAAATAATCTATCTCACAAGTAAGCTACCTGCACTGACTACTAGTAGGTGTGGAAAGCAACTTACCAGGTGTCAATAAGGTTTCATTTTTAATGAATTTATGAAGGGTGTGGGCTGTGGGGATAAGAGCGTTTTGTTTGGAGTTAAGAAAAAAGCCAATAAACTTTCTAAGGAGTAAGTGTTATTATACGTACAATTTTATGAAGGGCAGGACATTAGTGTTTGATGTTTACTAATTTGTTGTTGTTTTGTTTTGGCTTAGGAGATACGATCTGTTTTTTGAAGTATTTTTTTTTTCTAGTAAGTGTGTAGTGTGTGTTTTGTATGTACAGAGATTCATTAGGGTTATATTTAGTATCTACACTTTATTATGCAAAGAACTATAAACTGGCAATATCGTCTAACGTCAACATTTAACAATAACTTCTTATCTTAGCGACTTTGTTTTAGATTCGACCGTTAAATGACTATCGGCGGTGTTTAAAATTCCGATTATAAACAAAGCCGCAAGGAACTTTGTTTAATGCCGTCGCGTCGTCGATTAGATTTTCGGGGTACCACCTACTCCGTTTGCATTCCATTTTCAGTCTTCCTACTTCTAAAGCCTTCTATTGGCGGTTCTGAGTCAAGGTACAAGGTATGTTGGACAGTTCAGTGAGATTGATTGATTTGATATATGTATATGTCGTTTTCGATTGGATTTTCTGACTGTTCTACTCCTTTTTGATTACAAATTTAAACCACACACTACTACAAAATGGCTTCTTCAAGCATTTATCACTTTTGACAAGTAATCCGACGAAAAACTGTAATTGTATGCGTGTCTTCCAAATCCACTCCTTGTTGAAATCGTGAACAGAAAAACACTCCGAAAACATTACACGGAAACACCAATCGAAGGCTTTTGGAGTAGTAAGAGTTAAAATGGAGTGGAAAAGGAGTACTCCGAATGTCTAATCGAAAACGACAACAGCATACCTTGTTATTATTTTACCTACGAAATTCGGAGTTCACGAAAAGTGTCATCCCTAGCTCTGAATGAAAATAAGAAGTTTGACAGATGTTTCTAAAATGAAACGATTACTTTGAACTGAATTAAATGAAAAATGAAAAAAAAATATTTTATGGTAGTAATTACACAAAAATGTAAAGTATGTGAGCTACAAAAAATAAGTGAAAAATATTAACTGTTTGTTTTTTAAAGGTCAACAAAAAAAAAAGTAAACTTAGAAGCGTTTTAGGACACTTTAAATAAGCAAGTCTTTCTTGTCAAGATCAAGAAAAATCTAGTGATGTCACAATTTTCTATTTCATGAAAAATGGAAAATTTACCAAAATTTATTTTCGGCCGTAAAAGCTTCAAATATAACAATTTTGTTTATCTCTTCGGCACATATCGGCAGAAATTGAGCAGAGAACAGCACAACTGAGCAAAAAACAGCACAACATAGTTTATTTTAAGGAAAGTCAAACACTTGAAAAAATCATCATCAAATTTTCAAAAATGTAAGATTTTTTTGGCAGCAAAGAAGCGAAGAAGGTTAAACACATAATAGCACAACTTTTTTATAAATCAAATGTGGCAAAAGTTACGAATTTTTAAACTTTTTATTTCTTTGACAGGTAACACATACTGAGCACAAAAGATCACAACTGAGCACAAAACAGCACAAAACAGCACAACTTAGATTTGTTTTAAATAGAAAGTTTCATGAGTAAAATTAGAAAATGTTTTTTCTTATGACGGAAAGTGGCAGCATAAGTTGAGTACATAACAGCCTTAGAGCACAAAATTCTTTTACAACTAAATATGACGGCTTTAACTACAAACTTCCCACATCTCTTCGGCCAGCAAATGGCAGCACAAACTGAGCACAAAGCATTTCAAAAAAATTATCTGTAAAATTAACAAATTTATGATTTTTTTTTTAATATTTAAGGCACATGGCAGCACAAGTTTATTAGTTGATTACAGAATAATCTCTTTCTAAAAATCGAAAACGGCACGGCGATGCTAATAACACTTTAAGGCACTTTGAATAATTTATTTAAGGTCTTAAAAGTTTAGAATGTACGATTAGTTTTATCTCGTCGGCTCATGGCATCAGCACAAACTGAGCACAAAACAGCACAATTTAGATTTTTAAGAAACCTAAGATTATTTAATTTGCTATGTTTTTTTTATATTTCAACAAATGGCAGCACAAGTTGAGCACTTTAAAGTAACAATTTTTTTGTTGATAATCGAAAATTGCGTGAATTCAAGCTTCCCAAAATTTATTTTCGGCCACAAATATATGAATTTTGTATCTCTTCGACAGAAAAATGGCTAAATGATAAAATCAAACATTAAAAAAATCATCCGTTTGCAAATTTACGTTTTTCTAACGCTCAGTGGCTTTGCAAACAAAATTAATTTTCAGTCGTAAAAGTTGGAAATATTTATGTATGTAGGTACAAAATGAGCACAATATAGCACAACTTAATTTTTTAAAGAAAATTTTCAAATAAAAATCATCAGTAAAATTAGCTTCCTAATTGCCGATTTACGGCACATGACAGTGCTGGCACAAGTTGAACACATCATAGCACAACTTTTTAGAAAACCAAAAATAATATCTTTTTGGCTGCCTTTTATTGTATTTTTAGCAATCAAATGAACGAAAAATTAATTTTTTTGTTTGTTTTTGACATTTAGACGTCAGTCAGCTGATTTTAAATATACGGATACTATAAGAATCCGTTGAAAAATTCTTAGAAAAAATTCTTTTTAGATACAAAAAAATCAAATATTTTTTTTACTAAGTCCAATATATCAAAATTGAGCTATTGATTTTTTTTTCCTAAAAATAACGAAAATAAATCACAGTAAAGCTAATAACACTCATCAAAAAATCGAAATATATCGCTTTCATGTTTGCTCACAAACGTCAAAATCATCATTTTGTGTGATCTGTTACGCTGAAGCATATGATTTGTATTGATGAATTTTAGTACATACATACATATATGTATCTAATTGTTTTAGAATTATAAACAAATATAGCACAAATTTCATTAAAGATAAAAGTACGCCATTTATTTTCGTTGGGAATCTGGCAGTTCCTACAAAATGAAAGCTGTCACTTTTGACATTGACAGATTCGTAAAAATCTTATACTAAATTTCCACCTAACGCTAATCTGAGATTTAATAAGATTTATCTCAAATCTTCTTTAAATCTCGAAGATTTACCATACAAATATAATTCGTAAATCTTCAAGATTAGAAATTAATCGTGTTAAACCTTCCTACGATAAATACTTTTACAAATCAAACTAACCTACATATTCTTGTATGGCGCTGAAGGATTCATTCATGGCTGAATTCAGTTCTTCACAGATCAAACATTCTATCTCACGTCCTCTTCATAAGAAAAAATGAAACACCATTTGCATTTTTAAAGATGCTGTCAAAGTATATCTTTTTAAATCTTTTTGTGCGGTGGAAACACCAAATAGATTTACTAAATCTGAACTGGAATAAACCGTTGGTGGAAAAATAGCATTAGATTTCGATAATTTTTTATTTGTTAGAATGTTTGTTTAGACATATTAAAAAGTGTATTTTTTTTTTTTTTTATAATAAGCGCGCACTAAAGGGGTTCTGACTACCCTTAAAACGATTAAACACAGTACGAGCGTTAGGAAAAAAGGGAAGGATTCAAGAGGAGATGCCGATGCACATTGGTTTTGTAGTTCTGAATATCGAAATGGGAGGGAAATACAGAGTCAGGTAAAGCATTCCACATTCGGGTAGTGCGACTAAGAAAAGAATCTCTATACTTTACAGTACGTCCGAAATTGAGCTCAAGGGTAAACTGATGTGCATTCCTAGAAGTACGAGTATTACGGCGGAATTGTTTAAGGGGAGGAATGCAACTGGCTATTTCACTAGAACATTGTTTGTAAAAATATCGATAAAATAACAAAAGGCACGAAACATTGCGACGGTGTTCGAGAGATGCAAATGTTTCTGTTAAAGCTCTATCACCTATCAATTTTAAAGCTCTATTTTGAACTCTATCCAAGAGACTTAAATGCGTTTTGGGAGCACCCGCCCAAATATGCGAGTTGTACTCAAGCTTTGGACGAATGAAGGCTTTATAGATTACAGCCAGATCAGAAGGGGATAAAAATTTCTTGCATCTTCGAAGAAAACCTAGACATTTCGCAGCATTTTTGGCGACGTCGAATATGTGATCATTCCACAGAAGGTGGTCTGTGAGGCACATACCCAGGACTGAAAGCTGTTCGGTTTCCTCGATGCAAGTGCCACTCATGGATAGTGGCATAGGGGGTGGGTTTCGCTTTAACGACAGAAGACAGCATTGAGTTTTCGAGGCATTAAATTCTACACGGTTTTTTGTTCCCCATTGGACAATGCTGTCGATATCAGAATTTAATGAACTTATCATACGCTGCCGTTCAAGTTCCACATCCGAAGAACAAGGAAGTGAATCTTGAAACGAATATGAAAAGCTGAGGGTACTGTCGTCTGCAAAACAATTTAATGGATTGGAAGTTTCAGACAAGAGATCATTTATGAAAATAAGAAAGAGAGTCGGAGACAAAACGGAGCCCTGGGGCACACCAGCATTTATTTTATGAATATCAGACTTGTAACCATCCAATACAACTTGTATTGAACGGTCCGAAAGGTAATTTCCAATCCAACGAAGAAGAGATTCATCGATACCAAATGCACGCATTTTCGATAAGAGAGCTTGATGCCAAACTCTATCAAATGCTTTTGAAATATCAAGCGCAATAATCTTACTTTCTTCAAAACGATGTAAAGATTTGTTCCACTGCTCGGTGAGATATACCATCAGATCACCAGTGGACCTATTGCTACGAAAGCCGTACTGCCGGTCATTAAGAAGCTTCCGTTCTTCAAGATATTTCTTGAGCTGATGATTAATCAGCGTTTCCATGACCTTGGAAAGAAGGGACGTAAGTGCAATTGGACGGTAGTTGGAGGGAGAAGAAGATTCGCCTTTTTTAGGGACAGGCTGGACAAATGCTGTTTTCCATCCACTCGGAAAGAGACCAGTACAATAGGACAGATGGAAAAGCTTACGCAGTGGCTTTGCCAGCGTTGAAGAACACCTCTTCAGAACAATGGGAGGGATACTATCCGGGCCAGCGGATTTGTGTACATCAAGATCTTTTAAAACTCTTGCTACTGCACGAGTGCGAAAGAAGATTTGTTCCTTAAAATCATTGGCGCTCTCAAGTACAGGTGGAGTCATGACACTCTCTGGCAGCGTCGAATTAACAGCAAACTGTGCTGCAAGCAAATTGGCTTTTTCTTTTGAGCTAACATAGGGAATGTCATTGAAGACGAGCGTTGGAACCGAGGATGAAGTTGTATTTTTAATGGTTTTTACAAATGATCAAAAATTTTTACTACCTTTGGGACATTGTAGTATTTTTTGCCTTAATTTCTGATCATGCAAAAATTTGGTTCTTTGAATGTGGCCGTTACAGGTCTTTCTAGCTTGTTTAAACTTTATCCGGTTTTCCTCAGTAGGGTTGGCTTTATAACATCGGAAACTTACTTCTCTAACCCTGATAGCCTCTTTACAGCTCAAATCAAACCATGAATTCTCTTTCGGTTTGATAGATTTTACCCTATGCGGGATAAAATTTCTCATTCCGTAAAGAATCAAGTTTGTGACTATATCTGCACTGGAGTCTACGTCACTATCGAGGAAGCATAGTGACCAGTTAAAATCCCTCAAGAAACTGTTGAGACAGTCCCAGTTGGCTTTCTCGTATTGCCAAACGGTTCTCCTAGGGTTTTTTTCTTTAACTGAGTTTTGTTGGCACGAGAAATTGGCAGATATGACACAATGGTCTGACGTGCCTAGAGGCGATAATACACTAACCGTATATTTATCAGGATTAGAGGTAAGAAACAAGTCTAGGGTGTTGGCGGTTTGACCTGCAACGTCAGGGATTCGAGTTGGCTCGTCTACAAGCTGAGTAAGATGGCTTAACTCAGAAAAGATCTCAACATACCTTCCTTCGGGTGTTGTCTGGCCAGAAAAGCGAAGCCACGAAGAATTGTGTACATTGAAATCGCCCGCAATGACGATTTCAGTGTGAGGATAATGGGAAACAATTCTTTGAATGGAGTCGGACAGAGCATCAAACTCGTTAAAAGTTGAATTTCTGTCCAAATTTGGGCTTCGATAAAGAAAGCATGTGTGCTTGTTTACCGTAAATTTTAACCACATGAAATTAAAGTTTGTGTTAGAACACAAACCGTATTGTGGTTGAAGTTGGTATGCAACATCTTTTCTAATAACGGGTGATTTTTTAAGAGGTTTAGAACTTTAAAAAAAAAAAAAAACACAAAAAATTCGAAAAAATTTATGAAATATTTATTTGAATCGATAGTTTGAACCTTGCAATTTAATGTTTAAAGATAATTTCATGCAAATGTTGACCGCGGCTGCGTCTCAGGTAGCCCATCCGCTGAGTCCAATTTTGGCATACTCTTTCACACATATCGGCCGGTATCTCACGAATGAATGCATGGATGTTGGCTTCCAGTGCGTCAATCGAAGCGGGCTTGTCCCTATAGACATTAGCCTTGACATACCCCCACAAAAAATAATCTAATGGTGTCAAATCGCACGATCTAGGCGGCCAATTGACCGGCCCGAAACGTGAAATTAACTGTTCACCAAACACGCCTCGCAATTGCGCCATTGTTTCGCGTGCTGTGTGCCATGTGGCACCGTCTTGTTGAAACCACATATCATGCAAGTCAAGAACTTCCATTTCGGGCAAAAAAAAAGTTTGTTATCATCGCTCGGTAGCGTTCACCATTGACAGTAACGCTGCGATTCGCATCATCTTTGAAGAAATATGGACCAATAATGCCGCCGGCCCATAAACCGCACCAAACAGTGGCTTTTTCGGGATGCATTGGTAGCTGTTGCAATGCTTCTGGCTGATCTTCACTCCAAATGCGGCAATTATGCTTATTTACGTACCCATTCAACCAAAAATGAGCCTCATCGCTGAACACAATTTTTCGATAAAAAAGCGGATCCTCGGCCAGCTTAAAAAAAATTAAAATTCAATAATTTGCAAGCGTTGTTCATTTGTAAGACGATCCATGGTTAAATTGCAAACCAAACTGAAGCTGTTTGACAGTGACACAAGGTACTAAACACACGTCAGCTGTCAAAACCAGTGTTGCCAAAACCAAACCAGCTAAAAAATCACCCGTTATATACGGCTAGACCATGGTGGGGAAAGAATAATGGCACCAAATTATACCCATTTAGATTAAATTCCGAATGATCAGAATTTTCACCTATCTGAGTTTCACTCAGTGCCAAAACATCGGCCTGTTTTTTGCAGTATAAACATACGCGGCATAGAAATTCTTTCTGAGCCCACGAATGTTGCTAAAGTCGACCCTAAACTTACCAATCATTTCAATATTCGAAACTAGCTAAAAACACAAGACAGACAATAAACTTAGATGAGTGTTCATTCTAGATCCCAATCTGAACATCACAATAACAATTTGTCACTAGTGTTATGCCTTAGTGACAAAATTGTACTGATCCGGCCCTGGTTAACTAGAAAAAAACAAACAGCTATCTGCCTGAAATCATACTAGCTTAATCGATGCGTGCATTGTATGGGGAGCTCCACACACAATGCCTACAACAACCAAGCTAGCGCGACTGTGAAGTGAAGGGGAAAGGAAGAGAAGGATTTACCACTCGTTGCACTAATGTATGTAATGTGGGATTCAGAAGAAAAAAGTCATGAAAATAGGAAACATTTATAAAAATAATTAGATAATAATCTCGGACAACACTAGATCAGATCGATTCATATGAAATCAGATTTTGTTCTTACGAGTTTGAGGATAGATATAGTATTTAGTATTTTTTCTTTGTTGCTCCCACTCTTCTTCAAAAGTGACTTATAAGTGTGATAGATATAGTTTTTTGAAAAAATACATATTATGTACCTTCATGGTATCATAGAGCCAGATTACACGAATCGTTTTTTCGGTCGTTTCGTGTTTCGTCTTTTTGACATTGGGTGAAGGGTGTCGAAATGAAGGGGGAATGATGTAACGAAAGCACGTGTGAAAATTTAAAGATTTTTTTCCGGTTGAACTTTGACGTTTATGGTTTGATAAATGAGTAGACACGAGGGATGCTTGTAATGTAAACTTTAAATAATGAGATAAAAATTGTTTTTCATAATTAAATAGGTATACATACATTTGAACAAGAAGTGATTTCAAAATATTTTTAACTATTATTACTCTCTATTTTCCAATAAATGAACCTAAAATTTTTTAAATGTCAAAAACACGAATGGACTTTTTTCATAGTGTGTAATCACGAAGGTACGTACCTGTCAAAAAGATGAAAGACGAAACGAACGAAGAAACGAGTAGTGTATTCAGGCTCATATACACATATACACGCTTATATGTCACTTGTGGGCTGTCACCCACTTACGCACTCACATTTCTTGTATTTTAGTTTTCTCTTTATTTAACGGGCCTGTAAAGTTGAAAATTCAGTTTAATAACTCTTCGCAACTTAAAGTATGAAGCGCCATTTTATTTTGAAAAACCGCCTAGTACCACGCCTACTTTTCTTAAATTTGAATTTTCTATTTATTCGCCGAATTTAAAAGCTCGAAATTTGTAGGTTAGCTGGATAGGAGATATTGGCCAGCAATTTATTACAAAGGCTTCCCCCCACCCGTGATAAAGGGCCTTAGGTCGAAGTCCTGCTGATCTACCAGAACCTTTTAGCCCGCAGTTTGAGTGCCACCAGAACCATTGTATCTACTGATTTACGAGTGTAAAACAGCCTGAGTGCCTGAGGGGGCTTCGGCACCAGCTGATCTACCAGAGCGTTTAAGTCTATCGTATTTAATGCCACCAGGGGCGTAGTCCTTGCAGATGTGCCAGAGCATTAATCCTGCTTACCAGAGGCATAGTACCTACTGATGTACCAGAATCGTTTAGCCTAATGATTTCAAGTCTAACAGGGACGTAGTACCAGGGCGTTCAGTCTGCTGTTTTGAGTGCCACCATGGGCCGCTGTACCAGCTTATCTTTCAGAGCGTTGAAGCCAGCAGTATTTAGTGTCACCAGTTCATTTTTGTCTGTTTTTTCAAAAGCCGCCAGGGGCGTAGTAACTGAACTTACTACGAGCATTATATTGAAACAAAAACTAAATCATCAGAAGCCAGATTACCCGATACTTGATACCAGACACGCAAGTCCGTACACCAGAACGGGTGAATCCGCGCCCCGAATCATAGAATCAATCAGAATAATACCAGTTTTCGAAGACTACGTTTGACTTAAACATCAGACACACGAAACCAATACTTGATTTTTAAACTAAGTAGAAATTGAAAGCGAATTGAACAACAACAGCAAGTACGTTCTACTCAGTTAATCATTTTAATTAATTAGATTTATGTACATATGTACGTGTTAGAATAACCAAAGGCGTAATTTTTTCATTATAAAAAGAAAAGAACAAAAAAAACAGATGTTTACTGATAAAGCTGACAACAAACCTATTAAAACAAAAATATTACTGTTTTGCAACTTCAAATTAAATTTCATTGGGCTACGTTACGTGCTGGTAAAAAATTTCATTATCTACTGACGAAAAAAATTTAAACTTTACGAAAATAATTACAAACCTCATACTAATTAATACACACCTACCTACCTATTCTTTTTCTAGTAGTTATTTTTTATACTTCTACAATTATTATTATTCTGCAATTATATTGAGGTCACATTTCAAAAGTAGGTAAAGCTACATCAACAAAAAAATTAGTGTCACTATATGAGTATGAGTCCCAAACAATAGCACTCAATCATCTAGTTTAAGACTCAATGATTGTTATCACTACACCACACAACAGCAACAACAAAAAGTAAAAAAGATATCATGGTTTTATCATCTGAGCATTCTTTATCCATTTATTCTCACATCAGGAGTAAGAGCATTGTAATTGCGTCACATGAACACGATGCGTGCTGTTCACTAACTAATGGGCCACACTTCTAGCTAATGAAATTTGTCATTGAGACTTAAAAGGTGACAAGAAGTGTCAATTTTCATGTTCAAAGTGCCTTTCGAACAGTGTTAACATGAATGTCAAAATGACAGGCAAAATGCCAAATAGTATTTTCCCCCTTACCTTAAAACATTTTAGGGACTTAAATTATCATAGTTTCCAAGGAATTTTTGACACATAAGGGGTGGGGGGAGGGGTGGTTATGTGAGTAGCAAATCCTGCGGAAATATGTAATTTCATTCACTTCCCAAGTAATCCGGCATAAACTATATCTAGTGAAAGACTCGCATCAAGGATGTTGCTCAATGCTTTGTCGTCTTCTTCTTCCATTTTGTTGCAAATGTCAATGCGTCTAAATTTGCATAAGTGCATGTGTACGTAACATCGTCATAGAGCGCTGTACTTTGCATACTGAGAAATATTGTCTGCTTATAATATTGTTGCAAGCATTATTTGAGTTGTGCAAATATAAAAATGCAATGTGCATGGTGTGTACGATGCCCCACATAAACGATTATAACTTATGCACTAGTTAACTCATCTTGGATATACCAACAATTATTATTATTGTTGTTTTTGTTTTATTGTTGTTAGTTTAGAAGACTAAGGCTTTATGGCTTACCTGGGCGCATCTGCATAACGAAACAACGTCTAAGTATGAAAAAATGCGAAGTAGGATTTCCTTTGGCAGTTGCTTTATAGGTTCATCATCCGATTCAGGTGAACTGAGGAATGTTTGCTGGAAAAGATAAACAAAGAAAAGAAAAATTTATAAATATCATAAGGAACGACTACATACATATACGAAGAGTAAATATACATTCGTACATAAATGTTTAAATTAAAGAACACAAAAATGAGAACATGTTATCCATACGGATACATATGTATGTATGTACGTAAATTATTTGAATACAAATATTCATTTGGCGGGAATTTGTTTCGAAATTAGATGAACGTACTTTTGTTTATATAGGGTGTTCCATTTTTAAGGACTCATTTTAAAGATGGAAGGTTTATGAATTTTGTACGTCAATCCAAAATATAAATCATAGTTTTAGTGATTATATGCGGCGTAACAATATTCACCCCAAATACGGAATCTGATGAGTGAGTTGCAGCGGGAATCACACTCAATTCTGACATTTTAACTATGAGCGAAATGTCAAAATTGAGTCTGACTCCCTCTTAAGCTGTAATCGGGGTGAATATTTTTATAACGCATATTATCACTAAAACTGTGATTTATATTTTGGATTGACGTACAACATTCATAAACCTTCACCTTTAAAATGGAACACCCTTTTTTTCAAAAGATGTTGCTGTTGCATTTGCATATTTGAGAGGTCGTTACAACATTTTTGAAGTTTTAATAAAAGTTTGACTGAGGGGACAAATCTTAAGAAAGTAATTTAGTAAAATCCAACCCACTGCCACGCCTACTTTTCTTATATCTTGGACACGACTCAAACGATTTGGATGAGATTTCAGAGTATGTTCGTATGAGCGAGGAAAAGTTTGGAAAGTAAAGTAATTTATTAAAAGACATTTATTTTACTCTCGGGAATGGCTTTACGATTTAGATGTACTTTCATAAATAGTTTGATTTTATAAATTAAAAAAAATAGGAAGAGGATTAAATAAAAATCCGCCTTTTTCCACGCCAACTTTTTTATTTCACATATCGCCACGCTCATTTTTCTGAAATATGAGTAAAAGTTTTAGTAAAATTTTTTCCCACTTTTTATTTCTTTTGTCTTCAGAAATTGCTCATTGTTTTTTTTTTTTAATTCTTATTCAAAGACGGTGTTCATACCAGCTTCACGTTAGGCGACTCATTCTGACGTCTCTCTTTTGTATCTCATTCTTATTTATTGAAAAGAAACAGATGGAAAGGTGAGGCAGAAGTTTTCAAAAAATTTAAAAACTTCTGCCTCACCTCGCCATCTCTTTCCTTCCAATAGATAGGAATGAGATAAAAAAGAGAGACGTCAAAATGAGTCGCCTAACGTGAAACTGGTATGAACACCGTCAAATACTGAACACCAGATAAAAAACTTTCTAAAAACTCAGAAAGATTTTTACATCCTGTTTTCGGTATTTGACTAAGAATTGATAAGGTCATTGCATTTTAAACACAAAAAGAGCACTTAATTATGCAAAATTTTGAAAAAGAAAAAAACTAAAAAAGAAATTCATATTTTTTTTTTCAAAAATAAGTGCTGACTGATCGGACGGCTTTAATATTTTGGTTGAAATTTTGTATTGAGATAATATTTTACTTGCCTAAATTATTATGATAGGTGTCACTCAGGGTTGTAGCTCAAAGGGATGCCAGAAAGCACTGAGTGTTAAATGTAATTTTAATAATTTTATACTGTTACTAATACCCCAACCGTATTGTAAACGAAAAACATTATAGAGTAAAGTTTGCACTTGTGCATTTGATCGCTCACCAAATGTCATTCTTAAAATTTTTGTTTTAATTTTACTTTTTAAGTTAAGCTAGATATTTACATATTAGCTGCGTTTTATTATCTCCGGGTCTGGGTTGAGGTTATATTTTAACATTTATTACAAAAACAACATGGGATCCAGGTTTCTATCGAGGTTAATTTCAATAACCCAGATACAATTTTTCATTCTGACCGGCAGGAGGCTATTTACCATTGGGAATAATGTCAGCAATTTGTCAGCAGTGTTAGGAATAAAGAGGAAAAGAATCAGACTTTAAATGAAAAATAAATAAACATGAGAAAGAAAGAGATTGATATACAGCACTGTTTTTGCACTAACCCGCATCGTTTTATTTTCACGAGTGAACCATATGGGTTATGAGCGATGATAAAACGAGGCTATTATATCTGTCATTCAGGTCTAAGAAATGGTAGTGTCCAAACGGGTCAAATGATGGGATAAAATTTAGCTGAGTTGGTGAAGCACAATGTATTGTAAATGACAACAAGGATGGCTCAATGTAATAAAAAAACAATCTGTAACCAATAAAAATACCTAGTGAGAAATCTGCAGTAACAATCAGTAACAATATCCAGTGTCAGTGAACGACCACAATTAACAAAATGGTGGTTATCATTCATACTGTCACACTAAGGGCTAGTTGTTAATATCTTTAATCAATGATTATTGTGACTGATAAATTCTGGAATGTGCTTGTTAACTATTGTTTTAGTCAATTAAGCCATAGTTTGAGTTATTGTTGCGTAAATTTTACCGCAACAAGTCATTCCCTTCCCTTTTTACGCTTAGCAGTCTTCCTTTTCTTGTTGCGGCTCCAAAAGGGTAGCAGAATTCAGTGCGAGCCTGGTCCATCAGCTAGAGGCTTGCTTCTTAACCATCTTGGAAAAAACAACTCCAACAGGTATTTGAAAAATAATCGTGTGACAGGTGGCCAACGAACATCACAAAAACGCAAAGTGAGAAGGCAGGTGCACTTTTCCTTAAGGCATGTGACAGTTCTTGTCCAACGATATGTGTGTGACTTGCGGGCCACACTAACGATGATATGCGACAGATGGTACATGTCCAACGAAATGTGTGACAAACGGTTCACTTTCAACTTTACTTTGACAAATATGTCAATACTGGCAACGCCAGTCGCCAATCCAAGAATGGCCAAGGGCCCAATGTAGCGAGTCGTTGTAAGGAAACGTAAGCTGATTTTGTTAGGTGATTCCCCAATTCCCACAAATCTACATGATAGTATACGGTGTTAGGGAAAATTTAACTTCGCGTTAGAAATTGAATTCTTCCTCACCATTTAAAATTGATAAATGGTGGAAGAGCATTCGTCAAATACATATATTTTTCTCGATCTTAGTCTGGGTCGGTTTGGGCCGGGGATTTTCATCGTGTAAATTTGATTTTTCTTTTTTTAATTTAACCTTGGCATAATAAAACGGAGTTGGACTGGATGCGTTCATTGAGCTATTCTCCATTGTGAATAATCCCTTTCACTAGGGATACTTAAAATGAGAGAGTGAAGTGGGTTCAACAACGGAGCAGACTTCCAGCCAATAGGCGAAGTCTTTGCACAAAACTTGTGACAGAATACCACCACTACTGAGTGGGTTTGAAAGAGAGGTTGACAATCAAAGACTGCGAAGGTGAATGCAAAAATCCGCCATTATGGAACTTTTTGGTTAGATTCTGTACAAGGCAGATCGTTTTAGAAAAATTCAGCAAAAATAAATCAAATAAGCGAAAATTAGTCGATTAATTATGTAATTGCAAATTTGTACGATTTTTACGAAAAGTAATTTCGAATTTCCAGTACGGGAAATTCTATAGACGTTGCTTTGCGAGCAGTGAAAATATTCTTTGAATGGAGCGAGTTGGAGTGCAGGAGTCAGGGACAGGTGGGCCAGAGAACTCAGGGAAAATTCGATTTCGTTTGGAGTTTGGACACAAAAAAAATAAGTATTCTTTTTAAATTGGTATAATAGTTAAATTCGTTGTCATTTTCGCTTGCCAGATTAGGCAAAACTATTATTCCGCTAGGCCATCGTTTTTGTCTTCTAAGTGTTTCCCGAAAATACGGGACTTCTAAGAACCCCATTTTTTATTTTTTTTTATTTTGTTGCTTTGTTCGGGAATCTTTCCCAAAATCATTTTTGTTTAATCCCGCGACACAGTTATCAATTGAATTTTCAAATTAAAATTGTTTCACTTATCTTCCTTAAACAGTGGCCTTTTGTCAAAATCTTATTGTTTAAAAACCTTTAATTGCAACCTGTTTTCTTTTTTTTTTATTGAACACGACCCATTCTGACAGACCGTCACCTCTTTTTCTTTTCTTCTCATTGGTTCGTTCTCGTAATTTCTTTGTGCATTTTTATGACTTACGATTTATTTATTAAATAATTATTTTCGATAAACAATGAATAGTTTGATTCATTAAATTCGAGTTTGTAAATAAAACTGCAACATTGTTAATTTTAAAAATCGCTTATCTCCCCATATTGGTTGCTTAGCTCCATTTAATCAGAACCATTGAAAAATTTATTGTTGTAAGTAACCCAATATGAACAAAATGGTCCAAAGTTTTAAAAAAGATAATCAAACATAATAAAAAGTAAGTATACACCTCAGTTCACAAATCTAATAATATATGTACGTGTATATATTGAGCAGGTTGTCAAAATTGAAAGTGTCAATGGCTATTTGAGAGCCCTTTAAATAACCCGTTATCGCAACAACATCACATTTTGACATTTGAAAAGTAAACAGGCCTCTGGATCTGCCATTTTGACCGATTTGAATAAAAACTAAAACGTTTATGATATAATTTTTATCGTGTACTGTGAGTATTCCCTGCATGACCCATTTACCGTTATATATCACTTTTTTTAACTACGAAAATTATTTTGTTGTTTTGTGCAAACGGTGACAGTTGATTCGTGAGAAATGAATTTCATATTTCATACCTACTTTGCATGGGGATCAATAAAGTAGTTTTGTTTTATGGCAAGTTTTGGATTCATGCAAACAAAATTTTGAGATAACAATCACACATGATATTACGATGATAGAGAACACCAAAAAAGTGCGTGGCACAATTCTGTCTCTCTGTCTGTCTGTTCGTCTACAGCCTTAACGGCTCGATCGATTTTCTTCAAATTTGGTACATAGTGGTTTTTGGTGATTATGCCCACACGTTTATTTCATTTTTTTTAGAACCAAAAATAACGGCACTTGCCAGTTTTTTTTTAGCAATTTTAAATAATCGTACGTTTCTCAAAAACGGCTCGACAACTTTGCAACAACATTTATTTTAGTAAAGGCATCCATCGGGTGGAAAACCATTTTTCAAAAATGGTTATTAATGGTACCTTCCAAAGAACCATTTTTTTATTTTTTTATTTTCTTCAAAACGATGCGACCGATTTCAATTATATTTTTTAAAAAAGAAGCTTGCAAAAAATATAAATAGTTTTGTGTACCAAAAGTTTTGAAAAATATTTTTTGGATGTTTAAAGAATGATTCAAAATTTTTTTTTTGAAGATCAAATATTTCGAAAACGACATGATCGATTTTTTTGAAACTCGATATTTAAGAGTTTTTTAGTGCGCTCTAAAATATTTTTAGTAACACGTAACACCTATCATTCGAAAGTACTCATTTTAAAGTAAACAAATTTATTGCAGAAAATGGCAGTTTATCCTTTTTTTTAGGTGGCGAAGATACCAACAATAAGAGAATTTAATTCCCGTAAGGAGGCGATTTCTTGAAACAAAAACTTAGTTGAAAAACAGATAGAAAAAGTTTTTAAATTTCAACCTGTTATGTATGGAAGGAACACAATCTTTACACTACAAACTGAATCTCAGTTTAATTTTAAAATTCATTGAAAACTTGTCTGACAGTAGGATCACTTCTTCCTTCCACAAATTATAAGTTTGATGAAAATTATAATGCAATTTTGTTACGGGTGTGACGCATCTTACTACAAACCAACATTTAAAACACAAAGTAATTTTTAAAACAAAACATTCGTCATTTTTATTTGAATACAAAAGCTTCATTATAATCCCCTCTGACTTTTTGTTTTATTCTTCAATCAAATTTTTACTATTTGCAGGGTTAATATCCCCTTTTATCAAAACAAAACAGACAAGATTCATTATTTAATAATAATATACGAGTACCAGTACACTGCATGGAGCAGAACATTGCATTTCAAGTCGTCTATTCATTATGCAGTAATCGTGCACTCTAACTAAACACTGTGCGAGTTATACACATGTAAATGTCTCCCTCTCATACTCTGGTGGAACTTCAGCTGGAGTTTCCATTATAAACAAAAGTACCCAAAGGATTTTTTATTCACTTCACTGGCATTCTAATCTACTCATGGGTTTTTCTTTTGTTTTGTTTTAATTTTTTTTTTATATTTCTCCTGGACTTGTGTTTTTTTTTACGGATTTATAGTGTTTGGTTGGGAGAGGTATGTATGTATATAGGTACCTACCTATGAAATACCTCATCAGAGTGGAAAAACTAATTAGCCCTCAATTATCTACTAGAGCACGAACACAATCACGCGAATAGCGAGTGTGAGACACTTTTAAGCCTACACTACACCTGGACTTAAATTGTGCACTTAACTTCAAAGAGCATATTATTCTTGTTTTTGCTCGACATGGAGATGGAGACTCGTTACACAATAGAACTTGGCTGGGGCAGACCTCATAATTGAGGGTACATGTGATCCGAGAACCGAACCGAGATCCAAGAGTATAGAATAGTGTTTATATAGAAGAGTATACGACACCACACCGGGGCACCGGTATGGCATAAAACCAGCGCAGCGTTTTTATGAGGTGAACCTTGAACCCGCATTTTGCTTCATCATAAATAGAGTAGATTCGATTTCACGTGCTTTGAGTAAGATACCTACTTGGCTTGTGTGTGATTGATAAATGAAAAATATGACGACGATGTCGTCAACGCTCTTGTGCAAGCCAAGACACCAACACTGCGGTTCACTTAGTTAGAGACACTAAGATAAAATAGTTTGGTTTCCTTCCTGTTCGACAGTGAAATAAATTATAGCAGCCGACATTAAATCATAATCTGAGATAACAGACAACACTAAATCACAGTCTGAGATAGCAGACGTCACCAAATCACATTTTAAGATAGCAGACGTCACTAAATTACAGTATGATATAGAAGATGTTACTAAATCAGTCTGAGGTAGCAGACGTCAATCAATCATAGTCCACAATACTGCCCATAATCTCGTTAAGGCCGTAACTACAATTTTTTTACTTCTGAGTTATAAAGGAAAAAACTTAAGTTCTGGTCAAACAGAGCTTGATCTTGTGACACAATCCATACTTCAATGGGGAAAAAAGATCGCGGCGATAAAAATGTTTACAAAAAATGCCGGATCGCGCTCAAAACTGCAATCAATAATTTTGTAGATAGGGCTTTTACGAGATTATGGGTAGAATAGCAGACGTCACTTAATCACAGTCCGAAATAGCAAACTTGAATTAATTATAATCTGAGATAGCAGACGACACTAAATAACAGTCTGAGATAGCAGTCACCAAATCAAAGTCTGAGATAGTAGACGTCACTAAATAACAGTCTGAGATAGCAGACGTTACTAAATCACGGTTTGAGATAGCAGACGTCACCAAATCACAGTTTAAGATAGCAGACGTCACTAAATTACAGTATGATATAGAAGATGTGATTAAATCAGTCTGTGGTAGCAGACTTCACTCAATCATAGTCCACGATAGCAGGCATTACTAAATTACAGTCCAAAATAGCAAACATGAATTGAGGCTCTCCCAAACCAACGCGAAGTCATAGCGAATCATTCGCAGAGACAGTTTTTTGTTGTATAGCATTGTGTTTTTTTCATATTTTGTGTTAAGGCTCTCCCAAACCAATGCGAATTCGTAGCGAATCATTCGCAAAGGCGATTTTTTGTTGTTGTGTAGCATTGTGTATCTTTCATATTTTGTATTATGTGAATGATTTCGCCTCGTCGGCGAATGTTTCGCGTTGGTTTGGGGGAGCCTGTATTGTGAATGATTTCGCGTCGTCGGCGAATATTTCGCGTTGGTTTGGGAGAACCTTTAGTCATAATCTGAGATAGCAAACGACACTAAATAACAGTCTGACATAGCAGTCATCAAATCACAGTCTGAGAAAGCAGACGTCACTTACTACCTATTTAAAGGCTGGGCTTTCACTGTCTCACCAGCAGGCAGACGTCACTTAATCACAGTCCGAAATAGCAAAGATGAATAAATCATAATCTGAGATAGCAGACGACACTAAATAACAGTCTGAGATAGCAGTCACCAAATAAAAATCTGAGATAGTAGACGTTAGTAAATCATAATCTGAGATAGCAGACGTCACTAAATCACAGCCTGAGATATCAAATCACAGTTTAAGATAGCAGACGTCACGAAATTACAGTATGATATAGAAGATGTTACTAGATCAGTCTGAGGTAGCAGACGTCACTAAATCACAGTCCGAAATAACAAACATGAATTAATCATAATCTGAGATAGCTGACGACACTAAATAACAGCCTGTGATAGCTGTCACCACTGTATCACCATCACCAAGTACCTACACTAATGGTGATATTTTTCATTAATCTTAAGTTAATGATTGAATTCCGATACATGCCAAATGCCTGACTTTGCCCTGTCTCTAAATAATCATACTTTTGATTAAGTTTTTTATCAGGTCATCACATTTTCGCATAGTTGTGATTTCGCAATATTTCAGCATGTTGTGCAAGTGTGTATCGATATGTAATTAATATTCACCAAGAGTCCCAAACTTGGGTTTTTATCTTCTATGATTTCTGACAGCATTTGCAAGAAATTTCATGTAAACAAACACACCTAATAATAGCCTTTTTTAATTTATCAAATTTCATCGAAATGACATTTAAATGTTGACAGATCAACCTCTGGTGAAACAAGTCTTGAAGAGATTTAGAATTTTTATGACAAATACACGTCTTTATTTAACAGAAAACGGCGATCTCGCATGGGTTAACAAGAATTTATTTTTTTAAAGTTTCGTGAAAAGAACCAACTTCTTATTAATTCAATTTTTTTTTTAAAGTACCTAACCAATAAAACCGAAGTGTATCTATCTAAGTTTATATACAATTTGAGGAACTATAGGGGCGATAAAGTGCTGCCTATATGAAGGTACATACATTTAACCCGAAGAATCGATTTGTAATTAGAGCTTCTGCTGCCTTCAGAGAGCTATATAGCAAAGAACACCACCAGATAAAATCGATCTGTGCAAATTGCCCTATTTGTTTAACTTTTTTTTTATTATTATTATTATTAGTGGAATGATTGAGACGAGAGCCTTACACAGCTGCTATACTTATTTCTTTATTATAATTAAAGTGAAACAAATAAAATTGCATTCGCATCAGTCATTATTATTTGGGTTTGAGACGTTAAGTTGTTCAGTTTGAAGAGGAAGAGGACGAACGATTGGTGACAATTTGTTGAGTATATAGAGTCTTTTTGATAACCTTGAACAAAAAATATTATTTGAAAACTTTTGTCATAAAAATTGATCAACAAAAAAAATGTACTGTCCCAGATGGACGTGGTTAGAATGAAAATACATATATGTATGTACAACTTCACTTAACCCATCCATCCATCATAGACTTTTTATATTGCAAACTATGATTATTTATTGAACAGTGAATCTTGGGTAACCAAAATCACTTAAGTACATACTTAAAGAAATACATATATGTGTACTGTCTGGCAATATTTGGTAAAAGATGATCTATGATTGGCTTCAAATGTCTAGACAACAGACGACAACGATGATTTTAAAAATCAATAATTATGTACCTTAAAGTGATGAGAAACGGAGACTTGAGTATGTTATTAATTTTTATGTTAAAATGTTAAAATTTTTAAAGGTAGTGTGTGGTTAAAAGTAATTAGTTAAAGGAATATTATGCATGTATTTGTTATGAGTATATAATGATTTAATGTAGCTACGATATTCTATGGCAACGCAAAATAATAACGTATTCTTATAGAGGGACAAAATAAAAGTATTTTTTCCTATAGATTTGGAAGGGGTATATCTTCCACCGAACAGAAATGTTTTATCCGAGGTACTGCCTATTGCGAGGAACTGACAAATCCTCCAAGAGTAAACTTGTCATGCTTCTCATTTAGCCGTTCGGACTCGGCAAAAAACTGTAGCCTCCATTCCTGCCAAACAACACGCACACAGGAATGGTTGAGAGTTGTAAGTCACTAGGCCCTGGTTCTCCACGAGCTGTTGCGCCACCCTATTTATTTATTTATTTATCTTCCACCTTAAAGCCTAGTACGCTGCTGATGCGAAACGAAATTTTTAGTTGGTCTCCATCAAGACAACGAAATGCTTACGAAACCACAGCGAAAAAATATTCATTGACAGTTCAAAAATTAAAAACAAATGCAACTAAAAAAAGAACACAGACAGCCACGCTGTCATTTTTCCGCACACAATAAATGGCCCGGGTAATTAATTGTGTGCGAAAAGAGTGTAGACTTCTCCAAAAAATATGCAACAATTTTCAATTTCGTTCATCGAACAGCGTACTGCAGAACGAAAAGTAAAACTAAAGGAGAATGGGCAAATTTGTATGAAAGATGGGCGTGAGCGTGAGAATGGTTTTGTTATTTTTGGATGTGGTTTAGTCCTACAATCACCGTGCAGAAATTTTTTCATTGTGGTGTACTTCAAAACCGAAAAAAAATGCATTTTTGTTCTAACACTTTAAAAAAGTTTCTGGCTTCTGACCAATTCAAAAATAGAAAAGGACAAAGTGGAACAAGAAATCTAGACAGTCTCAAGAATATTTTGTATACAAAAATGGCCATATAACATCATTAATAAGAACATTTTTATCCTAAATCTATAATATTACAATCCTTACAATATTAAAAAATCCTGAGTAAACAAAATGTTTTAAAAAATAAAAAGTTGTTGAAATACGTTCTGGGTCTGTTTAAACCCGTAATGCGTCCTTGGGATATTCTGGAACCCCGTTAAATACACTACTACAGTGTCAATAGACGTTATGAAGTTAGAATAAAGCATTACAAATATAATCACTATGCAATATTGCTCAATGCAATTGCATTATATTTAAATTGAAATATCTTCTTTTCTAAATGAAATGCAATGTAACGTCCATAGTGAAAATTGTTCCTGAAAAGCATACCTTTTATTTGACACTAATTTCATTAATGGCCGCTAACGCCCAAAAATGCCCATTCTCCTTTCTCGTTTATGATTTCGTTGTGTCATTTTTGTATGGGATTTTTCGTTTCGTATCAGCAGCGTACTAGGCGTAAGGCAAGAGAGATACATAGTTTTCAAACAAAAAAATTACTTTAAATGGAAAATAATTAATTAACAACAACGGCAATACTTACAATAAAGTAAAAATACTTATTTGTTTCTTTTATTTTACAAAAAACACGAGTAGCTTTCGTAGTTGAGTTAGTAATGTGCCTGTGTGTAGTGTTGCGATGCATTTTGAAATCTTGCATTTTAGAGTTTGAAATGTAACATGAAAGCAACAGTTCATTGTGATTTTTTTTTTTTCTTAAAGCCATCGAATTTACATATTTTTCATAGATATTTTTATTTTAAATTGGCAGCACTTTTCTAATGACATTCAATTTGACAACTGACAAATGATTGACGCCAAAACAACGCTCACAAACTGTAGGTTTGTTTGGTACCTATCTTTTTCCAAAAAAAAATGTGTTAAACCTTTAAAATTTTGAAAAGAGGGGACAATTCTATCAGTTGGAGAAATTTGAAAAAAGTTAAAAAACGCATTGAACCATAAACTGCATCACTTTTTGTAAGAAACGTCATTTTGCCATGATTCAATACATCCAATGCAATTTTTCGTTAAACAAATCTACCTACTGCTTTTAAATAGAGTCAACTGCACTTTTATTTTTCGGAAAAGTAAATTATGATCCATCAAAATTCAGTCCCCAAATTTTTCAATGCTTTTATTACGGCTTCCGGCTATTGCTTGCTTTGATAATAATCGCGACAGCATAATTAATAATAATTATGCTATTTTTAATTTCTTTTGTTCTTCTATTTTTAAAATAAAATTAAAAATTGGAATATGCAGATCTTCTGTAAGAAAACTGAATATAATGCATTTTTTTTTGAAAACCTACTTCGATTTTTTCCTAATAGTGGCAATGGCAACGCAGTGACAGAAACTGACCACCACGATTTTTGACAGTAGTTATAACACTTCGTGTTCACAGAAATTTGTGTAGCAGAAATTCGCAAGTTTTCCAACGGAGGGGAAATTATTTGCTCTCTCATTGCACTCTCTCGATGTATCTTTTTTGAGTTAACAAACAGGAATTTGTTACAATTTGTGAGAATTTGTGAAAATTTGTGAAAATTTGTGAACTTTGTAACTGCTAGCTTTATTTCATTTCAATATCGTAGCCCTCTATAAGTGATCCTTTATACGATGCATACATAGCTGTAACATGAAATGTTTTGTTAAGCGCATAGTTTTCAAAAGCGATATGCAAAACAACAATAAAATGCACTTCAAAATCACACACACCTGATGGATCTTGTGGTTCAAATTTTTTGATTTGTTTAAATCAATAAAAAAAATATTTAAACACAAATGACAGTCTAAACGTCTTAAAAAAAAAAAAACAGTACACGTCAGCACTGACACGTGCACACAAACATGTTGATGGACAATGTAAACCAACAATGTACTACCTCGTGGCATAATGACAAGTGCGTTGGACTGTCATGCCGAAGGTCTGGGTTCGATTCCCAGACGCTGCCACCTAAAACCCGAGGGACTGCCTCTTGCGAGGAACTAACAAATCCTTTAAGAATATTACTTGTCATGAATAAGTCCTTCTTATCTAGCCGTTCGGACTCCATTCCTGCCAACAACACGCACAGGAATGGTTGAGAGTTGTAAGTCACTAGGCCCTGGTTCTCCATGAGCTGTTGCGCCACCAAATTTATTTATTTATTTATGTAAACCAACAATAGTTGTGGTTTTTTGCATATATCCAAATAAAATTGTGTGAAAAAAAACGACAACTAAACAAAGCAATTTACATGTTAAAGACAACAACAACTATTTCCATATAGAGTAAGCTAACTCTAGATAATTAACTGGAGTTAACATTTGTCCCGATAAAAACGGTAATGCCAAACTACGATTGTCGTTGTGTTATCGATAATTTATATAGAAATGTCAAATGTTTGTTGGTAAGATAATTCAAAACAAAATGAAATGAAATGAAATGAAATGTCCCGATGTCGTTTTTTTCGCCAAACTCCATATGGACATGCAAAAAAACGCAGCTAATGTTGATCGGAATAGTGTAGACACTGCTTTGACTTGATCAAATCAAGAGCAACATTTGCTGCAAATAACGAATTTTTACGTTGGCACAGGACTAACTAAGTCAATATTTATTGTTTGCAATTTCAAAAACTGTATGAATTGAAAATCGTAACCGTGATTCAACACTTTTTGCTATCAATAAGGTTGTTTTCGCAAAAGTCATTTGCGTCACGTTGTTAAACACAATGTACAAACAAAAACGCAAATACAAATTTTATAGAATTAGCATTGCGTTTGAGCAATGCAACTATGCCCTAAAAAAACGAGTTGAATAAAATATTGTTCGTAAACATCTTCATGATGATGATCTAAATCAAACGAAATAAAACATAGCCGTCAATACGTCGCAATTTCATCTAAATTCAAGGTCTTCCAACAAGAGGTTTCATTTTAAATTTCGCACTTTTTTTTTAACTGTCAACATTAAACTGTCATTGCGATCACTTTTGATTAATAAAAACTAGGCGGTCATTAATGTCGTTTTCGATTGGATTTTGGAATTGGTCAATTCCTATCGAGTATATGGAAAACTTTCTACTCCAAATTTTACATATTCGATAGGAATGGAAATCCAATCGAAAATGTCATAGTTGTTGATCGATAAAGACTTGCACAACGTGTTGAAATAGCGAAAATTCACCACAAAAATGGTAAAAATATACTTCGTACTGCTTTTGGTCGCCATCGAAAGCCGCGCGCAGCCGTGATGTGATCTGATGTGAAGACTCCAAATCGTGTTTTTTCGGCAAGGTCAGGTGAAGATATTGCCGCTGTAGCTGAAAACTCAGATGTGTCCATTCGAGACGATCTCAGGAATAGAGCATTGTTTTTTTTTCTGAAATTAATGCTATGGGCGTCCCTGACATTTACTTGCAGCAGGGCAGTGCACGCATAACCCCTTGAACAGAATGAATGTAGCTGCAGCTGGTAGCAAGAGTTGACTTTTGTTTAACTTCTGCTACACCATAAATTTCTTGCTACATTAACAGCTCCTCATTGTGGCACTGTATACCTACTATTTTTGTATCTTTCCACTTTGACAGTGCTACACGCCGCAACTAAAGCTACACCATTCGGTTCGGCCAGTTACTCGTGAAACAATAGCTGCGTTTTATTATCTCCGGATCAGGGTCGAGGTTATCTTGTAACACGTATTACAAAAACAACATGGGATCCAGGTTTCTATCGAGGTTTATTTCAATAACCCCGATACCACTGTGAATGATGTCAGAGATTTGTCAGCAGTGTTAGGAAAAGACACATGCTTTTTTTTCATTTTTGTTTTGTGGACATGAAAAATACGTAAACATAAAGAAAAAAGAGATGTGTGTTTATAGCACTGTTTTCGCACTAGGTTAGGTTAGGTTAGGTCTGTTCCCGATTTCATAAAGGAGTAAGTTTGGAACACACGCATACAAACATAGTCTTTCGTCAGACTACTTTTCAAAAGTGATAAATGCTTGAAGAAGCCATTTTATAAAATGGCGTCATGTTTGCGTAAATTTGACAACAAGATGTTTTCATTGACGATTGGAGTCAAATAAGAGTAGAACAGTCAGAAAATCCAATCGAAAACGACATTATTTTATTTATATTTTAAAGGAGCTTTCGCATTTTGATTGAAATCGGTTGAGTCGTTAATGAAAAAACCGTTAATAACAGTTTTTGGTAATTTTTTGTACCTGTATATCGTAGGTAATAAAAAATATGACAATTCACAACAGCTTCAAAACGGGGTATATCTACTTACAGTACTGTAAGTAGATATAGGTACTCTGTAAGTAGATATACTCTGCTTGAAAAGTCCCAACTATAAACGTAAATGAGATAACAAACCCAAGTATATTGGTATTCTTGCCTGCTTCTATTGTTGGGGTTGTTTTTTGGATTCGGTTCTGTTCATTACCTATTTTATTCCTTCTTAATTCTTTTAATTTTGTTCATCGAAGGTAAATTTCAATTCAAATGACTAATATACATTTTTTATCATTTAATATGAAAAAAAAAACATTAAACTACCAACAATGTAAAATTCGTTGGGGGATGTAGCTCAGTGGTAGAGCGCTCGCTTCGCATGTGAGAAGTCCCGGGTTCAAACCCCGGCATCTCCAATAAAAATAAATGATATAATTTTTTTTTTCTTTTATGTTAATACTTAATTAATTGATAAATATCAATTTTAAAACATAAACTATTTGATTGATTTGTGTATTTACTTTAAAAAAAAAAGGATTAGTTAGAATGAGTCTATCACCCCTGTTCTGAATACCGATTGTTTAAAAAATCCTTTCGTTTTACTCTCGGTGTTTTGAAATTCTTTTCGTTTTCAATACTTTCGGAATGAGAGTGTTTTGATTTTCGGGTGGATTGAAAACTACACTTGACATTTTGAATTAATTTGAAGTTTAATCTTTTCTTGAATTTAAATAATTAAAAAAAAAAACTTATTCTTGTTGCAAATACGGGCAGACACACCACTAGATTTTCACTAAAAAGCCACGGACCACGATACCACTTACATTATTGATGTAGTTTTTAAATTTAATTTATTTATAGAGATTTTTTTTAATATATTTGAAGTTTCGAATTTTCTTTTAACGGATTTCGAAAAAGAAATTAGGTTTGAATATCGACTATTGCGGAAGTGAATTTGTAGTAAATTCAGAACATGATTTTTGAATCCTTGCGGAAATCAATTCCGTAAACGGATGTATATCACAAAATTATTCAAAATAATGATATTGTGTTTGACAAGTGAATGGATTTAAATGCATTTAATTTTAAGTTATGCACGGTCATATATCAAAAAATTGGGTTTTCGCATATAAATTTTAATCGGTTAACGCTAATAAAAATATTTGATGCAAAACTTTAAGACCATGCGATTTTCTCGACTTTATTTATACATTAAAAGTTATAGCTTAGTTACTTCCTCCAATTGATAGCTTAGAAGATCACCATATCAAAAAGCGTTAAATGACAAAAATGTCGTTTTATAGCATATAACACATAAACAGTGAGAATCAATAGCACCCGCAACGGGGCTCGTAGCAGTTAAAAGTTAAAAAAAAACGAAACAAAAAACAACACAAAAATTATTTTAATATTTTTTAAACCCAATTTCACAGCCACAAAATACCGCTCTTATAATTAAGTCATATAAAAAATACATGACGGAAGTGTTATCATTAACTTATAAATATCTCCAATAAAACAAAACTAAAAATACAGGTCACACAAACAATTAAAAAATAAACAATTGAAGTAAACTTAAACTCAAATGACATGTGCTGGCTAAAAATATAAAGTTTATTATAATTTATAAGATACATTAGCCGCATTTTATTATCCTGATGATCTGATCTGGATCAGATCATGATAAATATAACAGACAGGATCTTAGTTATATACCCGTCTCTTTTTGCATTATGTTTGTTTATTTTTCACGTGTCTGTTGCCTCTTTTCTTGACACTATTGAGACACTCACAATAGTAATTTTTGGATCATTGAAATAGATTCCATGTTATTTTTGTAATCACATGTTAGAAATTGACCCGGATCAGATCATGTGGATAATAAAATGCGGCTATTATTACCTACTTTAAAAGGTTTTTTGGGAGAGACTGTTGCGACGAATTCTTGGAATAAAGGCCTACGGTTTACCACAGTGTACTGGGGTAGATAACTGGAAGTGTTTGGTGAGGTTTTTCTCAAAATCTATTGCTCTTATGAGGATGTGGGTTTTTTTGTGTAAGATTGTATGAGCAACCCCACGAATTTTATTTCTTGTTTGATCACTGTTTTTTGTTAAATTCCTGGGTTAAACTAGTGAATTAAGGTTACGTAAGAACGATCGATGAAAAAAATTTCGATTGGTGCTAACCATTTTGGCAAATTAAAATACAAATATTTTTCTTATTGACTTATAAAATTTCGACATTTTGAAATCTCGACCTGGCAAAAAATTGACTTCCTTGAAGAAAAGTAGAGAAAAAATCGATTTTTATCGACTTTTTGATATTTTTTCTTAAGTATCACATTTATATGTACTAGTACCTCGTGGCATAAGGGTTAGTGCGTTGGACTGTCATGCTGAAGGTCTGGGTTCGATTCCCAGCCGCTTATGCCAAATAAAAACAGAAATGTTTTTTTTCCGAGGTACTGCCTCTTGCTGACAAATCCTCCAAAAGTATTACTTGTCATGAATAAGTGCTTCTCATCTAGCCGTTCGGAAGTGGCAGAAAATTGTAGGTCCCCTTCATTCCTAGCAACAAAACGAACACAGGAATTACTGAGAGTTGTAAGTCACTAGGACCTGGTTCACAACGAGCTGTTGAGCCACCAAATTTAATTTTAATCACATTTATATACATATGTACATTAGACTGATTCAAAAAAATGAAAATGTCTTCGATTTTCGATGCCACTAGCTTTTTAGTTAAAGTTTAATGAAATACTAATCCTGGCAAAATTTCAGCCCTTTAGGTCAATATTTAGAGGTCGCTCATCGATACTTTCTGTTTTCCATACAAATCGTATGGGAACTTTTTTTTGATTCCTTCTTTATTTTATAACTTTAGAAACGGTTCTCATACAGAAATGATCAAGGTAGAATCTGAAAGAAGATTTGATGTTCTTTAAAAAAGGTCCTTACTTCTTATCTAATAAATGTACTCCTTCCAAAGTTATTCAAGGTCAGAGTGGTATTCGTGGTAAATTAAAAAGTTTTTTGGATTCCATGTTGAAAAAATCTGCTATAATACAAGATGTTTTGCAAAAAATGTAACAAAAGACAAGTGCGTGTAAGTTGCACTCAGACAAGAAAAAAATCGTTTTAGAGTGGGGGTCTTTTCCCCCCATTTAGGCGGGAGGGGCAATTTCCTAAAAAAATTGGTTTAAAAAAGAAAACAAATATTAAAAATCAACGGCAATACTTATGGTGTCATGCTATTACTTTTTTAAAGACAACAATCCATTTTTAATTAACTTTTTAAAAAAAGTTGTTTTTGTAAATATTTTTTGAAAAAATTAATTTCAAACTTAGATTTAAAAAATGAAAAAGTGATTTTAGTTTTTAAATATCTTTTTGAAAAATCTTCGTTACCAATAACAATTTTTGTTTATGGATTTCAATACCTTCCTTAATTTTTCATCAGATGCTGAAAACCGCAGGCTAAAATTATTTGTAGTTTCTGAGAAAATTGAAAATAACAAAAACCAAGTTTCTTGTTATTTGACACCCTGGAATTTAAATTGTTCCTTCCTACAAACACCCAATTTCCAGTAGTAGTAGTAGGTAGGTATTTTAATTTTCAATTTCCTCAGAAACTACAAAACATTTTAGCCTGCGGTTTTCAGCATCTGATTAAAAATTAACTAAGGTATTGAAATCCATAAACAAAAATTGTAATTGGTAACGAAAAATTTTTCAAAAAGATATTTAAAAACTAAAATCACTTTTTCATTTTTTAAAGGTATTGAAATCCATAAACAAAAATTGTTATTGGTAACGAAGATTTTTCAAAAAGATATTTAAAAACTAAAATCACTTTTTCATTTTTTAAATCTAAGTTTGAAATTAATTTTTTCAAAAAATATTTACAAAAACAATTTTTTAGTTAATTAAAAAATGGATTGTTGTCTTTAAAAAAGTAATAGCATGACACCATAAGTATTGCCGTTGATTTTTAATATTTGTTTTCTTTTTTAAACCAATTTTTTTAGGAAATTGCCCCTCCCGCCTAAATGGGGGAAAAAGACCCCCACTCTAAAACGATTTTTTTCTTGTCTGAGTGCAACTTACACGCACTTGCCTTTTGTTACATTTTTTGCAAAACATCTTGTATTATAGCAGATTTTTTCAACACGGAATCCAAAAAACTTTTTAATTTACCACGAATACCACTCTGACCTTGAATAACTTTGGAAGGAGTACATTTATTAGATAAGAAGTAAGGACCTTTTTTAAAGAACATCAAATCTTCTTTCAGATTCTACCTTGATCATTTCTGTATGAGAACCGTTTCTAAAGTTATAAAATAAAGAAGGAATCAAAAAAAAGTTCCCATACGATTTGTATGGAAAACAGAAAGTATCGATGAGCGACCTCTAAATATTGACCTAAAGGGCTGAAATTTTACCAGGATTAGTATTTCATTAAACTTTAACTAAAAAGCTAGTGGCATCGAAAATCGAAGACATTTTCATTTTTTTGAATCAGTCTAATGTACATACTCGTATCTTCTACATTTCACTTACATTATGTAGGAAGATTTTACTACATAGCATAGGTATAGTACAGAGCGGAAAAAAGTTGTTAATAATCGACATAATTAACCAATCGACATTTTTTCGTTCGATCGTTAGTTTCTCTATAGGCCACATTGGTTTCGTGTAAAAAAATAAATTACCCGAAACGATACGCTTTGACGTAGAAGGGACACGACTTATGATGAATTATAAGACGATGCCTTTTAAATGAAAAAAACCAAAAACTAAGGTAATAATAAGATGATAGCGAATAAATTCGTTGGCTCAAAAAATAAATAATTATTAATGAACGAATGAATTTTACGATAATAAATGAAAAAAAAAATCATTGAGTGGACGAAAAATTCGTTTTGTTGATGAACAGTTTCATTTACGTATGAATGACTATTTACTGACCCAAACCAAGTTCTGCATTGGCTAAATATAAATTTAAAAATCGTAGTATTAAATTCTACACGGTTTTTGATTCCCAAGTGACAATGCTTTCGAAATTCGAATTTAATGAGCTTATCAAACGTGGGCATTGAAAATCCCCATTCGAGGGATAAAAAGCTAAGGATAGGGCCCTCAAGTTTCTTAAAGAAATCAATTTGGAGGATGAGCTGTAGAATGAGTAACCTCATCAAGCTCTAGTAAGGGGGCACAATAGATCTTAAGGTCGCAGTGCACTTACACCCTTAAACTAATTCATTCATTCATTCAAGGATAGGGCCGTCACCGAAACAGACAAGTGGTCGTTGATAAATATGAGAGAGCTGAAGACAAAATGGAGCCGTGTGGCACACCAGAATTAATAATTCTATTAATATCAGCCTTAAAGTCATTAAATACGCCCAAAAGTGAATTTATAACACAACGAAGAAGAGATTTATCAAAATCAAATGCAAGCATTTTCGATAAGAGAGAGCTTAGTGTCAAACTCCACAAATGCTCTTTAAATATCAAGTGCAATAATTTCACTTCCTTCTTAACGATGTAAATATTTGTTCACTATTTGGTGAGTTATATGTACCATCAGATCACTTTTGAACTTATTGCCAGTCATTTTCGTTCTTCAATATATTTTTTAAACTGAGGATTGATAAGCGTTTCCATGACTTTGGAAACAAAGGATTTGTTGAACACCCCCTTAATGACAGTCAGCCGAACACTCGAAAGAAAATGACAGTTCAACGAAGGCAAACAAAAATCGACAGGAAAAGGGCCCATCTAAATGTTGCGTCAAAAAACACTAAAAACGTCAAAATAGATCTCTTGTCAAAATTCATTAGACATGTTCATAAACATGAGATCTCAGTAAATTTTGTGCCATTAAAAAGTGGGCAGGTGGTTTCAATATTCTTTTCCCTCAGTAATTTGACAATAAAACTGAGAAATTCTGCTGAGTAAGAGGCCGATGTCGTTTTCAATTTGACATTCGGAGTAGTTCTTTTGCACTCCATTTTCACTCCTACTACTCCAAAAGCCATCGATTGACCATTTTTTTTCGGAGTCTTTTTCTTTTCCCGATTTCAAGGAGTAGATTTGGAACAATGGATCAGTCAGAAAATTCAATCGAGAACGACATCTGTCAAAAATAAAAATGTTTCTTAAAATTCAAGCGTGTTGCGTTTCTTTTAATAAATGCATTTTTTGTATGTTAAATTTGAAAAATCATTAAGGGGGGATTAAACTCGTTTTTTATAAACACAGACTGGACAAATGGTTTTTTCCATCCACTCGCACGGAAAAAGACCATTCACTCGGACAGAAAGTGAGCAGAAGAGTAGGACAGATGGAAAAATTTACACAGTAGTTTTCCCAACGTTGAAGAACTTCCTCAAAATTTGACAGTCTGCCCAACTTAGCCCAGAAAATACACGAAAAAACTTATTGTATAGCGCTCAACGATTCGTTCCAGGTTTAATTTAGTTTTTCATTTTTTGACACAAATGAAACATTCTATCTCACTTCCACTTCATAAAAAAAAAATGAAACACTATTTGCACTTTGAAAGGTGGTGGCAAATCCTTTTCTGCGGTGGAAATACCAAATATGTATATTTATTTAATCTAAGCTGAGATAAAACTTTGGTGGAAACATAGCAGGAGTGGCATTAAGGATGAGCGTTGGAACCGAAGATGACATTGTAGTAGTTTTTGCCTTCATTCCTGTTCCCTGATCATACAAAAATTTGTTTCTCGTCTTCTAAGGTTTGGCTGACTTTTTGGCAAAATCTTAGGAGGAGCATCAAATTTAGAAACAATGTGATACTTCTAGCCCCGGAATTTCCTACTTGAGAATTGTAGGAACCGAATATCGATAACCGTTGAAGAACTTATTTTTCTTATTATTGCTAAGAGGAGATTAACCTTCTCCCCGGACTTTCGTTTGAAAGTTTTGTATCTCGAATTTACAGTTAAGACTTTAAATCCAACAACAAATCTTTTTAACACAATTTGTGACTCCAATAAAAATATTATATGCAACGTAACGTGTATATTATAGACTCCAATTAATTGGTCTAATAAAACAAAATTACACTATTGCCTTAACCACATAAAAAATGTAGGTACCTATAGATACCTAAAACCTATCTACCTACTTCGTATTAATAACAATCTCACCGCAACCACAACGTGTTTCGATTTTTATTTTCTACCAAAAAGCAATTTGAATGCATTTTCTGTTTACAATTTGATATCACCGTGACATTTTCTGTAAACATTATTATTTAGTTCGTAACCGATAAAAAATTATAATAATGAAAAAAAAAAATAATAAATAATCTTGTTGACCAGAGTCACATTTCCTATTTTCCGGTTAATACTCGCTCAGCACGAAGTTATTTAAATAAAAAAAAACACAAATAAAAAGTTGACTATCTTCTATAATAATAAAGTATGTACCTACACCTACAATATGTAGATGGTAAAAAACAAAAAATATTCCCATAGGGGAGTAGGTATTAAGTGAGAAAAATAAAGATAATAATAAATAAATATAAAGTAATAAAGATAGTCACATTGGTTGTTATAGAGAGTTGTAAAATCAAAGGAGAACACACTTCATATTGTCCGTCGTATACCGTTGTTCAACACACAAAGGAGAACAAAGAAATAATCAGAATCACAGGCAGCAGAAAGTGAAATATTTATACAAATGAAAATAGAAAGAGAGAGGGTGGATATGGCAGACATCTTTTCATCAACAGGAAATGCATAATAATCCCGGTGAAAAAGAGACTACACAAAGGAATCAATATAGTGTACATGCACAAATGCACACACCACACACACACCTACTTCCGACCAACAACGGACGATGCGACAGACGACAGCGAAAATGAATAAATTGAATTTGTTTAATAATAAAAAAAATAAATAAATTAAATAATAATGTTTATATTTACAGGTACTATTTCCTCCTCCATCGAATCGTCATCCATTTTTGTTGATTTTATTAATGAGGAGCTCCTTTGCTTTGCCGATGATGTTGCTAATGTTGCACTTGTGATATTTAATGTTGCTATTGGTATTGCAGCTGCTCGTTGTGCTGAGGATTTTATTAAATTTGTTGCTGTTGCAGTTGATGGCGTTGCTATTGTTGTCTGTCGCAGATATTTTTCAATTTTATTATTATTATTATTATTACCGTTAGTGTTGTTGTTAGTGCTGCTGCTGTTATTTCTGCTGCTGTTATTGCTGCTGCTGCCACTGCTGCCGCAAAACAGCTCGCTATCAAGGTGTGAATTATTTTTGATAAACATTTATTTATTTTCAACACAAAGACCACACCACGATGAAGAGAATATAAGAGAAGAAGAAACAAACCGTTAATAATAATATATCACACGAAAAACGGTGATTGTTTTTTTTTTATCACAAAATGGCTTCGTTAATAACTTTTTTTTTTCAATTTGTTATATCGTACAAAATTATCGATAACACAAGATAGAGATAGAGAAGAGGAACCGATGTGATATGCCGGTAAGTGAAATCGAAACTGACACTTAAGCTTTGTTTGCACTAACGAAGAGGCCGGCGAGTACGAACAAAATTTATTTACCACGCACCACACACTTTCGCAAAGATTTTTTGTTGTTGTTGCTGTTGATTAAATGTTATTTATTTTTTTCATACACAACTTAGTTTAATCCTTTTGTTAAATTAAATTCCTTTCTTTTGGTCTTCATTTATTTATATTATATATCTTGAGTGTTGTCCTTCTTGGTTGGATGGTGATTTTGATAATGATGCTGGCTCTGATGTTGCTAGATTCTGTTCAGCGATGACGACGTTGTTGTTGCTGTTGTTGTTGGTGTTGTTATCTGTTGCAGCAATGTGAATGCCCCTTTAGTTGAATAAGAAGAAAAAAAAGAAGAATTCACTAAATATTCTCTGGTGGTTTGATGATTGATTCGTTTTATTTTTTTTTTTTTCTTATTTTAATTGTATTTGTTGTGAAATGATAATGCGATGATGATGTTAATGAGATGACGATGAAGATGAAGATGATGATGATGATGATGTTGCTTGATTACTGATGAGGAAGAGACACAAAATGTTCCGCACAAAAATTACATAAAAATCCAACAAATTGTCTCGATTAAGTTTTATAAAGTTATTACCCCCACGGGGAGGATTGAACTCGTTGTCGTTACCGAAACCCTACACATACAGTTTCTGTTGTATATTCCGATCGAAAAGTGAATGAACGACGAATTAAAAAAAGAAACGAAAAACGAAAATACGGATGAAAATTTGAAAGAACAAAAATAAAATCTCTAAAATTAAACAACAACAAAAAAAAGAAGACGAACAACCGAATAACAAATTCAAAACGACCGACAGAGTTATTACGCGAGTAAAATATGCACTTAGCCTCAAGTTGTAATCGTAATATCGATATCGAAAGTATCTATCTTTTTGGCGATAGCGACAACAACGAAACGTAACGTACCTCTCTACTCACTCTGTGTTTGCCTTTGTGTGCAGTCTGCAGTGCAAAAAATCTTTAAGATAGATTAGGAGGTAATAAAATATCTAGAAAGTGCAGCACCCAACACCCTCCGTTGTTGGTTGCGTTGGCTTAAGATAGACCAAGACCAGCAGAGATACACTTGTCGTCGCGTCGTATTATAGTTGTCGTTGTTGTCGTCGTCGACTTCGAACGACTAACTGGAGACTTTTTCGTTGTCTCACACTAGACGTTCGTTCTTTTCATATATTCGCAATATCACATTCACAAGAAGGAACCAAAGCAACGACTTATAAATTCTCTATATATATTGAGTTCAATGCCATTTCTTTATTTTTTTTTTTTATTCATTTTTTTTTTATATATTTCTGTTCCAGCTCTAAACTAACAGTCCAAAAGATACCACAAACAGAGTTGGAGATAGACGTGAGAATTTGTATACTTTTTCTTTTCTATTTTTGGTTTAAGTTGCTATTTTCTTGAGTTCCTTGAATTTTATTGTAAATATTCATTATATATAGAGATAGGTAGAGGAGGTACTACGAACGAGTATTAAGAACTCTTTGAGAAGTAGGAAATTAAACATGTTGAGTGTACATTTAAAAGAGCAGACAACAGTGGGTATATGCAGTATAAGATTGAGTAATACCCTATTCCTTGTTTTCAGTGAATGAAAAAGAAATATGGACAAAGGAAATTGTTTGTGACTAAGGATATTTTAGGAGTATGAGGTGGTGGAAATAATAAAGTACTTCAAGTTTAGCATCCAGGCACTTTGAAAGTTAAAATTTTATAGAGTTGCATTTGAGTGCTGGGTGTGAGTTCGTATACCTATATGCATTTTTTAACAAAGGATTTTCTAAACCATACACATTTGAGGGAAAATCATTGTCTCGTTGATGATTTGAAATAAGTAGTGTTGTATGGTTTGTGGTGCGCCTGACTGATGTTATAAACTGATAAAATTGTCGAAAATAAATACTTTTTTAAGATATAATGTACCTTGTAATTTGTGATTGATTTCACAGTTCAAGTGGTATATTGTCAAGTGAATACCTACCTACATAATACATGCTTTCCAAGAGTCATTGCCCCGCAACAGGGCGCAGCGAGTTTTAAATCGTTTGAAAATGAAAAGTATATAAAATGATAAAAATATCATTTTAGTTAAAAGAAAAACAATTTTTGCATTTGTCATATTTCATCTGACATGAAAATTATGAGAGAAAAATGTTTAAAAGTATGAAATACGATAATTACACAAGCTAAAACAACTCCTTTGAAGGTTTGAAGTGAAAAAAGAACGTGTCGACCATATTGTTTTCGAAATATGTATCCGATTTTCAAAAAAAAAAATAAAATATTTTTCAAAATTTAACAAAATATTTTTTTTTTATTTTGGTAAATAATATGAGTTGTATTTTTCAGAAGCTTTAGTGTAAACAAATTTATTAAAATTAGTAATACAGTATAGAAGAAAATCTAAAATTAAAAAATGGTTCTTTGGGAGGTACCATTAATAACCATTTTTTGAAAAATGGTTTCCCACCCAAAGGTAGCCTTTACTAAAAATAATTTAGGTACTGATTTTTTTTAAAGAAAATTTGTGCAACCGTTTTTGAGAAAAATACGATTATGCTTATTTTCGATGTTGCAACCATCTATACACTTCTCCTTATCTGGCATCTGACTGGAGGCAAAATTTGGACCATGAGAACACCTTCATACATGAACATACATTTAAATGAATGTGAATATAAAAACCATGCCATTATTTAATATTGAACCGTCAAAGAAAAACTAGGCATCGTTCCTCTAATGTCCGGCAGTGTAACCATCTTAAAATTAAAATTTTTGTAGGTAATCAAAATTTATTTAAAAACAAAACAGTTTTTTTTCATCGGAAATCAGTTTTACACACGACTGACAAAATTATGAACAAAATGTCGGTTTGCTAACTTACTGCTTTGTATGACGTCCGACAAACAGCTGTCAAAATCTATAGGAATTTTCTGGCAGTTTTCCAACTGCCAAAGTTACGAAAAACATTGAAAATAAATCTCAAAATCAAAATCCTACACAAGTCAAACATTTTCTTTTTTAAATATACCTAACTCCCAATGTGCCGCAAAATAATGACAAATATTAATTTTTTTGTTTCATTATTTTAAAAATGATGTACAAACAACCATTAGCTTACGCCAGTGCAATGTCAAGATCAAACGTCAGTTGCACTTGTCAATTTCATTTATGCAAAATATGAAGTCATAGACGGTGTTCATACCAGCTTCTCCTGAGGCGACTCAGTTTTACGTCTCTTATTTTTATCTCACTCTCATCTCTTAGAAAAAAAGAGATGGCCAAATGAGGCTGAAGTTTTTAAATTTTTTTAAAATTTCTGCCTCACCTCACCATTTTTTTCCTTCCAATAAATAGGAATGAGATAAGAAAGAGAGACGCCAAATTGAGTAGCCTCAGGTGAAGCTGGTATATGAACACTGGTATGAAAATGGACGAAATTATGGAAATAGTAGTTTCGTTTGTTGAACTTTACACAGGGTTGACCCAGGTTTTCTTGACAGCCCCGAGAATTCTCAAAAAACCTGGGTTTTTCTATTTTCAAAAAAAACACTTAACGGCTGTTAATTGAGTTGTTGACATATAAGCAAGAAAAAGAATTTCTATGCTCTGATAATTAAAACTTTAAGTTCAATTTAAAAATTCATAAAAACAAACCACATTTTCCATTTTCCATTTCAATTTTTCATTATTCAACTTAATCTGTGTAGTACTCGTATTTTATGTCTCTTTTTCAAAAACAAACAATTACCTGCATCACTGTCACTTTGACAGTAGATTCGTAACCTCAAATCGTCTAGTAAAAAATTTAGATCTACTTCAGGACGACCCCAAGTCTCAAAAAACACAAAATTTGCTGGCCAGGATGGGTTCATGTTTTTCAAAAAAGCGCTTTGTAGCGACTCCAGGGTAACTTTAGGGCTCAACAAACAAACCTAGTGTTTCTGTTGGGAATATCATTTCCAAGGCAGCGCTATTTTCCTGAAACTAAAGCTATGTTTACACTTTTTTATTTTGTTACTTATAGCCACTCCACACTATCCCACTGAGTATTAGCACATGTCAAAAAAGTGGGAAGAAATCATGTATAATAGTGTGTAAACAAAATATGACATTTCGTCACACACAAATTGACAGCGCATCCGACACGATTTGACATGTGTTAATACATGAAAATATTTAGGATCGGTTCTAAAACCATCACACATTCTATCCCACTTGGGCGTTTGAGGTTATGGTGAAACTGATTTGCATTGATGCAAGTGTGGAAGCAAAATATGAAAGTCAATTACATCACACAAATTTGGCAGTCGTATGAAATTTCTTCCCACTTTATTCTGACATGTGTTAATACATTGTGGGATAGTGTAGAGGCACTTTAGATAGGACACCGCAAGACACCTGAATTTTTGCTTTAAGGCTTTAGAATCCATTGACATCCAAGCCCTCCTTTGTATTTCAATATGTTACTTGACAGATAGGAAACCAATTACATACCTATGTAAATTGGTAGGGATAGGATGTTACTAACTTTGCCTTTTCAAACACTTTTCATTTACAAACACGTACCTATCATATCTTCCTGATTCCAAAAGTATATATTTTTTTTTTTGCATTTTTCCCTGTTTTACCCGTTAGTGCCTTTTTTGCCTTTTATTATCTTTTTTTATTAAAGTTCATTATTTTTAAAGATAAAAACAAAACTTTAAATAAAAAAGGTAGTTTTGAGTGTATGTGTACGTATACGTACTTTTTATTGCTTAACATTAGCTTTGTTTCAAGCATTTACCAAAACGGCCAATGATAGTATTTTTCACGAATTCCTGTTCCACACCTCAAAAATTGGCAGAAGAGAGTGCTCACCAGAGAATAAAACATTTCTTCTTCTCGAAAGATTCTGCTGAAGAATTTTTTTGGACACAAGTTTTTTCGTGTGTCAAATGCCAGGTTGACGTAGATCAGATGTCAGTGACACACAAACAGACTGACAATTCTTTGGTCTGTCAAATGCCAGGTTGACGTCAGTGCCAATTTTTCCTCAAAAATCTCTGGAACAAAGCTATTATTTTCATCAAGGAATATACCAAGTGTTCTAAATTTTAAAAAATATCAATAAAAATTTGGTAAAGCGAATGGCCGATTGCAAATAAAGTTTTGAAGAAGTTCACTGCAGATGCAAATGTGGGATTTAAAACAATTGAGCAAAAAAAATGCTGTAATGAATGGCGATGTAAATTCCAAACTTCCGGAAAACGTTAAAGTGAATCGATGTATGGAGTCTTAAATGGGTTGCACTCGTTTATGCTCAAGTAGAGAGGCCCTTTAGCTCCTTCAAAGCGCTTTTTAGAGACAATCGTAGAAAGCTGTTACCTGAGAACATTAAAAAGCTATTGGTAGTGTAATGTTATTAAAATTGAACGTTAAGTTATGTTAATATTCTCTTTATTTAATACCTAAATACCTTTTTTACCTTTTATAAGGATTTTATTTTGCCTTATTTAAGGTTTTAAGGTAACACAAAATCCTTTCGCTGGTAATTGGCATACCTATAGATGGTGTTCAAATTGGACGTAAAAACTAGATTTTGTTTGACGTTTCAGTATTCATATCTCACTTCACTCTTCACTTAAGGGGTCATATACAGCATTTGTTGCGAGCTGTGTATGATGATGATACCTATGATGGTTGCGATTGGTTATCCAATGGCAGTTATTTTCCTGTAAAGTATAGAAAATGTATCGGGATTTGATTTCAGAATCGATACCAGTAGCGTTTACACTTTAATGTTGACGTTATAACGTCAATGCGACACGTCAACAAGTCAACGCATTGAATATTTGCTTTGACATTTTTGTCAACAAGTTTAATCGAGGCCCTGATAATGCTTTCGATAGGGAAAATCTAGACAAGGCAATTTAGTCAAATACTCGCGGGGCCCTCGCTAGTAAAATCTTGTTGGACAATGTCGTTTTCGATTGGACGTTCGGAGTACGCATTTTCTACTCCATTTTCACTCCATCTACTCCAAAAGCCTTCGATTGGCTGTTCGGAGTACTGTTTTCGGAGTATTTTTCTGTTCCCGATTTGAAGAAGGAGTAGATTTGGAACACACACATACACATACAGTTTTTCGTCGCACTACTTGTCAAAAGTGATGAATTCTTTAAGAAGCCATTTTATAATATGGCGTCATTCAGTAGTGTGTGTGTAAATTTGACAATACGATGTTTTCATATTTTATTGGAATCAAAAAGGAGTAGAACAGTCAGAAAATCCAATCGAAAACCGACATAAGTCAAAGACAAAAACAAAAAAACAAAAATCTAATACCCATCATACAAAAGTAAGTAAGATTAAAGTATATACATAGGTAGTACCTAGTTTTTCATTTTCAACATTGCACAACTCTATTGCGAAAAAGCTCAGTAGTTGAAGTGACTGGTAATCAGAAGATTGCAGGATAGAATCCCAGTAAAGACAACTGTTTTTTTTTTTAGCTGTCTCTCGAGGCAAAAGGTTACCTACTTCACTGGCGAGGCCTTAGAGAATTTCTAGAGTTACCCTTGCAGGGCCCTGGCTAGTATCTATGTTAAACTTTCTAGCCCCTCGCCAGAAACTAGATTGTTTTTCTAGCCGGGTAGGTTTTCAATAAAACAGAAATGAGGTGATTTCGCAAATCACAGACAAAGTAGGTTTATTTTCATCTGCAAATTTGGTAGTTTTGTTTGACAGCTCATTTCATTTTTTAATTTCTGTTGGCCGTTAATAGTTTGCTGCTTTTTTCTTTCTTATTCTGTTTTTCATGCATTGAGTGTTGACATTTTCGAGTTGTTCTTCTCGCAAAACTACTGATCTATGTGATAATCATATTTAATTTCAACTATAGATAATTTAAGTTTCATGTAGGTACCCCAGCTACCTTCATAAGCACTCATGTTTAAATAGAAACCACTAGCAAAATTCGGTACTCGAAAGTACCCACCTAGTATTACTATACCATCAGTCACTTCTTTAAGGCTCTCAATCAATAAAATGTCAACTTTGATACCAACAGAAGTTTAAAGTCTATATTTGTGCAAGTCAATTAAAAAATGTTATATGTAGGTAGGTACATTTACATTTATGTCCTTTGTTCGATTGACCTTTTAAAAGACATTTTCCCGTACTTGCGAGTTCACATTAATGTTGTGCTAATTAAACCGGTTTCTTATTACCTCCAGCGCTCCAGCTTATGGATAAACAAACAGTAAATTAAAATTTAATACTAGTTTACTTATACAGTCTACTATCTAAGATAGGTACTATGTAGGTATATAAATGAAGTAGGCACAGTCTGTGGGACTGGGACTGGGTAGTTTGTGTTACACCATTTCCTTAAAAATTTAATTCACTAACCTACCCTCTCTCTTTAAAAATTGTTTTCAAGCAAACATGGCAACTCTCCAGTGTTTCATTAAAACAAAAACAAAAATATATAAAATTAAAAATAAAAATAAAAACAGAAGCAAGTGCTCACAATTACCGTAAATATTGAGTTAAAGGTACAAGCGTACCAGTAGGTAGGTAGGTAGGTATATCAACGAAAAGCAAATACCAACACAGACTCCGGGGAGGTTGGTTCATTTGGTTCTCTATATAGGTGTGTATGGATCTAGTAGCTGCCTCTTGGCTTGGCATGCTGCTCTGTTCTGTGCTCCAACAATATTTTCCTCTTTGGTTGCATTCCTCCGTGCTGTCTGTCTCGACAATTCATATGCTTTTTTTTTTCTTTTGGTTTAGTAGGTATTTACCTACCCCCCGTCCATCAGCCCAAGAACCCACTCTCAGCACTGCATGAGGTTATGGAATGAGGGAAGGTACGTAGTGCAAGTACTGTGTAGTATTTTCAACTTAAGTAGTTTTCTTCAACTTTTTCTGTCGTGATTTTTTGTTTGTATTTTATAATTTGTTTTTGTATTTCGGTATACACCACCAACACATCCAACATGGCCACACTCGCCACCGTCAAGCCATGCTGTGTGTGCACAACAAAGAAACTCACTGAAGTAATAGTGGTATGTTTGTACCCTATTCTCACTTATAGTGATTTAGTTTTCTCACTTAATAAATACCTTACCTATTTTTTTTAGCAAAGATAAATAATGGTCAAGAGATGCTTTTTTTAAATGTTTGAAAATAGTTTGGATGTGATTCCTTCGCTTAATTAATGACGGAAAAAAAACTGTGTTCTAGAAGCTTATAACGGATTTCGTTTTCGTTGGTTAAGAGTTGCGAATTTCATGGTTTTGACAGTAAAATTTAATTATTTCACTTTTTTTATTCAACAATGTTTGTTTCGTTTGGAAAAAACAGTCAAGTTTTTAACGAGGCCCTAGAAAATTTTTCAAAGTCTAGCAATGAAAACATTTTGCCTTGAGAAGCAAGCAAACAAAAAAGTTGTCGTACCTGGGAATCGAACCTGAGATCTTCTGTTTGTCAACTCAATATGCTAACTCCTGGGCTTATTCGCAAAACAGTAGTGCAATGTTGAAGTTGAAGAACTATTGTATGGTGGGTATAGTTTTTGTTTTTGTTATGTATGGGGTATTTGTGATTGGATAACAAAACTCCCCCAACAAGTTCTTACTAGCAAAGGGTATCACACGTATTTCACACGTTTTCCTCGTCTAGATTTCCCTTTCTGAACTTTCTAGGGCCTTGGCGAAGCTTGGCAAAAACTTCCCGTCTGGAAAAACAATCTAATTTTTAACAAAGCTGAAAAAAGTTTGACGTTGATGCTAACAAGGGCTTAGCAAGGGTAACTATCGAAATTGTCTAGGGTCTCACCAGTAATGTATGTAGGTAACCTTTTTTCTTCGAGGCAAAAAATACAAAAATAAAAAAGATTTCTTATCTTGAATTCGATCCTAGGATCTTCTGTTTCAGCTCAAAAAGCTAACTTCTAAGACAATTCCCAGTACATTTGTTAAATGTTGAGAATAAACTTAAATAACTTTGATTTTTCAAACCATTGTATGGTGGGAAGAAAGTCAAACTGGCCCAAAAGTTTTTTTACTTGCAGGGGCTCACGAGTATTTGATAAGGGTTCCTTGACTAGATTTCTACTACGGAAGCTGATGCTGGGGTCTTGAGTAAACCTGGCACATACTTGCCATTTTTCAAGGTGGAGGGGGGGGTTACTATTTGAGGTGGAATAGCGAACCTCACTCAACGACTTTTTACTAAGGGCCAGGGAAGTGACATTTGCATACCATTTATAGATAGCAAAGTCATTGGCGCAGGTATAGGACAACCTCTTTGGACTAAGCTTATAGCAAAGAGAATTATCAGCGCTTAACTTAAATGCGGAGAAAAACTGTGTTTTCGCCGTGAATAACACAACAAACGTTTTAGTTATCAGCACGTTGACAACTAATAGCAAAAACTGACGTTTACATAAAATGTTTTCATATAAGAAGGTTTTATAATACAAATTCTATATACTACTGAAATAAATCAGCCAAGTAGAAGACTTAGCATTAAGGATTGGACTTGTTGAATTATTGATTCAAAATAGCTTTTTATGGCCTTTAGTCCTACAAATTGGTTTTTCGTCCGGCTTACTCACTTGGACTCATCAGTGACATAGAGAGGGCTTTGTCATACGCAATTTGTATTAAGTTCACTTCAACTTACTTGAATTTTTAGTAAAAATCCACTGTATCAACTATATCCAACAAGATTAGAATTCCTAATCATTAAGCTGGAAATATTTTTGCCCGGGGCCAGGCATAGTTTCTATATAAGAAGGTTTTATAATAAAAATTCTATATACTACTGAAATAAATCAGCCAAGTAGAAAATGTTTTCGATAGCAAAAGTATTCGTGCAGGTAACACAGGTCGAAAAAAATTGACACCGAGGATTACCGACGTCATCACAGAAAAACCATACAAACTATCGATAACATGTATGGAATTCATGCCGGTAACACATTTTTTCTCCGTCCTTATGTTAAGCACCGAATATTCTACGTGTTTAGCTAAGCTCGAATGGACCTAGTTGTTGTTGCATATCACACGTAAGCTGATAAGCACCGACATTGTTTCGTTTCTATTATTCAATTCCCTTCGGGCTTGCAAAAAAAACAGGGCAATTATCTATCACGTATGACAGTCCGCTGACTGCCAAATAATCAGCCTGAAAAACCATCAAACTGCAATTAACACGACTTCACCATAGAAGCCATGTAACCGCCTATTAAGTTGTATTACGTTTTAAAAAATTATCCTGATCCAGATCCGTAGATAATAATACGTAGAAATTAAGAACTAAGAAACGAAGAAGAATTTTTCGAGTCTCTAAATTTATTAACATGGTGATAAATGATAGTTCCCACACTGCCATGACGTGAATCGTGGTACATTCTACAGTCTACATAGATTCGTACCGAATGTTTCGCACCGGTTTGGAATAGCCCTTAAACGCGGAGAAAAACTGTGCTACCAACACGTGGTTCACACACGATTCATGGATAAGAAAGTTCTTCGCCCTTTCTGACTAAGGTAACAAAGAGAATTCTCGGCACTTACCTTAAACGCTGGGAAAAAGTACTGACAACATAATGCAAAAATTGACATTTGCATAAAATTTTTCGATAGCAAAATGAGCCCGAGTATTTGCATACGGTTTTTGGATGTACTCCAACATTAAGTAAAAAAATCGCAAGAATAATTCCATCGTTTAAAAGCAGTCTTGAGCGTGGAGAAAAGTTGAGCTACTTATTATTATATGAGCTACTTATTATTATTTTCTGCAGCACTGAACGCCGCCATCGGACATTCCAATAATCTTTCCAGTCAGTACTGGAAAATTGGTTGGTTGGTGGGTGGAAAAATCGAAACGTCACATTCAGGTTGCAACAAATAAAAACAAAACACAAATTAATAAAAACATTTTACTATATGATAAAAATTAAACAAAAACAAATAAAACAGTTGAAGCTAAGGAATAAAACAAAAGAAAAATGTAAGTACATAGGTATGTACATATATGATTCAAGGTAATTTCAATGTATGTAATAATAAGTGTCGTGAACAAATACTAGGTCTCGCTCTGGCTCTCGCTCGCATTTATTATTCAATTTTCTTTTATTGTTTTTAGTTTTTGTGGTGCATATATTTAAAAAATGTTTGCATTTTGCACTTTTGTGCAAAAGAACCTTCACAACGATATATAATTTATATGCCTTCGGCTTTTGTAGACCACGTAAATTGTACCACAAAATTCGTTATACTACGTTTACATCGAACACTAAACCGATATTTAATAAGATTTACCTCAAATCTTCTTTAAATCTCCAAGATTTACCATACGAATTGTTTTCGTTAATCTACAAGATTAAAAATTTAGGTACCTATCTTGTTAAATCTCCCTCGAACAAATAGTTTAACAAATCAAAATAACCTATTCGTATATGGCGCTGAAGGATTTATTAGTGACTGGATTCAGTTCTCTAATTTTTGACACAAAAATAAACATTCTGTCTCACTTCCACTTCATAGGAAAAATGAAACCCCTTTTGCTTTTGAAGTGTGCTGTCAGAATTATTCTTCTTTGTGCCCTATTACACGACGATTTTAGAGTCATGACTTTTTTCGAAAATCAATGAGTGCGAACGAGAAAAAACATCTGATCTCACCTTCGCTATCATTTAATTTCGAAAAAAGTCATGACTCTAAAGTCATCGTGTAATAGGGCACTTTTTAATCTGTTCAGCAGATGAAAACACCACATAAATCGTTTTCCTTAAATCCGAGATTATTTTTTGGTGAAAACGTAGTATTATAATCCTCCGAAAACAAAATAGTTGTCGTTCCTATGGTTTGCCCAAAAAGCGCAACCCAGCTAGCTTTACTGGTAAAGTTAGCATAACACTTTTGAATAATTAGTCAAAAACTAATTTTTAATATTTACAGCCGTTCATATTCTGCTGCATACAATTTTCAAATTACAATCACGTAAATTTTGTAGGTATGTAAAGTTAACGCGACACCTTTCCATAAAAAAAAACTCGAAAACACCATTTATTGTCGATTAATTTTCCTGAAAACAAAAAAAAAATACCGCTTTTAATTGCCCACAAAAGGCAACCATGTTCCTAATTTTTAGGTTTAAAGCATGACTTTTTTTTAATTTTGTTCAAAAATTATTTTTTAATACGCCAGTAATTACCGATTAATTGCCATAAATATTCCGTGAAAACAAAAAATTCAGAATTCTTATGGATTGTCCATAAAGGGCAACGTTTATCCACAAGTAAAGCTAACACGACAAAAAAAAAATATTTTTGAAAATACTATTTACTACTGTAAATATGCCATGAAAACAAACAAATTGCCAATCTAATGGTTTGTCTACAAATATGTACCTACATAAATATTCATATATTTTGAGCCAAGTGCGAAAGTCCTAAACTGTGGTACCACAAGCTCTCAGGATCAATAGTTTTTTCTGAAGCTTCTTTATGGTACACTGTGGCGTATGTGGAACATTTTTTCGATATAGAAACAGGGCAATCACCTTTAATTTTTTTGTGTCAATTAACCGGGAGTTCAATTTACCAAAAAAATTAACATATTTTTATGTTTGTTAGTTGCAGTTAAGGCAAAAAAGTGTCATGCTAACTTTACAGCCAAAATTAAAGTGATTGAAATTTCTGAGCAAACTGTAGGTGCAGCACGTTTTTCGTTTTCACCGCATATTTAGGGGAATAATCGGCAGTTACTGGCATACTCAAAAGATTTAATCAGACATTAAAAATTTTTCAGTTTCACCAATGAAGAAAAGGGATATATTTGGGATATTTTAATTTGACTGAGTTTGCTCACATACTTGGATTCAAAAAAAAAAAGATGTTGTTTCCCTCGCACTTGCGAAGTATATGAGAAAAAGTGAAAAAGCATTATGGGTGAGGGCCAATTATTTTGACAGCAAAACATCAGCTTTTGTTGACTGGAATGGCTTGAGAAAAAAAACTTTTAAAATTTAATGAGACAAAAACGAGCTTTTAGTTTACAAGGGCATTTAAAATCTTCTTAAATATAAAAGCATTTGGTGAAACCAAAAAACATCATTTTAAGGCTAAAAGGCTTTTTAAATAATTAAAAGCTTTTCGTGAAGACATTATCATAGAAGAGAGATATTACAATTGAGTGTGTAGGTAATGTTCATCAATTTTTGTGTTTTGAATGCCAGGAATCGAAATGCTGTGTGAGTTTATTAGTAAATAAATTTAAATTAAGTTTTTATTGTTAATACTATGTTCCCACCAAAACGAAATCTGAGATTTCAACTGAAAAATTTGGAGATCTTGAGTTGGTGGAGTGGGATTTCATTAAGAAATTTTCATTAAATCTTGTTCCATCACCTTGAAATATCAAAAGATTTCAACCGAAATCTCGGATTTCATTTTGGTGGGAACATAGTATAAGATTAATTGCTTTAATCTTATTGATTGAAGAAAATTCATGTTTGATTTGCGTTTATAAATAGGGCTTTCAATAAATTGATACCAATTATGGTGAAATTTTTACCTAAATATACAGGGCCTAGTGACTTACAACACTCAACCATTCCTGTGTGCGTGTTTTTGCCAGGAATAAAGGGAACCTACAGTTTTTTGCCGAGTCCGAATGGCTAGATGAGAAGCACTTATTCATGACAAGTTAGTTTACCTACCGCTTGGAGGATTTGTCAGTTTCCTCGCAAGAGGCAGTACCTACCTCGGATAAAACATTTCTGTTTTTAGGTGGCATGGCTGGGAGTCGAACCCACACCTTCGGCATGACAGTCCAACGCACTAACCTTTATGCCACGAGGTACTACGAAATTTTTACCTTACTTTTTTGAAAATAATAACATTAACTACGCAAAAAGTTTTAATTTTCGTCTAAGGTCGTCTGAAATTGTTTATAGCAATGCATTCGCAAATATGTACATACAGTGATTCTCTAAGATTAGAATTTTTTATGAATCCCCATGAAAGTTATTCTACCAGTTTGTTCCAATTTGTATTTACAAATATCTAGGTATGTTTATGTTTATTTATGTATTCGTACATGTTCTTTTGCGTTTTAATGATTATGGTAGATTAAAATCTCAAGGTTGAATTTTCTTTTGAATCATATAGGTAGTTCAAATATTACATATTTATGTAAAGCTATAAACATTTGACAAGCTTATCTACTAGACAGCTTGAATTTATCTTAAAGAAAACGGATTAGGTATCTACTTAAATTGTTTAATATTAAAAAATTGCTATTGGACAAATAGAATTGCCTTTTTAAGCACATATACTTAGGTATAAAATTTCCGTTTTTCCTTCATCCGACTTATGTACCTACATACATTTGTACGTAAATGTTAAACAAATCCTAACAAAAATTAGTCCAACTGTTCAGCATTCTTTTATAAAGCCAGAAATATCCTTTCCTTTTTTAGCCGTAAGTCCATGAGACTAGAGCTATATGTTCATTTTAGAAATTAATTTGTAATTTATAGGTACCTATTTACACTTTAATTAATAAAAAAATAAAATTAAATTTAATACTAAATTCGAGTCTTAGATGTATCATAACATTAAAATGTTAGAAAATTACAACATAGTGAAAAAAAGTACCTAACATCCTCACGGCAACACCCATAATAAAAACTTAATTTGCGCTCAACACTCCATCCATTCACAGCTGGTTTGCTTTCTCTTTGATGAATGTTTTTCAGCAGTATAGTGTATTTCCTTCTTGTTGTTTTTGTTGTTATTCTTTGCACAAAAAACATGCACTTTTAGCTTAACTATACACATCCATGTACCTACCTACTTACTTACACCACACAAAAACAACACAACCTACTTCACGTTCTATTTCTGTCTGTCAGAGAACACAGTCTGTATTTCAGTATTATTTTGTGTTGGGATTTACATACATCACATTACATTTTCCAAAACACATATTACTACAGAATGCATTCGCAACAATTAGGTAGGTAGGTATATTTCAAAACTGTTTCTGTAACGTATTTCCTTCATTTTTGTATTTTAACAATAAAATCTTTTTGACAATGAGGACACAGCTAGAGAGAATCAGGGATGTATGTATATTGTTGTTGTGTGATGGGTTTATCCCCATACATTGTCCATGACCTAATTTTGTAAGGTCTTGAATAACATGCCTTCACATATTTTCTCCCAACAATTAATTCCAATAAAATTCAAACAAAGGAAGCCCAGCAATCAAGCGAAACTAATACTTTATGAACAACTATGAAGTTTTTTTTTTTTGTTCTTCTTCGACAAAACATACACAAGGATTTCTAGTTCCAGATAAATTAAAGCTTTATGCACTCTTCCAAGTGCATGGAACTGGAACTCCTCCACCATTTCAACACAAAGTCATAAATGTATGGGTAGATGCATATACCACTTAGAAACAAAAGAATACAAAAAAGTTAAATTTAGTTTAAATTAGCTTTTTAAAAAAATTTACAAATAAATATGAGGCTCACTTTTGCAATATGCTTCTTCCAAGTCATGTTTTGATTAAGGATATACACAAAACGGGGCTTTTGAACACGAATCTCCACTCTGAAGTAACTTTGGCAGGTAGGTTAATTTAATTTTTAAGTTCTTGTCTTGCCAAAAACAAAACAAAACAAAATGTGATTTCGTTTATTTTTTGCTGAGGGAAGCTATAAATATGTATAATATATACTATAAATATATTATAGCAACCGAAAAAAAAATGTTTATTTGTGTAAATATGTAGCTATATGTATATTCTCATTATGCGTTCGTATCTCGCGAAACGTTGAACTTTAGTAACTTCGCACTTGTTTCTTTTTTTTATTATTTTATTATTATTTTGTTCAACAAAGCACAGAGCGAAAATTAATATTAAACGAGTATTAACAGCTGATTGGAATGATTATATTTATTTGTGTATATTACTGGTTTGTGTTGTGTGAAGAAAGAACGATGAACGGGTAATGGAATTGCGAGATATCAAAACAATGATGAAGAAAAAATAACGCATTTCGTGTTCCAACATTCTGAGAGCTGTGAGACTGACTATAATACGAATATGAATACGAATACAGACAGACGATGGATAGAATGAAGCCTAGAGCTACACAAAAGAATCAACAACAGAGCCAAATAGCGAGCAACAGAACCTCTCTTTTTTATTCTACATCACATCTTCATCATCCCTCAACCCTCACCTCGATTTAGTCAACCCCAACACCTCATTCCTTTCACCTTCAGGAAATGGGAGTTCATTTTTCGTCGTTCGTATTTACATTGCGCTTTACCAGTTTTTTTGTGTTGTTGAGAGAAACTGCTAGAGAACCAAAGAGAACACAGCTCCAATTTATTCTAAATACATTTTAAACGTCTTTTATGAGGTTTATTTTAAGTGTCATTGTAGGAGATGGGAGCTTTTGCAAAGAGAAAACCTTTATTGTGTTTTAATCATAACCAAGTTCTTTGCTCTATACGAATTTTTTTTAATAAATGATATTTAAGTAAGCAAAGTATCATAGTTTCATAGGTTTCATAGTGCTCTTGCAAAGCAATTTAACGTGCATAAGCAATTATTCAATACAATAGTAGCTAAAAGCTCAGGTGTTGCTATTGCAGTTCTCTTATACCTTTTCCAAAGTTAAATTAGACAAGAGTAATGAATGCAGGGTAGGTATAGTTTTGTAATTGGTCAAAAAGACAACTTTAAACATTTTTGTTAGTTCTCGCGGCAATTTGAAAACATTCAGTTGTAACCAAACAAAAAGTTTTTAACGTGTATTTTTGCTTGTTCAAGGTGTAGGCATAAAGTGAAAGAGAAATTTCTCCCACTCACCACAGTTTTGTTGTTGATAACAAAAATAAACTTGAGATGAGTCGTCATTTTTAAGTATGCGATAATTAATGTAAACAAGTCCATTGTTGTTTACTTTTCAATTTTAGGAAATTAATACCTACATTTTTAATGTCAGAATTTTGAGAAAACATTTTTTCAGAAGAACAACATCCTTAACAATATTATCGAACAAGAAAATTCTTAATACCTAGGTACTTAATTTGTATTTAAAAGGATGTTTTTCCATAGCAAGAGAAGTGTTGATGTTAATTGTTTAAAAGAAATTTCCCCTACCTTCCTAGTTTACTAGTAAACAAAACTAAATGGAGGTGGTACTAAAGGGTGGACCATTATGTTTGATTTTTTAATAAATTATAGTTTAAAAAACTAAAAACACGCTTTTACTAAAAAGTAAAAAATAATTCTAAGCATAAAAATAAAATTACTGAAGAGAAAATTAATGTCACTGTTCTAAAAGCGTGGGGTGCCTTGAATGACATTTTTAAATTAACTCTGCATATCGAGCAGGTTATTATATAGGTGACTGAAATATAATTCCGGTACGCGTCTCGGATAACTTAACTGTAAGAGCTCTTGGCGCGTAACCAATAGATCTGGGTTCGATTCCCTGGGTCTGGGCTGTCTGAATTGTTTTTTCGGTTACTGAAAATTGTAGGTCCCCCCTTCCTTTAACTTTCTTTTCCCATTTTCCTAAGAATGGCGATATAGAAATTTAGAGCTTGGTATCAAACGTTATAATTTTTCACTTGTTTCATTCAGTTAGTTTAAATATATGTCAACAAAGGCACCCCACGCTTTTAGAACGGTGACATTAATTTTATCGTCAGTAATTTTATTCTCATGCTAAGAATTATTTTTACTTTTTAGTTTGATTAACTCTAAAAGCGTGTTTATAGTTTTTTTAAACTACAGTACGTTCTCGATTAATGCAACTCTCGATTCATGCAACTCCTCGATTTTCGCAAAAGCTGAATTTATATCATTGTTGACGCAGTAATCGCAACTCTTCAAAAAAAATTGACTCGATAAGTGCAACTTTTGGTTTTATATGCATATCTTTATTACTCAGGTTCTTGGCTATGTTTGTTTTTGTCAGTTGCGTTACATTTTGTCTCGGCAGTTATTTTACCGCTACTTTTAAGTGATGATACGGTGAAGTTGTATGAATGTACATGATATGTATCAATACCTACAATGCAAGATTTTCTTGTAAGTTTAATGAATTCTGTCCAGTGAACAGTCGTTTGTGTGTTTCGGAAAATTGGGTACGCGAAACCAGTCATAACAATGAGAAAATCTATGAAGACAATGAATTGAGGCTACAAAAATATATCGGTTATTGCAAGAACCTCGGTCAGTGCAACCACCCTTGTTTTAATTAGTTGCGATAATCGCATTAGTTGCTATAAAGCAACAGTCTTTAATATGTACAGATTTGTCAACAGTTGCATCTCGATTTAGAATGTCTGTACTCCGTTTTGCTAAGCCAAGTGCCTGAACCAAAGAGTAAGTATAGAGCTGCACGCATGCTTAACTTCTCTTACTCTCATGCAAAGGATCCCGAAAGAAATTTATGATTTCTGACGAGCCTAATCAGGATAATCGGATATTTTGATCGAAATATTGTATTGTCATCGGGCTTTGACAAGAGTGTGCAAAGTTTGAATCAAATCACGTTCAAAGATTCCATTACATATTAAAAACACTATTCAATAAATAAAAATAAATTATGGAATATTAATTCTCATATTTTTATTTTTATTTCTGTGCATTTATGTGAATTTGAGTCCAAATTTGAGTCCAAAGTTCTGTCAAAGTTCATATAAAAAAACAATTGACAGAAGCTTGGACTAAAAATTACAGAAATTCAAAATGAAGGATCACACCTATTATTTCATTCAAATGACTACCTCCCCTTGCTTGACAGTAGGTCATTCTGTCAACCTAATTGTTCAATACATTTTCGACGATTTCAATCCTCTTTCAATATTGTTCTTGAATCGTCTATAAATTGTGAATGCGCATAGCATTTAGCTTTAATGATATTCAATAAATAATACCAACCGCTTCAAATCGCAGTGAACCATATCTCTTCCAAATCTAAATTACATATCGATGTCTGTCCATACAAAAATGGCATATAATGCCTCAGTAGTTATTCACATTGACTATCAAGTTTTTTCCATCGTCACGGCGACGACACTAATCAGCAGGTACAATGCCCCTGGTGGCACTAGTCCACAGGAACTACGCCCTGGTGGCAATATTCAGCACGTACAAAGCTCTTGTTGGCACTAATCGGCAAGTACAACGCCCTTCGTGGCACTATTCAGCAAGTACAACGCCCTTGGTGACACTATTCAGCAAGTACAACGCCCGTGGTGGCACTATTAGCAGGCATTAATCGGCAGGGATTAGGCCATTGGTGGCAGTCGACACAGCAGGCTTTCACTCTAGTAGATCAGCAGGTAACTGATTTGGCTCTGGTAGATCAGCAGGTACTGAAGCCCTGGTGGCAATTAATCAGCAGGTACTACGCCCCTACCTGCCCCTACGGTACCCGGTCCCTGGGGACACTCGATACGGCAGACAGCAGGCTTTCGCTCTGGTAGATTAGAAAGTACCGAAGCCCCTGATGGCAGTTAGGAAAGACGTTTATCTTCGAATTAAGTCCCTACCGCTGGTGGGGGGAAGCCTTAGTAAGAAATAGCTGGACAATCTCTCCTGCCTAAATTGGTCTTTTAAACGAAACCACTTACCACTGGGGGAAGCTCCGGGAAGGCCAAAAGTTAAGTGACCGAAAGTTACAATTAAAATGATTAGGTTAACTAAAATGCCGTATGATGTTGAGTATGGTCCAAAAGGTGTTTTTCTTTCATCCGAACCGGTACACTTGTTATATTTCCGGTAAAGACTGAGCGGGAACTGTATCGAGGATGAATGGAAAATAATTATTGTGTTGGTTTTCCTGTGACGTCACATGCTTGTAGTGAAAGTGAATTGTATTTTGATGAAGTACAATTCTCGTTGAATACAAACTTTAACTACAGTGGGCAGTTGCGGTGGTAATTATTATAACAATAATATAGTAACTTTTACTGTGAAAGCAGAAAAAATAATGTAACTTGGAACACTTCGTTACAGTATCTAAGATAGTATTATACAATTACATCTTATAGTATTAAACCAACATAGGCTTCGATTTAGAATGTTTCTACAATAAAAAACAAATTGCATTTATAGGAAGCTAGGTAGGTACCCACTAATGCTTAAAACTGAATAATATCTTTCAATTCTTTTCTACTTAAAAAGTATGAGTCTGATTAACAATAATATCAATTAAGAATGACGAGGGTTTTGCAACTCAAAGCCATTTTGATTGCGCCCGGAGCGATAGGTCACTTCGATCTTTCTAGCTACAGCACTGTAACTTTCTTTCCTTTAAAAAATGAACAAGTTAGGTAGGTAGGTATAAATTAACACAAAATTACAACCGGTATTTCTACCTACCCTTAAATCGAATTTTGCTCAAAAGGTCTAAAAATCGACTTTTATTTATAGATACCACTTTCATCAATCACCAGCTCATAGGTATGTGGGCAGGGGCAGCTACCTTCCTACACACAAATATGTACATAATATCAAATAAACAGCACCAATATTGCTTTATTGAATCAGTTTTAGAAATTAAATTAATCGTTAGTAGGTAAGTATTTATATACATACCTATAACAGTATACAAATATGTATATTTGGAATTATAGTTTTAACTACCAAAAGGTGCAAATAAAACAGGTGCACAGATGATACCTGCTGACAGGTCGAGAGATTAAAAAAAAAGACAAGAAAAATAGTTTTAATAAGAATTAAGAAATCCAAAAAGCATCCCCCAAAAATAAGAGAACGACTGAAAGAGAATCTCTCTTCATTTCTATTTCTAAGCTTCTTTTTTGCATATATAAAATTAAAAACAGAGGCAAATATTAACACGCACGCACACATACTCCCACTCAAGAAATAACGGAATAAAGCAAAACTAACAATAATATAAAATAAAAAAACATCGTGTTTTTGTTTTGGAAATTTCGTTAATGTAATTCCACTCCACCACCCAACCAATCGAGCGCCATCGCCACCACCCCACGGTATATAACCTACCTCCTATGAGCTTTGACATGTCCATCACATTCTCTTTCAAAAAATCTTCATTCCCTCTTATCTTTTCTAACAAAAATATTTTACCCTTTGTCTATCAACTATTTTGTCGTTTTTTTTTTCATAACAAATTATTAGTTTTTTTTGTTGCATTTAATGGTTGAAATTGCACATTGCACTTGCAAAGAAATATCGACTTATTCTTCGGATGAAGGGAAAAATGCAATGAATAATGATTTATACAGAAGTGAATTTATCAACATACCTAGGTAGGTACCCATTTTTTTACTTAAAATCCAAACTAAAAAGAAGTAACAGAATGTAAAAAAAAATACTTACATCATATCGATTTCGTCCTGAATTTGTCATTTCCACCGATTTGTAATGTTAAAAATAAAACAAAGAAGAGTTTTTTTCGCCACTTCGCTGAATCCTTGTGGGTGCTGCTGGCCTGGCCTTTATTTGTACCGTTGTCGATAGTCGTGAATCGTCTTATTGACAAAACACCGTTGTCACATAGATAAGGATGAATTTTTCATTTAAAAATTTATCCATACAAATCACAATGAGAAAAATAAGAATAAAATAAAACAATTTTTTCGGAACTAAAAATACAAATTTTATTTTTTTTTTTCTTTGAAAAATTTATTCGATTTGCTTGCTCTTGCGAATATTTTCAATGACACTAATATAAATATAAAATTTTAATCTTTCGCCTCTTTCTTCGTCTTTGTTGCACTACACTTTGATTTTCTAGGCGATTTATCTAATTTTTTTCACTATTGCACTTTTTTGGTTCATTATAATATTTTTTTCGTCACTTCACTTGACTTTCATCGGGGATTGCAAATTATTTCTGTTTTTGCATTGGCAACTACCTACTTTTTGTCTTTCTCTTTGAAAATATTATGATGGATTTTTTTATCTTATTTTGTTTGCTTCGGCACAATCAAAACGAGTTATGGTTGACTAACAAGAAATGTTGAGTTTCAATATTTCCGTAAATCCATCGCGAAGTTTTGGGGTTTTTACTTGTTTTCTTTCCAAAAACTTTTAACTTTTTATTATTTTTTTGCTTCAGAAAGTTTTTTTTAGTGGCTGCTGCAAGAAGAAGAATTTTTTCCAACGAATAGGTACGACGGAACGGACGAACGTCTGTGTTTTTCTTCTTTCAGCAATCTATTTGTTGTTGTGGTCTGTTGAGTGGGCGATGAATTCATTGCTAGAGTTCATCAACGCATGCACTTGACGGTAGTTCATTTTTCGTAACAGGGATGCTATGAGTTAAATTGTATGCAGTTGAGATAAAAATCTACGGGCGGTATTCACCGAACGCTCATAAACGGCTCTTAAGTTTATGAGGCTCATAACTCAAATATTATTTGTGCTATTCACCAACCACTCACAAGTGTTTTTGGCAGTTCGAAAATGAGAGCCACTCTCTCTTATTCAGACACACCCAAACTGTGAAAACAAACTGTTTTCGAACATGAATGACAGTTGACATAAAAAAAAAGTAAAAAAAAACAATCTCATGTGCTTTGCTAATAAAATGGGTATCTTTTTTATCATAATTTATTTTATTTTAGTAAAAACTTTATTAGATTAAATTGCAAATTGATCATGAGCCCTATCTGTAATGGTGTCGTGTGAATATGCAGCAAAAATTAAGCAGTGAACCAGAAAAACAACCAACAACACCAAGTGAGGAGCTACTTGCACTGTAACCAATGCCAATCTCAATATTTCGACATCGTCTGCCTCCTTTTCAGTGGGGTCAGTGCTGCCGGTTCCAGCGCTATCTCCCGTGTCTACTGAAACATCAACGGCAATCACACTAGCTGCATTGTCTGCTTTGAATAATGGCAATTTATCGCCAAAATCTTTGACCTCTGCTCGCTCAAAGTTTGTGGAAGGATTCGGAATTGTCTTTTGAGAGTAATGACACAGATATGAGTGGTACGAGCTCAATTGATCATCCTTTGGGTGATAAAAGTGCTAATCGTGGGAAGAAATCAAAGGATCGGGGAGCGAATTCTAGACTGCTGAAAGTGGTGGAACTAAATTGGGAGAAGAGAAAGAGTGAGTTTTTTTTTTTTGAGGTCTATTAATTTTCAGTGCCGGAGTGATATAAAGAAAGTTTATTTATCTTTAAAAAAAAAACTTCGATTTCAATTATTTATTAAATTGATTTTTTAGATATTTCAGCAGTGATGAAATAGAAAAAATAATAACACCTAAGCAAAAAAAAGCCACGACATTCTGTGATTCTAAATCCAAAAACGCCCCCGACCGAAAACTCCAATAACATGCTCACTCTTCTTCACCGAAAATTCAAACACCAAACAAAAACCCGAAGAGAAGCCTTCTTCTTCATCACCAACACCATTCCTCGCCTCAACATCCTGCTCCTCATCACCCAACACATCAAAACAAGATCCACACAATGGTGCTGCGTTCTTTTCAACGTCTCCACCTCCATTAGCATCGTCAAGTCAGAAACCTGTGTCGACATTCAACCAATCCTTGTTGGAGTCGTCCTATATTGCTGACGGCACGTCAGATGGTACTATAGTTTATATATTTTGTCTTTTTTATTTTTCTAATTTAAATTTTTTTGTCTACCCGACCAGGTTTTGCACAGCTTTCTGAAAGTGAAATGCTCCAGCAAGCAATTCAGCTCTCATATTTAGAGGATCAGAAACGAAAAGGGGGCTTACTACTTTAAGTTTACGATTTTAGGCTTGTATTGAAGCCAATTTTGTCATTTAATTAATCGTAGTATGCGACTGTAGTCTAAAATAAGTCCTTGAGGGTTAAAATCATTCTCAATAACTGAAAAAATCGCGGTATTTTTGACAATTTTGCGTAAACAAATATGTAATTCATTCCTTTGTTTATTTTTATCATTTGTAAAATTGATAAACTTTTTTAATTTTCACTTAATTAAATTATGGAATAAACTTCTTGAAACAACTCACTTCTTTTAATACCTAGGTGTTATGTTTTAGATCTGTGTTGGAGAAGAAACAAAAGAGTATGACTCATTTGGTGGCTAAACAAAGTGTATGATTGTTTTGGTTTCTTTATTTTTTTAATTATTTGCCAAACTGTGACAATTTTTCATTGAAAAAGTTAACTTTTATGTATTCAAAAGGTATTTATACATTTTTGTTTATAATAATAGTTTATTGAGCTTATAGACCAAGAGCCGACAGCAAATTTTGGGAGTGGAGGTATAACCAACATCGGGGTATGAGGGGTTATAGGTACGTAGATATCGTGATATGGAATATGAAAGTCTGGCAGTTTTTTTTCTCAGCCTTTGGTGGGGGTGGGGGTTTAAAAATTCCTTTTTATATGGTAGGGTCATTAACACTTCAATGCACTTTTAAAAAATAGGTTATGATGCTCTGTCATATTCCTTAAGTCTCAAGACTTTTATCTTTGTGATCCGATAAATGGAACCCATGATTTAACCTTTTTAAGCAAACCTTATTTGCGTTTTTGTGGAGACTTTATTTGTTGATTTTTTGCTTTGCTGAAAATCTCCAAAAAAGGGATGATAAGGTTCACTTAAAATGGTTATATCTTGAGTTCTATTAATCGGACCGTCAAGGTTGTGGTGTTTATACTTAGAAAAAATGACAGGGAATCATATCCAATTTTCTTTAAAATGAATTAAAAAGGTTAATACCCCCAAAATAAATCAGGGGATCTAGCACTTTTTAATCCTCCACCCCTCCCAAAGGCTGAAAACAAATCCTGCCAGACTTTGGTATTTGATATCAAGATACATGTACCTATAATCCCTCATACTCCGATTTTGGTTATACCTCCACTCCCAAAATTTGCTGTCAGCTCTTAGACTATTATAATAACAATTTATGGAACTAATAATTATTTTTTTTAACATACAAAAGACTAATTACTTTACCGGAAATCGATTCGAATCATTGTACTGACGAGAAATTATGAGATTTAATTTTAATATCCGTAGAGTCAGAAAGAGAGTGCATTCCTCCTTCTTATCTGATGATAATTGAATCGGAGAGTGGAAGAACAGTACAAGTAAAAAATGTTAGTTTTGAGAAAAACAGAAATAACCATGTCACAAAAAAACAATTAATTTATTGGTTTAATATTGTATGTGGGATTTGAAGTTTTCAAGTTCCTCAAAATTTGGATGAATGAATAATTCATAAAAGTGTATATAGAAAAGTAGTATTGAATCAGAAAGACACTGTACTTGTACTGTTCTTTCACTCAATATTAAAAAAGCACAGTTAAAATTTTGATTCACTATTTTATTGTTTTTATAAATCTTCAAAAACAAAAAAGACAGTTCTTTGAGTGAGTCTGGAGCATCATAATTGGTTGTTTTTCATGATATAATGTATATGGCAGGTAAAACTCCAAAGCGTCTTCAGATATTATTTTGCATTATTTTCTTCATTTATAAATTTTCGATTTGAATTTTGCAGTAGTTGACAGCTGCTATTTATTTTTTTTTTATTATTGTTTGGTTTAAGTAATTCAATAATTCAAGTATAAAAACACAACATCCTATGAAATAAGTTGTTGTAATATAGTCAGGATATTTAGTGCGAAACGTAAAATCCCATACAAAATTGATACAACGGAATCATAAACCAAAAATTATTTTTTTATTTGTCAGTTAGTTTACTATAGTTTTTCTATAAAGCCTGGGCCACCAGGTTCTGAAGCCACAAGAATGGTTGGAGTTTGAGGGTTGTAGGAGGTCACTAGGCCCTGGTTCTCCACGTGTCATGTCACCGATAATTTTTGTTAATAACATTATAATTGATTGCTTTAACAATTGAGCATTAACTCCAGATAGCAGTAATTGAGTGAAAAAACAGTATAAATCCCAGGATTTGTACTGTTCTTCCACTCAGTTAGCGATGAGAGTAGTTTGGTTAAGTATGAATTCGACTTTCAAATGCACTGTTATTTTGCTGATTTGAAGGTCTTACATAAGTAGAACATTTTGGTATTTTCAGCTCATAGTTCAATTTTTGGCGCTTGAACTTTTCTTCCACTCACCGATTTAATTATATTAGCTCAGGTTCTGTATTCTTCGGTCTCAGTTCACAATTGCCAGCTTTTCTGAAAGTACCCAAATACAATGGAAATTGTAAAAGCTGTTTGCCGTCGGCTTTCTATCAAAACCTCGTAAGTCTGTTGTTAAAATTTGCTTAGAAGACACAAAAAACCGATTTAATAAGTAATAACATGGAATTCCTTGATCGTAAAAGGTTTTTAACCTGGTTGATAGAACAAAAAGGAACCATGATGCAGTTACAAGACATTAATATTTGAATTCAGTGATTTGTTTTGATCTGAAATACATTAAAATGACATTTTATGTAAGACTTACGAGGCTTTGACAGAAAGCCGTTGTGATGATCGTGTAAATATCTTACTGAATTCCTGTGCGTAGATGATGTACACTCCACAAGCCTCACATATACGTACTGCAATTGTAGCGCATTATCAGTTTTCTGCATGTTATCGGTCTAGAAGTCTAAACTAGGATATAGCTGCTGACAGAACAAAGTTCAATGCCTACCTTTGACTTCATTGGATTCATGACTCTCTTTCATTTCGGGCGTTTGAATTACGTCGACGGTGTGCTGGTAGTAAGTAAGTAAGTATGTAACCTGTTAGATCTCTGACTCAGCTGTCGCCTGCGTCCAATAGTTTTTGGGGCTCCAAATGCGATGTGATGTTGTGGAAAATGCTTAAAGAGCATACGTTCCGAATAGTCAAACATAAAATGAACCATTGGAGTTTCAACATACCTCAAATATTCTCTCAGTTCCCTTATGTAGCTGTGAACCAATTGACCCGTTTGTGTACGCCAGATTTGAACACACATTTGTCGAAACTGCCCGAGGCTAAATGCTTTTCGTCTGGACTGAAAGCAACCGAATAAACAGGTTCGGTGCGTTTCGTAAGAGTATGAATGCATATGCACCTCGTTCCACATCCTACAGATGTACAGTCGAATCGAATGATGCTAAATATATAACATACATGTATCGTTCTTCTTTGACCAAATTTTCAACGTCATATCATCGGAACATGATGCTAATAGCTGACCCTGGGGATCCCATTTGATGGCATTGACTTCGTTCTGCGAAAAATATTATAAGTTATTTAATGAGTTCGTACATTTCGTCTGCTCTACCTACCGTATGTCCTTGGAACGACTTGACTGACTTCTCAACTCCCAGTTTACAAACGTGTATGCACTGATCAGTATGCAAAAATGACAAATTTGACTGCCAGTCTACATCCAGTGCAGGTGAATTGTGGAATGAAATCCCATGACCCAGGTTTGAAGCGAGGACCTCAGCTGCCAGTAGCCAACAAAGTTCCTTTGCACTGCAAAGAAAAACAAAAAAGAGTTATTATCCAGAAAAATAATCACAGGTACGCTCTTGCATTCCAATCCAGCGAAGTTACGTCCCTCTAGCTGGGAACTTAGGCTCCACCCTTCTATATGCAATGTCGCAAGAGCAGATGATTGGGATTGGTTGTGGTTCTTGACATATCCCATATTATATTGCTGTACTATCACCGGATCCACTAGCCAAAAGATCGTGGCTTAGATTCCAAGAACAGATGACTACCTCGCTTTCTTCACCACGAAGAACGGTTGCCTTAGCTGCTGGGATTTCGGTACTCTGATCCACCTCCATACGGATTCGGTGGCTCCTTGAGTCACCTTGGGTACTGAACGGCGTCCTCGTTTTGATGATGATGATGATGGTGATGGTGTTATGACACGCTATGGTTGAGCAATATTCTCGTCATTATTTCAGAAGGAGAAATATTTGGAGTTCATGCAGTCAATCGTCTAGAAAATAAGAGTCAACTTAGAGTTCTGCAAAAGATTTTAAAAATTTACTAACGTAAATCACTTAATGCAAACGCTTTGTAGGACTTTCTTGGCTACGAACTTCTTTTGGATCTATGGGTGCTTGGATGTAAGCGTAAAACTAAATAATTGGATTATTTTGGTAGGTTGAAAGTTTCATTCTAAGCTCTTGCTTTTTTGGGTAGACCGCACAACAAATTGAATAATAATACATTATTGATTGAGCTTCGTTGCTTTATTAATATTTATTTTCACACGAGTTGATTTATTCGGTTGATGAAAAACTATGGTTTTCCTACGAGATATGGTCTTAGTAAGATATTTTGACCAACTCAAATCATTGGGTTTTGTTTTTGAAAGCCTTCTGAATAAATTTCACTGAATGCTTTTTTTTCAGGAGCAAATGAGCACAACTTTTTGTTTATTTTGCAAAACAATAAATAAATGAAAACATATTTAAACTCTATTAAACTTCACAAATAAAAAGAAACTAACAAAAAGAAAACAAATTGTGAAAGTGACAGAGTTAGACGTTTGTGAAAAGTGACTTTTTATTTCGAATGTTTTCGAACAAGTTTTCGGAGAGAGCGCTCATAACTTAAGAGTGGTCGGGACCACTCATAAGTTTTATGAGCGCTCATAAATATTCACTATTATTGCTTGGTGAATAGGTTTATGAGCCTCTTAAGTTATGAGCCGTCGGTGAATACCGCCCTACATCTCAAATAAGACCGTGCGTTCTTATTTTCGACAAATCGTCAATTTTACATTAAAAGGAATTCTCAAATTTAGCATTTTGATGAATGCAAATTGGTTCAAATAAGAATTTTTTGAAATCTTTTCAGGATGGTAGTGTATAAATTAAGACAGTTAGATTAAAGCCTTAACTACATTGGCCAAAAAAGTGAAAAAGTACAAAAGTGAAAATTTTCAAACTCATTTTTGGATAATGTTTCGCACTGGAAAACTTATTAAAATTATGTGGAAAGTTTAAATTTTAGTTTAAAAACAATTTGTATATTCTTTTTCACAAAACAACTGCTCTAGCGGGAAAAAATTTGTACTGTTGAAATTTTGCAAAAAGTGGCCAATGCATTTAGCCTTAACATACTCCGTTTAATCCATTGTTACGAATCTGTGATAACCAAATAAGACGGTGTTCGTGGCTAAAATTCACTTTCATACATGCTGGTTCCACCTGCCATGAACGATGCCAAGACTATGAACATGTCTAGAAAAATCCATGTCTTGTCAACGACATGTCGAAGAAAACCAACTTTTGAACAAGACATGTATGCTGTTCAAAGCTTGGCCATGAGATTTGACGTTGCACGTGCGTATGAGTTTTTTTTCTGGTTTTCGTTGTATCTCCAGGTAGCTGGATATTAAAAAAGTCTCTTTACTGGTGTCTAAAGGGCGTGTATTATTGCAAAAGATAGAAGTAGTGTTAAGAGAAAAATGAAACGACATGACATGATTAACCCAGCGAGAAAAAATCTGCTGATTGTTGATTGGATGTTGGACATCTGTATGCCCTGTGGAGTCGGGGTGATACCAAATTCTCTGCAAGAATTTTAGCTGAGAGGTACGCATCTCCATTGATTCTCGAGTTGAATTGTGACAGCAATTTTTTATTGAGATTTATGTGAACTTACTTTGTGAAAATGAAAATCAAAGACGAGAAATATTCAAGGACAAGGGATTTATCAATAGCCGCATTTTATTATCGACATGATCTGATCCCGATCAGTTTTTAACACGTATGTATATAATTGCAAATATAACATGGGATCCTGCTTTTTATCTAGATCTATTGCAATGATCCAAAGATTAGCTTTCACTTTTCGGTTTATTGGTGGTTATTTGCTGTTATGAATATCTGTGGTGTTTGGGAGAAGCATGATAAAACGGGTGCACTGATTTCCTTCAAATTTGTAACATTATTTGACAGTCAACATGTTCATAACTATCCCAGATTTTAAGAAAATCGGTAAACCCATTTGGCTTCTAGCTCGATGCAAAGTGGACGTAAAGACGAAAAATTTAAAATGGAATTATCATGTTTCTCCCAAACACCACAGCTATATCTCAGTAGTACAAAGAAAAGAGGCAACAGACACATGAAAAATAAGCAACAAGATACGGATATACCACAGTACATATATTAAAGGTAATATCATCGCAAGTCATCACGCTCCCAGCCATTTTTTAATTCTGACAATTTCAATTTTAATTTGTTGTTGTTTTTACGTGTGTTTTCTTCCTCGCGCTCACAGCCATTTTTTCTCCGACTGACAACCTGCACAATATAATGCCTTAGATTTGTATACTGTGCGGGTATACAACCACTAATGTCACTAAAATCCTCACAACTTCTCAACTTTAGTCAATAATTATTCCAGTTGATTATCATTGAAATGTGTTTGCTCAGACAAATTTTAAGCAGAGAATTCATGATTTGAGCGCTTGATTGGAGAAATCATTAATTCGCGAATAATTTAAGCACGATTTAATCAAAGATTTCCTTAAATATTGTTTGTTCATCATTGGTTATTCCTAAAGCGTAGGTATAAAAAAGAGAAACAAAATCTATCCAATTCCTACGAACAAAGAACATGAATAAAGAGAAACCAAGCATCTTCCATTTTGCCAGAAAAAAATAAGCAATTTGTATAAAGATTTTACTCCTAGTTGTAGTTACTTTAGTATCAACAAAAAGCTGGTATCTCCTCCCTGACACACCGTGTTAACTGGCACACGGATAGACAACTTGTCCGTTTGATAACTTTCTTATTAACTTGACAACTTTTCTTATATTAAGCCTAGTACGCAGATCGAGATAAAATTTTTCTCCCATATAAAATTTTTCCCAGGACAAATTTTATCTCGGATTTTTTTCCAAGCGGTACGCAGCTCCAACGCAAAATTTGACAGTTGTAACCGCTGTACGTGAAAAGGCAAAAGAAAGTCTCCACTTAATTTTGCGTGGAAAAAGAATGCTCGAAGCATTATTTTTCCGGACAAATTGTGACGTTTTATATATATTTCGCTTTTTATAAACTAAAATCATCTCCCTGTTTCATTCTTTCCATTATTAAGACGTTGTGAGGACACACACGACAGAAATAAAATATAAAATGCGTAAAGAAAATGATGACATGAAATGAGAATAGAATAAATAGAACAGCTGTTTTTAATCAGTCAGTGGCGTAGCTAGTGGGAAAGGGTACAAAAGGGCCACATTCAGATACGGAAAATATTTTTTTCAATAAAAAAATTAAATTGATTCCCAAACTAAGTTAAATCGAGTTGGTTTGAATGAGCAAACAGAGTTGGCTAATTTAAATGCATTTTGGGAGCAGTAAAAAGTTGTGAACATATTTGATTTTAGCAGGGTTATTAAGCCATCGACAACACATCCATCCCTCAATGGAATTTTACAGTTGATGGTTTGAAAGATGAGGAACAAACTATATTTTGAAGGAAAAAAATAATTTGATCCAAATGTCAAACAAGTGCCCTAAATCACGCCTTCAAAAAAAATTTGTAGTGGTTTTTTAATCCATTGACATCGCAGCGATACTTCAATATAATTTGACAGTTGATGGCTTGACAGACAAACTATATTTTGACGGAAAAAGTGTATTTTGATCCAAATAATACCAAATTGCCCTAGAATCGCCTTTTTCGAGAGAAGTAAAAAAACTGAAAGTTTAAGAACTTTTAAAGGTATTTTCATCCATGCACATTATATTGGTCCCCATCAAGCGCATTCGATCAGTTTTTCTTGCTCTGCAATGCTTTGAAGGAATCTGATTTCTGGTAAAAAATTCAAATTTATGTGAAGTGAGGGATATTTTATAATTTCTTAAATTTCTAACTACGCTACTGTTCTCATTTGACTTTTGTTTTTATCTCTACACCTTGAGAATTTGTCTCGAGAAAAAAATGTTGAGATAAAATTTGTCTTTGCTCGATCTGCGTACTAGGCTTTAAGTTTGACATAGCTTTGGACAGAAAATCACAGAAACTCAAAATAATTATTATTTACCCTTATTTAATAAACAATAGGCCAAAAATGGAACACAACTATTTTTGGATGCAAGAACCATTTGCATGCAAATAATGCCTTGTGAGGTGAATAAAAAATAAATTTATTTACCACTCTTTCTTCGCATGCATGAAAATTATTGCCGGTCAATTATTTTGCATAACATTCCATGACAGCAATAGTTTTTTTTTCTTTGATTGAAACTGTAAACCAATCGTGCAAAAAAATAATTTTGTATTTCACCTCACTAATTTTGTACATGCAGTATTTGTATTAATTTTTTCGTGAGGGAATTGTAAACTGTGCTGAATACAAAATATTTCTTTTTGGTTGGCTTAAGGTACTCCCAAACCAACGCAAATCATTCGCCGACGACGCAAAATCATTCACAATAATTCAAAATATGAAAGATAAACAATAGCCGCATTTTATTATCCTGATCAGTGATGGGACTTCTACCACTTAAGTGGTATTTCTACCACCTTTTTTTGTTTTTAAAATCCTACCACCTCCAACTCAAAATCTACCACCTTTTATCATTTTGATGCTAGCAATAATAATTTTTCATTTCTAGTAATAATAATTATTATTATTTGAACTAAATAATATTACGAGTAAAATGCGGAAACCACTGACGTTTCTTCAAAAAAATGTCTCGTTGTAGTGTTAAGGTACTTTGACTCTGTGGCTAATTCTGTTAAGGACAAATTCTTATGATTTGGCTTTTCATCAGACAATGCTGCTGTTATGACGGGAACACTGACTGGCGTTAGCACACGGTTGAAAAATGTGAATCCTAATGTCTTAACGATTGAATGTAGCTGCCATAATTTAAGTTTGTGTTCCACCTATGCTGCAAAGTATTTACCAGGACACATTGAAAAATCGTAGAGGGACATGATATTTCTACTTCTGTCATAGCTCAAAAAAAACAAAAAGATTTCATAAGTTTTCAGAAAGCATTTGGTGTCGATGAACATCAAATTTTAAAAGTTTGTCAAACTCGGTTTGTCTGTCTGACTGTCGTCAAAAGAATCATAGAGCAATGGAATACCCTATTTGATATTTTTATATTACATTCATTCGAAGAGTCTAACTAAAAAGCTACGAGCATTTTCAATTTCCTGAAAAATAAAGAAAATTTAGTTTTTTTTTCAACTTTATTGCCTTGAATTTAAAAATAATGAACGACTTGAATAGAATATTTCAATCTGACACGACAAAAATCCACCTCTTAGTCGAAAGTATGGAATCTTTTAAGCTAAATTTAATGACAAATTTTATAAAACAGGAAAATATTGACTTGAATACGGATGTAAAAAAATTCTGAAAACTATTTGCCATACAGTCAAATGTATTTTGTTTCCCAGTGGGAACTTTTCAAAAATTCACCAAGGAATCCCCTGCTATTTCCTCGAGGAATGGAAGCTACACCCAAGGAATTTGAGGTGAAAGCATTGAGGAAGTTAACATGGGGTTGTCATTGGCGTTCACCAAGTGATTTTCTTGGTGAATATTCAGTAGTGAAATCACTAAGAAGGTGTAACTTGCTTATTCCGTAATTAATTGCATTTGGTGAAACATACCGTGAATAAACATCGGTGATATCACTAGGTACATGGAGTTGCTTTTTCACCAGGCCATTACTTTTAGCTGAAAAATGTCATGAATGTTCACCAAGGAAATCACTTTGTGAATGGAACCTACTTAATCTATTGAAATCTGTACTTAGCTTAATATGAGAACCATTATTATTTTATCTTGTAAGGTATAAACCTACCATTAAGTTTTAACTTGGCATTACTATTTCTGTATGCGCATCTTTGTCTTCACGGATCATAACGATCGTTATTTATTCAAATAAACTCTTTTTCTGTATTTTCTTTCACCGAGTTGGTTTGTTTTATTTTGTCTCCGAATAAACTTTAACTTTTCAGGATAATTTCATCAGGTTATGGGCCCAGATTCGCCTAAATTAAAAGATTATAGTTTAAAGACAAAAAGTGTAAAGTAATTTCCGAAGAAAGTCTCAGGATTGATTAGATTTTTCAAAATTACTTTGTGAATTTTTGAAACCACAAGATGGCAAATTTACCGGCCATTGAAAAATTGCTTGGAAGAGAAAACTACGATACTTGGAAATTCGCAGTAAAAACGTTTCTGGAGCACGAAGGATTGTGGGAGTGTGTTGTGACCTTTGACGACAAGAAGTTGAGTGAAGATACGAAAGCAAGAACGAAAATCATCCTTCTTGTTGATCCAGTCAATTATATCCACATTCAGTCAGCCACTACAGCGAAAGCAGTTTGGGAAAATCTTGAAAATGCGTTTCAAGATTCAGGGCTGACGAGAAAGGTGAGTCTTTTGCGAAATTTGATTATGACTCGTCTTGATGAATGCAGTAATGTGGATGAGTACGTCAACAAAATTATATCCACCGCTCATAAGTTGCGAGGTGTTGGCATGGACGTTTCCGATGAATGGATAGGAACGCTACTGCTGGCCGGCTTGCCAGATTTATATAAGCCAATGATCATGGGAATAGAGAGTTCGGGGATAGCTATTAGTTCCGATGCTATTAAAACTAAGCTGCTACAGGACGTCAACTCTGTACATCCCCAAACTTCGTCATCCGTTCTCGCAGCGAGTAGACAAAATCATGCATTCAAAAGAGGTCCCAAGAAGATTAGATGCTATGAATGCAACAACTATGGTCACATTGCCCGCAACTGCCCGAATAAAAAGAAGCAAGTCAATAAAAAATCAGTATTGATATCTTCACTGTTAGTGAACGGGGCTGATTCGGAAAGTTGGTACATTGACTCTGGAGCATCTGGCCATATGACGATGAGAAGCGAATGGTTGATTAACAATCGAAACTCCAAAGATGGTGAGATAGTCATTGCGAACAACACTCGGCTTTCTGTAGAATGTGTTGGTGACGTTGAGATGCAGCTCAGTTGTGGTGAAGCGGTCATAAAGAACGTCATGTATGTACCAGGCCTTTGTACAAATTTATTGTCCGTCAGCGAAATGATGAAGAACGGGAACTCTGTGGAGTTTGATTCAGTGGGTTGCAAAATTCGAAATAAGAGTGGTACATTGGTAGCTACAGCAACTCTTGAAGGAAGTCTATACAAGCTGGACCAAAAGCAAAAAACTTGTTTGGCTGCTTCTTCAAATGAAAACAAGCAGACTTTATGGCATCGTCGTTTTGGTCACCTTAACTTCGAAAGTTTGAAGAAGCTGCAAGAGACTGGCATCGATGGAGTAAACTTCGCAGAAACGAATCCAGAACCCTGTATCGTTTGCTTAAAGGGGAAGCAAACGCGATTGCCCTTCAAAACAACTGGAACGCGTGCAACGGGACTGCTGGATGTTGTGCATACTGACCTTTGTGGTCCGATGTCTGTGAAATCGATGGGAGGAGCGAACTACTTCCTGACCTTCATCGATGACTTCAGTAGGAAAACTTTTATCTACTTAATTAGCTCCAAAACCGAAGTAAGAGAAAAGTTCGTTGAGTTCAAATGCATCGCTGAAAACCAGACGGGAAGAAAAATTAAAATTTTGAGGTCAGACAATGGGACCGAGTACTGCAACAACGAATTTGAACGACTGCTCAAAAATAATGGCATTATTCACCAAACAACTGCTCCGTATTGTCCTGAACAGAATGGTTTGTCCGAAAGGATGAATCGGACTATTGTTGAAAAAGCCAGATGCATGTTGTTTGATGCAAATCTAGGCGTTAAGTTTTGGGCAGAAGCTGTTGCAACTGCTGTTCACATCATCAATAATTCACCGTGCCGAAGTCTAACTGTGAACAAGACGCCCCAAGAAATTTGGTCCGACAAAAAACCAAATCTGCGATATCTGAGGGTATTTGGATGCACAGCTATGGTTCATGTGCCAAAAATGAAGAGGACCAAGCTCGAGCCGAAGTCTGTAAGATGCATTATGATGGGATACTGTGACAACTCAAAGGCTTACCGACTTTATGATCCATCATCAAAGAAGATTATTGTCAGCAGAGACGTTGTTTTCCTTGAGAACGACACCATTTATGAACGAACGAACCAGATTGATAAAAATTGCTTCTATCCGAAGACTTGGAGTCCAGTGAGGGAAACGACAAACGTACGGGAAGCGGAAACAAACACATCAGAGGATGTTGAAAATGTTGGAAGCTCCGAAGTAATGTTGAATGAGAACAATTCTGTTCCTGTGAAATTAGACCCACCAGAAATCCATGAGCTCTCTGGATCCGAGTCTAATCTGGTTGACGTCAACGATTCAGCAATAACTGATGACTCATTCAACAGTGCCAATGAAACATTAGTTGATGAAAGCTCCGAAGATTACGAACCATCGATTGATCAGGGACAAGAGCCTGAAATTAGAAGAACTTCGGATAGAGTGCCAAAAAAGAAAGTTTTTCCCGATTTCGTTACGTATATTGCAACATCAGCTGAGTTATCAGATCCAGTAACTGTGGACGAGGCAATGTCCAGATCTGATGCTCAATGTTGGAAAGAGGCAATGCATCAAGAGTACGACTCTTTAATTGAAAATGAAACGTGGATTTTAACTGATTTGCCGCCGCAGAGAAAGCCAATAGACACCAAGTGGGTTTTCAAGATGAAGCGCGATGCATCTGGAAAAATCAACCGATACAAAGCCAGACTGGTAATTAAGGGATGTGCACAGCGAAAAGGCATTGATTACCATGAAACATACTCACCAGTGGTTCGCTATTCTTCAATCCGTTTTCTTATAGCGCTGGCCGCAGAGAAGAATTTGAAAATACATCAAATGGATGCTGTGACTGCATTTTTGCAAGGGGAGTTGGACCAGGAGATATATATGCTGCAACCCCAATGTTTTTCGGACGACACTGCTAAGGTATGCCGCTTGAAAAAATCCTTATATGGCCTCAAACAAAGCAGCAGGATCTGGAATCAGAAGCTGAATAATGTTCTTCAGTCCTTCGGGTTAAGTCCATTGAGTGCAGATCCATGCATATATATGAGGTCCCATGGTGCAAAAATACTTATAATAGCTGTTTATGTAGATGACTTATTATTTTTTTCAAATGATGACGATTTGAAAAACGAAGTTAAAATGAAACTTTTAAATAATTTTAAAATGACAGACTTTGGCGAGGCAAGCTATGTTTTGGGAATGAGTATCGAACGAGATCGTGATAAAGGTGTTATTTCTATAAATCAGGCAAAGTATATCAAGGAAGTTCTGACTCGTTTTGGCATGTTGGACTGCAATCCAGTGTCCACTCCAATTGACATACATCAAAAGTTGACTAAGGACATGTCACCACAGACGCAGAAGGAGAAAGATGAAATGGACCGTATACCCTACCAAGAGGCTGTTGGTAGCATCTTGTTTGCGTCTCAAGTATCTCGACCAGATTTGTGTTTTGCAGTCAGCGAAGTAAGCAGATACATTTCAAATCCAGGAAAGGCGCATTGGCTAGCAGTTAAACGTATTCTTAGGTACATGAAAGGTACGTTAAATGCAAAATTGGAGTACAAAAGAAGAAGCAGTTCAGATTTAGTTGGCTTCTGTGATGCTGACTGGGCAAGTGATGTCAACGAGAGACGATCTATTACTGGATATGTCTTTTTAATCCAAGGTGCAGCTGTGACATGGAGTTCTAAAAAGCAACCAACTGTTGCCTTATCAACAACTGAGGCAGAGTACATGTCTTTGGCTGCAATCACCCAGGAAACTCTTTGGCTCAAGCGACTTCAAGAAGAGCTCAAGGGAAAGACCAGCGGTGCTATCAACATATTTTCCGACAATAAAAGTGCAATACAATTAGCATCGAACAACGTATATCATCAACGCACTAAACACATAGACGTTCGACACCATTTTGTTAGAGAGAAGATATTGGAAGGCATAATCCAATTACAGTATGTGCGAACAACTGAGATGACAGCTGATATTCTAACGAAGGGACTTGATGCAAAAAAGCACATACATTGCTCAATTCAAATGGGTCTTATATTTTGAAATATTTTTTTTTTATTATCTATGTTTAATGTTTTGGTTTCTTAATATTTTTAATTTAAAGTTACATAAAATATAATATATATGGTTCTAGTGAGGGTATTGAAATCTGTACTTAGCTTAATATGAGAACCATTATTATTTTATCTTGTAAGGTATAAACCTACCATTAAGTTTTAACTTGGCATTACTATTTCTGTATGCGCATCTTTGTCTTCACGGATCATAACGATCGTTATTTATTCAAATAAACTCTTTTTCTGTATTTTCTTTCACCGAGTTGGTTTGTTTTATTTTGTCTCCGAATAAACTTTAACTTTTCAGGATAATTTCATCATAATCATCTAGTGAAATCATCAACATCGGTAGTGTACTGACTAATTTAAGATTTAAACGAACCAAAAAGAAGTTCTCATTTCAAACCAAAAGTTATATTTACGTTTTAACAAACGCAATTTGAGTAATGTTCAGTTTATCTTACATTGATTTTCTTACGTGAACTTTATCTTACAAAATGAAAGCAAAAAATCACAAGCTCAGGACTCTGTCCATTACTATTCATCGTTGAAAACCTCGTGTTTCTCGAAGCATGATTTCTTGCAATGAAATTGTATACTGCATGGGAAGCATTGAATTCAGTTGAATTTTTGCACCAAGTAAAAGAAAGGGTGAAAAAGGCAACACCTTTTTCTAATGAAATCATTACATGCATGTTCCTCGTAAAAAGTATTTTATGAATTCATTGTGCTATTCACCGAAATTTTTCCTTGAGGACGAAATTTCCTGCTGGGTTTATATTTTGAAGCATACATACTAGAAAATGAAATACATGAAAATAAAATCATGGAGCTACGAACATTTATGTGCAGCTAATAGATCTGATTTTTAGTCCAAACTTGTGCCAACATTTTTTTTTTATATGAACTTTGACATAACTTTGAACTAAAATGCGCAGAAATGCACAGAAAATCACAGAAACTCAAAGTAAAGGAACAGACCTATTATGTTGAGTTATTTGAGCTTTTTTGATGATAAAATTAAAGTATTAAGGCTCTCCCAAACCAACGCGAAATCATAGCGAATCATTCGCAAAGTCAGTTTTTTGTTGTTGCTTAGCATTGTGTATCTTTCATATTTTGTGTTATTGTGAATGATTTCGCGTCGTCGGCGAATGTTTCGCGTTGGTTTGGGAGAGCCTTTAAAATATTTAGATCCGAAAAAAGTCATTGCTGGAACCTCTCATCATACATGTTACAACTTTGTTGTACTGTGTGGTATATACAGTAGCGCAGCAGCTGAACGTTAATTTTCACAGCTCAAAAATATACAAAATGATAAAAGAATTAAATTGAACACAACAACTGTTCACAACATTTTAACTGAGGAAGAACTTTTGGGAACTACATGTGATTTATAATTTTTAATTTGAATGGGCTGATTTAGTTTTTTTTTTTTTTTTGATTTTATTGTTATTAATAAATGATTTATCTACCATTAAAATATTTTTTTCTACCACCTTTCTACCACCTTTTTTTTGGGCTATCTACCACCACTTTAGTTTTCCCAAGTCCCATCACTGATCCTGATCCGGATCAGATCATGATAAATAAAACGTACAGGATCTTAGTGACAGGAGTGTTATACCCTTCTCTTTTTGCCTTATGTTTATTTATATCTCATGTGTCTATGTCGCCTCTTTTCCTTGCACTACTGAGACACATTCACAATAGTAATTTTTGGATCATGGAAATAGATTCAGATAAAAAGCAGGATCCCATGTTGTTTTTGTTATTACATGTTAAAAATTGATCTGGATCAGATCATGTGGATAATAAAATGCGGCTAATGTTAAACAACAACAAAAAAACTGTTTTTGCGAATGATTCGTTTTGATGTCGCGTTGGTTTGGGAGAGCCTTTAGACTTCCATTTTAAAAATTTTAATACTCCTTCCTCTTCAGCAAGTATAATAAAATAAACACTGATAAACAGACAATTATTTACAATATTTTTCACTTTCAATTTCACAATTCACTCATAGTTGCACTTAGGGCCCATTGTACAATCGTGGGTCAGCCTTGGTTCAAGATTTGAACTCGGTTCAACTCGAATGAAGTGTTGTACAATCGAAGTTTAGGACTTAACTCACCGCTGAACCAGGCAGAATTTAAGTCTCCGAATTTTGGGAGTTAAATATGCTTGAACCGGGGTTCAAGGACTTGATTGGCTAATATTTAACTCTTTTGATGTGATTTTTTATGGTATACATGCTTTCTTACTTCATTCGGAGTTTTTTTACAATTCAGCTAAATATTAATAGAAAACTATTATTTATACCACATGATATACATATGTGGAGAACATTATATTAACTAACATATTTGTTCGTGAAGATATTTTATTGCTTATTAGGTCTAGTATAAATTGGACACTTTCTTTGAAAATGCGAAAACGATTGCAAAATTCATTATTAAGGCTCCCCCAAACCAACGCGAAACATTCGCCGACGACGCGAAATCATTCACAATAATACAAAATTTGAAAGATACACAATGCTAAACAACAACAAAAAACGCCTTTGCGAATGATTCGCTATGATTTCGCGTTGGTTTGGGAGAGACTTTATTCCACGCACCAAAATGATCCGGCCGTTTTCTGATCAACTTTAGCCCTTCGCGGAAAAGCTATCATGATAGGAAGTTCCCAGAAATCATCATCGTCTTCGGCGTAGCTTTCGTATAAGTTGTTCCTTTAAATGAAAAATATATTTAATACACTTCACTTGTATTTATTTATAGACAAAGAAAAAGCACCAAACATTCCAAATAATTCACGACAGCTGACAATGACACTAGCCATATGTATATACTCCAGTTTCAAGTAAATGGACTTTTAACTCGAGTTCAGCTAACTCGCTCTTGACTCGCAACTGCACAACGCACGAATAGTTGAACCTGGTTCAGGAAATAACTCGAGTTCAGTTAACTCGAGGTTCAAGTTAAATTTGTACAACTGGCCCTTAGCATTATGAGTGACTTGTGAAACTGACGTTTCGGAAAGCATCTTTTCGTGTTTTGACATAAACTTCCCACAACTCCCACCAATTCTAGTTCTACCTTCATGTTTAAATCCCAAGTTGAAATATTATTGTCGGCATTTACATTGCCCGATTTTTTATTATTATATTGTGAATAATTTCGTGTCGTTGGCGAATGATTCGCGTTGGTTTGGGGGAGCCTTAAAGGCTCTCCCAAACCGACGCGAAAACATAGCGAATCATTCGCAAAGGCGTTTTTTTGTTGTTGTTTAGCATTGTGTATCTTTCATATTTTGTATTATTGTGAATGATTTCGCGCCGTCGGTGAATGTTTCGCGTTGGTTTGGGAGAGCCTTAAAAGGCTCTCCCAAAACAACGCGAATTCGTAGCAAATCATTCGCAAAGACATTTTTTTGTTGTTGTTTAGCATTGTGTATCATTCATATTTTGTGTTATTGTGAATGATTTCGCGTCGAGGGCTAATAATTCGCGTTGGTTTGGGGGAGCCTTATTAAGGCTTGGTCAAACAGAGCGCGATCCAACGGGACGGTCAATACTTTTACTGGGAGAGAAAGAACGTGACGGTCAAATTTTCCTTGTAAATTTTTACAAAGATCGCCGGACCGCGCTCTGTTTGACTAGGCCTTTAAGGCTCTCCCAAACCAACGCGAATTCGTAGCGAATCATTCGCAAAGGCGATTTTTTGTTGTTGTTTAGCATTGTGTATCTTTCATATTTTGTTTTATTGTGAATGATTTCGCGTCGTCGGCGAATACTTCGCGTTGGTTTGGGAGAGCCTTTACAAAATTTGAAAAATACAAAATGCTAAACAACAACAAAAAAAACGCCTTTGCGAATGATTCGCTATGATTTCGCGTTGGTTCGGGAGAGCCTTTTAAGGCTCCCTTAAGGAATATAAAGTGACGTTTACCGTACGAGGCCTGTTAAGTATTTTAAAATTTGTACCAAGTTTCAGAAGCTTGGGTTTTTTCCGTTTGGGTTTTGACATATCTTAAAATTTCAAGCTACCAAACACACCAAAGAATTTGCTTGTTTATGTCTATCTAAATTATTATTAGGTTTTATGGAAAATGTAATTAAAAAAGAAAAAGAAGCGAGAGTTGGAGCACCAAAGTTAAAGTTAGCCCATAAAAATTAACCAAATCATTTATAAATAACCTTTTGCTTTATATTCTTCAGAACCTAATGAAATCATTGTGTATAGAAATAAAATATTATTGAAAATTTAAATCTTTTGATACACATGCCAATAAAAAAAGAGTCTGCTGCTTATTCCTAAGCTAAACCATCTGCTTCGGTGGTTTAGCATATTAAACGTCACAAAGCAGACATTTTGTTTTATTAGTAACATTTTGCACTTAAAGGCTCTCCCAAACCAACACGAAACATTAGCCGACGACGCGAAATCATTCACAATAAAGGCTCTCCCAAACCAACGCGAAACATTCGCCGACGACGCGAAATCATTCACAATAATACAAAATTTGAAAGATACACAATGCTAAGCAACAACAAAAAAACGCCTTTGCGAATGATTCGCTATGATTTCGCGTTGGTTTGGGAGAGCCTTAATACAAAATTTGAAAGATACACAATGCTTAGCAACAACAAAAAACTATTTTTGCGAATGATTCGCTATGATTTCGCGTTGGTTTGGGAGAGCCTTAATCCATGGAATAAGGCTAACCTTTCACTATTCTGCGTTTTTTAATTTGGCTTCTAATGTCTTACAACAAGAAGAAAAAGATCGGCTTTGGAAAAATCGAGCAATGTAAATACCGACATTGCATCGTTTAAAGGCACTCATACGAAAGCAAAAGTGAACGAACAAAACGTACAGAGGCATCTCTATAGCATACCTGCTTTTATACAACTTCGAAAATTCATTAATTTCGAAAATTTATTTTCGATTTGACTTGCCCAAATCAAAAACGGTGAACTCTTTTGTATAGTTCAGCGACCATCATCGACGATCCGATATTGCATATTTTTTTACTTTAAACAAATTACTAAAAATCACTTGATTCATATCAAATAAAATGGTAATTATCTAAAACAATAAACGAACAATCGCCTTGAATTAATTAATTGTGTTTTCCAGGGAAACTACACAGAGGACCAACTTGCAGGTAAGAAACAAGTAACATCTGTATTTTTTAAACTCTTATGTTTCTTCTAAATTTCTGTATTAATTGTAAATAAATTAAAACGATTTAATTAATTTCATGTGCTTTCACACCCATTTATCAAATATAAAGTGCTTAGAACTCAATTTTTATCTTTGTTCGATGAGTCACTCCGCAAACATGTCGTTGGCTGTCTCTTGGCATATCTTTTTTTTCAATTTCTCCAAAAGTGTTAACATACAAAAAAAAAAACAAAGAATCTCGCAATGCATTAAATTTATATGCAAATTTGCCAGCAAATCACACTCAAAGCGGTGAAATTACACACGTCTTTCCAAGAAAACAATGACTGTATTATTGCTCCGTGATCTACGATCCCAACAACACGGTCGTTGTCGCCTGCGTCTGGTCTTGGCCAGAGTCAGAAGTGCAATTGCTTGCTACTCTCGTCGAGCTATTTATAAAAAATACGATAAATTAAAAACAGAGATAAATAAACTAGAAACCGATTTGTATTCGCAATGCGAATGTACGAGTTTGTAAACATCTCGTAGCTGGGAGTTCTAGTTGCCTTATTGGTGTTTCGCATTTTTTCAACTCTGCTAACACATCTGCCCATCTGGAAGTAGAATGTTTATTTTTGTTTCTAAATTAGGAATAACTTCTTTTTTTTTATTTTCTGTAGCTAGGTATCTGCTCTTCTATCTTTTTGGTTATTTATTAGATTTTTTTGCAAGTTGCATTGGGCATTGCAATTGGATTGGGTAACCTCGATAGTATTACTACCCAATATGGTATTATTTGATCTGCAACTAGTTATCCATATTCGAATAATACTCGATGGGATATGTTTCTGACTTCGATGGATCGACAAATATATATTTTTTTATATAACTTCTCTGGTATCTGAAATCGAAAGATAAGTGTTTAATAGCAGATAAAGAAAAATACAATCTAAATTGATTCTTTAGATTCTTACAAAGGCAATAGTGTTTATCAGTTGTTAAGCAACTGTTTGTACGGGAAGACAAAGTATTCCAACCAAACACGTCATTTTCTATTGTGGTGGGGATACTCTATGTAAAAATTTAACTTTTTCGATAAGAATATTTAATTTTTTTTTTTTTTTTTTTCAAAATGAAAAGCACATTGTGAAACCGAATCGCTTTCAAAAAAAATAATAATTAGTTTAAATTTGTCGAGAAAATTTTTCCAATTAGATTCTAGGCCCAACTCGATAAAAACGCAAATGCGCTTGTTAATGAAAGGCACGTTGGCCTTATATTTTATGGTTAGACTTGTTCTGCAATCACACAATCGTTTCGATTGTTTACATTTGTTGAACGTACAAAAAAAAAATATATAAAAATATCAAATTCTGCAGATTACCGTCTGCGTTCACGGAAATTTCGTGGTGAATATACTTTTTTTTTTCTTTGCATTAGCTCAGAATTTTCTGTGCAAAATCGCTCCGATATATTAATATGTACTACATGTATTTTTTTTTTTCGCCATGAGGAATAAGAACTTAAGACCATTAATTATACACGGCATAATTAAAATTGTCAGTACACGGAAGGTAGGACCAAAAGCTACTTGATGCAAAAACTCGCATGTTTCAAAAATGAAATTAAATTCCTAAGTCTAGTCTTAAAGCTTATAGTCTAAGAGCCGGTAGCAAATTTTGTAGTGGAACGCATAACCAAAATATGAATATCCTCATACGTCTATTTATTTTAACGCCTCTTGATCGGAAGGAAAAAGTGTGCATACAAGAAATGTTTGACTTACAGGCCAAACTTTTTAGTTCGTCCCTAACAAGATAGAAGGCGGAAAATTTTCCAAAAGCCACTTAGGTTAACACATGGTGTTGGGAAACTTTCTTGACGTGACTAACAAGTTACGCAAATGACTTCACTTTTTATGTCTATGTGTCTATTAATGAGATACAACTTCCATTGAGTTTGAGCTGTGATCTTTTAACCGGTGTTATTGATCACAACTAGTTGTCTCCAACCAGGAGACAATCAACACAATGGTGACAAATTGAGAAAAATGAAACAGAATTTCAATAAAAAAGATTTGACTTAAAGTTTAACCATTATCAAAATTTCAATGTTCGTATGCCATAGAATTAAAATTTGAATATTTCTATTGTAAAGGTGTTTTTTGAGGCCATCGCTTGTTTGGGCACATAAGAAAAGAAAAAGTCTAACTGGATCTAATCGCACGATCCCTCAAATCGTTCATGCATAATGCACTTTGTGACATCTGCTGTGTGACACATATTACTTTCCTCTTGCAGCGACATGTCGTTCACAACCATATCATTCAATTTGGGCCAAACAAAAATTGCTTATCGTCGATCGGTAGAGGTCTTCCACTGAATTGGCGGAATTGACAGTCTCGGGTCTTCTGCCCACTCTCATGGGCAGCGGTGATGTTTTCGGCAGACCCTGTATTTCGTTGAAGTACGGGTGTTGACTGAATTCAGTGATTCTTGAGAAGGACGACCATATAATCCCTCAAATGAGTGCGCATCGTTGCCACAAGAGAATCAATCAAGTAAATGGCCATAATGAATTTCCATCAGTGAGAAAACAAATTTGTTAAACAACATGGCCACCCCAGACTGTCAAGATTGACCCGTCCCTATTGCAAAACCCTTTACCATTAAAATTTCAATGGACTGCGATTTAACGCAAATCTCGATATACTATTTGACTGAAGTAGGGCCCTTATACGTAAAATGAAAAATATCACAAGATATTGTTTTGGTAATTCTTGTTTTATTGTATCCATGGAGAAAACGTGGGATCATCATCATCGTGTCCTGTAACCCCGGCTGGGGCATAGGGCGTCAACAAAACGTCTCCATCCTTCACGGTCTGCTGCAAGGTACTTAAGCTGTGGCCACGTCTTTCCCTGGGATTCTGCTTCCGCTAAGACAGTTGATTTCCATGTTGTTCTTGGTCTTCCAACCCGCCGTGCACCCTGAGGATTCCATTCAAAGGACTGCTTTGCAATTTCATCGTTTGGTTTCCTCAGTGTGTGACCAATCCAACGCCATTTACGCTTTCTTATGTCGACGTCCAGCCGCTCTTGACTTGTCCTGCGCCACAATTCCTCATTTGATATTATTTGTGGCCAGCGAATCTTTAGGATGTGGCGAAGACAGCGATTCACAAAAGCCTGCAATTTCTTCGAAATGGTAGACGTGACTTTCCAGGTTTCACAAGCATATAACAGCACGGATTTGACATTGGATTCGAAGAATCTCAACTTAGTGCGTAAGGAGATTTGACTGGATTTCCAAATTGGGGACAGAGTACCGAAGGCAGCACGAGCTTTATTTATTCTACTTTTAACGTCCAGATCCGTACCACCGTTTGCAGAAACAATACTGCCAAGGTAGTTAAATTGTTCCACTACTTCAACTGGCGTCTCCTGTAAAATAATACGCTGCTGTGTGGAGCGGCCTGTGAGCATTATTTTTGTCTTTTTGCTGTTAATTCTTAGACCACTCGACTCTCCCTTCACTTGCAGTGTTTGGCACATCCCGTTCAGCCCACTGATGTTATTTGCCAGTAGACATATGTCATCGGCATAGTCTAAATGACTGAGCCTTTCGAACGGTCTCCATTGAATGCCCTGTCGCTCAGCACTACCAACACTGGCCGTCAATACGTCGTCCATCGCCAGCAGGAAGAGAATTGGCGATAGAACATCCCCTTGTCTCACACCCTGTTGCACTACGAAGGAGTCGGATAGCTGCCCATTGTGCAAAACAAAACACCTCGCGTTGTTGTAGGACTCTTTAATAATGGCAACAATTTTTGGTGGAATTCCTCTACCAAGCAACGATCTCCATATACATTCTCGGTTAACTCGATCAAAGGCCTTTTCAAAATCCACGAACATGAGGTAAAGCGGTGATTGATATTCCATCGACTGCTCGAGGACGATACGCAGGGTGTTGATATGGTCGACACACGATCGACCACTGCGGAAGCCAGCTTGATGCCTCTTGAGTGTAGACTCGATTCTATCCTTTATTCGCTCGAGTATGATTGTTGCCATTAGTTTTGGGAAAACGGACAAAACGGTGATACCACGCCAATTGTTGCAATTCTTTAAGTCACCTTTCTTTGGCAACTTAACAATCACACCATCCTTCCAGTCCCTGGGATAGCTTTCGTTTTCCCAAATGTTTTGTATCAGCGGATGTAAAATACTAGCCGCTGCTACGGGATCGGCTTTCAGGAATTCAGCTGGTATTCCGTCCAGTCCAGCTGCCTTGTTGTTTTTGAGGAGATTTATTGATGTACGAATTTCCGATTCTGACGGGGGTTCGATGTCAATACCCCTATAGGACCTGCGCATCTCGTTTAGTTGGGGCACTTCAGCACTCTGCTCAACTGAATCCTCATTTAGCAGGGCACAAAAATGGTCCTTCCATCTACGAAGCTGATCCTCAATTGATACCAAAAGTGTGCCATCCACATCCATTACAGGATGATTGGTGTTGCTTTTTTTCCCGATAACATCTTTGGCTATTTGGTACAATTCCCGGATATCTCCTCTTCTGGCAGCGCTTTCCGCATTATCTGCGAGTCCATCCAACTTCACCCTCTTGTCACGTCTCACACAGCGGTAGACCATCTTATGTGCAATGCGGTACTGTCTTCGCAAGTCAGCCTTTCGTTGAACATCAGCTTCGGCATTTATTTGGATTTTCAACGATTTGCGAAGTTCGATCTTATCCCAGGTGTCTTGGGATATCCAAGAGTCTCTACGTCTCGTTCGCTTGGGTACAGTTTCGGATCCAGCCTCCATAAAAACACTTTTAATTTCACCCCACATCTCATCAATTGTTGAATTCTGGATTCCATTTAATGACGAGGCTCTGTCGTTAAGGGTGGTGACATAGTTTCGACATATGTTGGGGTCATTTAAAGCATTAGTAATGAATTTTGTGCTCCTTGCTGCATCCTGCGCTGGTTTTTGTACGGCAGCGGTTCGTAGTTTGAGACTCATCAGAACCAAATGGTGGTCGCTTCCCACATCGGCATTTCTTATACTCCGGACATCACACATCAACTTCCTCCATCGCTGCTGAATCATGATATGATCAATTTGGTTTTCGGTTTGACCATCCGGATGCACCCAGGTAATTTTGTTGCACGTCTTATGTTTAAATACAGTCCCACCTATCACAAGACGATTCGCGTTACAAAAGTCGACAAGCAAGTCACCATTTTCATTCCGTGACCCCACGCCATTTCTTCCCATCACGCGTTCCAGTCCGTAATTGTCTGAACCGACTTGGGCATTAAAGTCTCCCATAACGACTATGATGTCGGCTCTCGGAACACTACTGTAAACCGAGTTAAGATGAGTGTAGAACGCGGTTTTGTCTTCATCGGTCGCTTCATTTGTGGGGGCGTAGCACTGAATAATTGTGACATTACGAATTTTTGAACGAAACCTTGCTGTCATTAATCTCGCAGAAATGGGCGCCCATGAGATCAAACTACGCCTCGCTTCTTCGTTCAACATAATTCCGACACCATGCAGTCTTTGGCCACCCTCTCTTTCATCTTCGCCGGAATACAGCATTCTCGTCTGTCCAGTGTCTGATCTGTATTCAGCTCTTCCTCTCCACTTAGTTTCGCTTATGCCCAGGATACTGATCTTTAGGCGAAGCATTTCACGCTCAACCTGCTCGTATCTACCATCGCTGTACAAGGATCGAACGTTCCATGCTCCGATTTTCGTACGTATGCGGTAGCCAAAAGTAACATTTGCGCTTCTTGAAAGACTTCTTCTATTTGTCAACGATTCATTTATTATTATGGCGTCTTGATTGACGCTCGTACATGAAGGATGCCGCACCCCCAAATCCGATGTGCGGTTTACTGCAGCCGAAGCTACAGAAGGATTTTCTATAAAAAGATTACCTCTTGGGGACTCATTTCCATTTGTTGTCATAATTCATGTATTTGCATATATCCTTCCACCATGGTGTTTTCCGAGATATGATTAATAACATACATAAGCTCAGATTTGACAGGCACACCCGCCTTTTGTATGGTCAAACACATAACTGCTCGAGGCCGCCCACTATGGGAAAACAGACGCCTTTTGTAGCCGCCCAATATGGGTTACAGACGCTACCTGCTGCTGCCGTTGGCCTTTTACCTAAAAATAAGCTCCTCCGCCACCAGACTATCATGCCGTTGACCGCCACCTGCAGTTCATCCGCCTTAAGGGGGCTTTTAACCATCCCGAGGACAAGTTTGTGCCCTGACCAGCATAACTGGGTTGTCTGCTTATCCCGGCATCCATTCGGTCCCCTTGCACGTTAGCGTTACCCGCCCTCTACCACGCGGAGGTGTGCATAGGGATTTTCCTATCATTGAGCCTAGGGCCATATGGCGTCCTAGCACTCTCAAGTACTTTTAGAGAAAACGTGGGATAGCTATCGTCAAAAGAATATTTATAATGACCCTAAGGATAAGCTTTTCTACGCTGTATTTAATTGGAGTTAGTTTATCCTGCAGATAAGTTTAATTCAAGTTAACTTTTCCGAGTTACAGCCTCTTGCGGGGAACCGACAAATCTTCCAAGAGTATACTTTTCATGAATAAGTGCTTCTCAACTAGCCGTTCGGACTCTGCAAAAATTGTAGGTCCCATCCATTCCTGCCAAAAACACGCACACAGGAATGGTTGAGAGTTGTAAGTCACTAGGCCCTTAACTTTTTTTTGGGTGGTTGTATCATTTTGAATTTGGTTTCATTAGATTCAACGTTAAAAACTACCCTTAAATTATGTATCATATGGTTAGGTTGTACCAAAACAAATATTTTAGTTTGATAGACCTCCAAGTTCCCCACGTCTGCACCTCTTCAAATGCATCTAACAAAAAGCCAATGCGGGGATTCTGGGGGACTTTGGATATGTAATAGAGGTTGCAATTCTGCGTCGATTCCAATTTTAATATTTCATGAATTAATTTGTTCAAGGTTCCCCATACGATTTGTGCTATTTTTCCTGGTCTAATATGGAAGCTGGGCTAGGGTTGGCTAACAACGACAAATTCATTATGTCGTTGAAGGGTTTTGTTATGTACTACAAAGGTAATGGCAGTTCATTTCACATCACTGTTCAAAAAGTTATTCGCTTTTTTTTGTTTTTAAAAAGTGTTTTTTGCTCACAGCATTACAATAAACTTTTTGTTTGGAGCATTTGGCCTTTTCAGTATATGCAAGTAGCTTCACTCGTTTAAAAATAAAAAAAAAACAAATAGCTGCAGTATTGATAAAGCCTTTCTATTTATATTCGAAAAAAAATGCTTTACACTCCACGAAACTTTGTCGATGCTTTCTATGACGTAGAGGTCTACTCCCAAGATGTCATACCTAAGAATATTGAATTTAAAATGAAGGTGCAGTTTTATTTGTGCCTTTAAAGATAAATATATGAAAGCACGTTCATTAGTAGCGCCATCAAAGCGTCATCTAACACGACGCAGTTGGAAAATTAATTTTCAATCTATTGTTTTTCTAATTCAAATTAAAAAATTACTTATGTATAACTTTGATTTTAATCTCGTGGACTCATTTGATTTTCTATAAGCCGGCTTTGTTTTCTAAACATTTGGATTTCTTTTGTAGTTTTTGTATATTTAAATTTGATGATTATTGAAATTTGAGTGTGAGATGTGTGCATATCATAATAATAAATGTATTAATGTTCTTAACAATCTGCTCATCATCAAACAGCTGGTACATTAATATTGTCAAAGCACCATGTCAACAAATAAACAACTTCTCACTTTTTTTTAATTCTTCGTTGTTGTTTCGCCTTTTTATGCCTATTTACTACTCTGTATTCACACAGAGCTAATGCAGCCAGTAGCAAGTAGCACTTATTCGACTTAATTCTTTTCTTGTTTTTTTTTTTGTTATTATTTTCTTGTTGCGAATTTTTCGCGGTTGTTCACGTAAGACCTCGCTTTGAGTTACACAGTTGTTGGGAATTTAATTTATTGAAAGGTTGTCTGCGACACAATTCAGTCGTCGTCTCAAGTGATAAATCAAATAAAAATTCAAATAATTGTTAAAAAAAAAACTGTTGTTAATCTCTTATTATTGAGTTCAAAAGAAATTAAATAGTTGTTTAGTTGTTTCAATACGGTTATATATCATGTATATGTACGAACAACCCAGTAAAAATACATTTACCACGGTAGAAGGTGTGTGTAGCTTTTTTTATATACATTTCAAAATAACGATTATTATTAATTTTTAATTGTTTTTGTGGGATTATTCAATTCATTTGTGAAAATAACTAAAATTTCCCAAAAATATCTTCATATGTATGTTAATGTAGTGATATTGAATAATATTAAATATAATAAAATATAAAAGAAAACATTCTTCTCAATAAGCGAATAGTTTAATTTTCCTTGTTAACTGTTACAAGTTCAAATTGCACTTTGTCTTTCAACTAATAGTTGCATTTTGTATTATGTATAATTTATGTGGCTTCTTGAAATATTGACCAGTTTGTCCATGTCCATAAATGCTTTATTACGAAAATACCAAAAGTGGTGGTTGAATATTCAATTATTTATTTTTTTTGCATTCGATTTTTGTGATGTAAAATGGTTTACTAACCCACTTTTCTTGTATGTAATAGATTTAATATTTTTACATGAAAAAGAAAACGGAATTTTAAAAAATATACATATATAACTATTCTTTTGGAAGAAACCATTAACTTCAAAATTTAAAATATCACACATGTATGTTCCAAGTCAGCCAAGAAGAGTTAGTTTAAGATTTTTAAAAATTATAAACGAGTCATAATTTAAAGAAAAAAAGACTAGTTGAATGCTTTTTTGTTTGATGTGTGGATAAGTTTACCTGTGGAAAGTGAATCAATAGGGGTATTCATGCAACTGCGTAAAACACTAGATAAGTTTACGATTTGGTTAATTTTATCTTTTGGTTAATGAACTGTCAAATTTTGTATGGGAAATGGTTTACACAAGCTACAAAATTCAAGTGCCTTGAGCAACACTTAAAAAAACAACACTGTTCTAACTTAGTTAAGTTATCTATATTTATGTACATAAGATGTATATAAATCTTTTATTTATATTTCTGTATTTAGCTTGACCAATTCCAAGTCAGCAATAAAATGTAAACTTAGTATTAGCATACAAAAAAAAAAAAAAAACACTGTAATTAAAATAAGTCTCAATAAAATGAAATGAAATGAATGGTTTACACAATTTGGTTAATTTTATCCAAGGATTTAGCTGCGGAAAATTAACCAAATATTTGGTTAAACTTATCCAAACGTCATTGTGACTTTTAGAAATTGAATTAGGCGTGTTTGTGACTTTTAGAATTAGGCATGTTTAGAAACATGATATAAATGATATCTCGGAGAACTAAAAAAGCTCTGAATGTGTTCTGTAATTATTGCATTGCAATTAGTTGGTGATAAAAGTTGTGAATTAAAACGTAGTTTACACAAAAAAAAAAAATTATTAGAAGGTCTATATTTACTCAACGATTAAAGGTTCTGCCCAACCAACGCGAAATTATAGCGAAGCATTCACAAAGACAGTTTTTTGTTGTTTTTTAGTTTTGAGATCATTCACTTTAATTTCGTGTTGGTTTGGGAGAGCTTTTAGGAAAGCTACTTTTCGTAAATTATTAAGGTAGAACTATAAATTCTCACCCAAACCAATGCGAATCTTTCGTTGACGACGACGAACGTGTTGTTTTCATTTACAACAACGTGTTGGTTGTTATTAATGTTTTTGTTGTGGTCAACGAATGATTCGCACTGGCTACATTTCCACCTAACGCTAATCTGAGATTTAATAAGATTTACCTCAAATCTTCCTTAAATCTTGAAGATTTACCATACAAATATATTTCGTAAATCTTGGAGATTAGAAATTAATCTTGTTAAATCTTCTTAGGACGAATAGTTTTACAAATCGAACTAACCTATTTTAACATGGTGCTGAAAGATTCATTCGAGACTCGATTCAGTTCTTCATTGTTTCACACGAATCAAACATTCTGTCTCTTTCGCATTTCATAAGAAAAATTGAAACGCCATTTTCATTTTTGAAGGTGCTGTCAGATTTAAATCTTTTTTAAATCTGTTTGTGCGGTGGAAACAATAAAAAGATTTATTTAATCTAAACTGAGATAAACCTTTGGTGGAAACATAGCCTTATGCGCGAAACAGATTAACCCAGCACCAGCACCAGCACCGTCAACAGAGAACAGCACGCTGGCCAGCAAATATTTTTCAAACACATTGCCACCAGCACCGTAATTTCATGTGCATGACATTTCACATAGAAACGAAAGTAAAAACAGAAACAACAAGTTCCATGTCCAAGGAATGTATATTAAGGTAGAACTATAATGATTGTTGATAGTTTACTGAAGTTGTCGGTTGAAAATGAGCGAATACATGAAAACGGGCGCGTTCGGCGGCGTATCTTAAGCGATCCGGATTTGTTTGTGTTGTTGTAATCCCATAGGAAAAAACAGCTGATCAGTGAAGCAGCTGATGTGAGAAAGAAATCTCAAGCTATCCAAAAAATTTCGGGATACTCAACTATCCGATTGGAAATTTGAAGAACAGCTGACTTTGCTTAACAGCTGACCATTTATTTGGATTTTCGATTCCACATCGGATTTTTTTTTGTTCGAGCAAAAACATTTCCAAATTATATTTAAATGCATATTAAAATCATTTGCAATGCAAATTAATAATAAATTTTTGATACAGAGGAGATTTGGTATAAAATAATTTATGTAAGGACACAAAATCGTTGCTGAAAATTTCAATTTATTTTTACTTGCTCTCACTCTTTTGACAGCAAATGTTACCTATCCGGTTTTGGTCGTTCGCCAACGTATCGGATACTAAAGTATCTTGGATACCCTATCGGACTACCGGCCGAACGCGCCCAATCATACTCATCTCATGGGAGTGAAACTGACATTTGTTGAAGTTGGAACGAAAAAAAGAGAGGGATGATTCATTTTACATAAGTGGGATATTCCTCACTTCTTCTTTTGAGTGTTTGGAAAGCAACTTTTCGTGGGTTTAAACCCATTGATTTTGACAGGCAAAAGTTTCGTTGTCGTTCCAAATATTTCGCATTGGTTTGAGAAAGCTTTAATAGTTCTAGCTTTACATTTTGTTTTATCCTTCCGAGTTGTTTCCGACTTTACGTTGGTTCGGGAGAGGTTCTCTATTTAAAAATTACTACGTTTACAAGCAGGATCGGGAGCTCTAGGTTTGTTCAATTGAGTTGAGTTAAAATGGTATTGAGATTCTAGCAAAATGAATGGCATTGATGTACATATTTATTTCAATACAAAACAAATATAATTGAATTAACAGGAGTACATACTACACGTATCTATTTAAACAAATATATATTTGTACACACACATGCAAATAAACAGACCATAATGCATTATCTATAAAACCAATTCCTCGACCCAAGCCGAACGCGCCCAAATATTTGACGTTTAACGAACAGCTGATTCAATTACACAGCATTTAACCAAATCAAAAAAAGGTCAGTCATGCAAACTTTTGCGTAAACTTATCATTTTACACAATTTGTAAACTTACGACGTTGCATGAATATCCTTAATGTATATTTGTTTTAGAAATGAAAACGAAATTTTTTCACATTTTATTTTTTTATATTTTAAAAATATTCTCCTTCTGGGAGTAAACATTTCTACTAATGTTCGTCCGTCGTTTTTTGGTCCAAACTTTCTTTTAAACAAACGATTTGTCTTACTCTTTTAAAAAAGCTTTTGTTTTGACTTTCCCACGGGTTGGGGGAAGGGTGGCAGTTGGCGGAGATCGATGTCGCAAAAAGTCATATCGGGCGAGTTAGCTGAAACAATGCAGGTTTTTGTTGCAATTATTTTGGGTGAGTAAGCGGAGCGTTGTCGTAATGAAGCAGTGGCTCTAGCGGTCGAGGATAGGTAGTTCCCTGTGTGGCTCAGTCGATTGTTTTTTTTTTTTCATTTGAACCAAATTAGAAACGGTATACTCGATTGTATCAAGTTACATCCTGTCAATAGCGCTGCAATACTGTAATATTCACCCTTATAACGATAGTCGTTTTACTAATACGCCAGTAAAACGACACGGCTCTAGAAGCGACATTTGGCGTTTCAGTAAAATGACTACAGTTAAAATGGTCAGAATAGTGAAGAGCGGAGAGAACACTTAACTTTTAGTTTCATTCAAACGCCAACTGTCGTTTCTTGAGCCTTGTCGTTTTTCTGGCGTTTTAGTAAAACGAATATCGTTATAAGGGTCATTTTCTCGTAATCGAGTTTCCTTTTTTTTCAAAAATTTCATTCACCATTATTCGATCTGAATCCCAAAAATTGTGTTTTGTAAATATTTCCTATGAATACAACGGATTATTTAGTTTACTCATCGGAAACAAAAATAAGCCTCACTCTTTTATTGTGTCCTATTGGGAACTTCCCACGGCAATATATTGTTCCCTCGAATTGGAACGTGCCGTGCCGTAGGGGCAGTCGTACAACATTCAAACCTCAGTTAATTCACTGATTTTGGCGAATAAACTAAGCCTAACCAGAATTACAAAATGAACAAAAACGTTTTTTTTTCATGATTAAGCCTAGTACGCTGCTGTTGCGAAACGAAAAAACTCACATAAATGGGCCTATAAACAAAATGAAATCATAAACGAAAATTTTCGTTCTGCATAAGGTACGCTGTTCGGTGAGCAAAATGGACAATTCTAGAAGTTTATTTGGCAAATAGTCAACTCTTGCCAAGACCATTAATTGAGGCGGTCTGCGTCAAAACGGCCCAACTTATAATAAAAACATTGAGATAAGGATATACATAGATCAAACCGAAATTCAAGAATCAATGATATAAAAAATGCCCAATGCGATATCATCATCAAGTCCTGTAACCCCGATTGGGACATAGGGCGCCAACAAATCCATCCTTACGTCTTACGGCGTTTTAGCTTTGAAGGAAATTTTAAAATAAAAAAAAAATAGGAAAAATTCTGACAAAACTAAATTTTGTTGGAGAGATTCATTTTAATGTCTTACCTTACATAAAAGAACTTCATGGTCAGCTTACTTACTTATTTATCCGGCTCCCGATCCATGAAGGTTATCTGCCTGAGATATTACGGTCTTCCATCGGTTGCGGTCCCTCGCACGCTCCCTCCAGTCGTCGAGACCAAGCGCTATTGCGTCTGTGACCGCCTGGTCCCTATAGCGGAGGTTCGGTCTTCCTGGTCGTCTCGAACCTGGGGGCTGGGATTCGAAGATTTTCTTGGCTGGAGCGTTGTTGTCCATTCGCTCGATGTGGCCGAGCCAGTGTAGTCGACGTGTTTTGGCTCTTTGGACTACATCCACATCTTGGTACAGCTCGTACAGTTCACGATTGAATCTTCTCCACCAATCGCCCTCTTCGCATATAGGACCAAATATCCGTCGAAGAATTTTTCTTTCGAAAGTGCCCAGTATCAATTCGCCTTTTTTACTTATCGTCCAGCACTCGCCGCCGTAGAGTAGAACTGGTAAAATTAGCGTTTTGTATAGCGTGCACTTTTTCTTTCGGGAAAGGAGTTTTGAACCCATTTGTTTGGCCAAACCGAAGTAGCAGCGGTTCGCTAGGGTAATTCTTCGTCGGATTTCCTCTAAGGTGTCGCTCGTGGAATTGATGTTTGTTCCGAGGTAGGTGAACTCCTTAGCTACCTCGAAATTACTGCTACCAACAGTGACGTTTTGTCCTAGGCGATGGACAGATGAGGCTTTGTTTGTTGATAGCATATACTTTGTTTTGTCCTCATTCACTTGTAGACCAACGCGTTTCGCCTGTTCATCAATAGCTGTGAATGCTTCAAGTACAGCTCTCTTGGAGCGGCCATGGTCAGTTCAGTTTGAAAAACTTATTAAAATTTCATTTATTAATTGGCAAAATTGTTTGTACAATTTGTATTGAGGTACATCTCTTTATTGTAAAACCAAGTTTTTGAATGGAAGAAGTAAGGAGAAATCCGCTATATCGAACAAGGGTGTGAACTCATTTGAGTTTTATTTTACAACAAAATGACGAAATAGTTACGTTTTTACAGTATCATTATTATTATCTAAATACATAATCAGCTATTAACGAAGTCTGTAAGTTGGTTAGTCTTAAAGTTTATAGCGTTTCAAAATAGTTCGCCTTTTAATTTTGTACCGTAAAGGGATACAAACAAATTTTTGCAAATAAATATCAAGAAAACCGTTATTTTTTTAAAGAATCTAGACGGTTAAAAGTTTACCTCATGGAATTCAACACAGAAAAAGATTATTATACTTTTTCGCTAGAGCACCAGATTTTGTGAAAAACGTGCACAAACGTTACAAAATGATTATTGATATCTTTTTCACACTACTACAACGGTTTTCGAGATACAGGCCCCGATTGCGGTTGTCGATTTGCTGATCGATGAACGACTTTTTTCGATTATCCATCGACGTTCATATTGTGATTGTCGATTACAATCAAAATTTGTCGATCTCACAATCGAAATTTGTTGATGGTAATTTTCTAATCGATGCTATAGGAACACAATTAATGTTTTTAAATTGAAACGCTCGCACAAATGAACTTTAAAATTGGAAATATTTGGACTATTCTAGTGGATTATTCACAATAGAGCAATTTGCATTCGATTACGTTACACAATACCAATAATCTAATCTAATCTAATATGCTGATGCAAGTTTATTTTGTAGGAAAAAAGCTTATAACTAGCAAAGGCTGTACGTTTGGAAAGAGGCGCTCCTAATAAATGCTTGATATGGAGCCCTCAAAGTGCCCGCTACGCAACTGCTTAGGCCAAAAGCGGGTGGTGTTCCTTATACGATGTTTAAATTCTCAAAGCGCACAAAGTAAACTGTCGAATGAAAAAGATTTTTAATAAAACTATGCTTTTTAGTAAGCTCAATTAAGACTCAGATAAGAAAATAATCTTTCTTAACTGCAGAAAAAAGGCCTAACTGTCACGCAAAAGCGACTTTAATGATTTCGAAAATGTTCGGACCCACTTTTTGTACATATATCATTCAAAATAACCATAATAATTCTTATTAAACACCTTCCATTTACTAAAAGCAATGAATGCAAGCAATTTTGTTATATCATCTATAAAAAAAATAAAAATATTTTTCTTTTTCAATTTGTTCTCAGTTCATTTTTGTTGGGCTAAGGCCGTTTTGGTGCTGAGCGCCTCAATTGTGAGCGGAAAAATGATATTTTAATTTTGATCGTGCTCGATTTTGTTGTTTCTTTCAGTACATCATGGCTTTCTGTGATTTTGTTTTTGTTTCTGCAATTTCTACAACCTATCATTAATATTTGTCCGCGTTTCAGGACAGGGGCCCTGCTATGTAACTTTATTCTACTTTCGAATCCATTCGAAAGTTGTTTTCAATGCTAATTATAAGTGGTAATATGTATGAAAGTGGGATAAAATTTTAGTGCTTCCGACTTTGTGCCACAGAATCTTGAATTAGCGCTGTTCTATTTTCGTTTATAAGCGCTGGCTTAAGAATTAGCGAGCTGAAATTTTCCGAATTCGAACGTTTTTATTGTAGAATCGAGTTACATAGTTGGGCCCCAGGAGCATTTTCCTGTTGTGTTGGAGACCATAAAATTCTTTTCGCTTCAGCAGCGTACCAGAATTCTAGGAGTGCTTGAAGATAATCACAAAATAAAAACATAAATAAACATTTTTTCAATTATATATGAACTGCATCACATACATCCAAAATTTTTTAACACCACTTTTTCACTAGATATTAATATTTCTTTTTTCACTTTCAATACCTTTTTTATTAAATTGTATATCATTCACTTTATTTTAGAATTCCAAGAAGCCTTCAACCTCTTCGATAACCGCGGAGATGGTAAGATTCAACTTAGCCAAGTTGGTGAATGTCTGCGCGCTCTGGGTCAAAATCCCACTGAGTCGGATGTAAAGAAGTGCACGCACCAATTGAAGCCCGACGAACGTATTTCTTTCGAAGTGTTTTTGCCCATTTACCAGGCCATATCGAAGGCACGTTCCGGTGACACCGCTGATGATTTCATTGAAGGTCTACGTCATTTCGACAAAGATGCCAGTGGCTTCATTTCGACGGCTGAACTTAGGCATTTATTGACAACTTTGGGTGAGAAGCTCACCGATGAGGAGGTCGAACAACTGCTTGCCAACCAAGAGGATTCACAGGGTAACGTCAATTACGAGGAATTCGTCCGAATGGTGATGAGCGGTTAAAAAAAAACAAGCACCAATAGCATTTTTCTACCACATAAAATATATTAAAAAAAAGTTGTTTCCGTTTTTTTCCCTTTTATACTGTAAAAAGTATGTAGAATTTTTTTTTAAATGACGTTGGGTATTATAATATTTTCATCCCTTTTACTTAAATTATTTGTCTTTTTTTTAAATATATATAATATTATATGATATATATTTTAAATGACAAAAAATTAAAAATAAGCAATTGAAACCATTTAAAATATATATGTATGTATTAATAAAAGTTATGCATTTTTTGTATAATTTAATTAGAAATAAAAAGAATGTGTTTTAACAAAAAAAAACTGTTTTTTATTGTATTTTTGTTAAAAATTGGGTGCCATTTTATTTGGACAGTATTGACCTTTTTTTATAAATATTTATTATTTATATTAAATTTTTAGAAGTCCCATTCGAAATTCCCATTCATATTTATGTCGGCAAGTTCACTGCACAGGGTTAGACTTTCATCTGAAAATAAAAACAATACTTAAAAAAGAACAATACATAAAAGAAAACAACAAAACAATGTAAATCGGCATGGACCATATTTTAGCGTTGAGGCATATCCTGGAAGTGCGAATTCGAGGCCCACAATCCTTTCATCGAATTAAGTAGCTAGCATAGGAATAAAAGCAATCATCGGCCGTTTTCGAAAACGTCAAATTGATCATCAAATGATCGTCATTTTTGGATTCAGGTACTGCGATCGTCAAATATGCAATCGTCCTTCTTGCACAAAATCAGTTTGATCAACGTCAGTCAATTTATTTTTTTTTTTTTTGAATTTTATTGAGTCTTTTTTTATACAGTTACATAGTTTATCTTAATTCTAACGATTACAATAGTTGTGCAAAAGTGGCTGTAATGTATGGCCTTCTTTTCGATTATTTTAATGACTAGCCTCATGGCGTACAAATGGTATATAAGTGAATTATATTGTTAGGCTGCTTTTGCTCGAGAGCATTGAATGAATTCGATTGAGACGGTTGTCTCTTATTCAGTCAATTTACTTGCAAACGCATTTGACGTTTACAAACACGCTCTCTGGCTTTTGTATATTTTGTTCGTCAACTCGATTTTTTTACTGCACAGCTGCACCGCAGATGATGTTTTCGAACATGTGACTTTAGCAAGCTACATTATCGAACACAATGCCTAATGCACTAAAATTTGTATTTCTGTTTTCGAACAGAAGACTTGCAGTTTGCGTTTAAGAACATTCTGCAAATGCATTTTGACGCAGTTGACGTTTTCGAAAACGGCCATCGTTAGGAGCTCTCTAAAAAAGAATAGTCGATCTTGGGATCCCGACAAATAAGCGGTGTAATGTGAAACTTGGGCTTAACTGCTACGAACTTTTAAATATTCAAAGGTTTTGTGTAAATTTTTTCAATAGTAATAGAATATGAAGAAAATTTGAAAAGAAATTCTTCTGATTAAGTGGAGTGACTGAATATTTATAATTCAAGTTAAAAGTTCAAGTGATAGTCATCTAACTGATGAGCCCAACTATCGTACCTGGGCGAAACGGAATATGGAGTTGAGTTCACTTGAACTCTTTCAATGCTGTTTTAGAGCAGATAGTGCGTAGGGTAGGCTAACATACGGAGCACACTATCATTGACATTTCACTTTTCGCCTATTGTGAGTTTTACACGGAAAATGTTTGAATATTCCACTTATTATTAATACTCTTTTCGGGCGAAATGTATTGTAATTAAGAGCTAAAATGGTCACTTAGTTTTGGCAGCGAACGAACTATTGAAGGCCAATGGGTCTAGACAGTAACTTAAAATGATAGAGTTTGGTTCCACCTATGTTAACCTATTCTACAATAAAAAAAATCGAATTCGCAAAATCTCAGCTCGCTAATTCTTAAACACGCGCTTATAAAACGGAAATAGAACAGCGCTTATTGAAGATCATGTGACAAAAAGACGAAGCACTTAAATCTGATCCCACTTTCATACATATTACCACTTAAAATAAGCATTGGAAACAACTTTCGAATGGATTCGAAAGTAGAATTAAGTTTGTAAGAAGGGCCCCAAGTCATCGCGGATGACGGAGCGCTTGATCTAGATGACCGGATCGTAGGTAGCTATACTCTTCATGGATTGGGAGCCGCATAAGTTAGTTTTCATGAAGATTAAATTAGGAAAAATTTTAACATTGAAATGCTTACCTCTCAACTGTGTATAATCCATAGTTTCCAAACCAAAACGTGTCAATTGATCTAAAATACTGGTATATCGACACTGCTTAAAGAACGGATGACTTAGAAGTTGCATTGCGCTGCTCCGGTTTGCGGGGCGTTTTTCCAAACAACTCTCAGTAAATTGATGAAAATCATCAGAGAAAATACGCTGACTGTATATATGGCCTGTTTTCACAACCATCGTACTTTCCAGCATCGTTGCATCTTAAATGTGAAAAACAAACAAATAAATATTGTACTTATTCATGAAACGAAAGATTTTTCCTGACCCATCATCTCTTCACTAGGACACGTCGATCGATCCAGCAGAGTTGGTACATTTCCTCGAATTTTCTCTGTAAACATGAATGTTGGTTCTATATCAGCATAAGGTTCCATGCCATTGGCCAATTCACATGATGTAATCCCAACACTATAGATATCCGATTTTTCTGTATACCCAATAAGATTCTGTTCCAAAACTTCTGGTGCCAACCAATTCAGACTCTTCTTGCTGAATGGGGCGAGATTATGAAGAGTTTTGGCACGTTCTCCATGTGAAACAATGCTCGTACATTCCCTAAAGCCCGAAATTACGGCTTTGGTTTGGTTAAGAAGGATATGACTGCCACGGATGGATCGGTGGATGTATCCTTTGCGGTGAATGTACTCAAGGCCAGCCAGTACATCGCGCAATATCAAAGCAACAAATATTTCTGGGAAACCTAAACTTCTCTCAGTAAATACAATTATTTGTTCATTAGACCTTATCAACTTACCTGTGCTAAAGCAGTTCCTACTGGTGTCCTTGCAACTACCAAAGCACATCAATGGAGCTACCAAATGCATTTCAGAATCATGCACAAATGCTGTGTGGAATGATAAAATATTAGGATGATTGAATTGACGCATAGTTAGGATTTCATCGCAAATCATGTTGCTCTCCTCCTTGCTGGCCTTGTCCATGCGATACTTCTTAACTGCTACATGCTGGGAATTTGGGACGTATTGACTTAGAAAGACTGTGGCTATGCCATTGCAACATTTTGCTAACTCTATTTTTAGATCATAGTCCTTAGGATTAGAACCAAACATGATAGATTTTCGGAAGATATTTATTTTTTTTGTTTTCTAATGTAGAATAAAATAATTATTTTGTAAACAAAAAAAAATGCCGACAAAATTTTTTTGGAACGATGCGAAAAAAATTTGACAAGTGACAGCTGTATTGGAAATAAAATATTGGAAGTACTGACTGGAAAAGACCAAATCACGGTGAATTAAAGCTAGAACTAGGCTCTCCCAAACCAACGCGAATTCGTAGCGAATCATTCGCAAAGGCGATTTTTTGTTGTTGTTTAGCATTGTGTATCTTTCACATTTTTTATTATTGTGAATGATTTCGCATCGAGGGCGAATGATTCGTGTTGGTTTGGGGGAGCCTTAAGGATCCCCCAAACCAACGCGAAACATTCGCCGACGACGCGAAATCATTCACAATAATACAAAATATGAAAGATACAGAATGCAAAACAACAACAAAAAACTGACTTTGCGAATGATTCGCTATGATTTCGCGTTGGTTTGGGAGAGCCTTTATGCTCGGAGGGGCACTTAAGTGGTCGGAAGAAAACAAGCGAATACACGGAAAGCATTTGACGCGACTATAATTGCGAAGTGGAGCGTTTCGTCAAGTTTCGTTCAACTTTGGTTACGAAAGTAACCAAAGTTGAACGGAGAGCCTTAAGGCTCTCCCAAACCAACGCGAAACATTCGTCGACGACGCGAAATCATTCACAATAATACAAAATATGAAAGATACACAACGCTAAACAACAACAAAAAATCGCCTTTGCGAATGATTCGCTACGAATTCGCGTTGGTTTGGGAGAGCCTTTAAAGGCTCTCCCAAACCAACGCGAAACATTCGCCGACGACGCGAAATCATTCACAATAATATAAAATATGAAAGATACACAATGCTAAACAACAACAAAAAATCGCCTTTGCGAATGATTCGCTACGAATTCGCGTTGGTTTGGGAGAGCCTTAAAGGCTCCCCCAAACCAACGCGAATCATTTGCCCTCGACGCGAAATCATTCACAATAACACAAAATATGAAAGATACACAATGCAAAACAAATACAAAAAACTGACTTTGCGAATGATTCGCTATGATTTCTTTAAGGATTTCCTTAAGGCTCCCCCAAACCAACGCGAAACATTCGCCGACGATGCGAAATCATTCACAATAATACAAAATATGAAAGATACACAATAGGTCTGATTCTTTACTTTGGGTTTCTGTGATTTTTAGTCCAAACTTGTGTCAAAAACTTTTTTTTATATGAACTTTGACACAACTTTGGACTAAAATGCGCAGAAATGCACAGAAAATCACAGAAATTCAAAGTAAAGGAACAGACCTAATGTTACACAACAACAAAAAATCGTCTTTGCGAATGATTCGCTACAAATTCGCGTTGGTTTGGGAGAGCCTTTAAAAAGTTAATGGGTGCGCTCGGCTGCTTGACCAAGGGTATCCGGATTTGTTTGTGTTGTTAAAAAACCAAGCGATGTGAGAAAGAAATCTCAAACTACACAAAAAATGTCGAGATACAAATCCAGCGGCTCCATTGGCAATATTTATGGAAATAAAAGCCTAACTCATTGATATTACCTTGAATAATGCAGCTGGAGACGATTTGTCTGTCAATATAGCCCGATAGATGAAAGGTCGGTATTTATACTACCCGATTTTTCCAGGATTATTTTTGATTTTGTGGGTGAAGGCAATAGAAAGAACTTAAAAATATAGAGGAAACCAATGTATTAAAACAACAACTAAAAGAACTTCATTGGAAAAATCGGGCAGTGTATATGCAAACAAAGCAATTAGAAATCAGCATGAGATCCTGCTTTTTATTTGCATCTATTCCAATGATCCGAAAGTAAGATTCTTCTCATATTTTACAATTAAGGCTCTCCCAAACCAACGCGAATTCATAGCGAATCATTCGCAAAGACGGATTTTTGTTGTTGCTTAGCATTGTGTATCTTTCATATTTTGTGTTATTGTGAATGATTTCGCGTAGAGGGCGAATGATTCGCGTTGGTTTGGGGGAACCTTTAAAATTAAATGGCAATGGAAATGCCCACCCAATCAATTAATTGCCACTCCCATTCCAATTGACATCGCCACAAATATTACCTAAGGAGCAACAGCATAAGCAGTGTCTGTGATAATCAAATCACGATTAAGTAAAGTTAATTAAGGGCACGTTGTACAAACGTGATTCAAATTTTGATCCAAGACAATTTTAAATCGTCGATTTCTGTGAGATAATTGAAATTAATGAATGGTTCAAGCTTGTAATGGACTAACATTCTTGAACCTTGAATCATCGTTGAACCTCATGAAATCGGTAATATAAAATTGCTGAACCATGGGTCTAAATTTTAACAACGTTTGTACAACAGGTCCTTAGTTAACCACAGACCCTGGAGCTATTTAAAAGAATTTAAAATACATATTAATAAAATAAATGAATAAATAAATAATTTATATATTTTATCATTTTTATTTTTATTGTTTTAATAGCTGCGTTTTATTATCTCTGGGTCTGGGTCGAGGTTATCTTTTAACATGTATTACAAAAACAACATGGGATCTAGGTTTCTATCGAGGTTAATTTCAATAACCCAGATAGAGGTTTTCACTCTGGCCGGCAGAGGGCTATTTACCATTGTGAATGGATGTCAGCGATTTGTCAGCAGTATAAGGAATAGAGAGGAAAAGCGACAAGTGCTTACATGAAAAACAAATAACCATAAGAAAACAAGAGGCTGATATACAGCACTGCTTTTGCACTAACCCGCCACATCGTTTTATTTTCACGAGGTGAACCATATGGGTTATGAACGATAATAAAACGCGGCTAATATATACAAACTATTTCATCTTTCACGCAACAAGGAGACTACACCACAATTAAATACTCAATAAAGGCTTTTGCTTTAACCTGAAACGCACACGAACTCTTGGAAAAATGGAAAGTTTTTCTTTTTATTGCACTTCGTACCAGGGCTTCCACTTTATTTAAAAAGCAGTAAGGTATCTTCAAATTGAAATTTATATATTAAAATCACTCCACTCGCTATCGCTACGCATTAGCCGGTATTGCCCGATTTTTCGAGTTTAGTATTTGTTTTTTTTTTGCACGGTGGAGGGAATAGGAAAGAAATAAAAATGGAGGGAAAGCAATGTAATAACAGCAAAAAATCTTCATTGGAAAAATCATTTAATGCAAATACTGACTTTGCTGGCTCATGGATGAGAATGTATCCATTTGATAACTTTTGTTTTTATTAAATATATTTTTGATGCATGATTTTTCTGCGCATTCCAAATCATGGGAAGTACGGCAGCACTTCATAATACATAATGCAAGTCTCATGCTCTTAGAGGTGCTTACATGAAATAACAATATTGACTACACAGGTTGATAACCATATTTGATAATTTCAATACAAAAACAACAAAGTTGAAAATCTGTGTTGTATTTGTATGGTTTTCAAATATTTTGAAAACTTGTTCCGTTTCCATCAAGCGATGCTATCAAGCATGCTTATAAATGTATGCTTAGCAGTTGTAAATCAATTATCAAATATATGTGTGTAAGGCTACCTGAATTCGGCGAGCTAAAGTTATCAACTCGCAGGTACAGCAATTATTTTTCATTTTTCTTTTAGCGTTCATAATTTTCTTTTCTATCTTAATATATCCAAATAGTGATCTTTATATCACCCTAGATGAGATTATTGTTGACGAAAACAATCGAATAATAAACAATACCATAAAATACAACTACAACTCAAATTGTAGTGAAAACACTCCGATAAGATAATAAAAGTGGCACTCCTTTCCCTATGCGCATATAGATTTTTTTTATAATTAGCAACGTCATCGCTAACTGGAATATCAGTTTCTTAACGGAAAGCAAACCAAGTAGTTCGCAGCGGATAAAATCGCGAAAAGTTTTTTTTTAACCAACCCAAAAAAAAAAAGTTTCAACTCGTTTTCTCACAAAAGTATTTTGTGTGTTTTAAAGAAAAATCCTTGTTTTAGTTTTGTGAAGTTTCAGTTAAAAGAGTTAAATATGCCTTCAAACATGAATAATAAACTGTAAGTAAAATGAAAAAGTAGTGTTGAGAAAAAAAAAATGAAGTGATGATTGGTGAGAGTCGAAAGTATTAAAAAAATTATTTTGTGAAAAAATATTTCGATTCATGAAGGTTTTTTGGTAGGGGTTTCTTGAGTAGGGTGGTGTCGGTGTGGTAAAGGAGGTGTCTTTAATTTTACGTCATAGAAATTTGCAACTGTCCTCCCATGACAGCTTTTATTGGGAAGTATAAAATATGTCCTACATACATATTTAACAAATAAAAAATGGACCAAATTCTCTATCGACTGCAATATTGTAAGTAAAGTAAAACAAATATCCTTAACAAATTCAATTTTAAGAAATGTTTTGATATTCTTTTACTTTCTTTTCGTTTTCGCGAAATGACAAAGCGCTTGAAAAGTTTCCACACCACACGGGCGCCATGTTTTATTTAGTCGCCATTACGTTTTTTTTTTTATCTTGAGTACTCGTGTTCGTGGAGAAAATACACCGTTGTCTCACGAGACAGGTTTATCCCTTTCCGTTTCCAACAACAACAATGGATTACTTTATAAGTAGAAAATATGAATTTATATACCTAAAATGATTTTTATGTATAAGAATTTCATAAATATTCATTTTCCTTTATTCAGAACACGCTTCTAGTGTGTTTGAAACTACGGTAAGTATTTATAGATTAAACATTTATGATGAAATTCTTTTTAACTTTAGGATTACTAGTAATCAATGTCCGGATCAGCACAAAAGTCTTCTGCGCCTATGACAATAACAACAAAAACAAAATCTCTTTCCAATGTGTTTTTTTCTTACATAATGTATATTTAGGTATACGTGTACTAACAATAAAGATTAACTAGGTCGTAGGTAGAAAAAAAGCTAATTGTGATTCTACGAAATTGCTGATTTATCATAATTTAATCATTTTTGTGTTTGGATTAGGATTATGTTCTAAGAAGCTACTTAATATAGGTACGTAGATTTAAAAAATACGAAACAAAAGCTTTAGGAACCGTCAATAGTCCTTTTGCTTTTTGCAAGTATTTTAGTCAGTAGGGATGGGTCAAAAATATAGTAACAGGTATTCAGTAACAGGTATTGGCAAATAGCAATAACAACCTGTTACCGAAAATCGAAAATACCTGTTACTAAAAAATTTTTTTTTAATAATGCAATTATTAATTTATTGGCGGCATAAAAATTCAAATACATTTTAACTAAAATTCACAATTTTTGGATTTTTTTTCTTTGCTTAAGAATTCCAAGGAATAACAAGATGAGAATAGCATACTCATAATATATATTTAAATGCATTATTATTTTCATACTGAATTTGCTTAACTGTAAATCTGCTTAATAGTGATTTCAATATTATCGTATAAAATCGAAATCTCACTGCAATAACAAATAGTCGTTTTAATTTTGTTGCTGATTTTGTCTAACTGTTATTCTGCTTAATAGTGATTTCAATGATATCGTGTAAACTCGAAATCTCACTGCAATAGCAAAAAGTCGTCTTAGTTTTGTTGCTGATTTTGCTTAACTGTTATTCTGCTTAAAAGTGATTTCAATGATATCGTGTAAACTCGAAATCTCACTGCAATTGCAAATAGTCGTCTTAATTTTGTTGCTGATTTTGCTTAACTGTTATTCTGCTTAAAAGTGATTTCAATGATATCGTGTAAACTCGAAATCTCACTGCAATAGCAAATAGTCGTCTTAGTTTTGTTGCTGATTTTGCTTAACTGTTATTCTGCTTAATAGTGATTTCAGTGATATCGTGTAAACTCGCAATCTCACTGCAATAGCAAATAGTCGTCTTAGTTTTGTTGCTGATTTTGCTTAACTGTTATTCTGCTTAAAAGTGATTTCAATGATATCGTGTAAACTCGAAATCTCACTGCAATTGCAAATAGTCGTCTTAACTCTGTTGCTGATTTTGCTTAACTGTTATTCTGCTTAAAAGTGATTTCAATGATATCGTGTAAACTCGAAATCTCACTGCAATAGCAAAAAGTCGTCTTAGTTTTGTTGCTGATTTTGCTTAACTGTTATTCTGCTTAATAGTAATTTCAATGATATCGTGTAAACTCGAAATCTCACTGCAATAACAAAAAGTCGTCTTAGTTTTGTTGCTGATTTTCCCTAACTGTTATTCTGCTTAATGGTGATTTCAATGATATCGTGTAAACTCGAAATCTCACTGCAATAGCAAATAGTCGTTTTAGTTTTGTTGCTGATTTTGCTTAACTGTTATTCTGCTTAAAAGTGATTTCAATGATATCGTGTAAACTCAAAATCTCACTGCAATAACAAAAAGTCGTCTTAGTTTTGTTGCTGATTTTGCTTAACTGTTATTCTGCTTAAAAGTGATTTCAATGATATCGTGTAAACTCGAAATCTCACTGCAATAGCAAAAAGTCGTCTTAGTTTTGTTTCTGATTTTGCTTAACTGTTATTTTGCTTAAAAGTGATTTCAATGATATCGTGTAAACTCGAAATCTCACTGCAATTGCAAATAGTCGTCTTAATTCTGTTGCTGATTTTGCTTAACTGTTATTCTGCTTAAAAGTGATTTCAATGATATCGTGTAAACTCGAAATCTCACTGCAATAGCAAAAAGTCGTCTTAGTTTTGTTGCTGATTTTGCTTAACTGTTATTCTGCTTAAAAGTGATTTCAATGATATCGTGTAAACTCGAAATCTCACTGCAATAGCAAATAGTCGTCTTAGTTTTGTTGCTGATTTTGTCTAACTGTTATTCTGCTTAATAGTGATTTCAATGATATCGTGTAAACTCGAAATCTCACTGCAATAGCAAAAAGTCGTCTTAGTTTTGTTGCTGATTTTGCTTAACTGTTATTCTGCTTAAAAGTGATTTCAATGATATCGTGTAAACTCGAAATCTCACTGCAATAGCAAATAGTCGTCTTAATTTTGTTGCTGATTTTGCTTAACTGTTATTCTGATTAAAAGTGATTTCAATGATATCGTGTAAACTCGAAATCTCACTGCAATAGCAAATAGTCGTCTTAGTTTTGTTGCTGATTTTGCTAAACTGTTATTCTGCTTAAAAGTGATTTCAATGATATCGTGTAAACTCGAAATCTCACTGCTATAGCAAATAGTCGTCTTATGCTATGTTTCCACCAAAGATTTATCTCAGATTAGATTAAATAAATCTTTTTGGTGTTTCTACTGCACAAAAAGATTTAAAAAAGATTAAATTTGACAGCACCTTCAAAAATGCCAATGGCGTTCCAATTTTTGTTATGAAGTGCGAATGAGACAGAATATTTGATTCGTGTGAAACAATGAAGAACTGAATGCGAGTCTCGAATGAATCGTTCAGCATCATTTAAGAAAAGGTTAGTTCGATTTGTAAAACTATTTGTCCTAGGAAGATTTAACAAGATTAATTTCTAATCTTCAAGATTTACGAAATAAATTTGTATGGTAAATCTCCGAGATTTGAAGGAGATTTGAGGTAAATCTTATTAAATCTCAGATTAGCGTCAGGTGGAAATGTAGCATTAGTTTTGTTGCTGATTTTCCTTAACTGTTATTCTGCTTAATGGTGATTTCAATGATATCGTGTAAGCTCGAGATCTCGCTGCAATTGCAAATAGTCGTCTTAATTTTGTTGCTGATTTTGCTTAACTGTTATTCTGCTTAAAAGTGATTTCAATGATATCGTGTAAACTCGAAATCTCACTGCAATAGCAAAAAGTCGTCTTAATTTTGTTGCTGATTTTGCTTAACTGTTATTCTGCTTAAAATTGATTTCAATGATATCGTGTAAACTCGAAATCTCACTGCAATTGCAAAAAGTCGTCTTAATTTTGTTGCTGAGTATGCTTAACTGTTATTCTGCTTAAAAGTGATTTCAATGATATCGTGTAAACTCAAAATCTCACTGCAATAGCAAAAAGTCGTCTTAGTTTTGTTGCTGATTTTGCTTAATGTCGGAGTTACACGAATGGAAAGCTGCCAGTATAATGACAAAAATAATGAAATTGTCCATTCTTTTGTTGTTGCTTTTGTCATTATACTGGCAGTTTTCCAATCGTGTAAATCCGGCATAACTGTTATTCTGCTTAAAAGTGATTTCAATGATATCGTGTAAACTCGAAATCTCACTGCAATAGCAAAAATTCGTCTTAGTTTTGTTGCTGATTTTGCTTAACTGTTATTCTGCTTAAAAGTGATTTCAATGATATCGTGTAAACTCGAAATCTCACTGCAATAACAAATAAACGTCTTAATTTTGTTGCTGATTTTGCTTAACTATTATTCTGCTTAATAGTGATTTCAATGATATCGTGTAAACTCGAAATCTCACTGCAATAGCAAAAAGTCGTCTTAGTTTTGTTGCTGATTTTGCTTAACTGTTATTCTGCTTAATAGTAATTTCAATGATATCGTGTAAGCTCGAAATCTCACTGCAATAACAAAAAGTCGTCTTAGTTTTGTTGCTGATTTTCCCTAACTGTTATTCTGCTTAATGGTGATTTCAATGATATCGTGTAAACTCGAAATCTCACTGCAATAGCAAATAGTCGTCTTAGTTTTGTTGCTGATTTTGCTTAACTGTTATTCTGCTTAAAAGTGATTTCAATGATATCGTGTAAACTCAAAATCTCACTGCAATAACAAAAAGTCGTCTTAGTTTTGTTGCTGATTTTGCTTAACTGTTATTCTGCTTAAAAGTGATTTCAATGATATCGTGTAAACTCGAAATCTCACTGCAATAGCAAAAAGTCGTCTTAGTTTTGTTTCTGATTTTGCTTAACTGTTATTTTGCTTAAAAGTGATTTCAATGATATCGTGTAAACTCGAAATCTCACTGCAATTGCAAATAGTCGTCTTAATTCTGTTGCTGATTTTGCTTAACTGTTATTCTGCTTAAAAGTGATTTTAATGATATCGTGTAAACTCGAAATCTCACTGCAATAGCAAAAAGTCGTCTTAGTTTTGTTGCTGATTTTGCTTAACTGTTATTCTGCTTAATAGTGATTTCAATGATATCGTGTAAACTCGAAATCTCACTGCAATAGCAAATAGTCGTCTTAGTTTTGTTGCTGATTTTGTCTAACTGTTATTCTGCTTAATAGTGATTTCAATGATATCGTGTAAACTCGAAATCTCACTGCAATAGCAAAAAGTCGTCTTAGTTTTGTTGCTGATTTTGCTTAACTGTTATTCTGCTTAAAAGTGATTTCAATGATATCGTGTAAACTCGAAATCTCACTGCAATAGCAAATAGTCGTCTTAATTTTGTTGCTGATTTTGCTTAACTGTTATTCTGATTAAAAGTGATTTCAATGATATCGTGTAAACTCGAAATCTCACTGCAATAGCAAATAGTCGTCTTAGTTTTGTTGCTGATTTTGCTAAACTGTTATTCTGCTTAAAAGTGATTTCAATGATATCGTGTAAACTCGAAATCTCACTGCTATAGCAAATAGTCGTCTTAGTTTTGTTGCTGATTTTCCTTAACTGTTATTCTGCTTAATGGTGATTTCAATGATATCGTGTAAGCTCGAGATCTCGCTGCAATTGCAAATAGTCGTCTTAATTTTGTTGCTGATTTTGCTTAACTGTTATTCTGCTTAAAAGTGATTTCAATGATATCGTGTAAACTCGAAATCTCACTGCAATAGCAAAAAGTCGTCTTAATTTTGTTGCTGATTTTGCTTAACTGTTATTCTGCTTAAAAGTGATTTCAATGATATCGTGTAAACTCGAAATCTCACTGCAATTGCAAAAAGTCGTCTTAATTTTGTTGCTGAGTATGCTTAACTGTTATTCTGCTTAAAAGTGATTTCAATGATATCGTGTAAACTCGAAATCTCACTGCAATAGCAAAAAGTCGTCTTAGTTTTGTTGCTGATTTTGCTTAACTGTTATTCTGCTTAAAAGTGATTTCAATGATATCGTGTAAACTCGAAATCTCACTGCAATAGCAAAAATTCGTCTTAGTTTTGTTGCTGATTTTGCTTAACTGTTATTCTGCTTAAAAGTGATTTCAATGATATCGTGTAAACTCGAAATCTCACTGCAATAACAAATAAACGTCTTAATTTTGTTGCTGATTTTGCTTAACTATTATTCTGCTTAATAGTGATTTCAATGATATCGTGTAAACTCGAAATCTCACTGCAATAGCAAAAAGTCGTCTTAGTTTTGTTGCTGATTTTGCTTAACTGTTATTCTGCTTAATAGTAATTTCAATGATATCGTGTAAACTCGAAATCTCACTGCAATAACAAAAAGTCGTCTTAGTTTTGTTGCTGATTTTCCCTAACTGTTATTCTGCTTAATGGTGATTTCAATGATATCGTGTAAACTCGAAATCTCACTGCAATAGCAAATAGTCGTCTTAGTTTTGTTGCTGATTTTGCTTAACTGTTATTCTGCTTAAAAGTGATTTCAATGATATCGTGTAAACTCAAAATCTCACTGCAATAACAAAAAGTCGTCTTAGTTTTGTTGCTGATTTTGCTTAACTGTTATTCTGCTTAAAAGTGATTTCAATGATATCGTGTAAACTCGAAATCTCACTGCAATAGCAAAAAGTCGTCTTAGTTTTGTTTCTGATTTTGCTTAACTGTTATTTTGCTTAAAAGTGATTTCAATGATATCGTGTAAACTCGAAATCTCACTGCAATTGCAAATAGTCGTCTTAATTCTGTTGCTGATTTTGCTTAACTGTTATTCTGCTTAAAAGTGATTTCAATGATATCGTGTAAACTCGAAATCTCACTGCAATAGCAAAAAGTCGTCTTAGTTTTGTTGCTGATTTTGCTTAACTGTTATTCTGCTTAATAGTGATTTCAATGATATCGTGTAAACTCGAAATCTCACTGCAATAGCAAATAGTCGTCTTAGTTTTGTTGCTGATTTTGTCTAACTGTTATTCTGCTTAATAGTGATTTCAATGATATCGTGTAAACTCGAAATCTCACTGCAATAGCAAAAAGTCGTCTTAGTTTTGTTGCTGATTTTGCTTAACTGTTATTCTGCTTAAAAGTGATTTCAATGATATCGTGTAAACTCGAAATCTCACTGCAATAGCAAATAGTCGTCTTAATTTTGTTGCTGATTTTGCTTAACTGTTATTCTGATTAAAAGTGATTTCAATGATATCGTGTAAACTCGAAATCTCACTGCAATAGCAAATAGTCGTCTTAGTTTTGTTGCTGATTTTGCTAAACTGTTATTCTGCTTAAAAGTGATTTCAATGATATCGTGTAAACTCGAAATCTCACTGCTATAGCAAATAGTCGTCTTAGTTTTGTTGCTGATTTTCCTTAACTGTTATTCTGCTTAATGGTGATTTCAATGATATCGTGTAAGCTCGAGATCTCGCTGCAATTGCAAATAGTCGTCTTAATTTTGTTGCTGATTTTGCTTAACTGTTATTCTGCTTAAAAGTGATTTCAATGATATCGTGTAAACTCGAAATCTCACTGCAATAGCAAAAAGTCGTCTTAATTTTGTTGCTGATTTTGCTTAACTGTTATTCTGCTTAAAAGTGATTTCAATGATATCGTGTAAACTCGAAATCTCACTGCAATTGCAAAAAGTCGTCTTAATTTTGTTGCTGAGTATGCTTAACTGTTATTCTGCTTAAAAGTGATTTCAATGATATCGTGTAAACTCGAAATCTCACTGCAATAGCAAAAAGTCGTCTTAGTTTTGTTGCTGATTTTGCTTAACTGTTATTCTGCTTAAAAGTGATTTCAATGATATCGTGTAAACTCGAAATCTCACTGCAATAGCAAAAATTCGTCTTAGTTTTGTTGCTGATTTTGCTTAACTGTTATTCTGCTTAAAAGTGATTTCAATGATATCGTGTAAACTCGAAATCTCACTGCAATAACAAATAAACGTCTTAATTTTGTTGCTGATTTTGCTTAACTATTATTCTGCTTAATAGTGATTTCAATGATATCGTGTAAACTCGAAATCTCACTGCAATAGCAAAAAGTCGTCTTAGTTTTGTTGCTGATTTTGCTTAACTGTTATTCTGCTTAATAGTAATTTCAATGATATCGTGTAAACTCGAAATCTCACTGCAATAACAAAAAGTCGTCTTAGTTTTGTTGCTGATTTTCCCTAACTGTTATTCTGCTTAATGGTGATTTCAATGATATCGTGTAAACTCGAAATCTCACTGCAATAGCAAATAGTCGTCTTAGTTTTGTTGCTGATTTTGCTTAACTGTTATTCTGCTTAAAAGTGATTTCAATGATATCGTGTAAACTCAAAATCTCACTGCAATAACAAAAAGTCGTCTTAGTTTTGTTGCTGATTTTGCTTAACTGTTATTCTGCTTAAAAGTGATTTCAATGATATCGTGTAAACTCGAAATCTCACTGCAATAGCAAAAAGTCGTCTTAGTTTTGTTTCTGATTTTGCTTAACTGTTATTTTGCTTAAAAGTGATTTCAATGATATCGTGTAAACTCGAAATCTCACTGCAATTGCAAATAGTCGTCTTAATTCTGTTGCTGATTTTGCTTAACTGTTATTCTGCTTAAAAGTGATTTCAATGATATCGTGTAAACTCGAAATCTCACTGCAATAGCAAAAAGTCGTCTTAGTTTTGTTGCTGATTTTGCTTAACTGTTATTCTGCTTAATAGTGATTTCAATGATATCGTGTAAACTCGAAATCTCACTGCAATAGCAAATAGTCGTCTTAGTTTTGTTGCTGATTTTGTCTAACTGTTATTCTGCTTAATAGTGATTTCAATGATATCGTGTAAACTCGAAATCTCACTGCAATAGCAAAAAGTCGTCTTAGTTTTGTTGCTGATTTTGCTTAACTGTTATTCTGCTTAAAAGTGATTTCAATGATATCGTGTAAACTCGAAATCTCACTGCAATAGCAAATAGTCGTCTTAATTTTGTTGCTGATTTTGCTTAACTGTTATTCTGATTAAAAGTGATTTCAATGATATCGTGTAAACTCGAAATCTCACTGCAATAGCAAATAGTCGTCTTAGTTTTGTTGCTGATTTTGCTAAACTGTTATTCTGCTTAAAAGTGATTTCAATGATATCGTGTAAACTCGAAATCTCACTGCTATAGCAAATAGTCGTCTTAGTTTTGTTGCTGATTTTCCTTAACTGTTATTCTGCTTAATGGTGATTTCAATGATATCGTGTAAGCTCGAGATCTCGCTGCAATTGCAAATAGTCGTCTTAATTTTGTTGCTGATTTTTCTTAACTGTTATTCTGCTTAAAAGTGATTTCAATGATATCGTGTAAACTCGAAATCTCACTGCAATAGCAAAAAGTCGTCTTAATTTTGTTGCTGATTTTGCTTAACTGTTATTCTGCTTAAAAGTGATTTCAATGATATCGTGTAAACTCGAAATCTCACTGCAATTGCAAAAAGTCGTCTTAATTTTGTTGCTGAGTATGCTTAACTGTTATTCTGCTTAAAAGTGATTTCAATGATATCGTGTAAACTCGAAATCTCACTGCAATAGCAAAAAGTCGTCTTAGTTTTGTTGCTGATTTTGCTTAACTGTTATTCTGCTTAAAAGTGATTTCAATGATATCGTGTAAACTCGAAATCTCACTGCAATAGCAAAAATTCGTCTTAGTTTTGTTGCTGATTTTGCTTAACTGTTATTCTGCTTAAAAGTGATTTCAATGATATCGTGTAAACTCGAAATCTCACTGCAATAACAAATAAACGTCTTAATTTTGTTGCTGATTTTGCTTAACTATTATTCTGCTTAATAGTGATTTCAATGATATCGTGTAAACTCGAAATCTCACTGCAATAGCAAATAGTCGTCTTAGTTTTGTTGCTGATTTTGTCTAACTGTTATTCTGCTTAATAGTGATTTCAATGATATCGTGTAAACTCGAAATCTCACTGCAATAGCAAATAGTCGTCTTAATTTTGTTGCTGATTTTGCTTAACTGTTATTCTGCTTAATGGTGATTTCAATGATATCGTGTAAACTCGAAATCTCACTGCAATTGCAAATAGTCGTCTTAATTTTGTTGCTGATTTTGCTTAACTGTTATTCTGCTTAAAAATGATTTTAATGATATCGTGTAAACTCGAAATCTCACTGCAATTGCAAATAGTCGTCTTAATTTTGTTGCTGATTTTGCTTAACTGTTATTCTGCTTAAAAGTGATTTCAATGATATCGTGTAAACTCGAAATCTCACTGCAATAGCAAAAAGTCGTCTTAATTTTGTTGCTGATTTTGCTTAACTGTTATTCTGCTTAAAAGTGATTTCAATGATATCGTGTAAACTCGAAATCTCACTGCAATTGCAAAAAGTCGTCTTAATTTTGTTGCTGAGTATGCTTAACTGTTATTCTGCTTAAAAGTGATTTCAATGATATCGTGTAAACTCGAAATCTCACTGCAATACCAAAAAGTCGTCTTAGTTTTGTTGCTGATTTTGCTTAACTGTTATTCTGCTTAAAAGTGATTTCAATGATATCGTGTAAACTCGAAATCTCACTGCAATAGCAAAAATTCGTCTTAGTTTTGTTGCTGATTTTGCTTAACTGTTATTCTGCTTAAAAGTGATTTCAATGATATCGTGTAAACTCGAAATCTCACTGCAATAACAAATATACGGCTTAATTTTGTTGCTGATTTTGCTTAACTATTATTCTGCTTAATAGTGATTTCAATGATATCGTGTAAACTCCAAGTCTCACTGAAATTGCAAATACTCGTCTTAATTTTGTTGCTGATTTTGCTAAACTGTTATTCTGCTTAAAAGTGATTTAAATGATATCGTGTAAACTCGAAATCTCACTGCAATAGCAAATAGTCGTCTTAATTTTGTTGCTGATTTTGCTTAACTGTTATTCTGCGTAATGGTGATTTCAATGATATCGTGTAAACTCGAAATCTCACTGCAATTGCAAATAGTCGTCTTAATTTTGTTGCTGATTTTTCTTAACTGTTATTCTGCTTAAAAGTGATTTCAATGATATCGTGTAAGCTCGAAATCTTACTTCAATTGCTGTTATTCTGCTTAAAAGTGATTTCAATGATATCGTGTAAACTCGAAATCTTACTTCAATTGCAAATAGTCGTCTTAATTTTGGTGCTGATTTTGCTTAACTGTTATTCTGCTTAATAGTGATTTCAATGATATCTTGAAAACTCGAAATCTCACTGCAATAGCAAATAGACGTCTTAGTTTTGTTGCTGATTTTGCTAAACTGTTATTCTGCTTAATAGTAATTTCAATGATATTGTGAAAACTCGAAATCTCACTGCAATAACAAAAAGTCGTCTTAGTTTTGTTGCTGATTTTGCTTAACTGTTATTCTGCTTAAAAGTGATTTCAATGATATCGTGTAAACTCGAAATCTCACTGCAATTGCAAAAAGTCGTCTTAATTTTGTTGCTGAGTATGCTTAACTGTTATTCTGCTTAAAAGTGATTTCAATGATATCGTGTAAACTCGAAATCTCACTGCAATAGCAAAAAGTCGTCTTAGTTTTGTTGCTGATTTTGCTTAACTGTTATTCTGCTTAAAAGTGATTTCAATGATATCGTGTAAACTCGAAATCTCACTGCAATTGCAAATAGTCGTCTTAACTCTGTTGCTGATTTTGCTTAACTGTTATTCTGTTTAAAAGTGATTTCAATGATATCGTGTAAGCTCGAAATCTCGCTTAACTGTTATTCAGCTTAAAAGTGATTTCAATGATATCGTGTAAACTCGAAATCTCACTGCAATAGCAAAAAGTCGTCTTAATTTTGTTGCTGATTTTGCTTAACTGTTATTCTGCTTAAAAGTGATTTCAATGCTATCGTGTAAACTCGAAATCTCACTGAAATTGCAAATATTCGTCTTAATTTTGTTGCTGATTTTGCTTTACTGTTATTCTGCTTAATGGTGATTCAATGTTATACATATGTTATACGATAACATTGAATCACTATTGAGCAGAATAACAGTTTAGCAAAATCAGCAACTAAACTCATACGACTATTTGCAATTGCAGTGAGATTTCGAGCTTACACGATATCATTGAAATCACCATTAAGCAGAATAACAGTTAAGCAAAATCAGCAACAAAATTAAGACGACTATTTGCTATTGCAGTGAGATTTCGAGTTTACACGATATCATTTAAATCACCATTAAGCAGAATAACAGTTAAGGAAAATCAGCAACATAAATAAGACGACTATTTGTTATTGCAGTGAGATTTCGAGTTTTCACAATATCATTGAAATTACTATTAAGCAGAATAACAGTTTAGCAAAATCAGCAACAAAACTAAGACGACTATTTGCTATTGCAGTGAGATTTCGAGTTTACACGATATCATTGAAATCACTATTAAGCAGAATAACAGCAATTGAAGTAAGATTTCGAGCTTACACGATATCATTGAAATCACTTTTAAGCAGAATAACAGTTAAGCTAAATCAGCAACAAAATTAAGACGACTATTTGCAATTGCAGTGAGATTTCGAGTTTACACGATATCATTGAAATCACCATTACGCAGAATAACAGTTAAGCAAAATCAGCAACAAAATTAAGACGACTATTTGCTATTGCAGTGAGATTTCGAGTTTACACGATATCATTTAAATCACTTTTAAGCAGAATAACAGTTTAGCAAAATCAGCAACAAAATTAAGACGAGTATTTGCAATTTCAGTGAGACTTGGAGTTTACACGATATCATTGAAATCACTATTAAGCAGAATAATAGTTAAGCAAAATCAGCAACAAAATTAAGACGTATATTTGTTATTGCAGTGAGATTTCGAGTTTACACGATATCATTGAAATCGCTTTTAAGCAGAATAACAGTTAAGCAAAATCAGCAACAAAACTAAGACGAATTTTTGCTATTGCAGTGAGATTTCGAGTTTACACGATATCATTGAAATCACTTTTAAGCAGAATAACAGTTAAGCAAAATCAGCAACAAAACTAAGACGACTTTTTGGTATTGCAGTGAGATTTCGAGTTTACACGATATCATTGAAATCACTTTTAAGCAGAATAACAGTTAAGCATACTCAGCAACAAAATTAAGACGACTTTTTGCAATTGCAGTGAGATTTCGAGTTTACACGATATCATTGAAATCACTTTTAAGCAGAATAACAGTTAAGCAAAATCAGCAACAAAATTATGACGACTTTTTGCTATTGCAGTGAGATTTCGAGTTTACACGATATCATTGAAATCACTTTTAAGCAGAATAACAGTTAAGCAAAATCAGCAACAAAATTAAGACGACTATTTGCAATTGCAGTGAGATTTCGAGTTTACACGATATCATTGAAATCATTTTTAAGCAGAATAACAGTTAAGCAAAATCAGCAACAAAATTAAGACGACTATTTGCAATTGCAGTGAGATTTCGAGTTTACACGATATCATTGAAATCACCATTAAGCAGAATAACAGTTAAGCAAAATCAGCAACAAAATTAAGACGACTATTTGCTATTGCAGTGAGATTTCGAGTTTACACGATATCATTGAAATCACTATTAAGCAGAATAACAGTTAGACAAAATCAGCAACAAAACTAAGACGACTATTTGCTATTGCAGTGAGATTTCGAGTTTACACGATATCATTGAAATCACTATTAAGCAGAATAATAGTTAAGCAAAATCAGCAACAAAATTAAGACGTTTATTTGTTATTGCAGTGAGATTTCGAGTTTACAACGATATCATTGAAATCACTTTTAAGCAGAATAACAGTTAAGCAAAATCAGCAACAAAACTAAGACGAATTTTTGCTATTGCAGTGAGATTTCGAGTTTACACGATATCATTGAAATCACTTTTAAGCAGAATAACAGTTAAGCAAAATCAGCAACAAAACTAAGACGACTTTTTGCTATTGCAGTGAGATTTCGAGTTTACACGATATCATTGAAATCACTTTTAAGCAGAATAACAGTTAAGCATACTCAGCAACAAAATTAAGACGACTTTTTGCAATTGCAGTGAGATTTCGAGTTTACACGATATCATTGAAATCACTTTTAAGAAGAATAACAGTTAAGCAAAATCAGCAACAAAATTAAAACGACTTTTGCTATTGCAGTGAGATTTCGAGTTTACACGATATCATTGAAATCACTTTTAAGCAGAATAACAGTTAAGCAAAATCAGCAACAAAATTAAGACGACTATTTGCAATTGCAGCGAGATCTCGAGCTTACACGATATCATTGAAATCACCATTAAGCAGAATAACAGTTAAGGAAAATCAGCAACAAAACTAAGACGACTATTTGCTATAGCAGTGAGATTCGAGTTTACACGATATCATTGAAATCACTTTTAAGCAGAATAACAGTTTAGCAAAATCAGCAACAAAACTAAGACGACTATTTGCTATTGCAGTGAGATTTCGAGTTTTTACGATATCATTGAAATCACTTTTAATCAGAATAACAGTTAAGCAAAATCAGCAACAAAATTAAGACGACTATTTGCTATTGCAGTGATTTTGAGTTTACACGATATCATTGAAATCACCATTAAGCAGAATAACAGTTAAGGAAAATCAGCAACAAAATTAAGACGACTATTTGCTATTGCAGTGAGATTTCGAGTTTACACGATATCATTGAAATCACTTTTAAGCAGAATAACAGTTAAGCATACTCAGCAACAAAATTAAGACGACTTTTTGCAATTGCAGTGAGATTTCGAGTTTACACGATATCATTGAAATCACTTTTAAGCAGAATAACAGTTAAGCAAAATCAGCAACAAAACTAAGACGACTTTTTGCTATTGCAGTGAGATTTCGAGTTTACACGATATCATTGAAACCACTTTTAAGCAGAATAACAGTTAAGCGAGATTTCGAGCTTACACGATATCATTGAAATCACTTTTAAGCAGAATAACAGTTAAGCAAAATCAGAAACAAAACTAAGACGACTTTTTGCTATTGATGTGAGATTTCAAGTTAACACGATATCATTGAAATCACCATTAAGCAGAATAACAGTTAAGGAAAATCAGAAACAAAACTAAGACGACTTTTTGTTATTGCAGTGAGATTTTGAGTTTACACGATATCATTGAAATCATTTTTAAGCAGAATAACAGTTAAGCAAAATCAGCAACAAAACTAAGACGACTATTTGCTATTGCAGTGAGATTTCGAGTTTACTCGGTATCATTGAAATCACCATTAAGCAGAATAACAGTTAAAGAAAATCAGCAACAAAACTAAGACGACTTTTTGTTATTGCAGTGAGATTTCGAGTTTACACGCTATCATTGAAATCACTATTAAGCAGAATAACAGTTAAGCAAAATCAGCAACAAAACTAAGACGACTTTTTGCTATTGCAGTGAGATTTCGAGTTTACACGATATCATTGAAATCACTTTTAAGCAGAATAACAGTTAAGCAAAATCAGCAACAGAGTTAAGACGACTATTTGCAATTGCAGTGAGATTTCGAGTTTACACGATATCATTGAAATCACTTTTAAGCAGAATAACAGTTAAGCAAAATCAGAAACAAAACTAAGACGACTTTTTGCTATTGCAGTGAGATTTCGAGTTTACACGATATCATTGAAATCACTTTTAAGCAGAATAACAGTTAAGCATACTCAGCAACAAAATTAAGACGACTATTTGCAATTGCAGTGAGATCTCGAGCTTACACGATATCATTGAAATCACCATTAAGCAGAATAACAGTTAAGGAAAATCAGCAACAAAATTAAGACGACTATTTGCTATTGCAGTGAGATTTCGAGTTTACACGATATCATTGAAATCACTTTTAAGCAGAATAACAGTTAAGCATACTCAGCAACAAAATTAAGACGACTTTTTGCAATTGCAGTGAGATTTCGAGCTTACACGATATCATTGAAATCACTTTTAAGCAGAATAACAGTTAAGCAAAATCAGCAACAAAACTAAGACGACTTTTTGCTATTGCAGTGAGATTTCGAGTTTACACGATATCATTGAAATCACTTTTAAGCAGAATAACAGTTAAGCAAAATCAGCAACAAAACTAAGACGACTTTTTGCTATTGCAGTGAGATTTCGAGTTTACACGATATCATTGAAATCACTTTTAAGCAGAATAACAGTTAAGCAAAATCAGCAACAAAACTAAGACGACTTTTTGCTATTGCAGTGAGATTTCGAGTTTACACGATATCATTGAAATCACTTTTAAGCAGAATAACAGTTAAGCAAAATCAGCAACAAAACTAAGACGACTATTTGCAATTGCAGTGAGATCTCGAGCTTACACGATATCATTGAAATCACCATTAAGCAGAATAACAGTTAAGGAAAATCAGCAACAAAATTAAGACGACTATTTGCTATTGCAGTGAGATTTCGAGTTTACACGATATCATTGAAATCACTTTTAAGCAGAATAACAGTTAAGCATACTCAGCAACAAAATTAAGACGACTTTTTGCAATAGCAGTGAGATTTCGAGTTTACACGATATCATTGAAATCACTTTTAAGCAGAATAACAGTTAAGCAAAATCAGCAACAAAACTAAGACGACTTTTTGCTATTGCAGTGAGATTTCGAGTTTACACGATATCATTGAAATCACTTTTAAGCAGAATAACAGTTAAGCAAAATCAGCAACAAAATTAAGACGACTATTTGCAATTGCAGTGAGATCTCGAGCTTACACGATATCATTGAAATCACCATTAAGCAGAATAACAGTTAAGGAAAATCAGCAACAAAACTAATACGACTTTTTGTTATTGCAGTGAGATTTGAGTTTACACGATATCACTGAAATCACTTTTAAGCAGAATAACAGTTAAGCAAAATCAGCAACAAAATTAAGACTATTTGCAATTGCAGTAAGATTTCGAGTTTACACGATATCATTGAAATCACTTTTAAGCAGAATAACAGTTAAGCAAATCAGCAACAAAATTAAGACGACTATTTGCTATTGCAGTGAGATTTCGAGTTTAGACGATATCATTGAAATCACTACTAAGCATAATAACAGTTAAGCAAAATCAGCAACAAAACTAAGACGACTATTTGCAATTGCAGTGAGATTTCGAGTTTACACGATATCATTGAAATCACTTTTAAGCAGAATAACAGTTAAGCAAAATCAGCAACAGAATTAAGACGACTATTTGCAATTGCAGTGAGATTTCGAGTTTACACGATATCATTGAAATCACTTTTAAGCAGAATAATAGTTTAGCAAAATCAGCAACAAAATTAAGACGAGTATTTGCAATTTCAGTGAGACTTGGAGTTTACACGATATCATTGAAATCACTATTAAGCAGAATAATAGTTAAGCAAAATCAGCAACAAAATTAAGACGTATATTTGTTATTGCAGTGAGATTTCGAGTTTACACGATATCATTGAAATCACTTTTAAGCAGAATAACAGTTAAGCAAAATCAGCAACAAAACTAAGACGAATTTTTGCTATTGCAGTGAGATTTCGAGTTTACACGATATCATTGAAATCACTTTTGAGCAGAATAACAGTTAAGCAAAATCAGCAACAAAACTAAGACGACTTTTTGCTATTGCAGTGAGATTTCGAGCTTACACGATATCATTGAAATCACTTTTAAGCAGAATAACAGTTAAGCATACTCAGCAACAAAATTAAGACGACTTTTTGCAATTGCAGTGAGATTTCGAGTTTACACGATATCATTGAAATCACTTTTAAGCAGAATAACAGTTAAGCAAAATCAGCAACAAAATTAAGACGACTATTTGCAATTGTAGTGAGATCTCGACCTTACACGATATCATTGAAATCACCATTAAGCAGAATAACAGTTAAGGAAAATCAGCAACAAAACTAAGACCACTATTTGCTATAGCAGTGAGATTTCGAGTTTACACGATATCATTGAAATCACTTTTAAGCAGAATAACAGTTTAGCAAAATCAGCAACAAAACTAAGACGACTATTTGCTATTGCAGTGAGATTTCGAGTTTACACGATATCATTGAAAGCACTTTTAAGCAGAATAACAGTTAAGCAAAATCAGCAACAAAATTAAGACGACTATTTGCTATTGCAGTGAGATTTCGAGTTTAGACGATATCATTGAAATCACTACTAAGCATAATAACAGTTAAGCAAAATCAGCAACAAAACTAAGACGACTATTTGCTATAGCAGTGAGATTTCGAGTTTACACGATATCATTGAAATCACTTTTAAGCAGAATAACAGTTAAGCAAAATCAGCAACAAAACTAAGACGACTTTTTGCTATTGCAGTGAGATTTCGAGTTTACACGATATCATTGAAATCACTTTTGAGCAGAATAACAGTTTAGCAAAATCAGCAACAAAATTTAGACGACTATTGGCAATTGCAGTGAGATTTCGAGTTTACACGATATCATTGAAATCACCATTAAGCAGAATAACAGTTAAGGAAAATCAGCAACAAAACTAAGACGACTTTTTGTTATTGCAGTGAGATTTTGAGTTTACACGATATCATTGAAATCACTTTTAAGCAGAATAACAGTTAAGCAAAATCAGCAACAAAACTGAGACGACTATTGGCAATTGCAGTGAGATTTCGAGTTTACACGAAATCATTGAAATTACTATTAAGCAGAATAATAGTTAAGCAAAATCAGCAACAAAATCAATACGAATATTTGTTATTGCAGTGAGATCTCGAGCTTACACGATATCATTGAAATCACTTTTAAGCAGAATAACAGTTAAGGAAAATCAGCAACAAAACTAAGACGACTATTTGTTACAACACGAAATCATTGAAATCACTATTAAGCAGAATAATAGTTAAGCAAAATCAGCAACAAAACTAAGACGACTATTTGTTATTGCAGTGAGATTTCGAGTTTACGCGAAATCATTGAAATCACTATTAAGCAGAATAACAGTTAAGCAAAATCAGCAACAAAATTTAGACGACTATTGGCAATTGCAGTGAGATTTCGAGTTTACACGATATCATTGTAATCACCATTAAGCAGAATAACAGTTAAGGAAAATCAGCAACAAAAATAAGACGACTATTTGTTATTGCAGTGAGATTTCGAGTTTTCACAATATCATTGAAATTACTATTAAGCAGAATAACTGTTTAGCAAAATCAGCAACAAAACTAAGACGTCTATTTGCTATTGCAGTGAGATCTCGAGTTTTCACGATATCATTGAAATCACTATTAAGCAGAATAACAGTTAAGCAAAATCAGCACCAAAATTACGACGGCTATTTGCAATTGAAGTAAGATTTCGAGTTTACACGATATCATTGAAATCACTTTTAAGCAGAATAACAGTTAAAGAAAATCAGCAACAAAACTAAGACGACCATTTGTTATTGCAGTGAAATTTCGAGTTTTCACCATATCATTGAAATCACTACTAAGCAGAATAACAGTTAAGGAAAATCAGCAAGAAAACAAAGACGACTATTTGTTATTGCAGTGAGATTTCGATTTTACACGATATCATTGAAATCACTCTTAAGCATAATAACAGTTAAGCAAAATAAGTAGCAAAACTTAAACAACATTTTGCAACGGCAATGGGGGTTGATAAAATTGGAATCACTATTTAGCAGAAAACACTTTCATTTATGAGTTTAATTAGAGCTATAACGTCCATTTTTGTTCCTATATTTCAACGACTTTTTTTCTTAACTGTTATTTCAGTAACAGGTATTTGTAACTGTTATTGAAAAGTAGCAATAACATCAGTAACAGATATTGCAAACTAGCAGTTTTGCCCATCCCTATTAGTCAGGTATTAATTCAGTTTTAGAGCGTTCTCTAATAAACAAAAATCTTTTCTATGATAAAAAGATAGGTACCTACAAGCTGACAAAAAAACACCTGGGGCATATACCTAACAGAACAATAAGTCAACTGGTCAAAAATTACAATAAAAACGGTTACAATTGTCGTGTTTTATTGGGAAATGCATAGCTAGCACAGTAAAATTTCCCTTGGCAAACAACAAAAAACCCTGGAAAGTGTCGATAAATAAGCCAGTAAAAAATGTCTGTTGTTGTTTGCCTAGGGACATTTTACTGTGCTAGCTATGCATTTCCCAATAAAGCACGACTAATAACTGTCGAAAGACTAAATTTCCCTCAATTCGTTGCACAAGTAAAGGCTCTCCCAAATCAACGCGAATTCGCAGCGATCCATTCACAATACGACAAAATATGACAAATACACAACAACAAAAAATAGTCGTCGGAGAATGTTTCGCGTTGGTTTGGGAGAGCCTTAATTCTTACAAGATAGGTAGGTATGTCGTTAAGCTTCCGAAAAAAGCATTTTGTCTAAAATCAGCGCTTTGCTTTCATTAGGCGTGTTTTTTTTTATCATCGGGATCGGGATCTGGATTAACTTTTAACACGTTTTACAAAAACAATTTTGAAAATTTCCCATTATTTTGTTTTTGTTTTACGTGTAAAAGTTAATCCAGATCCAGATTCCGATGATAAAAAGAAACACACCTATTGATCGATGGGAAGGGCTTTTGGTTAGATAATAGGTATACAACATAGGTATTGTACGCGGCCCACGGACAACATATAGATCGCTATTTCAAAGTTAAGTCTTTTTTTTGAATACCTACCTACTTTTCTCTGTTTTTCGAATCTCATTAGCACTGTTCGATTAAAAAAAAAAAATATTTTGTTAACCAAATTCTTCCCGATTCTATCTATTCTAATAACTTCTAAGCGATCCTCCCGATTCTATCACTTGATAAACACTTTAGCAAGTATTTATTTTTCACTTGTTGACTTCGAAGAAGTCCGGAACCGTAAGTTGAAGTTTATCAATTGTTCAACAAGTTTACTCTATTTTTCAAACTCTTGTTACAGTTACAGAAACGGTGGATTTAAGAAATTTTCCACTTGTTGAAATAAGTCAAAACAATTTGTTATAGGCCTCGTAGACTTGTTATTCCGTGTTACACGAATTCTAAAAAATTGTTGAATTTGACTTTTTAAACAAGGACTTTATGTATTGTGTTACAGGCCCCTTGTATATTCATCTGTTACTTGGGGCTTGATACGGCTCTGCAGATTTCTGAAAAAATGAGCCTGAGATCTTGAAAAACGTTAAATTTTCTCATTTACATACACATGTAGATAAGTTAAGAATTACATATCTAAGCCTTCGTTTGTGAAGATAACATCATCGTTTCACGCCACAGACATTTCATAGGTTATTATCTGTCACTTTGTACACTATAATAGAGATTGTACGGAAAAATAAGTATCAAACTAAAAAACAAAAAATTTTCATTAAAAAAATGTGATTGGGGTCACCTTAACGCACGATTGAAGGTAAATTTGTTTGTCATGAATGTGGCAAATATTGCGATTAAATTAAATATAAATTGGTGCTGTTAGAAGTAGAATTAATTGATAATATAATTTTCAGTGAGCAACATAGTCAGATCTAAAGCCTGAAGAGAACAGATATGATTTGTTAAAAGAATATGGAGTCTACTTCCGTCAAAATAATAAAGTTTTTGTTGCAAAAACAGGATTTAAGTTGCCCAAGTTTTAGGTACTTTAAAAGCTACAAAAACTTATTTTGACAATTTTCACGAAAGTGTGTTCTTAAATGTTCCGATTAAAGGTAAAGTAGGTACAGAAAATTCTAAGGTAAACTGTTATAGACAGAGTCATTGAACAGTTGTCAGATTAGTTTGGAACATACAGTTTAGAAACAAGATAACTGAACATTACAATTGAAAAAAGACAACACACAAAACAATATTAATGGTTGAATTTTGTGAATGAGTCACTTTATTTATTTCAAAAGCATCGTTCCTTGTTTTTTAAGCTTTAATTTTAATAAAATTTGATAAAATTGATAAAAGAGTATTGTTTATAGGTATAGCAGGAGGTTTAATTTACCTTTACTTTTGTATCGATTTTATTAAGGTATATGCACTGAGTTTACTCTGAGTTAAACCAAAGTTGTCTAACCCTGCATATGAATTAATTAACTTATTAATAGTATTGCTATGATGGAGGAACTCACCGAATTTGGTTAGTTAACTCTAGACTAGATTAAGTAAACAAATTTTTATTATTCTGTTCTACCAAATGAATAAAACTATTAGATCCATACAATACTTTTTAATAGTAAGTAGGTATGTACAGTGGGTTGCCAAATTAATAGGGACAGTCATAAATTTTAAGCAAACTTTAGTTTACTTGTTTAAGATCAATGAAAATTATATTTTTATATTGTTTATATTGAGCAATTAGTGTTCATTCGTTTTTTGAGAGTATTATTTTATAAAACTAAATTAAAAAACAGTAACAGTTTAAAAAAAAATCTTAGTAACTAGTCTAGAACAAAAAAAAAAGAGAAGAATTCAGTGAAAACTTAATATTTTGTTACGTTTCCTTTTGCCATTATAACAGTTTCTAACCGCCATGGCGTGCTTTCAATGCACTTTTTAGCAGCTTCTGCTATTGCAGGACAGTGGTGCCAAACTTCTATGAGCTTTTCAATAGGTTAACCTTCATGGTTATGACCCCCTTGGCAATTTCCCTTTTTGTTATTTCCCAAAGGTTTTCTATCGGGTTCATATCTGGGGAATTGCATGGCCACACCAAAACTTGAGTTATTTGTTCATTTAAGAACTTTTTACACTCTTTGTTTTATGGAATGAAGCATAGTCGTTCATAAATGGTACTGATTCGTTGTCTGGGACCAGTCTTTAAGCTGTAGTATGAATCGATTTCTCAAAACTTCTCTGTATTGGTCTTGTCTCATTGTACCCTGAACGATATGCAAGCGTCCAATACCTCTTGTACTGATGACTGACAACGCCATAATCTTCATAGGATGTTTTACTCTTTCAACCATGCATTCAAGGTAATATTTCTCACCTGGCCGTCGTCACACAAATCTGTTCTTGTCAGCCAGAATTTCAAAAGTGGACTCATCGGAGAAACACACCTGTAAGAAAGAGTTTTTTTCAAAGTCTGGTCACAATAAAGTAAACATTCATTGCTTAAATTCTTTCTTTCAGCTGTGTTTCTCCGATGAGTTCACTTTTTAAGTTCTAGCTGACAAGAACAGCTTTGTGCGGCGGATACTTTTCGCTGTGTTTCTCCGATGAGTTCACTTTTGAAGTTCTAGCTAACAATCGCAGCTTTGTGCGGCGTAGGCCAGGCGAGAAATATCACCATGAATGCATCGTCGAAAGAGTAAAACATCCTGTGAAGATTATGGTGTGGGTCAGTCATCAGTACAAGAGGTATTGGACACTTGCATATCGTTCGGGATACAATAAGACAAGACCAATACAGAGAAGTTTTGAAAAATCGACTCATACCACAGCTTAAAGACTGGTCCCAGACAACGATTCAATACAATTTATGCATGACTCTGCTCCATGCCATAAAACAAAGATTGTAAAAAAGTTTTTAAATAAACGAAAAATTGAAGTTTTACCGTGGCCATGCAATTTCCCAGATATGAACCCGATAGAAAACCTTTGGGAAATAAAGAAGTGGGAAATTGCCAAGGAGGTCATAACCAACAAAGTAAAATTTTTTGAAAAGCTTATAGAAGCTTGGCACCACTGTAATGCAATTGCACAAGTTGCTAAAAACTGCATTGAGAGCATACCGAGGCAGTTAGAAGCTGTTATAATGGCAAAAGGAAACGTAACAAAATATTAAGTTTTCTCTGAATTCTTGTTTTTTTTTTTTGTTCTAGACTGGTTACTAAGATTTTTCTTCAACTGTTACGTTTTTTTAATTTAGTTTTATAAAAAAATACTCTCAAATAATGGATGAACAATAATCAATAATATCAATAATCAATCAATAATCAATATAAACAGTATAAAAACATAATTTTCATTGATCTTAAACAAGTAAACTTAAGTTTGCTTAAAATTTATGACTGTCCCTATTAATTTGGCAACCCACTGTAGGTAGAGGTACATAGTACAACGCATACAATAGTTTATTATTATGAATTTTATTATTGTACTGAAGTGTGCCAGTATAGGTATTCTTGTTCCATTTGGTCAGTCATATTATATTTCCTTTCAACATGATAATGAGAATGACGATTATGATTGTACCTTTATTACTTCTTGTTTAACATTCAGTGGAAAGTTACCGGGATCGATAGGTATACATAGGTATCTACCAACATTCTCAAATGCAATGACCGCGTTTTGAAAATCGACAACAACACACACATCAAATACCATGCATATATGTACACTATGAAGGTATATATGTACTTGGTGTTTATTTTTGTAGATTGAAAGGCTGTTAGGTAGGTAATGTATAATTAAAAGAACTTTGAACAAAGGAGATGACATAAATAAAAAGTAAATATGTACTTAGGTACCTATAAACTATAAATGTTATCGCTTTATTATTTTATCGGTTCAATCTAAATGCTTGGTTTATTTAAGCCATTTACGTAAGATGATTTACACTATCACTCATTATATTTAATCTATTTTATGTGAATTGGGTTTTTATAATAATAATTTTAACTATATGCTTGTAAGACCTTAGGTCTTTTAAATACAACCTGAATTGCTCGGACTAGTTAAAAAGAGTAGGAGGATAGGAAAGATTTGGCACAGTGGACTGAGATCAAGGTGTTTATTATCTCATTAAATCTCACAGGTGGCGTTCAATTAAGCTAGGAGAATGTAGGAAAGAATGCTGCCTAGAATGGGGCTCGAACCAACACCTCTAAGTTAGCAGTCGAGCACTACATCCACTGCACCATTGCCACCCGGTTTTGGGTATAAAATAGGGCTTATTATTTGAATTAATTGTCACAGTTCGTGCAAATCCACTATTTTTTATCGATTCAACTAAATCGCCAAATTTGACAAATCTGTCTTAAAAGTTTAATGTGTCTAAATTGAAATTTTCTGAGAACCATTTTATCAATAGTATTTACAAATTTTGTTGAAATCAGGAGAATACTTGAATCGGTGAGTTAAAGAACAGTGCAAGTCCCAAAAATGGAATATTGAGCAGAAAAAATGTTCTATGCATGTAAACCTTCAGTACGAATCGAACTAATCCCAACTAGGTATGTTTCTCTATCCGTTGAATGGAAGAACAGTACAAAATTCCGGATTTATATTGTTCTTTATTTCATTGCGGTAGGTGATTACTAATTTTCACGAGAAGGTGCATCGTCTTAAATGTGCATAAATTAAGACACCTTTTTTTTGTATTTATGTATGTATGTACATTTACAATATATTTTACTTGATTGGATAACTATATAATTGCTTGCACGATATTAATTTATTGCTTACTTAAATTCTTATTTATATCGTGATATCGCTTATTTACATATATACATATGTATCGACAATTTTTATTGCGAACTATCAAACTACAGTTTATTAAATATACCCACACGCTGATACGCCATACTCAGGCAATTTAAAAAATATTCATTTAACCTACAAGCAGAGTTCTATTAAAGAAAATTAAGCAAAATGTTCAAAATATGAAGACAAAAAAATATGTAATATAAAGTTCATTTAGCTGTGTGCATTATGTATTATGTATGTAGGTATGTGTATCAATTAATAAAAAGAAAAAATCATTTGTTTGTATCTAGAAACGAATATGTCATAAAACTGGTTTTATTATAGATTCAGAACCACTTTACAAGGCAGCCAATATGTATTATATCACGTGGATGTCCATACATACATACAAGAGCAAGAGATATTCACAGTCACTTAACTCATATTTTACTAAATTAAAGTTTTAGATCAAATGGCTCAAGGAATATACAGCTCCTCTGCAACCATTTTAAAAATGACTAAAATAATCCCAATTTAATTGAATTATTTTAAGACGTGCTTTCTTATTGTTGTTCGCTTAATGGAAGTAATTTAGATATTATACAAGTCAATGTGCTTTACTGCATTTCATGGGTACCTATTTGTTATTGACTTTTTGTTTTTTTCTTGTGGTTATTGAATGTTTTAATATTGATGTGGAATTTTATTTTCAAGTTGTTGCTACAAAGAAGTTGTAATAAAAACAATCTACAATCAGAGTCGTTAGCCTTATACGATATCTTACATTATTTTTTGTTGTTGTTTTGATTTATTTCAGTCGCCTCTTCGTATTGTTAAAATACGACTTTTAACATGCATGGAGACCGAAAATGACAAAAAATGTAAAAAATCAGATGCGTCGCAGTTTGAATATTATTTATTTTGTTTTTCAAAGTTCATCAATCAAGTACAATGTTCATCTGATGGTGTTTTAAGACAAATAGCGTTTATATTTAATTTGAGTACAAGAAAAAAAGGTTTTTACTTTTAAAATGTATTATCTTGACAAATTAACTGGCGTCGATGGAACACTCGTAACAATCATGTACAGTGTTCGACAGAGAATTAGCACACATTAGTGAATCGGATTTTAATAAGGAAAATCTGTATTTTTGCTATGTTCTTGGAACATAATTTATTGAAAACTCTTTAATTCAACGCTGAAGAACTTAAATATATACAAAAAAAATTCAACAAAATAACAACAACAAAAAAATCCTTAAACAAAATTTTTTGGTGTAACAAGTGGTGGTCACAGAATTAGCACAAGTACGAAATTAAATAATTTATCACTAAAACAAGTAGTTTTTTTTCTAATATTTTGTTGGGTACCCTTTCTGCTTTAACACAGCCTTAAACCGCCGAGGAATACTCGCCTCTAGGTGCTGGCATTGATGAAAAGGAATGCTGTTCCAGTCATTCCTAATTGCCTCCCAAAGTTCTGCTAAATTCCATGAGTTCCTTAGTCCAACCTGATATTCAACATCGTTTCATAGATTTTCTATGGGATTCAGATCAGGACTCTGCACAGGCCAAGGCAAAAGATTGATTTGCTGATCATTTAGCCACTGCTTCACCAGCCGGGAAATTTATTTAGGATCATTATCATGCATGAATGTCCATGATAATGGTAAATTATCGTATGCAAAGGGTCCTATATGGTTTTTCAAAATGCTTTTGTACTGATGCTGGTCCATTTGCTGCTCTATTTTCACAATAGGGCCCACACCGTACCATAAAAACGCACTACAAAGCACTGGGGTCAAAAAAAAATATTACAGCCAGGCTTAAGTTCACGGGAGTACGGATCCAAACCCTTATCATTTTGGAAAATATTTTTTTGGAGTGATGAGTCGCAATTTAATCGATTGTGCTTTGATGGAAAGCGTCATGTTTGGCTTCCACCAAAGCAAGATCTTAATCCATGTTACACAGTTAAAACTATGAAACACGGTGGTGTGTGTATTATGGTTTGAGCTGCGTTTTCATGGTGCGGTGTAGGGCCTATTGCGAAAATAGAGCAGCAAATGGACCAGCATCAGTACAAGAGCATTATGGAAAACCATATGGAACCCTTTGGAGACGATAATTTACCATTATTATGGACATTCATGCATGATAATGATCCTGAATACATTTCCGGGCTGGTGAAGCAGTGGCTAAATGATCAGCAAATCAATCTTTTGCCTTGGCCTGTGCAGAGTCCTGACCTGAATCCCATAGAAAATCTATGGAACGATGTTGAATATCAGGTTGGACTAAGGAACTCAAGGAATCTAGCAGAACTTTGGGAGGCAATAAGGAATGGCTGGAACAGCATTCCTATTCATTAATGCCAGCACCTAGAGGAGATTATTCCTCGGCGGTTTAAGGCTGTGTTAAAGCAGAAAGGGTACCCAACAAAATAATAGAAAAAAACTATTTGTTTTAGTGATAAATTATTTAATTTCGTACTTGTGCTAATTCTGTGACCACCACATGTTACACCAAAAAATGTTGTTTAAGGATTTTTTTTGTTGTTGTTGTTTTGTATATATTTAAGTTCTTCAGCGTTGAAATAAAGAGTTTTCAATAAATTATGTTCCAAGAACATAGCAAAAGTACAGATTTTCCTTATTAAAATCCGATTCACTAATGTGTGCTAATTCTCTGTCCAACACTGTACATACATACATATGAAACCGCTTTCGAAATAATTAAACTTAAAAATAATGAGGCATATTCATAATAGACCGAGAGCCCACAGCAGATTTTAGGTGTGAACGATAGCAAAAAAAGAAGTATAGGCCTCGAAAGCTTCATTAAAGACTATTAAAAAAATCAAAGTCTTGCAGTCCACAAATGGGGCCTTTGCGAGAAACAGTGCATCAAAAAAAAAATATGAATGCAACTTCGAGGAAAATCGTGTTAGCCGAAATTGGTTTTCACCCCTCCCTAGATAAGCTCCGCGGATCCCATATCACGGAATTTGAGATCATTTGAGTGTTTAATTCGCCCTTTCAAAAAAACCGTTTTTCACTTAGAATTTTGAATTTTTTAAACGGTCCGGTAGAGCGAACTATACACTCAAATGGTCTCAGATTCCATGATATGTGATCCGAGGAGCTTCTCAAGGGAGGAGTGAAAACCAATTTCGGCTAACACGATTATCCTCGAAGTTGCATTCATATTTTTTTTTTCGATGCATTGTTTCTCGCAAAGGCCCCAGTTGTGGACTGCAAGACTTTGATTTTTTTAATAGCCTTTTATGGAGCTTTCGACGCCTAACTTCTCTTTTTGCTATCGTTCACACCCAAAATCTGCTGTGGGCTCTTAGTCTATAAATATTGTTTGATGTTGCTAGACAAAACTGTGGTTTAGCTGATGACATTTCTATAAAATAAACTCGAGTTTTACTCAGCTTAAACAACGTCTATGAATATTAATTAGAGTGTGTCACATCTCACATTGGTATGGCCAAAAGAATAGTAGGTATAAGAATATGTGAAAGAAGTTTGAAATTAAATGGTTCTGGTTTGACTTATCAAGGGTATGCTACATCACCAAATATTTTTTTTTTTTCTTCCAAAACTCCTCCCAGAATCTGAAAGTACTATTCTCCCCCCTTTAAAATCCATTAAGAATTCTCGAAATATTTTTACTCCAACGGCGAAATTCTAACAGTCCAGTCAATTGTGCTCAAAGGGGCTCTTTGCGAGCAAATTGTGGGGTAGTTTTGATTTATTCTCTGAATGATTTTCGTAAAGATGAATGAATGTACATATTTGGAAGATTCAAAAAGAATTTCGAAGTAAAATGTTCATACTTTAGAATGACCATAAACATTAATTCGAAAAAAAAACCTCGAGAAATAGTAGGTAGGTACCTATAACCCCCAATTTTATTTTTAGACTCGAATTTTATATCGAAAACGTGATGTGCTAGAGCAATTTCAAGGCCAGATTCGAACTCAGCGCATTAAAGACCACTAGAAAAGAGTATCTTGGTTCATGTTTAAGACAAACATTCAAATTTTTTCATGCAAAGAAGTAAATTAGTGTTTTCTAGTGGATTTTCGGAAACAAACAAAAGACGTCAATTTTTAATTAGCGCTTGAGTCCAAATGTGTTGTCGCAGAAAAAACCTAAAACAGAGATTTTTTTGGAAATTGTTTATACCTGCTTTATACGTCACAAATAAGTGCTAGTTTTTGAGTCATAAGTAAAAAACTCCCAAAAAATGCATTTTTGCATCATTTTTTGCATTTTTACCATGTTTCGTAACGAAATTTTGTTCGCAAACCTCAGATTCGGATTCAGCACCCCCGAAAACATAATGGAGGGAACAAATCAAAACTACCCCACAATTTGCATGGTAAAAATACAATATGACTGGACTAAATATGTTGGTCTTTTCAAAAATTACACAAAGCACTTTTTTCCGATTTATAATTTCTCGAATATAGCAAACAAACTTTTTTGTAGTACTTTTCAAGCTCATTAAGCGAGCCAAAGCCAATAACCTAAACAAAAATTTGAAAGGTATTAGATGTGAAAATTCCAGAGTTGAAATATATGACACTACGTAATGAATATGCCCCGTATGTACATATGTACATGCATACATATGTACATACATACATACATACATACATACATACATACATACATACATACATACATACATACATACATACATAGGTACATACATTTTATGAGTTAATTTCCTGAATAAATATATCGTCTGTTCAAAGGTAAAACTCACTAATGCAGAAAAAAATATTCAAGAAAATGAGAATGAAATGCATTTTTTAATCCAAAAAGTCTCATTTTGCAAGGTTATTATAGGGACATGGTATGCCCGGAAATTTTATTTAAAAATTTTCGGAACGTGACTTTTCAGCTTTAAAAAGTATGTTTCAAATAATTTTCCTTCAAAAGTGTAATATGTTAGTTAGTGAGTTTTACCTTTGAACCGACGATATTTGAGTTTGCCATTTATTTTTAAATAAATCTTACTATCTTTTTTTTTTAAATACATAGTTTTCATTATTCATTATATTTTATTGGCTTTTCAGACATGGCCAATTACTGTCATATGATACAAAGCTATTTAGTAAATTTAAAATTCGAGGTCAAGTAAATTGAACTTAATTTCATATTAGAACGATTGTGTGTTGTGTTGTGATGTACTTGTGCCTCTCCATTTATATTAAATTTCCTCTTGAACGCGTGACGAACACGCGATCTGCATTTTACCAATTTTCAAATTTACTGGGCAATCGCTTATAACTATTTATCTACATGCAATTGGGAGAATCATTTTCCAATTAGAATAGTTTTGAGAAGAATGTTCTTCTGAAAAAAAAACTGATCTGAATCTAACCCCCACACATTCAGTGTAAATTCATTTGTTCAACTTCACATGCGGATGCCGAAATAGTTCTTCACATTTGGAAACTTGGCGGACACATATGAACGAGTATGATAATTTTACAAAAAAGAAAATGGGAAAATAATATTCTAAACAAAAAATAATTATTCTTAAAAACAGTAAAGTGTGTGAAATTTACTTATTTTTAGCTAAAAATTTACTTTTTGCAATATTTGACAACTATGTGTTTGAATGTGTGAGTAGTTCTGGTTTCGATTCTGAAATGAAATCCAGAATCGTTTTCTGTTCTTTTCAGGAGAAGAACTGTCATTCTGAATGCCAATAGAACACTTTCAGAAGGGTTTACACGCATTCCGAACGATTCTGGATTGCCAATCGAAAAGGCCATAAATTCAGTGAAATCGAAGTTTTAATTGATTTTTTGTATTTTTTAGCAATTTTTGAAGTGATCTACCTAAACAGGGTGTCCTGCACTTGAGTGGAAGTATCTTAGGATGTGGTTCCTGGGGTTATTCAAAGAAAAAAATTTTATGGGGGGAAAGTTGTATCTTCCCTCCCTGAGGCAGGGGGGGAAGTTTCTGAAAAATTGACAACATGCCAAAAAAACATTAAAAATCAACGAAAACACATCTAATAATGTGCTATAGATTTTTTGAAAGCTTATACTCCATTCTTGCATTTGGTTTTTAAATCAAGTTGTTTAAGCGAATGGTTTTTGAGAAAGTCAAATTGTGATTTTTTCAAAATTTTACGTAATTAAGTGCTACTTTTGTGTTCAATATTCATTGCCCTAATTATTTTGTAGTCCTTTCGGGCTTATTTGGTAAAAGTACGTTTCTTCTTAATTTCTCTAAAACTAAACCTAAACTTGACAAAAACTTGCTATTTTTCCAGACGGGAACATTTTTATATGGGTGATTCCGTCTCAACTGCGATTCTTTGTGTCCGGTGCTTTTTTTGTTATTTAATGTAAAATGTTCGTACATATTTTTGGTTTGAATTGTGTAAATGGCATTTTACTACAATCTACATTCGATATCATTACCAAATTTGCTACTTTTTCCACATGGCTTGGAAAAGTGTAGTAAAAATGTCAGTACCGTGGTATATCTGTTCCTTGTTTTTCCGATTAAATCTACTTTTTTCTAATGAAATTCTTCATTGAATAGAAATGTTGTGCCTTGACTTGTTGTTGGTTGACAAAATTATGCTAAAATTAAGTCAAAATACTTATTGCTGAATAAAATAATCCTGAATGAATGTTGTCCGAGGATTTACTTTTATTTTTGAATTCAAAAGATTTCTCGCTGAACCGCCATTTTGTTTTTGTTTCAAGACGTATGTATGTATGGTGGTTTTCTAAAAGAAGGACTATTTATGTGAAGATTAAACGTTTTTTTACTTTAAGAGTGAGATGTTTTCATTCAAAGAAAGTGTGTCACAAATTAATTTGTCAGTACCGTGGTAGTATTTTTTAAGCAGGTTAAAACATGTTTTTGGTTGATTATCAGAATTTTTTCTTCCTTTTAGCCTAGATAACAGTTCCCATATGCAAAAAAAAACCTACGCAAATATTCTCGCATGTTAAAAATTATTGAGGTGAAGGGCAAAATTAATTTTTGCATGATTAGTTTACAGTTTCATGCAAAAAAAAAACATTGCTCTCATGGAATGTCATGCAAAACAATAGACCGGCAATTGTTTTGCATATGAAAAAAGTGTGGTGAATAAAATATTTTGTTTGGATGGTCGGTTTACACTTCCAAACAAAATTTTTTTTTACCTCAAGGCTTTATTAGCGTGCAAATAGTTTTTCCATTTTTAGGCCTATAATTAATTAGTTAAGGGTAAATTAAAGACTCATTGGGTGTCTTAGGCCAAGGCAAACGTTTTTTGCCTTGAATATTATTCAATTTGGTGCACCAAATGATATTTGTTTCGCATCGGAACTGTAAACTATGCTTTTAACGAAATAATTATGTTAAAATTGTCCTGGAAATTGTTTTTCTCTTTAGCATAGAGAAGTTAGGTCACATAAACTGTCTAAATGTCAGTGCCCTAGATGTCAGTACCGTGGCACCTTGAACTTTAATTAAATTATTTCTTGCAATAATATTAACTTTCTTTCTTTCCTTTTTTTATTAAAACTGTAGCAATACCTAGAAAACACCAAACCAAAACAAATGTAAATAAATTTGATTGATTGTGCATGCGTTCTGTCAAAAACTTAAAACTCACACTTGTCGAATCGCAAAAACCGATGTGTACACGAATTTCTGTGTACACAGAAAAAACTCACTCTTGGGGAATTGGGCCCCTGATGTGGTTTTTCTTCATTTAACACAGCTAATATAAACCAACATTTGACGTCTATCGTGACATATCGACGTTGGTGAATAGCACAAATATAATTTGAGTTAGGAGCCTCATAAACTTAAGAGCCGTTTATGAGTGCTCAGTGAATACCGCCCTAAATATCGTTGATTCGAAAACATTTTTTATCTGCCAGCCTCTTGTTTTTGGTCATGGTCTTGTGTGAAGATTAATTTTTAGAATATGTGAAGTTAACATAATCGGGATTTTGGCATTCGAGACTCTGGAATTTGGGATTTTATCCATTCGGAACTTTGAACATTCAGGATTTTGGCATTCGGGATTTTGACATTCTGGATATTTTGCATATTCTGGATTTTGGCAACCGGGATGGTTAAAGAAGACAAATAAAAAAAAAAAACATTGCAGTAATTCGAGAAAATACGTATTTAAAATACTCACATTATTATAAGAGAGAAATGTAAACAAAAGTTTAAAATAAAAAAAATCGATAACACCATATATGCACTTATAACCTATGCAATGTACATGCAAATGTCTTTATCTGAAAAGTATCTATTCCTGGTATACGTGATATAATATCACACAGCAATGACAGTCGTAATCTCTTAATTCGACAGGGAGGAAATGCAAAAAATAAATTTCTTTTGTCTTTCAAACCCTTCAGGCTGAAAACAGAAAAATAATATATATTGTTTATACATAGTTAAACCAACGCGAACCATTAAAAATTACAAAGAAACTTTGTTTTTGCAGTGCATACTTGATTTGCTTGTGACGTGACGTCGCATCGCGTCAGTATGGTTGCTCTAATTTATCGCCATGAAAATTAATTTTGACAGGCGAAGGTTTCGTTATTAAACCGATTGTGTTGCGTCAATTTGGAAGAGCCTTTAAACAAAACTTTAAATTGCATTAAAAATCAATTTTCTCTTTCTTAGCCAAAACATTCCATTAATAATGATTTTTTGGCGATAAGCTTGAATAAACACAGTTCAAAATCAACTGAAGACATTGACTAAATTATTTTCAGTTATATTTTTTTTTAATTTAATAAAAGAATTTTCTATTAATAGCTCGTTATAATTTTAAGAGTTGTTTTCCATAATTTTTATATATTTTTTTTTCGAAAATGTACTACATATTTTGTTTTTAAGAATATTTTTAGATTATTTTTTGGCTGCATATTTATATTAATTGAATTTTTAAGATTCTCCTTACTTTTGCGTTTTAATCTTGTTAACATTAGCATTGTCTTAAGAAACTCATGTGTTTATATACATCTATATACATAATCAAAAGCAAGGCCGTAGACAAAAAAGGTGTAGATGTTGAACAAGGTCCGCTTAAAAAAATAATACACAACAAAACGATAGTCTTTATCCACTTACTCGTAGATGTAAAAAAAAAGTTATTAAAGAAATGCTAATAAACACTTCTATTTATAAAGGTACTGTTAATGTGGCTTCGCTAGGCGCACGCAGGGCTCTCCGCGTGAGGATACTTTGGGCACATTGATTTTTGTTCACACGCATACTTTTAAAACACGGGGAAAATAATAATATAATAACAAGTTTGATCAAAATCTCGAGTTCCTTTTTTTTTACGAATGCATAAGGCGCCAGTTATAGCTATCGTTGAAAGTTGAAACTCATCATTGTCATTTTTGTTATCGTTGTGAATGTTCGCTCCGATTTCGCATTGGTTTGGGAAATTAAAAAATGCGAGGCTACATTTTGGTATATTGAAGGATGTCAAAAAAAAAATCTTATTGGAGGAAGGTTCTGGAAAATAATCATTTTTATTTCGTATTTTATATTTCATTCATTTCAAGATACCTTGGCAATCACATCCAAGAACTTGCCTTACGGACTTTTTGATGGGGACGGAAAGGAAAAGAAAACTGTTCTGTATTTGATTTCAGAATCGAAATGAGAAGCCTTCACACGTATCGAATCGCTCTTCCGGATTGCCATTAGTGTGCTAAAAGTCCTTATGTTTGTTCTTATCTATTTATAAAAGGTTTGGACATTGTTTATAAATAAGGTTTCAGGAGTTGGACAGCTGTCTTACGTTGGACATATACCTACTTTGCGATGTTTTTTTTTCTAATATAATGCTATGTTTCCACCAAAGGCTTAGGTATCTCAGTTCAGATTTAGTAAATATATTTGGTGTTTCCACCGCACAAAAAGATTTAAAAAAGATTTACTTTGACACCACCTTTAAAAATGCAAATGTTGTTTCATTTTTTCTTATGAAGAGGAATTGATACAGAATGTTTCATTTGTGAAGAATTGAATTCAGCCATGAATGAAACCTTCAGCGCCATATAAGAACAGGTTAGTTCGATTTGTAAAGGAAGATTTGTCCTAGGAAGATTTAACAAGGTTTATTTCTAATCTTCAAGATTTACGAAATAAGTTTGTAGATAATCTAAATCTTCGAGATTTAAAGAAGATTTGAGATAAATCTTATTAAATCTCAGATTACCGTTAGGTGGAAATGTAGCATAACTGATAAAACTTTGAAGGTTTGAGTAAAATAACAACAACAATTTGAGTGTGCTACCACCAAGTTTATAAGGTCTGTGAAGTTTACATAACAATTTCAAGCTAAACTAATGGGACGATGGGAGGAATTCAGTTCTGCTTGCATTTTGTATGCATTTCTATCCCGGATTTTGCAGTTCACCAAATAGTGGGTGTAACCCACTACTGCTATTTTGACAGTGAATCTAGCAGTACATATCTTTTTCTCAGTAACCGGGCTAGCTAGGAATCTGAAATAAGGCTCTGAATTTGCAATTAATTTGCATTTCAAGAAAAGGATCACCCACCATTTTGAAATGCTAACTTACAAAAAATGTCATCTGTGCTGCTGACTTCACTGTGAAGCTAGCATAAAAGTCCTTTTCTCAGCAACGGAGCTAGCTAGAAACTTGCAGTAAGGCTCCAAGTTCAAATTTTGAAGTCCTTATTAAAAAATATCGAATAAATTAATTTTTCACTGTTAACTTCATTGGGAAGTTAGCAGTACATGTCCTTTTCTCAGTAACGGAGCTACCTAGAAATTTGCAATGAAGCTCCAAATTTGAATATTTCATTGCACTTCAAGAAAAAACTCCGTTCAAATTTTGAAGTCCAAATTTCACAAAAAAATCGAAAAATTCATTTTGCACTGTTACTTCACTGTGAAGTTAGCAGTACATATCCTTTTCTCAGCAACTGAGCTTCCTAGAAAATTGGAGTTAGGCTCCAAATTAGCAAACCAATTTACATTTTAAGAAAAATTAAGGCACACATTTTGAAGTCCTTATTTGAAATAAAATTGAGTAAATTAATTTTTCACTGTTTACTTCACAGTGAAGTTAACTTTTCAAAATTAATACGAATCCCGCAAACAAAATCCATATCTCCCAACCTAGCTACAAAAATTGCTTCGGAATTCGGGGCTTGTAGCCTATTTTATAGTTCCCGTGCAAAACAAAAATGCAAATGTGTTCGCATGTCAAAAATAATTGAGGTGAAGAACAAAATTATTTTTTGCATGATTGGTTTACAGTTTCATGTAAAAAAAAAACAATTGCTGTGATGGAATGTCATGCAGAACAATAGACCGGTAATTGTTTTGCATGTGAAAAAAGTGTGTTGCTTACACTTCCAAAAAACAATAAATTTACCTCAACACAATAAACTCCAAAAATAGTTGTTTTTCATTTTTAGGTCTATAGTAAGGGTAAATTAATCACTTGGCTTAGGCCAATGAAATATTTTTCGCCTTGAATATTATACAATATAGCGCACAGAATAAGTGGAAAATTGTTTTGAAAATTTGATTTTTCTTTTGCATGGGAACAGCATTTCGTAGAAATATTTTTGATCCTTTTTGTTCTGCATTCGGAGTTCGAATCTATTAAAATAAGGCTAATTATCTTTTGAAGTACTAAGATAAGTACATATGTAAACTAGCAAAAATATTACTAAAAATTAAGAACAACGAATTTCAATAAAGCATAGTTTACAGTTCCCATGCGAAAAGAAAAATCAAAATGTTCAAAACGATTTTCCACCTATTCTCTGCACCAAATTGAATAATATTCAAGGCAAAAAACGTTTGCCTTGGCCTAAGCCACCCATTGAGTCATTAATTTACCCTTAATTAATAAACTATAGGCCTAAGAATGGAAAATAATAATTTTTGGATGCAAAAACCATTTTAATTTTTTTTTTTTTTGGAAAAATATTTTACTTACCACACTTTTTTTTCGCATGCAATCCAATTGCCGGTCCATTGTTTTGCCTTGAGGTGAATATATTTATTTTTTTTTTGACAAAAAATTTTATTTGCCACACTCTTTTTCGCATGCAATACAGTTGCCGGTCCATTGTTTTGCGTGACATTCCATGACAGAAATCTTTTGTTTTTGCATGAAACTGTAAATCAATCATGAAAACAATTATTTTTGCATTTCACCTCAATTATTTTTGGTATGCGAGAATATTTGCATAGGTTTTTTGCGCACGGGAACCGTAAACTAGGCTTAAAGGAAAGTAAAAAATTCTACCAAAAAGGACATAAACAAGTACCATTTTTAAACAATTGCTTTTTGCAGTGGTTTACAAACGTAGGTTTATATTTTTACAAGCTCGGTGATAGGTTCGTAACAGAAGCTATAGAAGAAGAAAAAAGGTTTTGTTAAATCTTTCTGTATTAATTCGAAACTTTCTAGAGTGGATATGATGTCTTGCTCTTGATTTTGACGCTTACAGATCTTGCAGTTAAAAATTCTGCCCGTTGCCTTATGGTTTATGGATGATAATAACTTTCGAGATTTGTTTGGGCTACTTTGACCACCCATACAATTTTCTTGCGCATGAATCTTTCGGGTCATTCTCATTAAACATTTTTTAGCTCCAAATGAACCTTTGTAAATGTTTTCAAATATTTTTACTCGTGCAGTAAAATAACCCATTTTTGTAACCCCTTCTGAAATATTTTCCTTGCCACGGCTTTTAGTTCAAACGGAATAATGACACCAATAAGGCTTCTGTTCTACATATACATTTGTACATACGTATTTATGTGTATATAATGTATTCTAGCTTGTTTTTTCTCGTGCCACTTTAATCACGAAATCTATGGATCATCTTTGCATATCTTTGCATGTTAACAAAATTTATTATTTTCTAAATGTTATTTTTTTTTGTTTAATATAATTTCTTTTCGTGTCTTGCCTTTTTGTTTGTCTTGCTTGTCTTGCCTATCTACCTACGTAATTTAGCTTATGGTTCTAATTTTGTTGATTTGATTTTCGCAATTGCCCGTGCTCTATAATATAATCCCCTAATAGTATGTATAGTTACAATACAAACCGGTGAAAATGGATGAGAATAAAATTTCTTATTTAATGCCAACTGCGTTTTTGTTCGTTCAATTACAAAACAAATACGTAAAGTTTAGCATTAGTATAGTGCAGCTAGTAAACAACAAAAACATCAACAGCAACAACACAATAGGCAGCTAATATATAAAGCAAATTCTTTAGCGCGTAGAAATTAGTCTGCTCGCAGTTCATGCACGGCACACTGTGCAATCGCGTTTACGGTCAGGAATACCTCGACTCGCAAAACTTATCTGTGATATCCATTGGAGGCTAATTTGTGCGACCTGTCTCGACTGTGATAAACTTATAGAAGTTTAACTAACCTGTTTTTTGTTTTTAATTACTGTTAAATAAAAGAAGCATTTTTTGGACGTGGGTGTGGTATGTTTCCATCAACAAAAAAATATAAACAAAATAAGATTTATTTTTGGTGTTAAGTTAATATGTATATTTTTAAACTCTCGTATGCAAAATTTTGTAACAGCTGGCTTATTAAAACATTTTGATTCCATTTGGCTTAGTGTAAAAACTAAATAAAAGCATTCCCCAATTTTATTTTATTTTTTGTCCTTTTTTAAGTGGAAGTGACCTTCAAGTCTAGAGTGCAAAACATTGGGTGCAAAGAAGCGATTAAAGGAAAATAAGCTTTCGAGAGCGAATTAAAAACACATCCGAACTGTTGGGCTGTTGAAATTGAAAAAAAGAGGAAATGAATTGAGCAAGCAAATAATACTTTGGGATATCAATAATCTTAGTCAGTTGAAAAGTATATCCTTTTTCATAAAAAAACACACGAAATTAATTTTAAAATAGGAGCACAGCTGCGTTTTTTTTCGCGCCTGAACAATGAAGAAACTGTCAGGAGTTTTCAGCAGTTGCACGGTGGCTTAAAGCAACAACATCTGATATTTTCCTTTGAGTTTGACAATGTCCTATAATCATCTGACAATTATTAAAATTGTTAGCTCAGACGACTGACAATTTCATTGTCCGATGGTCGTCTAATAATTTCCTGTCGATGACGTTTGTGAAAATATTAATCAGACAATAATTGTAGGATCATACGGACGCTTGTTAAACATTGCCAATTTTTTTTTACTCAGAAGGTTTGTTCGTTGAGCCCTGAGGTCACCCTGGGGTCGCCCCAAAGCGTTCTTTGTAAACCCTGAACTCACCCTACCCAGCAAATTCGGTGTTTTTTTTTAAACTTAGGGTCGCCCTGAAGTAGATCTAGGTTTCTCTCTGGGGCAAGTTAAGTTGAGTTAAAGAATAAACTGTCAAAGTGGCATGAGCTCTGAAGCATTTTCTTTTTGCTGTGGGTCACGTGCTGCATGTTATTCTTTTTTTTTATTTAGAAAATTCAAGGAATACAGAAATTTGCTTTACTAATAAAACGAATAGAAATAGAAAATGGAAACTGTGGTTTGTTTATAACAATATTTAAAACAAATTTGTTTTTTGCTTATCTCAATTACACAATTGTTATTTTTAATAATTTTTGGGCTGTCAAAAAAATCTGGGACCCTGGGTAAACTTCAACGAACAAACCTAATGACAGTATTAAAAATGTGTCTTCTGAAAGTTTCATTGTCATTTGACCATATGAAAATAGCTAAGCTGCATTTATATCTTCGGTTTTATTGTCCGTGTACGTTGTTCGTTGTTGGTCGTACGGGGAACACCGAAGGTCTAAATGATAACACCAAACGAGAACAAGAAGAACGAAGAAATTCAAAGCCCTTTTGTATTTTCCGTGAACTTTGTTCATTGTTTGAGTAACAACGCTCAACGAATGAAGGACGAATTATGTATGGAATATGGCATTATACAAACGTGATGATGATTCCCTGACGCATGGATCCGGCTGAATTTAAGCAATGGCCTGTATTATGTGGATTTTAAGAGCATCGGTTTATTGCGGCTTATGGTTATTGGCATATACCTGCGACTTAAACGAAACAGCTCAGTACCCACCTGGAAATATGATATGTTTTCGACAAGTTTAATCAAGGCCCTAGAAAGGCTAGGAGAAATCTATACAAGCAAAACTTGTCAAATACTCGTGAGGCCCCCGCTAGTAAAAACTTGTGGGATAAGGCCTTGGAAAGGCTTTGGGAAAATCTAGACAAGGAAAACTTGTCAAATACTCGTGAAGGCCTAGCTAGTAAAAACTTATCGGATAAGTCTTGTTATCCCATCACAAATACCCCATATATGACAAAAACAAAAAACTAATATATCATAAAACTAATATAGGTATTATATACCCATCATACAATAGTAAGAAAAATTTTAAGCATGTAAATACTTTTTCATTTACAACATTACGGGACTGTATTGCGAAATAGCTCAGTAGATAGCGCAGTGGACTGGCAATCAGAAAATCACAGGATCCGAATCCCAGTGAAGACAACTTTTTTTTTTGTGTCTCTCGAGGCAAAAGGTTGCTTAACTGGTGAGGCCCTAGAGAATATCGATAGTTACCCTTGCTAGAGCCTTGTGTGTGTCTATGCAAAACTTTCTAGTGCCCGTTAAAAACTAGAGACTAGCGTAATCAGAAGATCGCAGGATCTAGAGCAAATCGATAGTTACTCTTGTGTGAACCATGGTAGGATCCATGTAAAACTCTCTAGGGCCTAGTTTAAAACTAGATTGTATATTAGCAGATGGACTATTTTAAGGCTCTTAGCCGATGTAATTAATTTCAATGTTTCTGAACTTCAAAGTAGAACACAAGCTTTTAAGAAGTATTGTATTTTGTTGTGCATTCACCGGGCCGAATTGAGCCCTCCGTATACGTTCTAATCAGGGGTGGATTTAGGTAAGATGCCAAAAAATCTAAAAGTCAGTATCTAATTATAAAATATTAAAACAGTCAAATATTATTTAAAATATAAATAATTTTGTTTTGCATATTGAACATTTAGTTAATAATTTCGTATTATATTTTCTTGTTATAGGTAAATAGTGAATGCATTTGTTTTTTTAACTAATGAAATGAATTTCTATTTTCTCGTATCGGTTCGCGTAAAAACGTCGATTATTTCGCCGTAATCAATTTCTTGCACTAATTTTGCCAGGAAATTGTTTATCTCTCAGATCTTGAAGAAAAGAAGCCAGAGAACCATACATTTGGACAACGATTGATAAATCGACTTGAGAATCTTGAAGTTTCTTTATTAAATCGATTTAGAATTGCGTTCCCCATAATGACCAAAATAGCTGTTTCTAAATACTATAGTTCGTAAATCGTAGCAGTCCATTAGCTTTGGATCGTGTATTCGGTTTCTCGTCACTGCTTTCTGCAATGAAGTTTCATGCGTAAATTATTGCAGACCACTCTTTTTTGTAAAGCATGACAAGCATCATGTCGAGCCGACCAACGAGTTTGAGACAGACTTTTGAGTCTACGCTGGGCCAAGAACTCCAAACGATGTGTAGATATGGTAGACAATTATAAAGTTCTTGCAGAGTAGCAAACAAATTGACTGCTGCAGGCTGCAGGTACTGATTCAGCTGCACAAGTTCCTACTAAATTTAATGAATGAGCATAAACCTTTGGTGGAAACAAAGCATTAGGTATATTTTTGCTCCTTCAAAATTTGATTGTCCCCAAATGTTTGCCAACCTAAATGTTGCCGCCCTAGGGTCGAGCATTACGGGTCTAAGCCTAAATCCAGCACTGGATCTAATGGTAGTAATAGTTAGAGAGCGTGACTTACGTGAACTTATGTTTGTAAGAGTTAGCCAGACGTAATTTGAAGTGCGCGACCGTGTACGTTCACTCGATTCGTAAAGTCTGCAGTAAACGCAATTGTTGTTAAGTTCCATTTTGAATACATAATTGTATTGTATTGATAATTTTAAATAAACAACCACAACTATAGTGTGCTACCACCAAGTTTATAGGCTGAAGTCATAGCTTTTTCACGAGTGCTAATATGTTCACTCGATTGACGGGTAATGTAATTTTCATTTTCTCGATCGTTCATGCGTTCATAGACGACGCGACGGGATTCGGCCCCAGGTTTTTTTTTTTTTACAATTCTTAAAGTTGTCAAGAAAAGCCGGCTGAACCCTGGGAAAAGCTCAAAAACAGTATTCTTAATGTAATATAACTTTTGTTATTAACTTTCATGCTGAACACAAAAATAATCGGTAGTAATTTTTCAAAATGAGTTTCCGTTTTCTACTATGGAGCAGAACGACGATGTGGTTTTTCCAATGCCCTCTTGTATATTGCTTCTTGAAAATTCCGACAGGTAGCCCAGGGATATTCGAGCCAACATTGAAACGTTCTACTTACCTTGATATCGTTTTTCGATGTTTGCGTTATACTGATGGAAGTGCTGCCCATGTAGAAACGTTAAATATGAAGGTTGCCAAGTATCTCGAACACCTAAACTAGTAAATGATTGTTTCATATTTTATTAGTTTAAATTATTTCGGATACTTTTTCACTATAAACCAGTGTAATCAATCGAAGCTTATGATAGTTCGTGCGAAAAAGTCATACGAGCTAGTGTGACACTAAACAATTAAAATCAGGCTTTGGATGGTTTCATCATCTCTTCCTTGAAGTAAAGGATAACTAAATAACAATTACCTGTTTTTTTCTTCGTGCCGGCTGGCCTATTGGCATTCTCCCGGTTGGCAAGGAATTGGCGCATTATTAGTGCATACACCTGCCAAATCATAATTAAACCACTTTCGCCACAAGTAAATATATTTGTTTACCTTTAACAAATTTATTAAAAGTTTTGAAAGTTTAAAATCAAATTATTGTTTAAATAATGCTTAGCCACGATGATTGGAATCATCACAGATTAGATTTAGATTTTATTTGGTATTGATCACATTTGATTAGAAAGTTTTCAAAACAAAAAACAAAATGCATGCTATCGAAATACGAGATAACTATTTATTTTTAAAAACAAAAAAAATACAGCCATTTACTAATAAAATAAAATTTATAACCTCTGCCAAATGATACGCTCCCTTGAGTTTAAAGGCATTTTAAGGGGTTGATTTATTTTCGACTTCGTTTAGCAGTGATATAAACATCTTCAGTCAAAAAAGTTGCTTTCAAAAGTATTTTTTCTGATCTCAAAGAAGTCAAAAATACATAATCTTCTCTTCCGCCCAAATTGCACAAGGAGCACACTCCAAGATACTCCATTATAAAGCTAAGAAACCTGGGCTGCCAGTAGGCTTATTCCTATGTTTATTCCCAGCTATTAGGATAGCTTTATGTTGTTGTAATCTCTTGTTAAAAAACAGCTGATGACCTCTTATACAAAAAAAACTCAAAGTTAACTTAAAATTTTTGGGATAACTACATAGATAACATTATGTATCTAATAAGAATAACCATCGTAACGCGGGGATTTTAGTTCACCTTCAAGTTTTAAAATCTGCTGAATCATATTTTAGCAAATAACGCGTGATAAAATCAGCTGAAATTTTATATTTTTTAGCAAATTTTGCGTGAACAATAGAGGTTAAATTGTTGTTGGATTTTACATCCGTTCAAAGACACAAAATTAAATTATAAATACAATAATGTTAACAAACGGGTTATGGATTTATAATTGATAATCTCTGGAGTACACATTGGGAAATCCTCTATGAGATGAGGTACAGAATTTAAATCGATACAAAAAAAAATGTTCACCTAAAGAGATTATTTTATCAACTACTCTAAACTTTTGAATAATTGTTAAAAAAAAGCCGTTGATTAAATAAAAAGTTAATACGCTTGAGAAAACAGCTTTAAAGTAATTTACAATAATGAAAATGGATACATAATATTATGTCCATACAAGTATTTTGCGATTTGGAGTACGTGATAAATCTCACGAAAACGTTTATATGAAGAGGTACGTATGCCTTGGTTTTAAGTTACAACAACAAAGACCAAATGCGCATTGTTTTTTGTCGTACTAGATACTTACTCAATCGAAAAAAAAACTGATTAATTTGCCTTTATGTTTTCAATTTCATATTTCGTTATTTTCCTTTCATTCAGTTATGGAAGAAGTCTAACTCGAATATTTTGAAAATGTTATAAAATAATTTATTTATAAGGCTGAGTTTGTGTTGGGGTTGCGATAAACGATAAGAGCGACGACTCTAGCAAAGTGTAAAAAACATACTGTTTTTCATACAACATACATAATTTTGAGTATCAACTATCAACATAATAATGTATGTATGTATGTATGTATATAATGCATTTATGCTGAATATTGTGAAATCAATATGAAAAATGGTATTAAGGAATAATTGCGTAACTTAAAAAACCTAAAGATGGTTTTACATACTAAAAAAGGGTTCGTTGTGGCGCAAAATATTTTGTACACAATGCTCTAAGCACCTTAGGTATACATAGGTCAATTTGGTATATTTCGATTCATAGCTAGTGATAGTTTTGGGAATCAGTTCTTACTTAGTTTCTGAATGACATAATATGTATTGGTATTATATATTTTTGAAAAGAACACAATCTCTTTATTTATTAAAAACTTTTTTTATTTATATTAAATTTTACAAAAAAATGTATAAAAATGAATGATAAGGGGCCGCCTAGGAAAACGAAAGCAATCTAGTTTTTAACGAAGCCCAAGAACGTTTTACATTGATGCTTACAAGAGCCTAGTCAGGGTCACTATCAAAATTTTCTAAAGCCTCGCCAGTTACTGTCTTACGTTTTGCCTATTGACTGACCTGAGACTTTCTGGTTACTAGTCTTATACGCTAACTACCGGGCTTGTTCGCAATACATTTGTGGCATGTTGCTTAAAGTTTTATAACCATTGTATGATGGGTATAAAACTTTCGTTTTTTTATGTACAGGGTATTTCTGATGTGATATAAAAATTTACCCAACAAGTTTTTCCTAGCAATGGCATCACCAGTATTTGACAAGATTTCCTCGCCTAGTTTTCCCCTAGGGAAAACTTTCCAGGACCCTTACTAAACTTGACAAAAACTTGCCTGATTTTGCGAGAGGAAAAAACTTTTTGGATTCAGCGTAAACTTGTAAGTCATGCCAGTAATACCCTTTAAAGTTTTGAACCTTTAGCCGTTTGTCTGCCTACCATAACACGTGGCGAACAGGTGTAAAATTTGACGTACATTTTTTACATCGATTTATTTCGATGCCTATTGTTCGGAGGGAAAAAGTGTGCATGAATGAAATATTTAGCTTTCAAATTTGTCAAATTGTTGTCAAAGGTCAAACTCTCTATTGTTTGTCCCTTAAAAGATAGAAAGCGGCAAAATATGTAAAAAACACTCAGGCAAACAAAAGTAAACAAGTGATGTGTGGAAACTTCGTGGCTCTTTATATTCTTAGGGATTCACTACAGAGACATGGACCTATGACAACAATAGCTCAAAACTGCAAGCTAAATATTTTATCTATGCACACTTTTTCCCTCCGTCCAATAGGCATTGAAATAAATCGATGTAAAAAGTCTACGTCAAATTTTACACCTGTTCGACACGTGTGTAGGAAGGCAAACAAACGGCTAATGGTTCACCACCTTAAAAGCTATTACTGATATGACTTAAGCGGGCCATTCACGTTGAGACAGTCGCAAAGACTGACGACAGGTCTGCCGAAACTACGGTCGAAAGTACGCACTCACGTTGCGACCCGGTTCAACGGATGATATGCCGAAAAATTCTCAGTAGCTGCTAATCTTTATTTTTTATTTATTTTGTCTCCTAGAAACAATGCTAAAAATGGCATATATGTAGTTTGACGATTATTCATAGACTGAGTAGTTCGGTCGCCCGGACTGACTCAAAAACTGCCATTCACTATACGACATTTCAGTCATGTCGAAAGGTTCGTTGAAATTTTCAACGGACTTCCGACCTGTTGTTAGTCGCTAGGTTCGATGTACAACAAGGGCATTCACGGTAGAACCTGTCGTATACGACTGAAGTCTGTCGGACCGTCCATACGACTGTTTTAACGTGAATGGCCCGCTTTACAAGTTAACGCAAATTACTTGACCTTTTACGTCTTTGGCTCTTAGACTATTAGAAAGAAGCGGAGGAATAAAAACAGAAGCTTTCTATTTGAAATGGAAATTAAGAATGAACATTTATTTTAATAAAAACAAAAAGCTATAAGCAAAATGTTAGCTAAGATCAATTTTGTTAAGTGAATTTCAACACTAAAATTAATATTTGCCAAGACCCATAGCTTTTAAGCATTAGTTGATTTTGTCTTTGTTGAGTGGTTTTGTGAGAGCATCAGATGTCATTGCTCGAGTTGAAACGTGAAGAACTTTTAAAGTTTGATCTTCAAAATGTTCTCGAAGAAAATAGTGCATATTTCGAAAGTAAATAGAAAGAAGTTTGACCCGAAAAGTGAAGAACTATTTTTTGTGGGATATTGCGAGGACACGAAGGGTTATCGCTTACTTCGTATGAGCAACAAAACAATAGTCAAATCTCGAGGTGTCATCTTTCTTGAAAATAAGGTAAAGATCTCAATTTGCAAGATTTGGTTTTGTTTCCAGATCATGAGGATATGTATACAGTGGGATATACTCAAAATGACAACATTGCAGAAGAAACGTCATCAGAAGAAGAAATCTTCTATAGATTTCCCGAATCTCCCCTGGAAAACAACCATGAAGATCATGATTTGGATAGCTCTGGGGGCCAATTCTGGTTCTGTGAAAAAGTGAATCGAAAAACTTGTCAAGCTTTCACACTGATTCCGATTCCCGTTCTGTGAAAATGTGAAACGAAACATCAAAAACTTTCATATGAATAATTAGCTTTCACGCCGTCTTTTGGAAGTGAATATCCAAAATGAAAGCGTGAATACGAATAAACAATGACAAATTCAATCATATCTCTTTCTCTGTTAAATCCATAAAGAAAAAAGTGTTCCTGTCTAATGCATTTCTCTGCTCTCTTAAAAAACACAAGAAAATTGAGAGAATCATGCTATTTTCAAGAGAAATGGTAAGGTGGTTCGAGCATCGAAAATATAGTTTTCATTCACAGTACCAGAATCGCTTATTTGTGCTAAATGAATCGAAAAAGTGAAAGCAATGCTTGGCAGTGAATGTGAAAACGATTTATTCGATTCACTTTTTCACAGAACCAGAATTGGCCCCCTGACATCTTCGAAGATCCATGCAACCAAGAAAATTAAGATGTGGATAGTTCCGATTCTTACGAAGAACCATGCAAGCAGCAACGGCATATGTACATAAGTTGAACTTGATGATTTTTTTTTAATTCTGGCTTCTATTCCGTTTTCTACGTTTTCTGGTTCATTTTTTTTTTAACACGATACATATATAAAAGCTGTCCAAAAATTAAAATTGAACTCCTCTTCCTCTAGAGTCTAGACTCTAGAAAACAAATGTGCTATATCAAATTTTAAACAAATCCATCCAATCGTTTAGTCCGTAGGTCGATGTTAGATGGAAGCACATGCCATCAGACCGAAAAAGAGTAGGCAAGAACTACTAAACTATTTTTGTCAGGCTTCGTGGATACTTTTTGGACGAAACAAAAGTTTGCCTTAAAGAGCTAGTAAAAATGGTTTAAAAAAATAGAAATATTTGTCCAGTTTATATTTCTGAGGGCTCAGAGAATTTCCCCAGTTTTGCTGTCAAATACTAAGTAAAAAAAAATTTGGATTCGTCTGCTCAGGTGAGCGCTCTGATATATAAACTGAACAATTAAATACCTACAAGTTCAATAACAAATGACGCAAACAAAAAAATTTTGTTTATTTTTATTATTCAAGAATATTCGAATCGTTTCCGATAAAATCCACGTCATATTCACAAAGGTCATTATTTATTAATATCTTGATCAAGATGTTTTAATCAGTGGAATAACCGTAGAACACATATCTCAAATGAAATTATTAAAAAATAAGTCTTTGATCAGATTGTTAACGAAATTGGCCATTCACTTAATGAAAATAAAAAGAAAAAATATTATGTATATCACACTTCTAATAAAATAATTTAGGTGTTGGGCTTGATGAGGTTATGAAACTCAATTTTTGTATGTAAACATTTTATAATAATGTAGGACACGTTTTTTGTCTATACTTTTATATTTGTTCTGTTGGTTTATTCCATAGCTATATATGTATTAGACAGGCATATGTATGTATCTGTTTTTAATTTCACCATTCGATTCAAAGTCAAAGACGTTAAATAATACAATAGATGTTTGAAATTCTCGAACTGCTTGGATGTTAGCAGCTCTGCCAATCAAAATTTGTTTATCAGATCGAAATTTGTTTATACGAGTAGTGCTCGTACGTACGTACGTTATCGATCAAGCCAATTGATTTGTGATGTATACTCTTACATGCATATGTAGGTACACATAAAACAATAAATTTGTAGGTATTTAATTAAATTTTATTATTTGTATATTATTTTGACTACACGAAGTTCTTGTTTCCATAATAACACCAATATAAAGCAAATAATGCTTAGATGAATTAATATTGTGTTTATTTCGGCAGCTTATATACTCAGGTGCAATTTAAACATGGTTTTTCGTCGTTGATACAACAAGAACTAAAACACGACATTAGTGTTGTTTTTGAAGAAATAACTAGTAAAAAAAAGAACATTTGCCTTTGCCTTTGAATATCGCTTGGTTATCGATGACAAATCCCAAGGTCAACTAACTAGCAGATGACTTCATTTGGCTTTCTAATGCGTCTCCATCGTATTTTGTTTATTGATATGAAAAAGATAAAATTTAAAAACAAAATAAGCGAGATTGACGTTTCATTAAAAGATAACAAAAACAATTTTGATAATTTTCAATACTCAATGCGAGTTATTTTAACATGAATACGTATCTGGAAGAATACAAAAACCCTTATGTTAAGTCCCAGTCCTTAATTAATTTTAGGGCTAAAATGCACAGTGACCTAAAGGCCTATTGTTCCCCGAATGAGATTTTTTATTCTACAATTATTCCCTCAAATGTGTACCTTTTGAGAAACAAGAGTAGTCTGAGAGAAATTCTCTCTCTTCTATATGGTCACGTCCTAGATATATTAGTCTTAGGAGCACAAATTCATCACGAGCAAAAATTCATCACATTTACCTTATATGTGAGCCGGTGTTTTCTCATGAATGTTTCAGAATCTGCATGGTACACTACCTACTCACTAAATCCAGAACACTGCGTTGTCTTATTTTTTGGCAGTGACCAGTGTTTTTGTAAAGTTTTTTCTGCTTAGGCTGACGAAAAATGTGTCAAGTTATTGGTTTTGGAAATTCATTCCAGATTTTGGATCTTTTGGTTTCCTCTTCTGATTTGATCTTATCTATGATCATGTTTTCTCCTCAGTGCCCGTTTGGGGTTCGTTTTGGCTAAGAAGTATGCCTCATCATTACCATGGATACCAGCATGGCCCAGTAGTCCTATAGAATATTATTACATATTTCCCAGATTCATTTAACCCCCCGATTTCCTAATACATCTATTTTTTCTATTGAGTAAATCCTATTTGTAATCACATTTTCATTGAAAAAATGTAAAATTTTTTTTGAAGAGTTGAAATAAAGGAACATAAGACCTAGGAAACCTTCTCAAAGCTAAGATTTGATGTTTTCCAATTATGTATCAAGAAAAATGGTTTTATTATTCCAATTCGCGTATTTTACTATAAATCGACTCTCACCAAAATGCATTACATAAATATTTGTACTGCTGTAAACTAATAGAGCAATAAATAAATATGTATATGCATATCACGTACATCATAAATATTTAAATATTGAATCAAATCTTTATTAATAATTAAATTTCATACAATTTATTTTAGCGACCCAATGTTTAGTAGTAGTAGTAGAGGGGAGTTTCCAAGTACAAGCAGCAGCTGCGGCAAATCGCGCACCATGTCTACCTCTTCCAACGCCACGACCATGTCAAATGAGTCATACTGTATCTCTCTCGGTGTTGGGCCTCTGTGGTGGTCCTGATGTCCCTTCCCACCACAGAACAGATCACGATAGGGCGTCATTCTTAACTGGTAAATAATGAAAATTATTAACATTTCAATATCTTCAAATCCTATACTAAATTCAATTTTTATTTCAGACTTTAACCGTAAAGCATCCGTAAGCTCCGTTGGAAGCAACATCTCCATTACATCTTCGGAGTTTTCTGATATTGAGTACGCTGATTCAACACCTGACGATGTTATTTCAACTTGCTCCGATGACGATTGCCAAGAGGTTGTTAAGAAAATTCTTCAACATCAACGACCAATGCGCATCACCATCAAATTGCACATTACTGAAAGAAAATACACCAAATGGGATACGGTAAGAATTCCCTATGAGTTTACTAATAGCCTTTGAAGAAATAGAAGGTTTAAGGACTCGAAAGCGTATGCAAAAGTGCTTTTTATTATATTGAAAAGGATACGACGTGTACTTTGTTGTTTTTTTTTTTTTTTTGTCTTCTATTTTTGCAAAGCAAAACACTAGTGAACGCTTTTCTTATTGTCTTACATAACAAATTGCTTTTAAATGTGAAATGAGGACTTCTCATATATCAATATAATGCAGCAGCAAAAAAATATGTATGAACTACAAGGGGCCATTGTTTAAAAAAGCAAAGAGAAGGGTAATTTGTGCACATTTTCAAAAAGGCTATGAAGGGCTTTTCTCTTGTCTGGCTTGTTGTTTTTGTTTATCGATTTCACGTTTGGTCATGTCATGACAACAACTAACAACTAAACTTAAATACATGTTAAAAAGTATGATTCATTTATTGTAAGGCACAACTGCACATGGGATTTAAATACATATTAATATAGGGTGTACCAACAAGAGGTTTAATTTTTAAACATTCAAAACACGATTTATTTTAAAAGTGGTGATATTTTAATTTATATTTAAAGTACAAACTCTGCGGTTAATAATATTATACAATCATCAATATCTGCCGAATAACTACCTCAACTCTGTCTACAAATGATGCATCACCTTTTCGCAATGTGACTGTATTTCGCGAATAAAAGCTTTGACGATTTCCTTTAGTTCATAAATTATTGTTGGTGGATCCCGTTTACGAGAAAAAGTGCATCAAAAGTACAACTTTTCCCGAAATTGATTTAGTGAGGGGCAACCATTTCTTCAAATGCATACATCCTGAAGCCTTCCACTCACTGATTACAAATATGGCCACGACAAATGTCTTAAGTGGCCCCAAAATCGTCGCACTCCCTGAGTAGACTTCTAAGTGACCCCAAAACCCTCGAAAGATGTCCTCGAAAATGCAAGTTTGTTCGCGTTTTTGGAATTTCAGGAAACCACTTGAAATATATCTCAAATGAAAGGTCTTGACTCCCTGATTACGAATATGTACATACGTGTATTTCAAATGGTTTTCTGGAATTCCAAAACCGCGAAAAAGTTGCATTTTCGGGGACGTCGAAAAGAAAACCTAATAACAATCGTTGAAAAACAACGGAAATTTTTTTCTATTTGTTTCTCACGTGTGTGTTATTTCTACCTCTTGTATCTTTTGCATTGCTGGCTGTAACTAGGAGCTGTTTGTTTGGCAAATCTCAATCTTCTGTTCCAATAAAAATTCTCTCGACTTGAGCTAACAATCTCTGCCTGTCTTATACACCTATAATCTCTTTTTTATTAAAATAAACACCAATGGACTTACTAGCATTTTTAATCTTAAAATTATGATTCTAATGAAATTAGCATTGTTTTCAAAAAAACTGCTTGCTAAATTCAAATATTATATTCCATGTAACTCTAGCTTCTTCTTAATAATTAAAAGAATTCGATTTGTCTGGAAAACATTCTTATGAATTTAAATTGCATCGTCACATAAATGAGACATCAAATATCATTCATAATACTTAGATCATACGAAACCCATTAAAGAATAAATAATAAATATAAAAAAATTGCAGAGTTTATAGTAACATAATGCTCGAAATGTAAACAAAACTTAAATTGATTAATTTTGTATTCTTTTTTCTTACCCTCTATAAGAAATGTCTCATATTTTATTTGCCGACGCTATCAAACTTTGTTCAAACCAAGATTGAAGCAAAAAAATAACCTTCAATTTGTGTGGCTTTGTTTTGTGTGTGCTTAATAAGAATGAAAGCCTGCAATTTAATTATATTGCCAGAGAAACAAATACTTCGTTTGTCTGCAATTTGAAATATAAGTCGTAGTGATATCGTCAAAAGGTTCCTATGCTGGGACAAGGTCGATGGAAAATATGAAATTCCCTTTAATCACCTAAATGAGGTCTTATTTGCCCGTTTTTTATAAGTTGGAAATACAATTCTTCTTCTGTAAGTCTTCTAGCTTCCTAGTATTTCGATATCGGGCATCGATATGGTGCTATTCTTCCCTAACCCGTACACATGCATTTTATTTGTTCTTCAAATATCGATTAGCTTAATTAAGTATGCTGGTGGAGGTAGCTAAAAATATGTTTCACATGCAATGTAGTTTTTTCTATCCGAAAGGGAAAACTTTAATGGATACCTCACGATTAAAATCTTGCTCAAGCAATAATACATAATACACATGCACATACTATGTTTGTATATGTATATAACAAAACTGTTCTATTTTCATTTTTTTTTAAATCCTAAATACAGTGGATAAATGAATATGGACACATCTTTTTGGTTACATTTTTCCCCATATTTCACCAATTAATTTTAAAAACGAAAAAGGATCCAATTGTAAAGTTGCTTTAAAAAGGTTTGTTCTCCTTTATTTTTTTTTTTTTTTGACAATAAACACAAACAGAACGTACACCAGGCAGAAGATATCTGACTAAAACTTCTTTTAAAATACCTCACTTTTCGAGAAACCAACGGGTGGCCTAGTTTGATAAACCTTTATTTTTTAAGCAATTTTTTTTTTATTTAAAATTTAAAAATTGATCATATTTATTGAATATATTTATTTTTTATTGCAGGTCCTTAATCCATTGAACAACATCTTGTACGTCGTGATGCCAGAGGTTCTTCCTCCAGAAGCATCCAAGCAATCCTTCATTTCATTGTTGGAATTCGCTGACGAAAAATTGGACGCAGACGCTGTAGTTCTCTGCATGCGTAAGGATCGTCCAGACCGTGCCCGTTTGGTGCAAACTTTCTTGATTCTTGGCTTCCAACCGTTGTCGCGTAAATCTCCTCTTGCTCCACCAGCAGAGAAGGTAGAAAACAACAACTGTTTCCTCATTTACAACATCGAGGAATAAACCAGTTTCAATTGTCACAAGTATTTTCATCAGCAATAACAAAATAAAACATAATCGTCGTAATCAATATCAGAGATGTCTTGATCTTGGAACAAACAACAACAACAAAACTTCTTTAAAAAACTGTCATCTTAAAGTGTTCAAGATTTAAAAACGGATATCGCTAATTTTAATTCAGAAGTTACATCACCATCTTTTATCAAATATCTGAAAGAAAATTAAAAAAAATTAAGAATGTAAGCTGCTTCATTGAGGAGTGCTATATCGTATTTAAAAGAAAAAAAAGAAAAAAATCAAAAAAAAAAAATAAAAATACAAAAAAAAAAAACAAAAAAAAAATAATTAGTTTTAGTAAAAATTTTGCGCATCATCCGTTTAATTATAATTTTTTTTTTTTTTTCAAATCTCAAGTATTTAACATTGTCTTTTGGCGCATTTTTTTTTATAAATCAAATTCGATTAAACTATGTCATAGTGAAATGCATTAAATTTTTAATAATAAACTACTTTTTTTTTTTAATACTAATCAATAATATTTACCTTATAAAAACAAAAATTAAAGTAATTGGTTTCTTTATACTATTATACTATCATTGAGCTCTTTTTATAATTTCCTTTTCAACACAACAATATTATATTTAGGGTGTTGGCCGCGAAGATTATTACTATACCTTGTTTGTTCGCAATTTGCTAAGCATGAGTTATAAGCAGTTCATGTAAAGCAGTCGTGAAGTAAAACATTGCAAATTTATTATGAAAAAAAAATATTCAATGAACCGTAAAAACCTTCGCGGTGAGCATTTTGTATTATTTTAATTATATTTTAACCTTAATTTTATAATTACTTTATTCCAAATGTAATAGGTTATACAATATATATTCATTGTTAATTATTTTTAAATACGATATGGTTTCTGAACTTGAGTATATAATTGTATAATTAATTAATCACCACAAATACAATATAAACAAAATAATAATTCTTTTTTATCGAACTTGTATCATCATGAAATATAATTGATAAACTGTTCCGAGAAATAAAACAAATAAATAAAGAAATGAAACTGAGTTTTATTTGATGTTAACAAAAAAAACTTGTTTTAAAAGAATGAGGGGACCTATTCTAGACAACGCGGTGGCTCGAATCGAAAGGTTAGGTTAGGTTAAGCTTAAGACTTAGTAAATATTTTTAGCAAAAAAAAAAAAATTCAAATAGGCCCAACTTTCCACAAAAATTGACTTGATTTTTCAATGATCACTGGTAAGGTAGTTCAATCATTGAAATAAGAAAAGTCTTTTTATGTAGAAAGTTGAACCTATTTGAATTATTTTTTGGCTAAAAATATTTATTAAGTCTTAAGCCTTATTTGTCCATCAAAATAATAGGGGTATTCATGCAACAGCGTAAAGTCTTCGTAAACGTTGTAAAGTTTTAAACTTCGTAATTCTGTCACAATTTGTATGGAAAATTTGACAGATTTACGAAGTTTAAAACTTTACAACGTTTACGAAGACTACGCTGTTTCATGAATACCCTTAATATTTGATTTTACTTCTTAAACGTTTCAAAATCAATCATTAAAATTTTCAATGACGAGTTCCAATTATAGTTATAACTGGCGCCTAAAAACACTTCTTATTTCAATGATTGAAATACCTTACCAATGATCATTAAAAAAATTAAGTCATTTTTTGTAGAAAGTTGGGCATACTTGAAATTTCTTTTTGACTAGAAATATTTCTAGTCTTCATTTTGTTATTTTGTTCTGTCCATCAAAATAATAATTGATTTTGCTTTCTAAACATCTCAAAATCAATCATTAAAATTTTCAATGATAGCTATAACTGGCGCCTTATGTGGACAATCAAAATGATTTGCATTGAATAATTTTGAATGAACAATAACAACTTGTGTGTGTTACCACACACAAATGTGTGTGTTACCACACATAAATGGATTTCCATTTACACACAAACCCAACTTAAAATGATTTGCATTTTTGGAAAATAATTGAAATTTCTAACCTAGCGTTAAGCGGTGTTAACTGTTTTTAAGTTGTTGAGAAAAGTGTGTTTGGTTACATGAAATTTCTTTTGCTGTCAAAAGCCATAGGAAAAAAGCCCAGTTTTGTGGAACTTGGTTAAAATTTCAAGTTATCAAACACATAGTGCCTTTTTGATAACGTGAAATTTTCACCAAGTTTCCTAAACTTGGGTTTTGTATCCTATGGTTTCTGACAGCAAACACAAATTTGCAAGAAATTTCACAAACATCTATAACTGGCCGCGTTCCGATGTTTATTCTCAGCTATCCGGATAGATTTGTGTTGTTAATCTCTTGTCAAAAAACAGCGGGGGGCTATTCCGGTTCGATGATAAACGTGATGAAAAGTTTTTTCAGTGATAAATCTCAATTTCCGATTCTGGTTCTGTGTAAACTTGAAAACGTCTGTCAAACTTTTATCATATGAAAAGATATTTATCATCGAGAAATTTTGCCTGATAAAGCCTAATGATAAATTGAAAAGATGAAAAAACCAAAAACATGGACTTAATTTAAACAATGCACTTCTTTATTGATTTTCTTTGTTGTAAATAATTTGGATTTAGATCACAACACGTATTTTTGAATTATTGTTGATGAACACACAATATAAAAGTTTTTATTGATTGACTCATTCACTGAAAGCGAGCAAATAAAAACCATGATCTTCTTGTCTTATTTGGCAGATGGATTGTTCATTGGGAGCACGAGTGTTAAAGCTGTCCCACATATTAATTTCTTCGCAATATTTCTATGTTGTCTTAAATAAGAAAAAAGAATTATTGCCGATGACAAAATATCTGAATTTATCCCAAAAATTTAAATTTTAGGATACTCGGCACTCCGAGGAGAATGTTAACAAATCTGAAAACGTGACAAGAAATTTGAGTTTTTTTAGGACCAGTGGTTCAAATTTTGATCCGTTGCTCAAACATTTTTACTGATTGATTTCGGCGGGGAAATTACTCAGGTTCAACGATGGAAATTACTCAGGTTCAACGATGGTTAAAGTATGTTATGATAGCTAATTTCTACCCTGAAACATCGTTGAACCTCAGTCCATTCTCCGAGGTCAGTGAGTTAAGATTGCTGAACCACTAATTAAATATTTGTACAACCGGCCCTTAGGACCAGTGGTTCAAATCTTGATCCATGGCTCAGCAATTTTGAATCACCGGTTTTGGCAAGTTAAATGATGTTCAACGATGGTTCAAGCTTTTAATTGACTATTATTACATACATGATTCTTGAACAATCGTTGAACATCATTTAACCCGCTGAAATCGGTGATTTAAATTTGCTGAACCATGGATCAGACCAGCTTCAAGCGAGTCAACTCATATGAAGATTTTTTTATTTCACTCCTATTTCTTGGTAAGAAAGAGATGGTGAGGAATTGGCTCGATTCGAGGCGAAATTTGTGACGAAAAACCTATCGAGAATTTGGTTTTGCAGATCATGTATTATGGACTGTTTATTTGCATGTTTGTGTACAAATATAATTTTTTTTTCTCATGTGTGGTTCTATTCTACTCATATAAAATCTCAGGGAACCCCATTTTGCCCCAATTTATTGCATCGACGATAGGAATAAATAATTGCCTCTCATCTATTGAGCAACTTTTTTCATGGACAAAGCGTCCCCAATAGCACTATTCAAAGCAATAGCAATGAGTTAGGCAATTTATTACCTCCAATATCAGCCCTGTTTTTTAGTGCATTTTTATCTTCGCTTAAAAAAAAGTAGCATGTTAAATACAACAATAATTTGGTATAACTCCGTATTGCCAATGGAGCCGCTGGATCAAGATGATGAAAAACATGGGTGGAGAATCCGACCCTTATCCCACTAAAGTACTTAAATCCGCATGTAACCGGGCAGCAGGTTCATCTGTCAGCCACCCGAACGCGACCATTTGTTTTGTTCCGTCAACTGTCATTTATCTGTCATTCGGATTTGTACTAAAAATAAAAACTTGCGAACAAAACAAGAAACCAGGAAGCAACTATATAAATATTAACAAAAATGGTATGTAATTTATTATTTTGTGTTTCTAATTGAAATATAATTTTCAAATAAATGTATATAGTCTGTTACCCTCCACACAGATTCCGGTGACATGAAAATTGAATTATTCTGTGATGATTGTCCAAAAGCATGTGAAAACTTCTTGGCGCTTTGCGCCAGCGACTATTACAACGGTTGTGTGTTTTTAAGAAATATTAAAGGATTCATGGTTCAAACAGGTGACCCAACAAACACCGGCAAAGGAGGCACATCCATTTGGGGTTCGAAATTTGAAGATGAATTTAAAGATTCGTTGAAGGTAAGAAACAAATTTTCTGCTTCGGTATTTTTAAAGTTTTTTTGTTCGTATTTAGCATTCTGATCGTGGAATTGTTTCAATGGCCAATAATGGACCAAACTCAAATGGGAGTCAATTCTTTATCACGTATGCAGCGCAGCCAAATCTAGACTTAAAGTATACAGTTTTTGGAAGGTAGTTTAAGAAAAATATCTAAGAAATGATTTAACTCTGAATGTTTTCAAAATAAATTTATTTTTTAGAGTGATAGACGGCTTCGATGTGCTTGATGAACTGGAAAAACTTACAGTAAACCCTAAGAACTACCGACCACACACTGAAAGAAAAATAAACAGCATAACAATGCATGCAAATCCTATTGCAAATGCACAAGCAGGAAACTAAATTTTTGTAATAAAAACAATACACCCCAAACTACAAGTTTTATAGTCATGTCCCCAGTAATCGAACACTTAGTGGTTCATAAGAAAGTAATCGTTGACTGTGAGGAAACCATTCAACGTAAATATTTGATGTAAAATTATTTATCAGCTTAAACTCAAATATTTGTTATAACTTTTAAGGTTTTTCTAGTAACTTTAACTACTTTTTTTATAAAAAATCAAAAGCTGAAAAAAGCCAAATTCCCCAGTTGTCGAACACTAGTTTCCTAAGCCCGAACAGAAAGTTTCCTTATTTCGAACACAAGATTTTGTACATAGTTTCAACCAAAAAAAATCTTAGAAGTAATTTTCTCTCAGTTTTATTAAACAAATTGTGTTCGTTAATGTGTTTTTATTCAATTCTTTTAAAAACGAAATAAAACAAAAAACAGTTTAACGGATTCTTAGTTTGAATACAATTCAAAAACTGTTAGAACAAAGGAAGCTAGCAATTACATGAGAATTACATGAGTTTCCTTGAATCGAACACTGGAAGAAAAGAAGAAAAAGGTGTTCGAATACTGGACCCAACGTTCCTCTCAGTGTTCTTGACGTAAAACCGAAACAAAAATTTGATTTTCTATAGTAGGGGTATTCATGCAACTGCGTAAAACACTAGATAAGTTTACGATTTGGTTAATTTTATCTTTTGGTTAATGAACTGTCAAATTTTGTATGGGAAATGGTTTACACAATTTGGTTAATTTTATCCAAGGATTTAGCTGCGGAAAATTAACCAAATATTTGGTTAAACTTATCCAAACGTCATTGTGACTTTTAGAGATTGAATTAGACGTGTTTGTGACTTTAAGAATTAGGCATGTTTAGAAACATGATATAAATGATATCTCGGAGAACTAAAAAAGTTCTGAATGTGTTCTGTAATTATTGCATTGCAATTAGTTGGTGATAAAAGTTGTGAATTAAAACGTAGTTTACACAAAAAAAAATTATTAGAAGGTCTAAATTTACTCAACGATTAAAGGCTCTGCCCAACCAAAGCGAAATTATAGCGAAGCATTCACAAAGACAGTTTTTTGTTGTTTTTTAGTATTGAGATCATTCACTTTAATTTCGTGTTGGTTTGGCAGCGCCTTTAACTTTTCGTAAATTATTAAGGTAGAACTATAAATTCTCACTCAAACCAATGCGAATCTTTCGTTGACGACGACGAACGTGTTGTTTTCATTTACAACAACGTGTTGTTATTAATGTTTTTGTTGTGGTCAACGAATGATTCGCACTGGTTTGGAAGATTCTAAATAGAGCCTGATTACACGATTCGTTTTTTCGGACGTTACGTGTTTCGTCTTTTTGACACATTGGGTGAGGGGTGTAGAAACGTAGAGGGAACGGAAAGCTGAAAGCACGTATGAAAATTTCAAGACTTTTTCTGGTTGAACTTTGACGTTTATGATTTGACAAACGAGTAGAGGCGGGGGATGCTTAAAAAATTTAAATAGTGAGATTAAAAATTGTTTTTCATAATTAAAAAGGTATACATTTGAACAAGAAGTGATTTAAAAATATTAGTAATTGTTATTACTGCCTATTTTCCAATAAATAAACCTCAAACTTTTTGAACGTCAAAATCACGTATGGATTTTTTTCGTTGTGTGTAATCAAAGGTACGTACCTGTCAAAAAGACGAAAAACGAAACGTCCGAAAAAACGAATCGTGTAATCAGGCTCATAGTCAGAAGCTGTTAGAAACAGATGTCATTAGCCAACGCAAAGTAACTTTCTGAACTGTCAAAATCAGAACTAAGCCATAATTCACTTTTTCTCTTTTTTTCGTCGGTTGAAAATGAGCGAATACATGAAAACCATACTCATCTCACGGGAGTGAAACTGACATTTGGTGAAGTTGGAACGAAAAAAAGAGAGGGATGATTTATTTTACTTAAGTGGAATATTCCTCACTTCTTCTTTTGACTGTTTGGAAAGCAACTTTTCGTGGGTTTTTAACCCATTGATTTTGACAGGCAAAAGTTTCGTTGTCGTTCCGAATATTTCGCATTGGTTTGAGAAAGCCTTAATAGTTCTAGCTTAATATTTTTTTTTATCCTTCCGAGTTTCCGAGTTCACGTTGGTTCGGGAGAGGTTCTTTATTTAAAAATTACTACGTTTACAAGCAGGATCGGGAGCCCCAGGTTTTTTGTCACTTGAGTTGAGTGGAAATGGTATTGAGATTCCAGCAAAATGAATGGCATTGATGTATTTATTTCAATCCAAAACAAATATAATTGAATTAACAGTAGTACTTACTACACGTATCACAAATATATATTTGTACACACACATGCAAATAAACAGACCATAATGCATTATCTGTAAAACCAATCTCGACCCAAGCCGAACGCGCCCAAAAATTTTACGTTTAACGAACAGCTGATTCAATTACACAGCATTTAACCAAATTAATAAAAAGGTCGTTCATGCAAACTTTTGCGTAAACTTATCATTTTACACAATTTGTAAACTTACGACGTTGCATGAATACCCTTAGTATTTATTGCCTGAACTAAATAAAACAATTTTGACGGAGTTGCCTATATTCGAACACTAGCGTTCGAACAGGCAACTCTAACAAATTTGGTTTCCTATGTTCGAACAGTCAATTTATTAATAAATTATTAAGCTTTAAGTTAAAACTTTAAGTTACATAAATAGAATAACTACTTTCCAACAAGAAAGCGCGTTATAACAGGCACTAAGTTTAATTTTCACACCAAAAATCATAGTTTCCCAGAACACTTCCAACAGTTTTTTTAATTACAAAAACTTGAAATTACTGGATTTCCTAGAGCCTCTTTTTTAAGTCCTTTTTTTAAAGCTTTAGGACGAAATTTGACTAGTTGATAGGATTTCAAGGTTTAAAGGAATAACACATGAATTATTCTGCGTTTATAGAAGTTGAAAATCTAAGAAATAACACAGATTATAAGCTTATTTTCAAAAAGTGTTCGACTACTGGGAGTGTTCGAAGTTAGGCGACTCTACCCTACCAGAAGTTATTTTTAACAAGTAAATCAAGTTTTATGTGGAGAAACTTCCATTTACCAAATTTTATTTACAAAATTTGCCCTCCAAAATTTCGCATCCGATCAGAATAAACGAGTATAGGGGAAATAAAAAAATTCTTAAACAAAATACAGGAAGTGAAAGAAGGCCAAATTAATATTGTTCCTTAGTTCATAAAATAATTGTTGATAAGGTGGTTTCAAATTAAAAACACTGAGGACCGAGAGAAGTGCTTGATGAGGTGGTTTCAGGCTGTAACCACCGACCAGCAAGGGGTAATACAGATGAATAGTTGAGTGTTTTCGAGAGACAACAAAAAAAATTGTAAAATGTTTGGTTATCACCGCTATTCACGTGAATATCGGCTCTTCGAGTTGTTTTATTTTAAATGCAGTCAAGCACATGATCGCGAGCTGCTAGTAAATGTTTAAGTTATCTCTATTTTAAATATAAACACGATTATAATTTTTACTTTTTTGGAGAAATGAATGAATTGTTAATACTGCACATTTAAAATAGGCACTGCATACAAGTTATTTTAAATTGCAAATTTTCTTCCACGGGCCAATCTGGCTGGTTGTTAACGTCAAACTAAAAAATAGAATTTGAGGCTTTGGTAGTTTATGTATTACACAGTTACATGTGATAGTTTTTGCTCTTCGATATACGTTTGCATTTACTGCGTTTAAGGCCTTAAGGCATAACATTTAAATGGGCTGGTAAATTCAAGAAAAGCCCTCGACTTATACTCCCAACCATTTTGTCGGCATAAATGGAGACCTAAAATTTTCTTACGAATCCAAATGGCTGAGATAACAAGTACTTTAAATAAGAGATGATTGATTTTTTACTTTCTCGCGGGGGATAATAGCCCTGAACAAAAATATTTTTAGGTGAAATAGGCTGATTATATAGGCTGGAGTTATAGCTGGATGGGGAAAAAAGAAAGAAACCGACTGAACAATAGCAAGCTTGTGTGTTAATAAAAATGCTAGTCGCATTGGGATTGAGCAGAACATGTAGCTTCAGTGGCGCGGTGTGTAGTGCATCGGCAAAGAGTTTTTCAATTAATGCGAGCATAACCAGACTAAGCACCCTTAAAAGGAGTCTGATGATCGAGGTGGCTCTCGTGAAATAGCTATAACGCCAGCCTATATACTTGGGGGTAACACACGTAAGTTGTTGTTGTTCAAAATTATTCAAAATAAATTGATATATAACTTGCAGCATGCACTGCTGCAAGTTATACTGTGTGGATTTCCATTTACACACAAACCCAACTTAAAGAAGCTGATATTCGACCCATTACCTCCTTTATAACATACATATACCATTACGACAAGGGTTATTTCTAATTCTGTGAAATAACGTCGTCGTTAACGTTGTCGTTTCTTTTTTTCCCGAGTTAAAAATTTACTTTTCTTACAAAAAAAGAAAAGAAAAACAATATATTTGATTACCTATTCTTATTTTGCTTTATTTTATTTTGTTCTGATCATACACTTCATTTTTTTTACATCTTATATTCTAAGAAAAATGTTCAACTTAAAAATTACAAATTTAATTAAGTCTAGATAATAGATACTATAATATAATTATATTAAACTGAGTAACAAAACAGAAATGTAAAAAATAAGAAATTTTAACAAAATATGTTGTGATACAAAGTACCTAGCTATTTCGTCCTAAAATTAAAAAAAAAAACATTATCTAATACAACTAATGAGAAGTAATATTTACGGATAAATTTAAAACAACAATCACTTAAGTTAACAGTATTGAAACATAGCTCACTTTCATATTTATGAATAATACAAATTTCACTAGGTAAAGAGAAAAAAATTAACTAATATTTTTTCGATTATAAAAAAGTGTTGTATCGTTAGTTTTATACAAAAATTTGCATTGCACTTATTTTGTTGGTATTTTTTTTTTGTCTAATCTTTTCTTTTTTTAAGTTAATCGTTCTCCCTGAGAAATTTCAACAAAAGTTGTATTTTTTTTTAAAACAAAAAACTTACTAAAATGCACTCTCACTCACTGCACCAAAAAAGTGTTTTTGGGGAAGAATCATAAGTAAAAATTTAAAAATTTAGCAATAGTGTATAGAATCTCAAAAAAGATGTTTCTAAAGCCTTTTTCATTGTTGATAAAAAATTTTTCCTTGAATGTTTTTGTTTCTCTCAATAGAGCGTGGGTATTATCAAATTAACTATAAATCTTAAAACTAGATGGTAAGTCTTAACATAAAACAATGTGTTTCTAATTATGTGATCGGCCTGTTGTTGTTTCTCCTAATTTTTGATAGCTCCATTTGCCTTTTTTGGATTATCCTTAAGGTGTTGTTCGAACATAATACGCATATCAGCAAGCGCTTTGCGTATATTTTCTCCAAATCTGTGTGCACTCTAAAGAAAATTATAATACAAATTAATAATAGCTTAGATTGTCTTTATTCCATCACAAATTTACCGTTGTTCCGCAACTCTTCTTGGCTGAAATGTGGAAGAATATCAAATCTTCACCAGCAATGATGTAGGAGACACCATAACCATCATCTGCAACCGGCCCAAAACCACCACCAGCACTAATACAATTTGGATGTTTCTTCAGATCCATCTTAGGTGTCTGTCCGTGGGGGGTTTGACTAGTGGACAGGCGCCAAGGTTCGCTGAGAACTTCGTTTAAAAATGGAGAATCCACTTCAAGGTACTTTGAGACAACATATAAACAAAACAAATGCCTATCGATTCCACGGCCAGACATAGCATCTTGATAGCCCAATTGATGGCGGTTACACGCATTAAGTAATAAATCAATGCATTCTTTATGCTAGAATTAGATTATAATTTTTGTTGTTTAAACATATTTTTTTTTTTTTTTAATTGAAGTTTTTAATAGTATTTACCGTGCTTTGTCCACTTTCCATAGCCTTAACCCACGCACTTGATTCAATGGTACATGGGCGAACAGTTTCCGTTCGTCCTTCACGGAAAAGTCTTGTCATAGAAGCTTCGTATGTGAGTGAAAAACGTTTGGCGTCACGATAGTATGCTAACTGAAGAGCCATTTGAATGTATGCATCTGGAGATATGCGACATTTCTTCATGAATCCTTTGCCGTATTCGTTGTGAACAAGAATACGCAAGTCGACATCCTGAAAATTAATTTTAATTAGTTGTATTTTTGTTGGTTTAATCTGTAAAAAAATTATAAACTGTTTTGTCGAGTTTGTAAATATAAACGTTCGGCAATACGATTTCATGTCCCATTTCTGCTGGCAAATACAGTCCAATGTGCAGTTTTACTTATGTGAAACCTGGATGTTTGCTCTCAACAATTAAAACAAAATTTTTCCAAAAAAGTACATAAATAGTATGATTTTTTAACAATTGGTTTTGGCAGTGATGCAGTATTTACATTTACGAACTCGGAGTATATTTCAAATACTCTATGACATCTAGTTTAAAGCGGAAAAATCTAAAAAAAAACTCTCTGTGAACTCACAACCACCTAATAAATAGCTTTAGACTCCAAAGAGATATTGAGGGTGCCTTTGACAGCACCTACAATTAAGCTTTTAACAGGGCTCTTGAAAGGAAGTGTGAACCCATAACTTTAATCAGATGAAAAATGTTATGCTGGGCATAAGTGAAGGCAAACGCAGAACAAGGAGGCTGTCCCCAGACCCCAGGGAGGGGTCTATAACACCTACTGTGGAGTCTTTAATAGGGCGAACTACTCGAAAGTTTTACTTCTTAAGGTAAAAGCTGCATTGGTTTCGCTGACATTTGTTAAAACTACTTTGGGAAAGTTCGAAGAACCTCTGTGCATAATCCAAAGAAGACTGATAATAACAAGAAAATGGTGTCTATCAGTGGCATTAAACACCAACCCTACCAGTTAACAATGTATGAGACATTTTTCTCTTTTTAAGAAATTGAATATGAATCACTTTAAAGACTTTACTTTCTAATTTAAACCAACACATTGTCATAACTTACATTCAAAAGCTTTGTAGCATCGGCAGTAGCTTCTTCAATCTTCTCCTTGCACGGCTCTAACTCCCAATTCAATCTTATTGGTGACGGGGGAGTAAATTCAGGTGTTCCTTTTGTATTACCATCTTCGTCATATCTGTGTTTTTAGAATAGATTATTAGCATACAAATTCATTATAATATCAATATGTAAGCTTTGCTGTTATGTATTACTTTTATTATTATATTTTTTGAATACAAATAAAAGTTATTATCAAATTAGTTTAGCATCCAATTGCAATGGCAAATATATTAACATATCAAATTGAAATAATGTAAAACTTAAAATCAGCAGCTTGGATGTTAGGAATGAAGCATCATTTAGGTTAGAATAAAAATGAAAGCAAGGATATTGGGGTATAATAAATAAAAAATAAAACTATTTACCCATAGTTATCATCACCCATTATGTATTCCCACAAATGTCCCATAACCGGTGCATCGGCCCTAGGTATAGAAATATATTTACATTTGGGCATAAAATAATAATAAAATAAAAGTAAGCATATCATGTGCATTTGGAAGAAAAAAAAAAAAAAAACAGAAGTATAGAAATAGTACATTTCCAGATGCGGAAACGCAAGAGGAGTAAGATAGTTGGGGGAAAAGCTGCCAATTGGATGCCGCTGCCATTGCCATATATAACGTTATTTAGAGAAAAGACGAAGTTGCTTTGTTTTTTCATTACCCATTGGTCAGAATTTCATCCATGATTAGGTTCTCCCACATATGAGAGCCGACAGCAGCGTCCCCCCTTATTTATTTCAAAACAAAAATATATTTTTTTTTATGTAAATTGAGTTACTTTAAATTTTCTTCCAGCATTAATTAAAATTCACTTACCATGTGTGTTCTGCATTAAAACCCACTTTGCCATTGGATCCTACACAAACGGTGAAGCACTTATCAAACCATCTATCGTATCCCTTGCCATGTAGTAGCCGTCTTCCGAAATTGTCCAATTTCTCATGATTATCCTTGTCATATTCGAGTGGTTCATCGTCCAGAGACAAAACAAAGGCTGCTGATTCAATTGCATGGAGAGATACGCGATTGACCCCGCGTGTGAAATAAGTGTTACGAGCTTCCGCCCATTTGGAACGCTGCCATGCTGTCAGAGCGGCAAGATGTTCCTCATGTGGCAGTGGAGTTGCGTTGGAGTTGAGTATTTCCTCCATTTGCCTGCAGGAATTAGAATCAGTTAGTAATGAGAATGTTTGAATCTCTTGCATAAATTACACTTGAAGTTCAGAAGGTCTCAATAGACGTCCTTTGTAGTAGATTATAACTTTGTAGAAGCAGCCCTTGTGCATGACAACGATGTGATTCGAGTCTTTGTAGTGAATAATTCGATCTGTTTCTAGACCTGGTACACGAGATGTATTAAAAGTACGCTCATACTGCCACGAGCATAATGGAATCATTCCTTGGATCATTATCTAAAAAAAATATTACAAAAAAAATATTAACAAACAACATTTCAATGGATTCAATTTACTTACTGGTTGAAGTTCTTGTCGTTCAATTAAACGTCGGAAAGACAGCAGCAAATGAACAATATTGGCAGCACGTGCAGCTTGTTTATTTGTTAAGTGCATAAAAATAGCATCTGTTCCATAAAAGTTGCTATTAACCATCAATGGACTGCGACCACGAAGGTATACATACTCTTCCCACCAATCCGAAACATAATTAGACGACCACCAACTCTTCAAAACAAGATAACGTTGCAACTTTTTGGCAATTGTGCTCTCAAATTCTTTGGCGAGATTCTCCATTCTGTTATAGTTTTCATCGTCTAAAAGAGGACGAACTGATCGCAAATATCTTTGCATTGTATCATGCACACTAGGCAATGGCAATCGTGGTAAAGAACCTTGGAAACTGTACAGGCCAGGAGTATTCCAACTGGAAAGAACTTTTACCATGCCTGTCCAGAGAATTGTTTTAAGTGAGATCTTACTACCAGGTGCTCTGGACTCATACATCCATCCCTTGTAGATGAGTAGTAATTTGAGTGTGTAACGCATCGTAAAACATATTGTCAGCCAAACCACTAAAGAAGCCAGGAAGCACGCTAATATTTGATAATTTACAGTATTTGTAGGAAGACGGACTAGAATTCTATTTGTTAAGTTAAAAGGTGCATTATAGCCGGTAAAATGTAATCCAATTGCTATGGCTGTTATTAACCAAAGGCTCTGGATATGGGCCGGATAGACACCATTGCGTATACCGTTCTGCAAAACAAAGAAAAAACATAATAATTTAAGATTTTATGTGGAAGTAGTTTGATTATAATTTAACTTACTCTCGCTCTGGCTATACGTTTCTTCCAAGATCGAACGCCCGAATCCCAAACAAGGTTGAGAACTTCTTGATCATAATTAATGTCCCATCCTTCGTGAGTTATTGAAAATGAGAAGGCTACAGCTGAATGGGCTTCCGCCATGGCGGCTTGTTTAAAGCAGCCTTATAAGAAAAATCAAAATCAATGCCTTGAAATAAAACTATAAAGAAAAATAAGAAAAAGGAAAAGAGTTAATAATAAGAATATTATGAGTGTAAATAAATTTTGTTTCTTAAATTGTGGATGCTAGCTTACAATTAAGTAATTTATAAATAACGGTTCTTTATTATAGGAAAAAGTTCCACCATGTAAATCATAAATCAAAAGTTTTTTTGATTCTTTTTCGAGAGCAATTGCTGTAATGTTTGTTTTTATTCTTCATAGAAAACTTTTTAATGTAACGTGTTTTATTTCTGCCAGAAAGTCCGGGGTATAGTGCTGAAGAAAATGGTTTTCGCAAAATATTTGATTTCTCAGCTATGGATAGTTGATAACCAAACACGAATTGTACATAGAAATAAAGTTATTCACTCTAATAAGCATAATTCATTCTGTATTGAACTGAGGGTCAGAAGTATAAAGAATAAAGAAACCTAAAAAACAATAAAGAAACTTAAAAAAATAGAAAACAACGCTCAATCCGTTCACTGTTGAGTAACATAATATGTAAATATTCATAAAGAAAACAAAAATTAACTTTTTATGGAAAGGTTAACTAAAAAAACAAGTTTAAGATTCATTCAAGAGTGTTAACTAGTTAATAGGTGTGCGAGGTTCGGGATTTCGAAATAGACATATCCAAATAGACTACATTTGCAAACCGAATTTACTTTGAGGAGCAAGTTTAAAATAATTCCATAAAAAAAAAATTAAAATACAACAACACCCATATTCTGTTCAAATTGGGATTTCCATTTTTTTAATATATTGCATTCTGATAGTCTATTTTATGTTTCTAATTAATTGACGTGTACTTTGATGAGAGTTGCTTCTTAAACGAGGCAGATATTATATTTTTTTTTGTTATTTGATTTATTTGTGTAAAAAGTATGTACATACATTAATGTGTATAGGTATGGGAAATGAACAAGTAATGTTATAAACAGGAATAAAAAAAAACTTCTATCATGAAAAACCGGCAAAAGCTTTAAAACTTTAGACTTTGTATTTGTAAAATTTGTTATATTTACACTTTTACCTTCTTTCAATCTACATAAATACCTTTTAGTGTTTAAATAAGCTGGAAAGGCAAAGTCAGCCCCGCATTTAATTATAAAACAATAACATAGATACTCGCAACGAAATCTTTTTATAACAAAGCTTTTAAGAAGTATTTATGCACTTGCACATATTTATGTTTGTATTCAAAGAGCAAAGATGATACGAAATGAAAATTATAAGTAACTTTTATGTTTTCTTGGAGTTGGAAATTACGAGTACCTTTATTTGAATTGGTTATTTGTATGTACATCTTCGATTTTATTCGATAGTACGAGAAAAGAGGACAAAGTCCAGACTTGTTTGTTTTGTTTTTTATCAGTCTTGTTAGTATTTTTTAAATATTTTTATAACTATCACCCCTGTATTGCATTCTGTAAAACAGTTAATATTATTTTTTTACAATGTAATGATAATGGTGATATCATTAACTTATCTCTAAATTACCTAACTAATGGCAGCGGCAGCACGGATTTTGATAAGAACTTATGTAACTTGGTGTTTACTTGTCTTTTTGAAGTGTTTTTTTTTTTTGTTTGGATCAATAATAAAGTATTAGGCTTGTTTTATTGGGAATACAAAGCTAGCGCATTTAAATTTCCCTTGGTAAACAATAACAAACCACTATATTGCTGGATTATTTTTCGACACTTTCTTGTTTTTGCTGTTTTTTACCGAGGGAAAAGTTTACCGTGCTAGCTATGATACTTTCCAACAAAACACCCCTATCATTAGTTGGAATAGTAAACATTAATTTAATTTTCATAGCAGAAGTATTCATTTTCAGCGAGTTTGCTTGGAAGAGTATGTACCATCTGGATTGGTTACCGAGGGAAATTTGATTGTACTACTTATACGACTTTTAACTTCCAATAAAAACAAGCCTTATGCAAGGACAACAACACACAACGTATTTTATCGAATTGGTTTAAAAATTAAATCCAGTTTTAAGTAAACAAGAGTTCTATAACCTCTTATTTGAATAATATTGAGATTTCAATTATAGTATTACTCACCGGGCCATGATGTCTAACCTAACATGGCATCAACACTAAGGTTAAGTGTTTTCATATTCAAAGCAATTACCTTGGCAGTTAGTAATTTCGGGGCTAAGGTTAAGATTAACCTAGCTGTACAAAAAAAAAACAAGACTTTTTCGAACTCGATTTTTTCTAAGATTCTTACAAATTTTGCACCACACATAATATATACCTATAAAACAAATGAATCATTTTTTAAAGACTGTATATTCTAAGAAAAACTAGGAGCTTATAAATAAATGATATTAAATTAAACTTATGTATATCATTCATATAAGTCTACTCATACACTTAAATAATCTGTCTCAGACTTTTTTTTACGGTAGACTGAAGAACATATTTAACGTCATCGCGGAGGTTAAGATCGATAACCTTTTCCTTGCATATAATTATTACTAAATATAGCACTGCTCACGGGAATGATTGATTATTTCTTAAATATTTTTAATAAAGTCTTGCATCGTTTTGCAATACGTTACTAATTAATAATTTTGTTTTATTGTGACACCCGCTTCTCAAATATGTGCTTTAATTTGTATTTTGTAAACAAATCTCTATGACGACGTACCTTACCCATTAACATGGTTGAGTAACAATAAACTTTATATGTACATACATATTGTGTTACATATATTCTAAGACTTTCCTTATCAAAACGACTGGGTTAAGTCGAAAGTTCACGTTACGTGCTTTTAATTTTAAGTTTTTAAGCATTTTAGTAATGTATTTACCTAATTAATAATAATAGAATATGAAGAAAATTTGAAAAGAAATTCTTGTGATTAAGTGAAGTGACTGAATATTTATAATTCAAGTTAAAAGTTCAAGTGAGCTCAACTCCATATTGCGTTTCGCCCAGGTACGATAATTGGACTCATCAGTTAGATGACTATCGCACCCTTCTTAGACCTAATTAATATGTCATGTATTTTGTTTTCAAATTTATTCGCCGGATTTTTAAAACAGGGAATTCATATGTTTCATTTGTTTCCTTCTAATTGAAGGTTAAGCAAATTAGTCTATACATAGGCAATAGGTAATGTATGAATAATTGAATATCCACGCAAATGTTAACAAATTAAATGAGGAATTTATTGGTTTGAAAGCGTACAAAAATGCGCTTTTTAATGAGAAGCGGTAGTACATTCAAGCAAACGTATATGTCGAAGGTAAACAAAATTAAAAATCAGCCGTGTTGACAGTTTAATGTTAAAATTTTTAGAATCGTTTTCGAAAAAATATAAAAAACGATATAGTCTAAGAACTGGCTGCTTATTTATGGTTTGAAAGTACATATAACAAATAAAATGTACGACTGGATCACACGTACTTGCTCTTATGTTCAAGTTGTTGAACTTAAGAAATTTTGAAATATGCAAGTCATTATAGAACAAATATATAAGTAAAATAAAAAAATATAGAAAAATACATAAAAAGCATTTGAATCGTTTTTTAAATTTTATAAACAACTAGTAAAATAGCTTAGCGCTCAAAATCAAGCATGCAATGTTATGACTTGAAAAAATGGGAATATTGTTCAATAGTCGGAAAAAGTATTTTGACAAAAAAAATTCGCAACTTTCTTTATATTTTTTTTTTATTGATTGATAATTCCGTCATCCGCTTGTGGCTATTAGCTCGGATTTGTAAGAAATTGCCGTTAGAAAGTGACCAACAATAGTTTTTTTTGCTATTTTTGAGACCTTGAAACATTTAGAAATAATTATTTTTTCAAAAAATTTTCGAAACTCTGAAAGCACTAATTTTCTCCATCAAATATCGATTATGATAAAATATCTTACGATCTTTTTGTAGAACTTTAAATTTTTTGAAAAAATATTTTCCAATACCAACATGTTTTTTTTTTTCATAAAAATCGTAAACAACACCGAAACCTGCGAAGAAGCATGTCTAAGCGATAAAATTTGTTAGCTTTACAAAGGACAGACTTTTCTATAGATTGCTATACTATCAAGACGACTTGATGGGTCCATGTGGCACGTTCCGAACAAAGAAAGATTTTCAGAACATTTTGATGTTCACGGTGGTCTAAAACTAGTCACAGATACTGCTTTAATTAGAAGTAGTGACAAGAAAAGACAGGAATTCAACCTCACAATTTAAAAACATAGATCGAGCGACAGACAAAGATAGCCTTATTTATAAACTCGTTTTAGCTACAAAGTTAAGTCACTCCGACTTTTCAACGCCTTTAATCCTAAAGAGCCTTACTTATTAACTCGTTCTAGCGAAGGAATAAAGTTACTTCAACTTTACAACGCCTCTTATCCTGAAGTTTGTTCATAAAAAAAAAATCATGAGGAATAGAGGAAAAGTAAGCTAAAACTTGTTCATAGGAGGTTTAAAGTCGTTTTAGTATCTTAAATGACATTTTAACATGACATGGTGTGAAATTTACAGAAAGGATTGTAAACGAAAATTTTTGTTTATCTTTTTGTAACTAAGAAAATTTTTTTATTTTACTTATCCATTCATTAATTCTTTTACCAAAATTCCACCAATAAAAATTAATTGAAATGAGTAACTTTGGAAATCAGCTGGGGTTTGTTTAAAGTTTTTAAAAACCAGAGTTTTAGACTAGTCATTTTTTTGATATAAGTAGGGCGTAGCTAAGACGACTTAGAAAATAATTATAAAAAAGAAATTGTTTGAGGTGGTGTAGAGACGGATAAGTGCTTCGACTTGGTTTGAACCGAGTACTTATTAGTGAAATCTAATAGGGTAGAGTCGCCTAATTTCGAACACTCCCAGTAGTCGAACACTTTTTGAAAAAAAGCTTATAATCTGTGTTAATTCTCAGATTTTCAACTTCTATAAACGCAGAATAAAAAAGTCAAATTTCACCCTAAAGTTCTTAAAAAAGGACAAACAAAAAGAGGCTTTAGAAAATCCAGTAATTTCAAGTTTTTGTAAAAAAAAAAACTGTTGGAAGTGTTCTGGGAAACTGTGATTTTTGGTGTGAAAATTAAGCTTAGTGCCTGTTTTTACTTGTTTTTTATTAGATAATAGTTCTTTTATTTATGTAACTGAAAGTTTTAACTTAAAGCTTAATAATTTATTAATAAATTGACTGTTCGAACATAGGAAACAAAATTTGTTACAGTTGCCTGTTCGAACACTAGTGTTCGAATATAGGCAACTCCGTCAAAATTGTTTTATTTCGTTCAAGCAATAAATATTATAGAAAATCAAATTTTTGTTTAACATCACTGAGAGGAACGTTGGGTCCAGTATTCGAACACCTTTTTCTTCTTTTCTTCCAGTATTCGATTCAAGGAAACTCATGTAATTCTCATGTAATTGCTAGCTTCCTTTGTTCGAACAGTTTTTGAATTGTATTCAAACTAAGAATCCGTTAAATTGTTTTTTGTTTTATTTCGTTTTTAAAAGAATTGAATAAAAACACATTAACAAACACAATTTGTTTAATAAAACTGAGTGAAAATTACTTCTAAAAGAAAATTACTTTTTTTGGTTGAAACTATGTACAAAATCTTGTGTTCGAAATAAGAAAACTTTCTGTTCGGGCTTAGGAAACTAGTGTTCGACAACTGGAGAATTTGGCTTTTTCCAGCTTTTGTTTTTTTATAAACATTTTACATCACATATTTACATTAAATGGTTTTCTCGCAGTCTACGATTACTTTGTTATGAACCACTAAGTGTTCGATTACTGGGGACATGCCCTTAAGGCTAAGAGTATAAAGACGGCTCAAACATTATCAGGTAAGGTAAAACTGAGAGTGGATAGTATTAAAATCCAAGTTATTTGAATTTCTGTATCTCCTTAACAAAGTTTTAGGCGGCATCTCACTTTATCAACCCGAAAAATAGTATGGGTGACATCATATAACCTTGTTTAACCCCACTTTGAGCTTCAAATTAATTTTGAAACCTTTCTTTTGCCACCTCCATCATACAGATAAGTACGTTCATGTATAGGTATGCCAGCTTGCTAAAAGATATTGACTTTTATATAACATAAATCATTTATTAATTGATAAGCGATGAAACTATTTGATTTTCTTTTTAATTAAATAGCGCACACCCAACATTTATCACAATCTAACTTCCACTATTCTTAAAAACAAAAAGTATAAACAACCAACAAAAACAAAATACATACATACCTAGCTTCGCATAACACTATTTTCTAGTTTCTGATATAAGACTTCAATCTCAGATTTAGACTTTGCCCTCATCGTTTAGTTACGAATGTGATACGACAAAAGAGATACAAACATTAAAAAAAAAAAAAAATACAAAAATAATATCTATCCCTCTACCTATTCGAATTAATAAAGCTTTTAAAAAGTAACTTTCAGATGGGTCATTTATGCATGTGTGTGTGTATGCCTCTTGAGTTGAGTGCTCTTGAAAAATAAAACCATTGAAATCATTTGTCGTTTATATCACTTATTCGGCCGGCGCGGCGCGGAGACGTCCGTCATTTGGTCGTTTGGCTTTAAAAACGACCTTGTCCTACTTTACCATCTCTGATTTTATTCAAAACATAGACACAAACACAAGGCAGGTTAAGCGTGCAAGTAATAAAAAAAAAAATGTAAATAATTGTTGTCAATATAAAAACACGTAGGTACAAAACGAAAAAAATGCCGGCACCCGGCAGTCAAAGGTTTAAGAACCACAATGTGCAGTTCAAGTTGGCACACAACTACAAATTGTTTTCCTAGCAAAATTGAAGACGTAGGACTAGAAGAAAAAATAAAATTGAGGAAGTCAATTGTTTTGAAAAGATAAACAAGCAAAGTGCGACTCATTAAATTCAATTGCTTTATTTATTATAAACAAAATAATTTAACAACAGACCTTTTTTATCAATAAAAACATTTAGGTATTGACCACAGAATGTCGACGCAAAATTCCTTGTGTTTTTTTTTATACATCCATATCTAATTTAAGTGTTGATCAAAATAAAACAAAAAAATTTAAAAGAGAATAATATTGAAGAATGAAAATAATGCATAATACTTTAAAAATATAAAAAAACTAGTGCAGGTATTTTTTTTATCGGAAGCGATCATCGTACAACATACACTCACTACTGAATTAGGTCTTTCATTAGTTTCGTTCGTTGAACTTTACCAAGGGTTAACCCAGGTTTTCTTCCGAAAGTTGTCAGAAAAACCTGGGTTTTTTGGTTCTCAAAAAGTTTATTCACAACCTCAAGCCTCAACTCGTTCTAGCAAAAAACCTAGATCTACTTCAGGGCGACCGCACAAGCCTCAAAAAACACATAATTTAGACCAAGAAGTGTCAAAAAAAACTGGCTTTTTTTGGTTCTAAAAAAAAACACCAAAGGACTCTCAATTGTGTTTTTGAGAAAAGCAAGAAATACAATTTGTTTTAAAAATTAATAAAAATAAACTATAGTTTCCATGGTCTACTTCTATATGTTATTAATAAATTAAATTTGTGTACTCCTTGTATTTCTGTTTCAAAAACTTCTACTTTAGGTCGAGTTCAGGGCGATTCCAGGTTTAAAAAAAAAACTAAAAATTGGCTCGTCAGGTTAAGTTCAGGTTTTTCGAAAAACGCTTTAGGGCGACCCTAGGGTGGCTTCAGGGCTCAATAAACAAACCTTTTGCTAGCTAGGGTGAGATTCAGGTTTCTCAAAATACGCTTTGGGGCGACCTGGTAACTTCAAGGCTCAACGAACAAACCTATTGTAAAATGTAAATTCAGATTTCAATCTAAAGGGGTTTTTCATTATTATTTGGACAATTCTTGCATTTCATTAGGTAAACAAACTGATTCTTTTAAAATTATATAACATCAAACTTCCAGATTAAAATTTTTCGCCACTGTTTATATTTTGTATAATTTTGTGCATGTGTCATTAGGTTTGTTCGTTGAGCCCTGAAGTAACCCTGGGGTCGACCCAAAGCGTTTTTTGAAAACCCTGAACTGGCCCTGGCCAGCAAATTCTGTGTTTTTTGAAACCTAGGGTCGCCCTGAAGTAGATCTAGGTATTTTGCTGGGGCGAGTTGATGTAAAGAATAAAATGTCAAAGTGGCATGAGGAATGAAGCAATTTTTTGTTGAAGATTCACGTGCTGCGGGTTTTCTTTTGTTTTTGAATGAAAAAAACAAGGAATACACAAATTTACTTTAATAACAAATACATTAAAGTAGAAAATGCTAACTTTTGTTTGTTTTTATTAATTTTTGAAACAAATTTTGTTTCTTGCTTACCTCAACGACCCAATTGAGGGCCGTTTGTTGTTTTTTGAGAACCAACAAACCTAGGTTATTTTGACAATTCTTGTGGTTGTCAAGAAAACCTGGGTCAACCCTGGATAAACTTCAACGAACAAACCTATTACTTCAGAAAAATCTTGTTTAAAGGCCTTTTCGATTGGCAATCCTTGACAGCGATTCGATACGTGTGAACGCTTCTCATTTCGATTCTGAAATCAAATTCAGAACAATTTTCTGTTCTTTTCAGAACAAGAACTGTCATTCTGTCCCCAATCGATAAGGCTATAAATCCATAAATGTCAAATATGAATGTAGCTATTACCCCTATTACACGCCAGCATCGAAACACCTTACCGACAAAGCAATTCGATTCTGTATGGGCATTTACACACCCATTGTGTCGATGTGGGGCTGTCAAAACACTAATTTCTGAATGAGCCCAGATACATTTATCAGTTTCTGCTATAATGCATTATCCTTTAATATCACTTAAATAAATAAAAAAAACTCATTTCAAAATAATCAAGCAACAGGCAAACTAAAAAAAAGCAACAAACCGCATCGGTAAACCATTCCGTTCCTTTTTACATACCACGTCGTCAGCATCGGCATACTATATCGGTGCAATTCTACTCGAAATACTGTGTCGGTATATCTCCTTTTTACATGACCAAAAAACTTTATCGACACTATGCATCGATACAGTGTTTCGCGGCGTGTAATAGGGGTATATATTGTGCGTCAGTAATTTTTTGCGTTGCAATGCAGCAAAAGCTGATACAAATGCATCAGAAGCATAGCTTCGTGCATTTATGAAAATTTGATGGATTAAAATGCTTTCTTCTTTAACTAGCAACCGTTCCTTACATATTTTTTTGAAACCATAAAAAAAAAAAAAAACAATAAACTAAAAAGCACACTTCCACACTGATATTTCTTCTTCCGGACTTCCGGATTTCTAATCGAAAAGGTCAAAGGATTATGTGAAATTTAAAAGAGAGTTTTGGTACAATAGTGACTCGTTTAATTGTTCCTTTGTTTAAAAACTAATCTTTTTGCCTTATATTGAGTTTTTCCATATAAAAATTAAATAATTAAACGAAATTCTTTAATTTTTGAATTCATCATCATGAAATAATATATGTATGTACATATATTCAATTAATTCATATGTTTTTTGTAACTATTTCCACAGGTATCCAAGATCAAACTTTCAATATAATAAATCACAAATGCAACACTTATTGAAATTGAAAAGCACAAAATATGGTTTACCTTATTTTATAATGATGAAGAGAGCGTTGTGGAAACACTTCAAACCTATAACGAGTATGTAGGTAAGTATACACTATGCAAACAAACCACTTCACTTATTTGAGTATTCTAGTATGTATAGTCAATATTATTTGATAAAAACAAATTTTATATAATGAATTTAAAATGTCTCAAGATTTAAAATTAATATTTTTCTATTATCACAGTTTTAAAGCAGTCAGGAACAGTACTGTCAAGTCTATTCACGATCAACGATCTATTTATTTTCAAATAAAAAAAAACAACTTGATTCAATACCAGACTAAAGCTGACTGATTACTGAAAGTCACATTACGCGATCTTTAAGCTATGAGATTACGTGGGATAGCAAATGTCGATACTATTACATTCACAACAAAATAAGCTTTTTCCAAGACACGAGTGCGGCAAAATAGAGTAGATAACAAAAAAAATCACACATATTCTGATTCAAATGAAAGATATAAAATCAAGCCCCCGTCTACACCTTCTACTACCACCAACAACCGTCATCGTTGTCGGTCCGCATAAAAGTTTCTTCCTACAAAAGAGGACTTTGACCCTCTTGATATTAAACAAAATAACAAGCAAAACATATTATAATAGCCCCCGCGTAGTAGGTATGGTTTGATAATAAAATATTAAACAATGGCAAAACCAAGCGAAAAACATATTTCATGTTAATTTCAAATAAATATACATACCTACATACATTGATTGTTAGCTCTTGTTAGTAAATGAGCTGATTAAGATTTGTTTTGTATTTTTAAATGGCAATGTATGTATTTATCTTATTTTCAATTCAAATTATAATTTTCAAAATACTTTATTACTATGTAGATGTAGATTTGTCATTTTTCTGAAAGAAATGACACTTCATATTTGTACATTGTGTTATCTTATCTGTCAGTAACCAAATATTAAACAAATATGTATGTATTGTATAATACATAATATATTTTGAACAAATTTAGAGGATATTTTGTATTGAGCAATTTATTGATTAAAGTTACGAATATGCGATGCGAAAGAGAAGGGCAAATCAAAATTTAATATTTTTGTTCGCATGTTTTCGATTAGAAACTAAAATGAAATAGGTAGTAGATAGGTTCATGTTGTAGCTTCCACCAGAAGTCTGTAATACTTTCAAACAATTATTTCAGCTCTACGAACACAATCCCAAATGAGTTAACTCCCTCTGAACTAACTCTAAAATAAACTAAGACCAGCTTATACGAAACTTAAATATCAAAGTTCAACTGAGGTTTCCTTCTGAATAAACTGTTTTTGGCGCAAATAGGGTTTTTGTTATTGCAGGTGCAGAAATCTAGCAAGCACCGGGTAAGAGCCTGACTTTCGAAAGAAAAATCAAAGATGTGCTGTAATTTACACTAGCGAACACAAATTTCGTATGTATGTATTAAGTTTTAAGTAATGCCCGCACAAATGACAGTACATTGACGATGTTTTTGGTGACGCCAACCATCTAATCTTTTAGCTTAATGTCGTTTTCGATCGGATTTTCTGAGTGTTCCACTCCTGTTTTGACACTACCGAATGTCGCCATAATCCGACGAAATGTTGTATATTTATGCGTGTGTTCCAAATATACTCTTGAAATTGGAAACATTACACGGAACATTTGGACTTCGAGCGTCCAATCGAACAGTGGCCGATAAAAGTCTGCGTACGACCACTATTTTTCCAACATGGGGTGATTGAAACCAATATATAGGCAAAGGTAATGATAAAGTTTTATTTTAAATGTCTTTTTATTAACACAACAATACATAGTAAAAAAAGATTAAAAAACAAATTTTATATTTAAAGCTTTTGGTCTTATAAAATAGCAAAACAAAAATGATCGTACGTAGACTTTTGTCGGCCACTGTAAGTATCCAGTGCAATCAACGAACACATCCATTTTGAAATCTTTCCGACAGTGACAATCGACAACGACAAGCAGTCTGATATTTTATATTCAATTTTGTTTTAAACTTTTCGATTGGCAACACGGAACACCGTTTCAATACGTATGAACGCTTCTCATTTCGATTCTGAAAACAAATCCAGAACAATTTTCTCTTCTTTTCAGAATTATCTCGAAATTTTACTCCGTTTTCGAGATATATGCAAAAAACCAAAAAGGGTGCTTTTGCATCCCCCTTTCAAAAATGCAAACTCTCATTTAATAGATCTAAGCGGTTTTCTTATCTTCAATGACCCCTTTGAAGATTGTTACAAAAAAATCCCATGAACGTCTTAGTTCCTTACTGCCCTGTTTTTTTGGGACATAATCAATAGCATAAAACAAACGTTTTTGGTGTTCTTTTCAAGTTTTTTTAGCTAGCCAAAGACAATAACTTAAACGAAATTTTCAAATGAAGAACTTAATTTTAATATGTAAAGCAGCTTTTTGGAGGTATTAGATGTGGAAGTTCGAGAGTTGAAATAAATGACACACCCTAATAGGCATCCTTTTAAATTTTGTACTAGGGACACTGGAAAAATTCCTTTCTTCTTTTTGCTTCAAATTAGAAACTTTATTATAGAAAGAAAGTTGGTAGTACATGGGTAATATCACATACATTACAGTTGACCAGATATAATCAAATTTGTGGTTTTTCCACTTCCGAGCAATTCTGAATCCCGAGGGACCACAAGTTTCATATATGTATGCATTACCACAAGTGTTTGATGAAATCTTGGACCCACCATTCAGCATCGAAGAGCTTTTTGAAGTGTTGAGAAAAGCAAAACAAAATAAGGCACCAGGCGAAGATCGAATCCCCTATGAGTTCTACCAAAATGCAACAATCAATTTTCTTGAAAAAGTACTTAAATCCTTAAATTATATATACAAAGAAGCAAAGGTACCAGAGGAGTTTCAGAAATCAATAATCTTCCCAATATTAAAGAAAGGTGATCCTGACAACGCAGCGAACTATAGAGGAATCTCTTTTATGAATACTATAGCGAAAATTTTTACTGGCTTATTGAACACACGCCTAACAAAATGGGTTAAAGAAAATAGAAAGTTAAGCCAATTCCAGGCGGGATTTAGAGAAGGCTATTCTACTGTAGATCAGATTTTTAATCTAACAAGTATAGCGCAAACCTACCTTAATAGAGGAAAAAAATTATATGCTTTTTTTATCGACTTTCGTGCGGCATTTGATACGATCAACAGAAACTGTCTTTTCTACAAACTTTCTCAAATTGGCGTATCGACTAAGTTTCTAAATATCCTGATCAATCTCTACAGTGCCAACAAATCAGCAATATGGAATGGGAATGAGCTGTCAGGCTGGTTTGGAATTGAAATAGGTGTACGTCAGGGATGCTTGCTAAGTCCCCTAATTTGTTCACTATTTTTGGATGACATTTCAGAGTGCCTGCCGGCAGGAATCATGGTTGAAGGTATCAAAATCACCACATTGTTTTTTTCGGATGATCTAGTAATCTTAGCAGAATCACATAGCTCTCTTCAGCTTATGATAAACAAATTAGAAAATTACTGCAAGTGCAATTGTTTACAAATCAACACAGCAAAGTCTAAAGTACTTGTTTTCAGAAAAGGAAGAGGCCGACTAGCTGGATACGAAAAATGGAAATATGGTGGTGAGGATCTGGAAGTTGTGAAATCGTATAAGTACCTAGGAGTGACGATAAATCATGACCTTTCCTTCAAACAACATTTTAAAATTAAACTTGCTGATTCGAAAAAAGCCATCAATACAACTTGGAAAAATCTAATGTCTAACTCTAGGGTTGAAATACCATCCAAAATAAAGATTTTCGAAGCTGTAATGCGCTCCATAATGTGCTACGGCGGGCAAATTTGGGGTTGCAAATACTACGAAGATGTAGAAAGACTGTTACATTTCTTTTTAAAAAAACTTCTGCGGCTACCATCAACCACTCCTAACTATATGTTATTAATTGAAAGTGGAATGTCACCTCTTTATGTCTTCACACTTCAACTCAGCATGAACTATGTGACCAAAGTTCTTAACGAGGAAGACGATTCACGACTTACCAAGGTTCTCGTCAAGAAGGCACTTAGAACGAAAACAATGTTCTTCAAGGACTGGGAAAATGCAGCAGCTAAATACAACATTCTGCTAGATCTAACAGAATATAATATCCCAGAGTGGAAAGACAGAACCCAAAAATTCGTTCTTGATGTGAAACAGGCAATCAAAATAGAAGGCATAATACAAGCTGAAAATTCATCAACACGCTTTTTGTATCGACAACTCGAACACCAACAGATTGAGTATCTGAATCTTGGCCTCAGTACTGCACAAATTTCTATGATAATCCGAGTGAGAGGAGAACTACTCAAGCTAAACTGCATGCCCCATCGCGAAGATATTTCACCAATATGCAGCTTATGCAACACTAGGGAAAACGAAGACGTGATGCACTTTCTTGGTTCCTGTCCCATCTTGAAAGAAATAAGGCGATACCACTATGGAGTTAATCTGATGAATATTGAAGAGGTAAAACTTATTCTCAACGACAGCGAAAATTGGAAGAAACTTGCTTCTTATTGCTATGCAGCGCTCAATTATAGAACAAGAATAATTAATGAAAATTTTTGAAATAAATGTAAAATAAACATTTTCCTTACATAAATATTTGTAAATATACTTTTTATATCTTAATTTTGTATACAAAACAACTGTTAAATTTGTTGTCATTTCTCGGCAGACGGCTAAGCCATGCTTAAATGTACTTAATATTAAACAATTACAATTGTAAATTTTATAAATGAATTAATAAAGTACCAAATAATAAAAAAAAAATAATCAAATTTGTTTCGTCATCTTGAATCCATGACTAGTTGATTGATATCAATATTTAATATTTTGATTATGAAAAAATTTGCAATTTATTTTCCCAACGTTTCTCCAACTTTTTTCATGTTCAAAATACTTAAAATTGTATACAAAATACTTTGACATGAAAAAAGTATATGGCAAGACTGTCCTTTTAACCGCTTCCTCAGATTGGGCGCCAGTTTTTTGAAAATGACCTCCAAGCGACAGGATTACAACAATGACTCCTAAACTAAATTTCATCCTTAGGGTATCAAAAATAAATTACAAATATAAAAATAAGGTCAGCTCCCACAAAAAGCGCAGGGAATTCGGTTTCCTGACCGTTATACAGATTGGGCGCCATTTTTCAAAATGTTAGTGTATAAGAAATAAATTCCAATTGAAGAAAAAGGTCCCTCCAAAAGCGCACTGGATTCGGTTTCCTGACTGGACTTTTAATATGTGGAGGGTCCAGAGAAAAAACGGCTTAAGTCCACTTTAAAAAAAAAACTAAACGAGTGATGATTATCTACAAAGGACTTTGAAAGCTCGAAAAATTACACTTTCGAAAAATAGTTTTTTTTTCTGCTCCAAAAATTGAACAAAACTATATTTAAAAAAGAAAACTTGTGCCTAGTCCTAGCGACATGTCAGCTACACAAATTAAAAAAAACTATCCGATATTCTAAATACTTCAGGTCGAAGCCCTGTCAACACAAATTGAATTTTAAAAACGGTTCAATGTCACGCTTGTGGAATTTATTTTATTTTCAAACTAATATTTTGAAAATCTAAAGATGTCTGAATAAAAAGCAAAAAACCGATTCCAATTGCATATCATGTCCGGTTCTTTCAAAACAAATTTTCAAAAAAAAAAAACATTCGTAATTTTGGCTCTTGCGGCGAAGGTATTTTTGAATCATAGAGGCGTATTAGCCAAAAAATTCATTCAATTGTGCTACACAAAACCATTTGTTTTATTTCATTAATTTTCCTTTGAATTAAGCATTTTTTAGTAATAAACTTACAGCCTTATTTATTAGATTTTTTAGACTAGTTAGACAGTTTTTTAAAAGTACTTAATAGTTGGGAATATACTATATTTAATTAAATAAAGTGTTAAGTGAGATACAGACAGCCGATGCCGTTGTCGTAGTTAGACAACTTTAGGACAGAAGTAAACAAAGTTTTTTTAATAACTTTTTGGAGTTAGGCGGCTGTCTTTAGTTAGACAAAGTTTATAAATACGACTGTTACAATTTTACTTTTCTCGGAATTAACCAAAGTGGACATAAGTCGTTTTTCTCCTGGATCCTTCATATGGAAGTGGTTTGAAAGTAGGATCAAAAGTTATTATTGTAGAGTAGTAGTTATGTTTGATAAACATATATGGGTGATTCCATAGAAAACGACCCTTTACGAAAAATCACAAAATATGACTTAGAATTGAAAAAACGACCATTAGACGGTTTTAAAAGATTGCATGTTTTATTTTAAAAGTGAAATTATCAATAATTTTTTTTATCGCCGCTAATTTCGCAGCTCGAACCACTTTGCAAAATAGGTTTTGTTATCAGAAGCTCAAAACCCTATTTTCAGTAATTAATTGTTTCAAAATTTGAGAACTGGTGGTTATTTGCCCTTATGAAAACTCTAAGCACGTTTTCGTGTCATTTAATTATTCAATAGTAAATACAATTTTAGTTTTTAGGCAGTTGATTCATAAAGTGGTTAGTGTCACGCCCGTAACAAAAAAAAAATATGTTTCATTACTAGAAGAAAAAAATTTGTTTCAATGTGATAATTTGGGGAAAAAAGGAGAATACTATGATCTACTGTCAGACAAAATTTCAAGACGTTGAAATTAATATAGTTTGTTGTTGTGGTGACCTTTCTGTTAGTAAATAATAGTTTGTTGATTGGGCTTTAGGACCTAAATCAACAAACTATTATTTACGTTGAAATTAATACTGACCGCGTATTTAAAATTTTAAGCCTATGTCACACCCGTAACAGGTTGGCATTTCAAATCATAATCATTCTGTGTTTCAACTCAATTTTAGTTTTGTTGCTTTTAGATATGAAATTCATGACGTAGGGATATAATTCTAAGAAAATCTACTTTAAATATGATCTGAATCGGCTTAAAGTGAAAGATTTCCCTATTTTAAAAGAAAATGGAAAAATTCTCATTGAAGTGACAAAACTATTCACTTTTCAGTGAGTAAAACTTCATTTTTCTAGAAAAAGTGTTTCTGATATCATGTGAGAAATGATTATACATCGATGACAACAATTTCCCGTCAAAACATAGTATATTATATTGTTTTAAGGCATACAAATCATCCTCGGTCACACCCGTAACGATGACCTGTCACACCCGTAACGTTTTCAATTAGAAATTTTGTATAGTTTTTCGTAGTTTTGGTTCTCATTTCTTAACTGAAACTGAAGATCAACTATCTAGGTAAATATTTGCAAAAGAATGATACAAACTTTTCATGCAATATTTTACACCACATGGAAATTAGATATCTTAATCGCAAATCAGCAGTTTTCTAAGGTCACACCCGTAACGCAACCAAATTGCATCCTATAACTGAACCACTAATTTTTCATACTTTAGTATACTATTTTTTTAAAAGAGCTTCAGGTGTCCTATAGAATAGTAAAGTAATTATTCATAAATTGGGAATAGTATGTGAATAATTAATAAAATATGGAGTCTCACTGTCACACCCGTAACGATGGAAACACCCATATATGTTTAATTACATTTATTAATCGTCATTGGTACCTAACATTATCCGATGATTCTTAGGATTTTCCCCAGCTGGGGATTTTACAGTTAAATTCATGATTTTTCATGATTATTATTATTATTATTGTAGGTATGCATTTTTTCCAAATATCATAATTTAGAATTTAAATTGTGGGTTGGTAGTGCTCATGTGGAGTTTAATTTTTAAACCATTTATGAATATAATCAATGCTAAAATTTCTATTCCAATAAACTAATTTCTTGAAAATAGAATTCAACCGACGACGCCGATGTTTGTATACATTTATACACATGTACATATGTACATATACGGTTAAGCTTCTTTTTTTTTATTCAATCAAAACAAAAGGCATTTAAATTCATCGTATTTATTGCGAAAAATTTATTCCATTGCAAAAATTCATTGTAAAAATGACGGTAAGTGTGGCACACTAAGTTTGTTGGGGAAACCAATAAATTGCTATGTGGACTTTGAACTCAAACTCAAGCTTTTCAGAAAACATGACGTAGGTACAGATAGTAAAATTGCGATTCTCGCGAAAAAAGAGCTTAGATTATCCCCTTTCACAGACACACATTACACGAAGCGTTTGCATGATGTTCAATGTGCATTGAGGGAAACATAGAAATGATATAATTTATTCTTGCTTAATTTTATAAATCAGAACTAATTCCTATGAATTAAATGTTGAAGCAGGTTTTCAATGGTAATTTAAAAAAAAAAAAGAAAAGTAAAGTTTTTTTTTTAATTACCTACATAATTAAATCGAATAGGAACAAAAATAAATAAAAATATATGTAGGTACATATGAGATGATTCAATATTTGTATGATACAACTAGGGCTACAGTTATAGCTATCATTGAAATTTGAACTCATAATTACAAAGTTTTAACTAATATTTTTGAGTCATTAAGGTCCAATGCGAGATCATCCTAGTTTCAGGGTTAAATTAAATTCTATTGATACAAGCTCTTTAGCCAATTTATATCCTGACTATGGTCTGAGTTTTTTCCGTATAGATATTCATTCCAAATTATCAAACGCTTCATAAACTGTATTTCTCACAATCTATAAAACAAAAAACACTTTTCTGTGCAACTAATATGCTACGATCGACGCTTATTTACATTCCACTCACAGAAACGTTTGGGATGTATTGTGCGTGCGTGTCAAGTCGAGTGCATTGACTTGCATATACTTACTGGAAATAGATTGTGATATTTAGTTTCGACCAGAGAGCACATGCAGTTGCACTACAAATTGTTTGCAATTTAAATTACAAATCATTATGCTTATGTTCTTATTAAAGATAACGCATACCAAAGACCTCAAAAATATGAAAACAATTTTTTTTTAAGAATGTTAGACTGTCGACAAAAAGAGAGATTTGTTCTTTTTTTTCATTAGATTCATTGTTAGTTTTCGGCTAATTTGAATTTAATTGTTCCTTAAAACTACATTCACAATTAATACGGTCGAACGAAAAACGAAGTTCAAAGCCTTTTTGAATTTTCGGTGTACGATATTACACAGACACTGAACAACGAACAAAGAGTACACCAAACCGGGAGTGCTACTCACTTCCAAGTGCAAAAGTGAACGAAACTGGACAGAAAGTAATAAAGCGCAACTATCCCTTCATATGATTTCGATAGTACAATCACTTTAGTGCAGCGCAGGCTCGTTTCAACATATTCCAATATAACCCATACGATTTCATACAAATACTATTATGACTCGTCATGAGGTTCCGATGAGGTGCAGTTGCGTTGAAGTGGAGTACCGACGAGTGCGTTTTTACCATAAAGTATAGGTATCTATTAAGTTTGTTCGGACCAGGAGGAAACAAAACGAGTACGATGAGAACAAGCATTTTGTTAAAGTTTCAAATTCGCTTCAAGCATATTTTAAGAAAGGGAGGTGAACTTTCAGTTTCAACTGTGGACTGCGGACGCGGAAGTTACATTTAAAAATAGCGAATAAAAACAATTTGCAAATCTGCTTTTTAAAGCTGTCTGTATGGTTTGTTTTTTAGCTGAAGAAAAATTATTGAACCATTTCAAAATAGCACAAATTCCGTGATATTAAAACGCCATTTCTAAAGATTATAGTTTATTTTGCTTAATCATAACCGTACGTCTACGAATGTGTTATCGGTTAAAATTATTACCTTCTGAATGAATAACTCTATAGCCCACATGTGGGGTGAGTTCCAAAATAGGTACATTTATTGTGGCAAATTTATTTGTTATCGCAAATTACCATCAATAAAGATAGATATGTATAATCAGTAGGGGCGTTATTTATAATATATGAACGCAAGACTGCAAAAAAACTTATTTTTTAGTTTTGAGAAAAACAACTTCACGAGAAAAGTATAACACCGTAGATGCTATCATTTAGGTTGATTATTTCTTATTTTGGGTTAATATTGTATTATCATTATCACTTTTGTAGTTGGTCCCACCTGGGAACAAAATAAATATTTCAACTATCTTCGCTTAATTTATATGTAATGTACATATGCACATAATTATTTACTATCAAGAATGACTTGTATTTTTATATTTTAGTGAAATGATTGTTCTTATCGAATAATTAATGATTCAATTCCCTTTTGTCCATATATTTCCCCAAGCTTATGGACAGAGTGTATTTTTTCGTTCCAATATGCAAGTGCGGAATCATTGGTTTCTTTGATTAAAAAACTAAATAACAAGAAGGATTTAAGTGGTATTAACAAAGACATTATTTTAAACTCAATCGAAATCATTGGTCCAGTGCTGCTAAAAATTATAAACAACTCGCTGTATACTGGAATATTTCCAAGCAATTGGAAGGAAACAACAATTATTCCGGTTGAAAAAGTGGTGAATACGGTAAAATGCGAGGAGTTTCGCCCAGTAAATATGTTGCCAACATTTGAAAAGGTTATAGAGCGGTTGGTAGCCAGTCAACTTCAAATTTATATGGAAGCAAATAAAATTTTGATACCAGAGCAATCTGGTTTCAGAAAGGGTCATTCTTGTGAAACAGCTTTAAATTGGTTATTGTATGAATGGAGAAAGGAAATTGATTGTGATAATTCGGTTATCGCGGTATTTTTGGACTTTAAGCGTGCGTTTGAAACGATAGATAGAAATATATTGGTGCAAAAATTGGAAATGTATGGAATACGAGGCAAGGAGCTGGACTGGTTCAAATCGTACCTAACAGGAAGAACTCAGAGAACAAAGGTTGGCAATACTGTTTCTGGACCACTGAGTGTAGACCTTGGTGTCCCTCAAGGCTCAGTTTTGGGAGTGTTGCTTTTCCTGTTATATATAAATGATATAAAATACGCGTTGAAATATTGTAAAATTATGCTATTTGCGGATGATGCCTTAATTTTCATAAGTGGGAAGGATGCAAATGTTCTATTAGAGTGCATGAATGCAGACTTAAGTAACTTAAACAAGTGGCTTCAAATGAATAAGATGAAACTGAATGTGAAAAAGACAAAGTGTATGAAATTTAGAGTGGTTGAACCAATATCTGTATGTATGGATGGAAGCATTATTGAATGTGTAGACAGTTTTAAATATCTTGGTGTGATTTTGGATTCAAACTTGAACTTTAAGGAGCATGGAAAGTATGTGTGTACAAAGATTGCTAAAAAGATTGGGTTTTTAAGAAGAATTAGACGTGACTTGACATTTGAAAGTTCTTTGCTTCTTTATAATGCTATTGTGTTACCTCATTTTAATTATTGTTCAACGTTGTTGTATGCTTGTCAAAGAGAAATCATGAATCGGCTCCAGTTACTTCAGAACAGAGCAATGAGAGTTATTTTAAAAGTGAATATTTATACACCAATTAGAGTGATGTTGAGTGCGTTAAATTGGATGAATGTGGATCAAAGACTTAAATATAGTGCAATGATGTTTATATATAAGATGAAAAATAATTTGGTTCCGGATTATCTACAATCGTTCATTGTCAACGTTGGTGAGGTGCAACCATATAGCTTGCGAAACAGTGGCAACTTGAGGCCAAGTAGATGTGTAAGAAGTAGTACTCAAAATTCTGTAATGTATTTGGGATTTAACTACTTCAATAGCCTTCCAACTGAGATAAAATCTGAGCTAAGTATTAATCTTTTTAAATATAAACTTATTCGCTACATAAAAAATAGTTAATTTTAAAGTATATTAATTAAATTTTCTTATCTAAAGGTTTTCCGACCTCATAAATTGAGTTTTAAACAGTCTAGGGCAAATATAGAGCCCAATCTTCTGCGACGCAGAGATGGGTACTCTTGGCTTAAGCCGAGATGGTTGCTGAAACTCTATTATTATAATAATGATGACTAAAGAGCTACCTTAGAAAACAGTTACCTCCACATTCTTAACCACCGATAGTCCTGAAAGATAAAATTCATTTCAATTTGACTGCAGTATTTATGGTTAGATAAGCGGTTAGATGATCGTGAGCGAAAATTTTTTGTGGTAATTGCTCATACCAATTAATTAATCTTTTATTTTAAATTATTAATAAACAGCACTCAAAAGACTTTTAATGTTTCTACACCGAGTTCTGACGAATACTTCAGGACGATTGTTTGTCAGAATACGCATCCACTCTAACCGTAGCCTAAGTTAAAAAAAATCACTGCCTAGATCATCTATCAAACCGAAAAAAATGTCACGGTTTGGTTTGGGCTGTAAAGAAGCTATAAGGCTAAGAGCGCAACACACGATCAATGTTTATTGTCAATATTCAGTGAAAAGTTAATTTTTCGCTGAGTATTGATCGTTCGTACGCTCTTCAATGTCATTGTCAATGAACATTGACGACATTGATGAGAACCAAAATCGATTTGGTTTTCTTCAATGTAACTGTGAAAGCTTTAATCTTTTGGTCATGTTGATGTTTGAGTAGCCGCTGGCAAAAATAAAGCAAATAGCAAAATAGAAAAAGAAATTGTCGATTTTCAGCTTAATTCTCTTGAATTTCAAATGAATTTGTTATTTAACAACTTTCTTAGTACTTAATTTTGCTATTCCTTGATACACCATCTTGCAGCCAATACATACAATTTTACGTTCAAATACGTGTGGTGTCAATTTTGCATCAATATTTTTTGACAGAAAATGTCTTCAATAATTATTGTCAATGAATATTGATCGTGTTTCGGGCTAATCTGCTTTGATTTTTTGCGTTTGGTGCTGGAAGGAATTTAACCATTTCAAAAATAAGAGCAGCTCTAATACATACACAGATACATAACCAGGGCTCATAAATTTCGTAACCCACCGGATGTACATACATATATACGATGTATATCATAATTACATAACTAAATGTTATCTTCAATATGCATTTTACGCTTAGTTGAACTAAAACGCATAAACCGTTATTTTTAGAGAGGAATCTTTTGTTTAGTTTTGCAAAAACCTCGAAATTCTTTGTTGAGTATGGCAAAAACTATGTGTCTTGCGTTGAGTTTTACAAGAACGCTCAGATTTCAAGAAGTTTTACAATAGAATCTGTTGTTTCTTTATTTTTTTTTCACTATCTTGTGCGCCTTTCAAAGTTTAAAATTTTAATACCTATGTAGGTATAGGTATCTCATTTTCGGGTTTTACTTATGTGATAAATCCTATTTATAGGCTAACCAAATTCTTCACAAATATTTCCCACTTTTACTGTCAAGAAATGAGAATGTCATTTTTTCTCAATATGCCCTCTCAAAACTAAGAATTTCTACGAATTGAGTCCAAAGTTATGTCAAAGTCTATATAAAAATATAAAATTATACAACATTCGTAGTTTTCGGACGTACACGAATAGACATACCTACCTATTTTCTGTCTCAAGTAAATAAATTAGAAAAAAAAAATGTTTTTTTAGAATTTCAAGTTAGAAGTCTTGTTTAAATTTAATTCCACTGCTCTTTCAAATGAGCAATTTGCACATTGAATTATTTTGTAAAGACGACGGTCTTAGCTTTGATTTCATAACTTATTTATCCAAAGCTTTGTAAGATACAAATAGGGTACCTATGTACATATATCCAGCCAAAACTGGGCCCGGAAGTGGATAGGTATTTTGTGACTTAAGCAACCAGCAAAAGATTGTCCGACGAGCGGTTTTTTATTAAGTTTTTAAAAAAGCTACCTATCATTAAGTTTAGTTACATATAATAAAATTCCTAGACTAAGTGAGAGCATGTTTTTAGAAATACTTGATTTGTGTTGAAAAGATCGTTACTAACCATAATCAGGGACCTGCTTAATATGTGCTTAAGGTACTTAAAATATTGTTCTCTGTTTTACTACTTCTAAATGGGTTATTAATTAGCAATTAGATATGTAGCTTAAAGAATCATCCACGCCATGATTTTTAAAAAGGAAATCCCGAATCTGAATTAGAATACAGTCAATCACACAATTATTATATAACGACATTTTAAACGTAATATTAGCTTGGATCAGTTTTAACTTCTGAGCCTTTTCAATTAAAAATAATGTATAGATCAACAGCATATGTACATGGCCACATCGCTTATTGATCAAACTTAAAATTATTTTCAACAGAATTCTTATCAAAACTAATACCAGCCCTCATAAAAAGGCGCCAAACAAGTTGGTACCTACTTCTATGCTTGAAATCCCAAGGGGCAAGTCGATTGCCTTGAACCAACAATACGAGCTTGTTTTCTTTAATTTTGTAGGTTGGTCTTTCATTTGTTTAGTAAAATCTTCGAATACATAAAACCCAATTATAGCATTAGTTGGCAGGTGGTTACTGGCACTGAATAGGACAGCTGACAAAAATTTATCTTATCACAATTTAAGTCATTGAACGATGAAATTTCTATCGCTCTTGTTCCTTTATTCACAAACATCTTATCTTTTTAAATCAGACATCGGCGCGCAATGTTGATATTTTTTAGTACTCTCAGCCTAGGAAAGGCAACCTGTATGTTTTTGCGTCTCTTCTCTACATCGCAATTGTGGCACACACCTTCTTTTTATTGTCGCGTCGTCCGAGTCTACGACAGCAAAACAACAGCAGCTTGTCTTTTTGTGCCTCGCCAGCTTGGCGCACCACAAGATTAAAATTGTTGGTGAATCGCTGAATGTGGATAAACCAGAAACAGAAAAACAATAAATGGACTTTGGACTATTCGTGATGTCTATGGTTTTTCGTACAGGTTAACTTTTAACAAATTTTATTTGATCTGGTAAAAAGCAGACTAGCTAGTCGTGGTCGTTGTTACCTAAATCTTTTTCTAATTTTTGTTGACGAAATCAAACCAACTGGTTTGGATAACGCAACCACATTTGACCTATTTAAATAAAAATGGTCCACAATCTGTAAATTTTTATACAGTAACAGAGCCAGTCCTTTTTTTTATAGTATTTCACCCTCACTTTACAGGTGCAACTAAATTGTGGGAGTTTTTAAACCCACATAACCAGTTACAACTTACAAGTTGCATTAGCATGGCTTTTATAATTTTAAAGGCATTTTGCATACACTAATTAATTGGCAATTACCATACAAATAGAAATAGTGAATGAACTTACGTTGAGCAAAAACTATTTCCCAAAAAATGAGCGGTAGTTTTAGAAAATTGAAAAGTTCACAGTTAAAAAAATATATACATATAAAACTCTATTTTTATCACAAAGCCAAATTTGATTTATATAACTTTGAGCGATGTCAACACAAATGTATAATTTTATTGTTGAAAGAAAAATAAAACAATAAACTTAAAAACACAGCGAGCGCATCTAACCACGAAGACAAAATATATCGAACTGAAGAAAAATTTTAATTGGATTTTTGATGGGAGTTTTTTGGGTGATAGATTTATCGCAACTTAAGGGGAAGCTTGCATCTGCATGGAGATTTGTTTGCTAGAATTTATATGGTGAGTTTAATAGACGCTGTTTAGATTGGGAAGGCTGAGACCGGTCTCATGGCGGTTTCTGGACAAGAGAAGGGGGGGGTCAGGGAAGTCGTGAGGAATGAAGAAAACATAAACATCTGACTCATGAGTCGCATTTGTTGTTTCAATGGCCAAAACATTGAAGTTGTTGTTGTTTCTATGTGTTTTGAGGCGCCTCTAATGTAGACACGATGAGACTCACGAGTCCGGTCTCAATTTTCCCAATCTAAACAGGCTCATAGGCGTGTTTCACCAAATAAAATCTCTGAGCGCTCAGAGATTTTTAAGTGAGAAAATAAATCTCACCTGAGCACTGAGAATTTTTTCGGAGATTGCTGACACTGAAAAAGGGACGCGACGAGACGACGATTTTCTTTGTTGACAAGTTATTTACGTATTGGAGGTATATTTTTAAGAAAAAATACGATTAAGACTCTTTTTAGCTGCAACACAGAAAAAATAAATGAAAATATATTTGCCCATTTTCTTTTTCAACGAAATTCATAACAGAACAGCTGGGGCCTATTTCTCAGATCATACATCACATACATTGTTTGATTTTGACAGTTCTGTTGTATGTAGAGAATGCAATCCCGGACAGTTTTTTCAATCCTGGGATTTCGGGATTCAAAAATTTCAATCCCGGGATCCCGGGATAATCCCGGGATTTCAAAAATATTTTTCAAAAATTTATTAAGAATATATTTTTGTTTGAAACTGTTCGTTTTCCAAATTAAAAACGCTTTTCTGAATATGCAAAGAGTTAAGGCAAGGCTCTCCCAAACCAACGCGAAACATTCGCCGACGACGCGAAATCATTCACAATAGTAGAAAATCTGAGAGATACACAATGCTTAGCAACAACAAAAAACTGTTTTTGCGAATGATTCGCTATGATTTCGCGTTGGTTTGGGAGAGCCTTTAAAGGCTCCCCCAAACCAACGCGAAACATTCGTTGACGACGCGAAATCATTCACAATAATACAAAATATGAAAGATAAACAATGCTACACAACAACAAAAAATCGCCTTTGCGAATGATTCGCTACGAATTCGCGTTGGTTTGGGGGAGCCTTAAAGGCTCCCCCAAACCAACGCGAAACATTCGCCGACGACGCGAAATCATTCACAATAATACAAAATATGAAAGATACACAATGCTATACAACAACAAAAAAACGCCTTTGCGAATGATTCGCTATGATTTCGCGTTGGTTTGGGAGAGCCTTAATACTTCTACTTCGGCCTCCGCCTGGCAAGAAAAATAGGTTTTATGGTTGAAATGTTTTTATTTAGAAGAAAAAAATGGTTCTTCTCCATGTTTTCTCACAAAACAGAAAAGTTCTTAGGAAATAAAGAAACAAAATTTATCTAGTTATTTCATATAAAGGTATCTACTCTTAACTGCCTGAACAGAGTGCAAGACGGAGCTGGAATAGATATCAAAAATGCTGCTGCCGAAGCTGCAAGAGTTGAAAAATGTTTAACTTTTACTGCAGCATTTTTGACATCTGTTCCAGCTGCGTCTTGTTTTCTGTTGAGGCAGTAATGCTAGTTGCAGGAAGCTGACATTTATCGGTGCATCAGCCGCACTTTAAATAAGAGGTCAATAAATAAAAGTTCCTTTTTCCTCGAATAAAATTTTAAAAGAAAATTTTAACGAAAATACAAATGAGCTGATGAGAACCAAAACCCGCAATACCCAGAAAAGCTCGCCATAATTAAATTTAATCATTAAATATCATTTAAATGGAACTTTAAATGTGATTTTCCTTCAAACCATAACAAAATCATTTAAAACTTATTAAAAATTAAATTTGATCGTGAAAAGTTTTTCTGATATGAATTTGGCATGTTTTGGTTTACAGCTCAACTGGGAATAAAATATAATATATGACATTTTTTTTAAAGAAAAATATTAAGGGTATTCATGAAACAGCGTAAAGTCATCGTAAACGTGGTAAAGTTTTAAACTTCGTAAATCTGTCAAATTTTCCATACAAATTGTGACAGAATTACGAAGTTTTAATCTTTACAACGTTTACGATGAGTTTACGCTTTTGTATGAATACCCATATTATTTCTTGTGGAATATTTTTAACAAAAATATTTTATTCAGTTGTTTCAAAATAAAATGAATATTCTTCATACTTTTTGAATTCAACTGAAACCGACATCGATAGCATCATTGACTTATTAGGTATATAGGAAGTCAATGGATTGAATAGTCGTACGGTAACGCAACGAAAAGAAAAAAATTAACGAAGGGGACGACCAGTTTTGACCTACATAAAAATTGTTGGCAAATTGTTCCTATACGAAAGTCTAAATGCAATCAGGAAGAAAAATTGTATGCGAATATTTAAGCCACCAATCCCGGAAATCCCGGGATTGAAGTATTATAATCCCGGGATTTTCGGGATCCAAAAATGGCTCGGGATCCCGGGATTCGGGATTGCATTCTCTAGTTGTATGATTTCTGTTTCTCAGATTTGTTGTATGATCCACTATCATACAATAATTACTACGTTTACATGTGGTGTTGAAGCGAGCTTGAAGCTCGCTTCAACTCTTTGTTTACCTGGCTCGAGTTGAAATGAGCTTGATTCGACTCGATTCCGGTCGGGGAGCTGAGTCGAGTCGAAATTTGTGACGAAAAACCTGGGTCGAGGAGTTGGCTTTATAGATAATACACTTTGGTCTGTTTATTGTATATATAGTTTTGTTTAAATAGATACGTGTAGTAAAGTACTCGTGTTAATTCAATTATATTTGCTTTGCATTAAAATAAATACATTAATACCATTCATTTTTCTGGAATCTCAATACCATTTCAACTCAACTCTAAATGGAGCACTCAACTCAAGTAACTAAAAACCTGGGTTGAATATTCGACCCTATTTCAACTCGAGCTCTCGATTCTGCTTGTAAACGTAGTAAGGGCCAGTTTGTTCACACCTTGTCAACTTAAATCAATGATTATTCCAGTTGGTTATCATTGAATGCGTTTGTTCAGCAAAATTTTAAACAGAGAATCCATGATTTGAGCACTTAATTGGAGAAATCACTAATTCGCCGATTCTGTCTGATTAGCATGATTTAATCAAAGATTTTCTGGAATTTCTTTTGTTCATCATTGGTTATTTCCTGAGCGTAGGTATAAAAAAGAGAAACAAAATCTATTAAATTCCTTCGAACAAAGAACATGAATGAAGAGAAACCAAGCATCGTCCATCTTGCAAGAAAAAAATAAACAATTTGTACAGATTTTACTACAAATTGTAGTTATTTTATTTACTATCGAAAAATAAAGTGCTTTTTTGCAAGGCCTAATATAAAATATGCATAGAAAAACTACAACTGGGAAAAAATCCCATCACTAGGTTTCACAAAATGCCAGCACTACCTACACACTTCAACTATATATTTGGAAAAAAAAAATCAATTAGCCGCATTAAAATAAATACAAATTTCACGTGTGTAGCTATTCTGTATAGTAATTTAACAGGAAATAATCTTAAATTGAACACAACATTATATTTCAAGCACTGATTTTCCGTGTTTTTTTTGCACAAAAAATGTTTTTTTCGAAAGCTCACTCACACTGAAATAAGTTAATGACGGAATATGTCTGACAATTGATTGACAGATAGACTGGAAAATGGAAAGATTATTGGAAAAACTATGATTTATTAATCAAACTGAAAATTGAGTGAACAAACACTCTCTGATTATCACAGATTCATAACTATGGGTTTAACAGAATCAGTGATAATCTAATTGCTGATTTAACCCACTGTGAACAAACTGGCCCTAAATGTATGACTGGAGATTACAATGGAAATATTGGAATATTGTATGATTCTGTTTCTCAGAATTTTTGCATACACATCATACAACAAATTAACCTCAAATGTATCATACATTTCATACAGTAGGTAAATCAAATTGCTGTTTTCCCTTCACAACATTATAAAACCACATTTATTTTTCATTTTGTCTATTTATTCTTTTTATTTGGCATCAATTTACTGCATTATTAAAATGTATTAATATAAGGGGTATTCACGATCCGATGTAACTGGGTCTTGTATCATTGCAAAAGTGTAACATTTTCTTACACTTTTACACTTTTGCTATACCCCAACCCTATTGTAAAAGAAAAATACAACATAGTAAAGTTTGCGCTTGTGTATTTGATAGCTCACCAAATGTCATTCTTATTAGGGGGGTTCACATTCTCAAATATGCTTGACAAGCATGGTTTGATTGACTCGAATTTGAAAATGTGAACGCTCTATCAAATGGATTGTCAAGCATATTGTATGGATTTGATATGTTCATGGAACATCAGCAAGCCATGCTTGTTAAACAAATTTGAGAATGTGAACCCCTCTATTGACAGCTAAAATTTGCTTGTGAAATTTTGTTAGTTTGCTACAGCGCAACTACAAATAAGAAAAGTGCGTTCACAATCTTTTGTAAAAGATAAAATTTTACAATTTTACTAGGCTTGTTGCACCATCGTGAATACCCCTATAGTTTTTGTATTCACAAATATTTTTTTTAAATTTAGCTTGAGGTGAAAATCGACTGAAACAAACGCTAATTTTGTTAAGCAATTCAGAGAACGAAGCCAAACTTTATTTTACTATACAAAGTCAAAAAACTCAAAGAACACGAACTATAAAAATAAAAACCTACGAATCACTCTTTCATTTTATTTTCACATGCTAACAGAAAACAAAAATCACAAACAAATTGAATGACATATATGATGTATGAAGATGTTGTATGAAATGTATGTGACGTATGATCTGAGAAATAGGCCCCTGATTATACGACAACAGATTTTAGGTCTGTTCGTTAACTGATTTCGTTTTCGAAGTTTCGTAACAGAGTTTAATAAAAGTTCGAACACCTGAATAGTGCCCTATTACACGACGACTTTAGAGTCATGACTTTTTTCGAAATTAAATGAGTGCGAAGGTGAGATCAGATGTTTTTTCTCGTTCGCACTTATTGAATTTCGAAAAAAGTCATGACTCTAATGTCGTTTTCGATTGGATTTTCTGACTGTTCTACTCCTTTTTGATTCCAATAGAATATGAAAACATCATGTTGTCAAATTTACACACAAACTACTGAATGGCGCCATATTATAAAATGGCTTCTTCAAGCATTCATCACTTTTGACAAGTAGTGCGACGAAAAACTGTATGTGTATGCGTGTGTTCCAAATCTACTCCTTCTTCAAATCGGGAACAGAAAAATACTCCGAAAACAGTACTCCGAACAGCCAATCGAAGGCTTTTGGAGTAGATGGAGTAAAAATGGAGTAGAAAAAGCGTACTCCGAACGTGCAGTCGAAAACGACATAAAGTCGTCGTGTAATAGGGCACATTATAGGAATCATAAATATATGCGGAAAATCTTTTACGATTCATAACAGAAAATTCATAGCAGAATAACAGATGTGGCAGAATAGGCCTAATTATCCGTATCTTCGTATTTATAAGGGGAAAATCGTGTAACTTTCATGTTTGTATTTCTTCGTCCTCTGAGATCTCAGAAATAAACTGGCTGACTCATAAGGTCTGTTTTTTTACTTTGAATTTCTGTGATTTTCTGCGCATTTTAGTCCAAACTTATGTCAAAGTTCATATAAAAAAAAAGTTTGACACAAGTTTGGACTAAAAATCACAGAAACCTAAAGTAAAGGATCAGACGTATACAATACAGAATGAGTGAGTGAGATTTACTGCATTGTGTAAATCAAGTTCATAGGTAAAACTATTTTCTTCTTACATCAATGTAGATGGTGCCTTAAAAATTCTCCTTATTTAAATTTGTGACACCTAGGGGGATGTAGGAAATCTAAAAAGTGTCAACTTTTTAAAACGTCAAAATATTTTCAAGAAAAAAACCGAATCCAATACAAAAATGAACTTGCTCGATTCAGTGAAATTTAAGAGTTTGTAAACAAAATTTACCTTAAATTTATTCTGAACCTGTTTTATATACTCTTCTCAATAGGGTCAGCTCGGTTCTTAACAAAGACGTCAAGCAGCATGGCAAGACTTTCATGTTCGATTCAGAAGAAGACACTTCCTGGAGTTCCAGTGAGGTAAACAAATTTAACTTTGTTTTGCACATTTCGTTAATAATTAACAATTATTTTAGGGTACTCCTCAATGGATAGCACTCCAGTTTGAAGAACCACAAACTGTTAAATCGTTTAGCTTCCAATTTCAAGGTGGATTTGTTGGAAAAGATGCTCTGGTCACTGCCACCACTGTAAATGGCACAGAATTAGAAGATCTTTTCTATCCAGATGATATCAATTCAATTCAAACATTTGTCCTCAAGCAGCCAATTGAAAGTACAAAGAAAATAAAATTTGTTTTCGGTGCAAGTACTGATTTCTTTGGGCGAATAATTGTTTATAAATTAAAAATATTTTGATTAAAAAAATTGTTTTTTTTTTTCGTCGAACTCATGTACATGTATTAACTATTACTCGATGGACGTCGCAACGATCGCTTAGTGGAAATTCTTATTAAATGACAGCCGGATATTACTCCATTTTAGATCAATCTTTTCCATCTCTCTTTCTTTCGAAACGTGGAAACGTCAACATTAAGTTGAATTTCACATCGTGCTGCTAAAAATTAATTTATTTTTTAGAAATTAACGCAAAGTAAGGCAAATATAAAAGAATCATGTTTATAAAACATAAAGTAATTGATATTAATTGAAAATTTACAGATGCCGCGTGAAATTAAAGAAGTCAAGGAATTCCTAAACACAGCCCGCAGGTCTGATGCGCGTGCTGTGAAGATAAAGAAGAACCCATCTAACACCAAGTTCAAGATTCGTTGCTCCCGTTTCCTCTACACCTTGGTCGTTCCCGACAAGGAGAAGGCTGAGAAAATCAAGCAGTCTCTGCCTCCAGGTCTGCAAGTTAAGGAGGTTAAGTAAAGTTGAACAACTAGAAAGATTATTTTAACCTAAAAAATAATACGATTCCCGGAGTGTTTTTTATAGAAGAAAAAACTCAACATTTAATAAAAAAAATGTTGAACTAAACCATATTCACCCAGATTTTTTTTTAAGAATTTTTAGTTGTTATTTGTTAAGAATGAGACTGTTATTTCAAAGTGTTTTGACTTTTTCGGCCGACAAAGGTAGCGTTATTGTTTTACACAAAACGGAAGAAACTATTGATGTTGTAGCTCTAGCTATATTCTTATAATTGAGTATCCACTCCAGGATGGAATAAAAGCTGTAAGGAAATAGTTTTGTATGTTAAGGTTCCAGTGGTTTACCTTGCCATGGATTCTAGGGGAGCTCAATTATGGCTGAATGTGAAACGTTTCTTAATGTTCACATTAAGGAGGTCACCAAATAAACACCCCTTTTGACACTAGAGCAGTCACAGTCATGATTAAAATGATTTAAAATAACTGGGATTTTTCACTTTTGAGAGCGAATTGTTTTATATCAAACTTACTACCTTGCAGTAATGTTGGTACATCATAATTTTTTTGTACAAAAGCCCATACATAATTTTGTTGGCGGAGCAGAAATTACTTGACTTGAAAATATGATGCAAAATTGTCAATTGTGAAAAGGCTCAGTTAAAAATTTCTACTGCATTTACTTCTAAAACTAAAGATCAGTTCCAAAAATCAATCAATACAGTGTATTAGTTGAATTCTGTTCAGACAACTAGACAAGCACCAAGTGAAGAATGTTGACATCCTCATCACCATTACGAAAGTAATGTGCTGTTGTGTTTCCATCTTGTGCGTGGGAAAGTCCATCATCAACGTAAGGTGCTTACCATGATACATTTCCAAATTTGTGTGAACTAACTAATAAGGAAAATACGAAATTTGGTATTTCTTCATCATCATCAGTCCTGTTACCCCGGCATTGAGCGCCACCAAATTGTTTCCATCCTTCACAGTCTACAACTAAATATTTCAACTGTGGCCACTTCTTTCTGTGGGAGTCTGTGCTTCTGCTAGGACTGCTGATTTCCATGTTGTTCTTGATCAATGTCATAGCTTCACTGTAATCACATTTGCTCTTCGCCGAAGGGAGGTTTTACTTTAATTTTTCTGAGGTTAATGATCGATAAAATTGTCATAATAGTCTTTTATGACGAACAACAAATGGGTGTTTAGTGACAGAAATACTGGCGTTTTGTCGGATCCTACGATTAGGGGCCTGACTATGAAATCCAGCGCGATTAGTATTTGGTAGCGAATTTGGATTTTGGTACCTACCATTTTAAACTGCTCCAAGAAACAATCGATGTTACTTGACTCTTGGACCAGTTGTACAAATATTTAATCCGTAGTTCAGCCATTTTTACTCACCGATTTCGGGGATTTAACTGAGGTTCAACGATAGTTCAAGCACAATTGGCTATTTTCATGTATGAACCATCTTTGAACTTCAGTTAACTCGCCGAAATCATTTATTATACCAAATTGTTGTTGTATTAAACATACCTACTACATTACTTTAAGTAAGCATGGCCAATATCAATTTAAATTGTTCTCGCAATCTTCATCTGGGCAGTTACAATGCCATGTGGATTTTTATGTTAGGCATTAAAAAAATAAATTTGTTCTTAAATATCTCCAATTCCATATTATTATATGAAAAAATATTGAAATATAAACTAATTCAGGACAAACATGCAAACAAATGTTTGCTTTTAAAGAGCTTAGTACCTACATAATGTGTAATAAAAAATTATTTTCCAATTTAACCTAATTTAATGAAATATTAATATTTATTCCATCATCCTCCTCACCTACCTCCAACATGACTTGCATGATTTTTCGCTTGAGTTTCTTTCTTGATAGTTCTGAGTTAAGGTTCTTAAATTCAGCGGCGACAAACTCTCCAAACACGTCCCATTGATCGCGTTTCTGTTCGTTGCATTCTTCTGTTCTTGCTCTCTTTTTGGGAGGAAGTGTTTCCATATGAAGGACTTTAGCTGGCATCGTGATCTGAGAGTTTTCAATGTGTAGCACATCCTGCGATGGTTGACGTTGTTGTTGATGTATAGTCTGCTGGTGAACAGGTTGGTGATGAATGAATTCCTGTGTTTCTAGTCGATCTTGGCTGGGCCGCCGGTATTTCGATTCTAGAATTTCTTCTCGACTCGCAACCGGGATTGTCTCGAATTCTATAGCATTTTGAACAGTTTGGGTCGTTTCTTCGTATTGAACTTCAGCATCTACAGTTTCTTGGATCTCACTGTTACTCTGTTGCTGTTCATCCTCTTGGTCCAACATGCTATATTTTATTTCGAATTTCTAGAACGTGTTGGTATAGTGTATTTTAGGAAATATATAAATATAGTATTTATATTTAGTTTTTACCCTTGGACCTTTGAAAGCCATTGAGAATCCCGGTCGAGGAGCGATTACATCTTTCAGAAACATCAACGCTTCATAATGTTCCCATCTACTACGACGAACCTCCGCTGACGATTCGTTCCTCTTCTCTAGCTTTTTCATTTCAGCATTAAACTGATTGCGAAGATTGTGGATCTTCTTGCCGAAATCGACTTTATTAAGGTTCAAATGGTTGCAGATTTCTTCAATTGCCTTAATACGTTTATCCTTGTTCTTGTAGGATTCAATAAAATTATTCCAGAGACATTCATGGGACTGATATAAAGATATCAGGATGGCTGTTTTTTCGCGTGTCCATTCACAGTTTTTACTGGCTTTTGTATAGTCCTTCATCTTGAGAGGGATTTGATTTGATTGCAAGGACATCTCATAAATGAATAGTAAAGTATTTTGTTTTCAAAGTTTTGTTTATTTTTTGCCAAAAAAAAAAAAAAATATCACGAGAAAAAAATATTGTATGCCACCATTGCTATGCTACCATCTCTAGCATGCAATCGATATATTTTTTTCTACAAATCTTGTGACATTTTTATCTTCTGAATTAAAAATGTCATGCAAAAGAAGAGCTGAAGGATTTTTTTTTATTTTGTAGCGTGCGATAATTATTGGGATGTGTTCAAAGAGTACGAATAATAGAAGCAATATACGTAACGTGACGCAAAAAAAGTGCATACAGGTAGAACTAGAAAAGTCGGAAGCTTATGTCAAAACCAACCTTCCGAAACATCAATTTCACAGGTCACCCATTATGCACTTAAGTGGTTTGAAAGTGAACAACGTTGAGCGCTCTTAAGGTAGAACTAGAATAGTCGGAAGCCAACTTAAGTGGTCGTACCAAACCGAGCGAAAACAAGAAATTTATATGACGCGCACATAATTGCGAAGTGGAACTTTTCGTTTAGTTTTCGTTAACTTTTGCCGTCGGAAGTGAGAGCGCTCAACGACCGCTCTTTCGTAAGTGGGCGAATGCAAAATCAAAATGGTGGAAGCCAACTAACAAGAACTTGGCGCTTGGTGCAAAGTTTTCAACTTTTTTTTTCTGTTTGATGAATGAATGAGAGAAGTCAAAACAATTTTCTTTTAATTAATTTATATCACATAGAATTTTAGTGGTTTTGCAAAATAAATAATTAAAAGCTATCACTTTGCGCTGTGAATAAGTATAATGAGAAAATAAACATTGAATAAACAATTATTTATTTTTTGTTCACTTCCAACCACTTAAGTGCATTATGGGCCACTTGTGAAATTGACGTTTCGGGAAGCTACTTTTCGGTCGGTTTTGACATAAGCTTCCGACAGCTTCCGCCTATTCTAGTTCTACCTTTACGTCCGACGGCAAAAGTTAACGAAAACTAAACGAAAAGTTCCACTTCGCAATTATGTGCGCGTCATATGATTTTTTTGTTTTCACTCGGTTTCGTACGACCACTTGAATTGGCTTCCGACTATTCTAGTTCTACCTTCATTCATCAAACAAAATACAAATTTGAAAGCTGTGCACCGAGTGCCTAATTCATTTTAGTTTGCTTCTAGAAGCTAGAACTATAATGCACGGAGGGGCACACATACTAGATATGGACTGCTAGTCGATACTAATTTTCACACGAGTTTTTATTTAATAAGCGACATTAGCGTTTTTGGTATAAAACTGACAAAGAAAAAATAAATATTCTGTCCAGCATTTCTAAACAAAAATTGAAGTACGGGACTGTTGTAGAGAAAAAATAAAAAGTAAGGACCAGTTGTTAAACGTGGTTCAAATTTTGATCCCTGATTTAGAAACTGTAAATCACCGATTTAGGCGAGATAAATTGGGTTCAACACGTTGTTTCAAGATTTAAGTATGTTGTAATAGCCCATAACAAGCTTGAATTATCGTTGAACCTTTTTTAACAGGCCGAATCGGTGATTTAAAATTGCAATCTTTAGCTTACCACAGTGGCGAGTACTTCGGGAAGCCTTTATTAGTTGTTTAGGGGCCCCCTATTTCCTCACAGGGGCGCAGCCTTTCCTTAAGGCCTAGTCAAACAGAGAGCGTTTCAATACCGCGTTTGACATCTGTGTTGCTTCATACGAAAATGCATCAGACATGCCCAGAGCGTAGTTTCAACGCTACTTTGAACTCACCGCGGCCTTTGAGACGCAGAGTGTGTATTAGGGATGGGAAAAACCGGTCGGTTAAAACCGAAACCGGTTACTTTGTTTCGGTTAACCGGTATTTTTCGGAGATTTTTTATCTTGGTTAAAACCAGTGTTTTTTCTAAAACCCAACAACTGGATTAAAAAAAAACCGGTTATTTGCTTTGACATTTTCACACCAGCACTGAAATAAAAAAATACAGAAAACTTCTTCAAAAGAAGAATTCGTTGTCTCAATCTCTTCATGTGCAACCTTCAACATTTTTCACTACTTTTCCCATCTATAAGCAGCTATCGTAGCATTGAGTTGGGTAAGATATATTTTTGAACCTGGTTTGGGGCTTATGAAGTGATCAATCGTTGTTCAGTTGAGTTTTAAAGGAGTAAAGTATAAAAAAATAAAAGAACAGAGCACGAATGCTCTATTTGAAGATATTAAACTAATAGCCTATTGAATAGACCGGAAAATGAGGGGTATAAAGGAACAATTACGTGCAAGGGTTTTTATTATTGAATATGTTTGTTTGGCCCATAAGCATGCTTAAAACCGAAAATGCTACTAAATTCACCCATGCGTTTCTGAGAGAATGGTCACACTGGCCATTTTTCAATATTTTTGGTGTAACTTGAAAACTAAGCCGAATTTGACAATTTTACATATAATACTTTTTGTTTAAAATTAAATTTTCTATTGGAATGGATAGTTTAAAAAATTTTATGAAAAAATTTAAACAAGAAAAGTTAACAAAAACCAACCTAAAAAATCAAGGATATCTAATTTTTTTTGTAAATTGTGCATAACTTTTTTTGAAGCAAAGATAGGGTCAAGTCATGCACGGACAAAATAAAATAGAGACTAAAGGCCTTAATATGGCATGTTCAAAAATTAATATTTGTTCAAAATTGACAGAGATATTCCCATTCAAACCTTATCATTTCTTATAATTTTTCGCAGTTTTGTCCCGAAAGTCCCTTTTTTGGAACAATATGTTAAATTTCCCTTTCGTAAAAATGTTCGAAATCAAAATTTTGATATTATATGACATTGGAAATATAGAAAATTTATAAAAAGGATGTAAGTTCGCAATTTCGTTTTTCGGCTGTTTTTAAATGCTTTCAGACCTACAGACCGAACGGCTGGTCCGATTAACATAAGATTTGGTACTAGGTGCTAGGAACGTGAAATTTGTCATAAAGTACCAAAAAAAAGGCTTTCGAGCAAAAACTGCGAAAAATGATAAGAAATGGTAAAGTTTTAATGGCTATATCTCTGTCAGTTTTCAAATAATATGGCTTTTTTAACATGTCATATTAAAGCCGTAAGACTCCAGTTTCCTTTGTTCATGCATGTCTTGAGCGTATCTTTGCTCCGAAAAAAGTTATGCGCAATTTAGAAAAAAATTTAAAAATCTTTGATTTTTCGATTTTTTTATGTTGGTTTTTGTTTACTTTTCTTGCTTAAATTTTTTTTAAGAAATTTTCCGAACTATCCATTTCGATAGAAAATTTAATTTTGAACAAAAAGTATTAAGTGTAAAATTGTCAAATTCGGCTTAGTTTTCGAGTTATACCAAAAATACTGAAAAGTGGCCAGTGTGACCATTCTCTCAGAAACGCATGGGTGAATTTAGTAGCATTTTCGGTTTTAAGTATGCTTATGGGCCAAACAAACATATTCAATAATAAAAACCCTTGCACGTAATTGTTCCTTTTTAAAAGGTCTATTCAATAGGCTATAAGAAGGTACCTTTTTTAAATAAACATGAAAGTATCCACTTATTTTTTTCAAAGCAACTAGCCGAGCAGGATTGAGTCGGACGAAGCTCATTTCTGGTAGAAGTTAAAAGTTCGTTTCTGAGTGATGTCAAACTTTACCTCAACCAGGCTTTGTTCCGAAGACGCTTCATAAAATTTACATATTTGATTTAAATTTTAACCTAGTAAAAAATCTTGTTAATATTTTCTTTGATAAAAACCGGTTTTATTAGAAGAAAAATACTGGCCACTAAATCCTCATAGCCTATGTATCTACCTATACAGAAAAAGAGACTCTTTGTTTCATTCAGACAGATACCAAAGATAACATGAAAATAATTATCCAAATTGGTCAAGCTGTTCATGAGTTATAGCGTGACAAAGGGAAATAGGGATTCATTTGTATACTAGCTGACCCGGAATCTTCACTTTTCTTGTTTTTTTCTGCTAAATAAATTGTAACGGGGCAATTGGATGAGGACCCGTGGATAGGATTGTGATTTAGGAAAGGAAAAAGACTTTGAAAAGGAAACCGGAAATGGATAGGAACCGGAAGTGAATTAAAATTGTGTTAGGATAGGATAGGACGGGCTCGAATGTTTGACGAAAAGGGCAGTGGCATGCTGGCGGTGCGCGGCTTAGCTCGCTGGAAGTAGGGGGGGATCTTGCCCCTCCGCCAAACCTCACCTCGCTACAAAAAAAAAAACTTACATGACAACAAAACAATAAACGATCCCAAATACTATACTGCTGCTCTTAGAGTAGTTTGCTGATGTTATTGCAACCTGGCTTACCCTCTTCACTCCTGGAACCTGTATGGCCATTTTTATACCAGATTCCCCTTAAACGTCAGTTATCCGCTATAGCATCACTCTACACCATTCAGGACTCGCTCACCCTCCGCACCCCCTGAAAATATCAAACCTAACCACGGCTCCTCATCCAATTGCCCCGTTACAAATGGCGCCCATAGGTAAAGTCCAATGTTAGTCTTTGTTATTCGTGATTGTCCAAATAGTTCAAAGTTTTTTTGCTGACACGGCCGCAACAACTTGTAAGTCTTGACTTGGAAAGCATCTAGGCATATCAAATCAAACGCGACAGGGTGTTTCGGAGTAGAAACCAGTAGAAACAACTAGGAACTGTTTACTTATGTTTAATTACACTGGCAATCAGATTCCGACTTCCTGTATGACTTCGACTGGAAGGCCATAGGCGGACCTACCGAATTGCGACAGAAAGCTGCATCTGAAAACCAGTATGATAAGTGTCCTGTGTATTTACTTTCGTTGCTGCAATCAGGGTTGAAAGGAATCGTAAGTCTTGATCGGGATTGCTCGTGAGAAAGCCCGATCAATCACGACGAAGAATTTCAATCCTGGCGGTTTGTGTGTGTGTGTGTTTTATGTTCAATGCTGCTGAACTTCGAGAACAAAAAATTGAAAAAGTATCCGTCTATGGCATCACATCCGTAGACAGGAGCAAAAGCAACCACCGTTCTTAGCTGCCCCGTCACAAAATCTTCCATCCAAATTTTCGAATTCCTTGGACAAAATTGATAAGTCCGATAACTTCTTGTCCCATAGAAGTTCTGAAATAGTTTTTAATTACTTTCAGCTTTCAGCTGTTGATGCTGTCAAAACTAGAAGCACGCAGTGGAAGTTCCGAGCCACTAAAAGTAAGCTTATTAAATTTAATCAGTTCAAAGTGAAAAATGAATTTCTTAAACGGTCTGGCAAGGGTGAACTTCACACCTAAATTATCTCGGAATTCATGACATGTTATCAGAGGAGCATTCTCTAGGAAGGAGTTTTCGATGCGATTTTAAGTCACTAAAGCCCCGGTAATGGACTGCGAGACTTTGATTTTTGAATAACCTTTACTAAGCTTTCGACGCCTATATTTCTTTTTCGCACCCAATATCTGCTGTGATATTTCGATTCTGGGTCTGAAATTCTCTCATCATCTGATAGCTCATCAAAAAAGCGCTTTGTTATTTTTCTTCTTTTATTTTTGAAAACGGGTGTCACGCCCCAAAACTTTTGTTGAATCTTTGGACTCCTTAACCAAACCAATGAATAAATTTTGATTTCTTATTTCTATCAGTCCGTTCAAAAGGTTAATACTTGCCCTTTGTTAATCATTATGTCCGTTGTCAAGGGTTTCGGAAACTGGGGTTATGATTAAGTAGGGAAAAGACAAAAATGACTCACAATAAAATCGTAGGTTTTAGCCGAGCATAATATACCTATTTAAGTTTCGTTACAGCGAACGGCTCTAAAATGTAATTATATTTGTACACTTCTTATGGTTCTGACTGTGCTGAAATTAGTTAGTTATAGAAATTTAAATATTTTTGGTTTGGAAATGAAACTTTAATACATCGCTTATTATTGTTTCAATTTAATTTTGTATTTATTAGTTGTGGGCTGGTTTATATATGTACTTACACTCTTTATTTTGAACAACAATCACACTTTAGCATTTGTATTGCGGTTACCGCCTGCCAAAGGTTTATTTCTTTCGTCCCACAATGTGACCCCATCACAAGCGCAAATTTTCTTGTAATTTTGCAAAATTCCCGCTGATCTTGCAATAATTCCACAAGCGATTCTACAAAACCAAAAAACAATAATATAAAAGCAATCATTTAATAAGAAAAAGATGGAGACAAACCTATCACCACTATTGCCATCAATAAGACTTCGTTTGTTGTCCCCTTGACCAAAGTCATCTGGGTTCTCTGTTACAACTACTGATCGGCCAATAATGTCCCACACTTCTACCAAAGGATCAACGAATCGGAATGTTGCTCGACCATCTTCATCAGCTCTTATATTTCCTAAATCGCCAACATGTCGTCTGTCAGCCGAATTTTCTGGCGAGCCATGGGGAGAACCTCTAGGATTATAGTGTTCACCAATTGAGTCACATCCAGCGGATATATCACCACACTCATGTAAATGAATTCCGTGTAAGCCAGGTGTGAGTCCATCTATAGCTCCATCAATCACACAGCCACATTTGTCATTGTTTATTGCTGAGAATCTAACTACACCTTGGACTTTTGAACTTCTTGAATCAGGGTTGTTTATCATTGCAACCGCAGACTTTCCTGACAATTACATAGATACATCTTCAACATTATATTCTAAAAACCAAATATGCAGACATACCTCCAAAACCACAGAGAACTGCTGTCCTACCTGTTTTTTCGATTCTATCTTGAATATTTGACCATGGATGTTTTGTAGTTACTACAACCCGGCCTTCTTTTAAGTCTACATTTATTTCGCCGACACCTTCAAGTGATTTTTTAATCTTTTCTGAGCATTTCTCACCCGACATCTGTACTGCAAATTCAATCTAGATAAACAAATTTATCACATTTTCTATTTTATTTATTATGAGAGTAATAGATATTTCTTTCTACCTTTATTTCACTCATTTTCGAAAAAAAAATGTAGAACTTTTAATACGTAAAAAAAATTTGAAAATGTTTTAATTTTGACATATTGTTATAGGAGGTGGAGGGTCTTTCAATAGAGACGCTTAAAATTTGTTAGGTTGGCCATGTTCATCAACATCCAATAAAATTTATTGTTAGAACAGAATGGGCGGGGATTCTATCCAAGTGATTTGAGGGCATGAATATCTCGGAAGCATTGACGTGAACTGGCGACTGAGATCGCGCGATTTAAATCTTAGAGTTTTTTTCTTTTGGGGCTATCTTCAATCGCAGGTCTATTTGAATAAACCGTGAAACAAACAATCCTCAAAGTCAACACAATGAATGCCATTCCATTGATTCTGCCAGATTTATGCAAAGAAGTTCTCGAAAATTATGAAACCAAAGCACAAAAAGATGAATGAACACAATTTTATTAGTCCTGTTCTTAGTGAATTTTTGTCTCTGCTTAGAAAAAAGTAGCATGTTAAATACAACAACAATACGGAGCACATTGTTGTAATTAACATGCTACTTTTTTAAGCGAAGGTAAAAAGCGGGCATTTATATACAAATCGAGCGTCCTTATTGAAAGACCCTTTATATGAACTGGGGAATGACGCAGCACCTGTTATCCGCTGATACACCCTTTCCCCCTTTATTCAAGAAAATTCTCAGAAAGCCGCTGTATAAGTCGGCATTTACATTACCCGATTTTTCCAGTACGATTTTTCCCAAAATCGTGTGAAATGTTTACATGAAACGATATGAAACGATTTTTCCAGTCCGATTTCTATTCCTGTGCTCTTCATACTTTGTTGCTGTCTCTTTCATTTTGCATTCAGAGGTAGATGGCATATTAGGACCAGCGTTGCCTATTGCATTTTTTTTTTCGTAAAACACATCTACTGGCAATCAAATACTTTTTGGTTTTACGAAAAAAAATTTAATTCAACAAAATTATACCCACAAATAATTTCATCATCATTGTTGTTGTTTTTTCTCCTGAAACCCAACTTTTAAGTGCCTTGCATATGAGCTGTGTAGCAAACTATGTATGTATTTTCAATCACTTATATTGTATTATTAATTTCTTCTTCGAAAATACAAACACAAATTTGGAAATGCATATCTACTGCGAAAAAAAATAAATCTAGTTACTGCATTTTCTTAATGGATTAGCTTCGGAAAATTCTCCGATTAGTGGCAACGCTGAACACACAAGACTCTGGGAAAAGTATAAAAGAGAACGCAAACATACTGGAAAAATCGTGTGAGTTTGCCAGGAACGGACGATTTGGTCCTTACCCCTCACTTTTTACTCCCTTCATCTATGAACAAAAGATCGTCTGAGGAAAAATCGGGTGGTGTAAATGGGCACTAATATTCCTTATGTGTGGTACGCATTAACTAGGTGAACACAATAGACGCGACGCAGGTCCGCGACACATTGGAAAGACGCAGAGTGCAAATAGGTGTTTATTTGTGCACTTATCTCCACTTAAATTATTTGCATATTAAAAAGGGCAAATCCGCTTTCTCGTCATCACGTCACGCCAAGGATTCGAAAAAGTGAAAAAAGACGCGGGGAGACGTCGATTTTCTTTTTTAACAAGTTATTTACATAATGGAAGTATTTTTTTAAAGAAAAAATACGATAACTTGAAATTAAAAGATAATAAGGGTATCCATGCAAGCAAGGTTTCAAACTTCATAAATCTGTAAAATTTTCCATACAAATTGTGATAGAATTACGAAGCTTAAAACTTTACAACGTTAACGACGAATACCCTTTATGTAATTTATAATCTGTTGTCTTTACAGATTTTTTGGCTAATTTTTAATTTCTTTTTTTTTTAAGAAAATAGTTCTCGTTGTAAGAAATCTCGCCGCATTGTGAAACGATTTTATAACTAGAAAAAGATGACAGCGAATCACGGCACGCTCTGTGCCGAGATTCATTTCGAACTTACTCATTTCACTTAAATAGCTGAATCACTTTTGCGAGTGAAGTGAGATGAGTCGGCGAGTTAGGCGAGTCATCTCATCTCACTCGCTGAAATAGCTGAATCTCGGCAATGGTCTCGTTTTCTCGTCGCATTGTGAATCAGGCTTCAGTTCCATGGCGAGAAGGGCAGAATTTGAAGAGATTTTTTTGACATTTCCTTTCACAACAAGGTTAAGCTGTGTTCAACCAATAGACTTTCAAAGAGCCTTTAAACAACAACAAAAAGCAGTCGTCGGCGAATGTTTCTTGTTGGTTTGGGAAAGCCTTAAAGGCCCGCTTCTTTTAATTGGCTCTACCTAAGCCTAACTTTGTAAAACATTTATTTACTTTCGATGCCATTACCATCTTAGTGTGTTGAATAATAAATTACAGGAAAACCATTTCCACCCAGGAAGGCAGTAAGGCAGTTCTAAATGGTTAAGGTTCTCCCAAACCAACGCGAATTCACAGCGAATCATTCGTAGAGTCAGTTTTTTGTTGTTATTTTGTATTATATATCTTTCATATTTTGTGTTATTGTGAATGATTTCGCCTCGTCGGCGAATGATTCACGTTGGTTTGGGAGAGCCTTTAAGGCTCTCCCAAGCCAACGCGAAATCATTCACAATAACACAAAATATGAAAGATACACAATGCTAAACAACAACAAAAAACTGTCCTTGCGAATTATTCGCTATGATTTCGCGTTGGTTTGGGAGAGCCTTTAAGGATGGTTGTCGGAAAACAACTGGATCGCACGACTTGCTCTTATGTTCCAGACACTGCAGGTTTAAGGAAATTGTATATAAAAACATGGAAATTATGAGAGAGAAAATGTGGAGAAGCATGAAATACGGCATTTAAATTAGCTAAAATAATTCTTTTGATAGTTAGAGGTGAACAAAATAATGCCATCTGAATTCTTGATTGAATATTACTGTATGAAAAAAAAAAAATTAAAATCGTTGGAGCGTGTTTTTAAAAAAATTATTTTTATATATAAACTCTGATAACATTTTTAAGGACAAATTTTGGAATGCAAATCTAAAGTATATATTTGTGTGCAAATAAAAGCAAAATTAAAAAAAAAAATGTCGACCTGTTTTTGAGATATCGCATTTAAAAACAAAATTGAAGCTTTTTTTAAAAATTCAAAACTTTTTTTTTTGAAAAATTTGATATGCAATATTATTTAATCTTATCTGAAATTTGTATATAAAAATTTACTGAAATCCGTTTATCCGATAATGAGAAAATTCAAAATAAAAAAACCTTCTATGACAGGTACTATTAATAGTTGCTAAGTGTAAAATTTTATAGTTTTTGGTAGTAAATCATACTAATTTTAATATATGGAAAGTCGTAGGAGTCGTTTTTGAGGAAAAAAGTATTTTCCCTGGCGGTTTTTTAACTATTGAAACATTTTTTAAAAGTCCAAAAAATATATTTTTTAATTTTGGTACACAAAACTATTTATATTTTTCGGACGCTTCTGTATAAAATAATTATTGAAATCTGTCATACCGTTTTGAAGAAAATCGAAAATTAAAAAATAGTTCTTTGGGAGGTATCATCAATAACCATTTTTTGAAAATGGTCTTCTATCCAAAGGAAAGCTCTACTAAAATGAATTGATTGAATTTTTTTAAGAAAAGTTGTGGAGCTGTTTTTGAGAAAAAGTGATTATGTAAAATTGCTAAAAAAAATTGTATGTCAGGTACCGTTTTTTTTGGTTCTAAAAAAATGAAAAAAAAAACGTGTGGGCATAATCACCAAAAATCACTATGGACCAAGTTTGACGAACAGACAGAATTGTGCAACCCACTTTTTTGGTGTTCTCTATCATCGTAATGTCATGTTTGATTGTTATCTCAGACTTTTTTCACGAATCCAAAACTTGTCTCATAGTACCTATATACATCGCAAGTGAAAATGATAGGGCCAGTTAAAATAAACGGAACTCAAAATCATAAAAACAGCGAAAACAAGAAAGTTTCTTCTTAAGTTTTCAACTGCAGTGGCGACTGTGGGAAACCCTGTAATTGCAAAAATGGATGCTATTTCTGTTGTAATACCTTCAATTTTTGAATTTATGAACTTAGAAACAAAGATTTCGAACTTGGTCTTCTTATTGCCTCGAGATTATCGCGAAATCATACGAAAATTGAACTCGTAGACTTCATTTAAGATCGTACTGACTTTAATCACTAAGCTCTTTGAATGCGCATTATCATTTATTTTATTGAATATGGAATCAAAAATATTCAGCAGTTCAACCACCTTCGATTTTTATCTTAAAACGTTAAAACGGCAAAGCAATCAAAAACCACATATGTAGGTTCCAATCTTTTACACATCAGACAAAAGTAAATACCTATAGAAAAACGAATGCAAGTCTTCAAGTCTGAACTCTAGACTTTGCTATTTTTATGAACTACATATATGTATGTATGTACATGACGTTGTGTCGGAATACAATATTTTTTTAAACTTAATGAAAGGTAAACAGTTGAGACAGAACTGATTTTAAGTTGAATTATGTTCATCGTTATATGTAAAGTTGCTTTTATGAACAGAATGGAAACCTTTCGGTTATATCCTAAGATCCATTTCAAGTTTGTTAGTAGAAGTATCTTCATTACTTAACTTTTTGATCTACTCACCACACGACGCATATTACAACCTAAGATAACAAACCCATAAGGTTAGCCTTATCATTGCGTAAAAATATAGCGATAACCTACGCTAGCGTCTTTTTTATCTTATCATCTTGAAATGACTTAGGGCTTAATTTGGAATTAATTTCACATAACTGAGGTTAAAGCAAAAGCAACCATCCCGTGAGAGCATTTCAATCCTTCAAGCTGTCACATACATACATATTTTCTTTTATCCAAAATGAGGTTTACCGCAGTATTTTTTATAGTTGAAAATAATTAAAACATTAAGTTTTGCGAAAAATGGATGGAATCGCTGTTTGGCTTCTATTTTTAGTGTTTTTGCCTTTCTTATTGTTCTTTTGGAAAGTAAGTTGATTTTCGGGAAATAAGTTACGTTATTTCAAATTTTTAAATAATTTGTATATTTTCTTAGATGCTGTTGATGGCTTGGAAGAGTTTTTTGTTCACAAAAACGATAAAAAATCTGTCAGATGAAATGGAAATAAGTGAGTCCCAATGTTTTATTTATTTAAGAAATTGCCAGTGCTTCATATTGCAGATACCACTTGTATTGAATGGACCATCCATCATTATTTTTAGGTAATGATTCGTTGAGCGGTTTGGGCGCGTGTTTAACTTTAAGGTCTATTTCTCAACAATTGCTTATTTTGTACTTAAGTTGTTACATATTTGAATTAATTGTATTTGGTTTTTTTTTTCAAACTACAAAAGCATTTCAAAAGAGAAGCGAATATATATGGAGGTTTATTTGGTAATGTAATAGCAACCAACCCTTATAGTGTGATGTGTCAAAAAAGCAAGTTTTGTTAATTAAGGTACTGTTTATGCGGTGGTTAGTAAAAAGTTGATAGAATTTGTTTAACTGCCGGCTTTGAACGATAGCCAATATTCACGCAGCTGAAAATTATAAAACACAATTTTTAAAAAGACAAACATTTACAAACATTGCCGTCGCAATTTAAAATGCGTTGTATTTGATTTTATTTAAAATGGGTAAACACTTTTTTACGTTTGAGTTTTAAAAATGTAGCGTTCCTCTTTATCAGGTCACTGCTGAGTTTTAGCAACAAAAAAAGGAGATAACCAACTCGACTAATGACCCAGCTAAGAAATATTACCTTCACCAGAGTTAAACAATCAAGTCACATTTTAGTATGATTATCTCAAGGGTGAGAGATATATTTTATAAGACAATTTTAGTAGAATAAAAAGATAGATAGATAGATAGATACAAAATTTTATTCTCTTTAGAATGGTTTTATAAAAACAGTATTGTTTGCAGGTATTACCAAAAAATTAATTACATGACAATAACATTAAATGTTGCCTGTCAGGTTAAAGCGATAGAATAAAAAGATAGAAGTTCTTTTTTTTAACTAATAGAACCTGTATTTAACACAGTAATACAAATATGACCGATTAAGATTGCAAAATTAAAATAATGTTCCCTCAAAAGTAAAACAAAAAAAACTATACTGAAATCAATTTTTTAATAAATTAAAATAACTTCCTGCCAATATAAACGCAATATTTTCTTTTTAAATTGTTTGTATATATATATGTACATAAGTGTTTAATTATCGTTTCTATCAAATAAAACTCCTTCGCTGAGCTTAAACAATCATTCGTCAAAAAATCATTCATTTTCACTTATCAGCCATTATATGTAGATACAAATGAATATAAGTTGCCGAATCTTATCTTTTCTTGTTTGAAAAGTTAGTCCTTTTCAGACTGTAGTGATAAACACTACTCGCTATGGCGAGAAATATTTCATTAAATTGGACTTTACCAATTGTTCCCTCTGTTATAAGTCCTTCTCCAATAATAGTTAATCAAAATGATTCGTATGCAGTTACCGAAGGCTATGCTGCATATGGATGTTTTCTTGGAGTTCTAGTGCTTGTTCTAACTGCACTTACGATAAAGGTACTTATTTTGAAATTTATTAAATTGTTTTACAAAGAAAAGGTGTTAATTTTCGTTTTGAATAGATTGCATTGAAACGGAAAAAATTTCAATCTAGAAATGCTGCTCTAAGGCAAACAATAGGTAGGCTATACAAATTATTGTGATGAACTACTAATTTAGATACATATCTGCTTTATTTGAAATAGATCTACTCTTCGTATTTATTTGGTGAAATAGTTTATATTTATGTTATCTCGGAGATCTTTGTACTTTCAAAGCACTTGCTAACTTTGATGTTAATGAAAAAATTTGATTTTGATTTGCAAGGCCATTTTTGTGATTGTTCAAAAATAAAAACAGGTTTATTTATTCCTAAGGTATTCAAAATTTTACAAAATCATACAATAAACTCATCAATCATCGCACTTAAAAAGTGATTGCTCACATCGCGTCGGTGACTTTCAACTGTCTATTGTTAAAACACGCGTTGTAGCTTGCCTTATTAAGGAATGTATTCTAAACTAACTTAAACAAATGAGCTCAACTCAACTTTGAATTATATATTCGGTCACTCCACTTAAACAGAAGAATTTCTTTTCAAATTTTCTTCATATTCAATTAACTTAAACAAATATAGTAGAATAGAATTTAAAAGCAAAATCTAGTTCTAATGATGTATATGTACCATCTCAAAGGCCACGCATTCGCCATAAATAGTCAATATGTTAAAAATTCGTCAATTTAAACCTTTTTTGCATGGTGATTGCATTCTCTAACCACTAAAAAAACAATCGTGTCTTGTGCTTCATAGGTTGAGAGAAAAGATAAAAATTCGGTCAAAAAAGGGTTTATGAATTCCTAAAGTTTTTTTCAAGACCACAGTAAAATTACTATGACCTTTTATCTCGATCTAGTGGCCTCTCCGATGGTAAAAGTATCTTACGTGCGTGACCTTAAAAAAAATTGACATTAATTGGTTAAACATTTTGTATGGCTGACCAATTTCTAAAACTAGTTGACCTTTTTTGACCAATAAGATGGTATACGTTTTTTGCGAACATCCTACATAAAGGGTACCAAGAACCCAGAGCGTTAAGCAAACGTCTATGAATATGTACCAAAAAGTAGCAAAGGTAAGCCAGTTTAAAGAACCTAAATTCACAAATTCATATTCGCTTCCGTGCTTATTAATAATATCAATATAATTCAAATATTTTTCATAATACTTTTCTACTCCTTAAAACATAAATGACCTTGATTGGCTTATTTAATTTACTAATTAAATCAATTGCAGCCCGTCAAAATCAACTATCAACAGTAAGTCGTTCCATAGACTCAAATAGCAATTACTCAAATGATGGAGCAAATAACGCTCGACGAGGCAGCGATGCAACCTTAAAAATTGATCTACCACCTACATACGAAGAAGTAATGAAAAATTTTGCTGAGGCAAGAGAAAGAGCTGCAACATCGATCATATCTACTGGAAGCGGCGGCACTATCGAAACAACAGATACTCATGGAATTGTTGCAGTGGAAATAGTTACAATTCCAACTTCTGGACAACGTAGTGTAGTATAAAATTGTTTGTATAAAAAAAAACTAACTTTCGTTATAGTTAAGTTGAGAACTCAAAACCTAAATATTTATACGTTTAATTTGTATTTCATTATTTATTCATAGAAAACTTAAACGAATTTAAGACAAACAAAAAAAATTGTATTACATATATTATTTCTTTAGTTTTTAAACATTACAAAAAAAATAAACTTTGTAGAAATAAATTTACAAAAAAAAATATTTTGTACACAAATTTACACAAACGATTTTTTGTAATCATATTTATTAGGATCGATTGAGAATTGTAGCAAGTGTAGGACCCCACTTGCCGTATGGATCTTTTGGTAAAATGAATATGTCGTTACACCATGTATAGCCGATAACACGATTTTCAATAATTTTTTTAAATGCTGAATTCTCATTGATGAGATCACGATAATTATCGTTCGAAACTACGGCTGCATCTAGTTCCGATGCTAATTGCAGAATAAACCTATTTCAGGAAGAATATATTTTGATGAAACTTAAAAGAAACTAAATATCTGTGGTGTTTGGTAGAAACATGATAACTCCATTTTAAAAATTGTATCTTTACGTCCACTATAGATTGATCTAGAATCTAAATGGGTAGACCGATTTTCTTCAAATTTGGAATATTTATGAACATAGCTTTTAAAAAATTTTGTTTCAAATTTGAAGAAAATCGGTTCACCCGTTTAGGTTCTAGGTCGATGTAAAGTGGACGTAATGACGCAATTTTAAAATGGAGTTTTCATGTTTCTCCCAAACACCACAGATATGTATGCACTTTGTAGTGCTATAAACTTACCTGTCGTCGTAAGATGTTGAAGATTTTCCAGGTAAATTTTTACACGGTGTGAAGACAATTTTACCTTCACGGTGTAGAGTTTCCAATTCATTTGGATCGGATGATCTCTGTTTTTGCAAACGATATTGTGGTACAACAGCTTTTACCTCATGTCCCATTTTACCGAAATAATCAAGGCATATTTTAAGACCTTTGACTGAAAACTCTTTGTTGAGGGCGTGTCTGGAAGTTTGTTTTCTAATATTTAATACATAAGTTCTTACATTGAGTAAATTGATATCTTACTGGTAGGCAACGTTACTCCCATCAACAATGACCATTCTTTTTTGTGCCAGCTCTTTAGTGGTATCTTTGTTGGGATTATATGCATTTTCATTGTATACCTTGAGCTGCTTTTCTTCTCGTGATGTAAAAAGTTCATTACGTTGTCTTTTTGGCCTTGGTGATGGAGGACTCATGGGTGCTAACTTTATTTTGACCTAAATAATAAAATAAAAATTAGTAAACGAGTTACTAATCTACCTATATCTCCACCCTTGTAATAAACGTATTGTATTTTATAAATTAGATGGGTCAGAAAGCGATATGCTTTCGAACCAAGAAAGTTAAATACAAATCGTATAAATCCTATATTTTATACAATAATAATACACAAATGAAATATTATTTTAACATTAAATAGTATTGCGTACGTCTTACCTCTTCTATTGGTGTATTCAGTGGTATAAATGCAGGATTCGAAGTTGTCGGTTTGCTAGCAGCAGGATTTTCACTCACAAATATCACTGAATCGTCATTTCTTGGTCTACTTCTTTTATTTCGACGACGTAAGCTATTACTGCGAGGAATAACTGTATCATCAATGACAATAACATCGGTGGGCTGACAATTAACATCTTCAACAATTGTAACATCATCGGTATTACAAAAAATTGTACTAGACGATATCGAACCGAAACTAGAACCCGCGTCTTCATGAAAAGGCACCCTAGACGAAGTGTTACCATTTAAACGGCTGGGGTTTGGTGTTGAGGTAAGCATTTGAGTGGTTATATTGTTATTGGATTGATTCAAACGGATTTTACCGATTGGTTCATATTGTTTAAATTTCAGGTACTTCATTTCTAGTTCTTTAACCACATTTATTGGAGCAATACTTTCATCATCAATAAGTATTACTTCTGGTTTTGACTCGATGCAAATGCAATCGTCATCTAAATTTTCAGATGAATTATTTCTTTCGGATCCTCTTTCACCATTTTGATGTTTCATAATATTTCTAACGAATTTGGGTGGACTTTTGTTTTTAGATTTATTGTTTCGTTTTTTAATTTGATCAACAATTTTCTTTGAAATAGCCTGACTAAGACTTGGTGATCCAAAACCATTCAATCCCGTAGGATATCTTTTCTTTGAGTTCAACGTGTATTTCTAGAATATGTATGGCTACAAAATTAAAATAACAATAAAATTAAAAATTATAGGTAAATAACCTGGATAAGTTCTTCACGGTATTTGTTGTCCTTGATTTTTTCAAATGTTTTTCTTTTTCTTTTCTCAGGGGTTTTATTAGTTCGACTTTTTGTTGAACTGACTCCACTTGTTGATGCCTGCGGCTCGTTTTGCTATTTTAATGTAACAATTTTAAAATAAAATAAATAATAATCAATAGAAGAATGTTTTTATAAAAACAGTTTCTTTTAGACTAGAGCTGATTAGAATTGATCCTTCCAATCACTCAAAAAAGAAGTACGAACATGTACATATATGTACATATAAAAATTTTGGAACCATGGTTTCGAATATTTTTAATTCAAATAAAATAACCGAGTAAAATATGTACATACAAGCCACAGTACACAAATAGAAGGTATTATACACGTAGACACAACAAAAAAAATATTGGCTGAACGCTGAAAAAAAAATCAAGACTCTAATCTAATATGTGAAGCGAAGAGAAACAAAACTCTCCATATCCATGCCAGAAAAACTCGTCACAGCCAAACGTAATAACTTTTTAACGGTACTTTTAATATAATTTTCTTTTAAACCATAGCAAACAGATTTCAAAATCTTTGATTAGATAAAAAAAAGTTGTAAATTGTTAATTTGGCTTTGGAGACTTTTTCTGACATAAATATGGCCAGTTTTGGTTCTCATGTGTACTGTGCATACAAATATGTGACATGTTCACTTCAATGAAAGTTCGAAAAAATTAAGTTCAAATACTAAAAATAAAACTAAGATACTTACCAGGGGAAATCAAGATAAAATGTTAAATTTTGTTCATAAAACTGCATTAACATTGGTTGCAGCCTTGAAAATGATATAGGAGATAGTTTATCAAAAACTTTCGACAGCCTAATTATTTGTTTTACTTATTTTTAACATTTGCCAAGTTTGAGAAAAAGTGTTCTCATTTATACGTCTACTACTACACTCTGAAAACAGACGTTGATTATCACAAAGAATTTGAAGGCGATTGTAGTTTATTTTCGAGAGATGAGTGAAAGTCAGACTTCCTCAGTTTTAAAACGACGAAAACGACAGTGAATTATTTAAATTTTCGAAAAGGTGACACATACATATACGACAGTTGTATTGAATAATTTTTGTATTTCCATTTCAACAAAAACGCATTTTGCTTTAAAATTGAATCAAGATATTAGCAGAACTGTATACTCTCAACAGCATTTACAATATGTTTTCAACCTGGTGGAATTTATTAAGGTCAAGTTAAAAAAGAAATCAAAGTTTTTTAGTTCATACATAGGTATTTCGTTTTTATTCACATTCCTCAAAACAACAATGACAACGATAACAATAGCGGTGAAGATGTGCAAAATTGAAAGGCAAACAAAAAGAACAAAACTCGAAAAACGAGGCATCATTTGCAGAATTTTATGATTGAACACTTTGATTTTGAAAAAGAATTTCCGTTCATGCATTTGTACAGCTGCAACATAGAAAATCTCCAAAAATAATTACTCCGTAATGGATTCAATTTTTCTTTATCTAAAATTCAATGGGCTGGGCTAGTAATTAAATGAGTCCAGAAGAACGTCAAAGTATAAATACGAGTTGACGAGCAAGTTAAGGTACTTTAAGACGAAACCAATACAAGATGCATCGAAGTTTTAATCATTAACGCTCAAGGATCTCTACAAAAAGTACAAAAAGTTGACTCTCATTATGCTCGTTACTTATGTTTTATAAACAAAATTCTCATTATGAAGACGTTGTTAGTTTTGAGGTGCTTTGGATAACTCTTTAAAAGATACACATTTCTTATTATTTTTATTTGTTCTTAAGTTCTTTAAAAACTCCTAACATCATAAGAAAAGCTCTTTGACAATCATTTACAAATATGGCTTTTTATATTTATGAACGAAAAATAATATTTTACCTTGACTTCACGGTGTCTCGATGGATTTCAACTTGTTTTACATTGAATAAAACTACATTTTATGTTTTTTTTTTAAATTCAATTTATTTTTCATCTTCAGTTTTACAACAATACAAGCAATAAATTTTGTTAATTTACGTATATTATACCACATATAGTTAAAATCAAATAAATAAACCATACGGATACGGAATACTTTGGGAAACATCTATATAATGTGCGATATCATTGAGAGTAGCCAGCAAATTTAACCAAAGATCTTGTTGCTTTGACAACTTTTTGGATGGAAAGAGAACCAACAAAAATAATTGAATCGGGCAATATAACGTCGTCATCGCATTATCAAATTTATCAATTTTTTAACTCTTCAATTTCTTTAACTATGTTTTTACGAGCAATTTCTTCGAATCTCGATTGAAAATCATCTGTTGAGAATATCGTCGGAATCATAAGGAATGTTTGTAGAACCTAAAATAGATTTGTATATTAATCTGATTTACATAAATCACTCATGCAACAACCTTCAAGCGCATTTTTGTGTAACTAGAATCATCTAAGTAAGAGTATTCTTTTCGTAGAAGCTCTCTATAACGTTTATATTCTTCTGGAGATGAACTGTGATCAAAGAAGTTAGTAATTCGTTTATAAAGGATTTTGCTTAACGTACCCTAATACCACGAGGTCTAGATCCTGGAGAAGATTGATTTCTTCGTCATATCCCGGCACTGTATCGATAGTTTCATCGCCAAGAAGCTTCTTTACAAGTTTTATGGTGTTTTCCTACAAATAAACCCTCGTTATGAATAAATCATACTTAAGTACCATTTTACTTACATCCTTTAGTCCAGCATCAGAGCAAAAATCTTGAAAAGCTTCACAATTTTTTTCAACACAATTCCTCTTGCCATCAAATTCAAAATATTGAAAGAAAACAGCGAACACAATAGTCGACGAAGAGGTACTGATTTCACCAAGGTAATCCTTTTTTCTCAGTAAAAGTTCATCCCAATTATGATAGTATCGCCCAGAACCTTGAACCATTTTCCGACGAATTTTCTCATACCATGTGCGAGCTATATCGTCGGAAATTTCCAGCTTTCTAGATGCATTCATCCAGATTTCTTCCATTGTTGTTTTTTTTTTGTTGAAAAATTGAACTTATACTCAGAAATAAATAATTAACCCCGAAAGACGAAGACGAGGAATCCAACTTACAAACGAAGAAAACTAAGATTATATTTGTAAAGAAATTGATTTCTACCACTAGTAATGATAATTGAAAACTGGAGTGACAAGCCCCGTACAACAAATCACAACCTCTTAAAAAACAAGGGTTGTTTTTTTGTTGGAGAAAACTCAGTCTTTGCACATGCCCCATTTCACATGCCTATAGTGTCAGCATGAATGAAAACAAAATAAAACTATAACTTCGCGCAATTTAACCGTCGATAACTTAAAATAAATACAAAATGTATACTACCTCATTTGTTGATTTCCGAGCCATGTTTAGTATATTTTTAGAAAAAATGCTGTTTTGCAATTTCGATCTAGCTGCTCTTGATTTGTTCCGATAAGTGAAGTGTGATTTTTTGAAAGAAGCTTTAATTATTTTCTTGCGTAATTTTGATTGTTTTGAAATTACTCTCTTTAACCTATGTTTCACTTTCATAATCAACCACAAGAATGGCTTAAATTTCTATAAAATATTTGATTTGTTAAACTATAAACTAATTATAAAAAATATCCTTGCAACGTTTTCGTATTTGGTTTTGGATATGTTAAATGTTTTGTCTAGATTTGACATTTGGGTTTTTGACGTTTCGCGTTCAGGGTTCGAACCTCAGAAGCAAATTTTCGGAGCAGATATGTAAAAAAAAGTGGAGGAAATCAAAAATTTCCGGAGTAGATTTGAAAGAGTTTTCAAAAACAAGAATAAAAATGTATTTTTTAGAAAAAAAAATTACAAATCACGAAATGAACGAGAAGCGACGAACAAAGTAAGGATCAAAAGGACTCCGTTCAGCATTAGAAACTTTCAGATGATTTCAGTAAGAGTTGGTTGGAAAATTGAATAACACATCAGTGTTGTCATGAAATTGCATGTGGTTTGGCTAACCCCAGAATACATAGTAAGCTATTCCGAGTTGATTTCCTTTTTCATTCTGCACATCTACGTTAATTGTGAAGAAAAGACACCAAAAAGTGAAAAATAAAAACAGAAACAAAAACAAATGCAAAGAGAATTGATCACTTGCTGACAAAATGCGTGAGAGAGATGCGCAAAACCATGTATTCTATATACCTTGGGCTAAAGCCTTAACTACATTGGCTATTTTTTGCAAAATTATAAAAGTAAAAATATTTTTTTTTCCCGCAAGTGCATTTTTTTTTGTGAAAAAGAATATATAATTTTTTTTTAAACCAAAATTTAAACTTTCTGCATCATTTTTATAAGTTTTTCAGTGAGAAATACTATCCCAAAATTGTGTACTTTTTCACTTTTTTGGCCAATGTAGTTAAGGCTTCACGAGTTAGTAGGGGTATTCACAATCCGATGTAACTGGTCTTGTATCATTGCAAAAGTGTTAAAGTGTGACACTTTCTTGCACTATAACAACAAAATATACTGAATGTCAAATTCCTACACTTTTACACTTTTGCTATACCTACTCCAACCCTATTGTAAAAGAAAAATACACCATAGTAAAGTTTGCGCTTGTGTATTTGATAACTCGCCAAATGTCATTCTTTTTGTCAGCTGATATTTGCTTGTGAAATTTTGTGAGTTTGCTACAGTGTAACTATAAATAAAAGAAGTGAATTCACGATCGATTGTAAAAAAATAAAATTTTACAATTTTACTAGGCTTGTTGCACCAGATCGTGAATACCCCTAGTATACCTGATAGCTAGTTGTACGTTATGTACATTAATTACTCCACTGGCTTCAAAAAAGGCAAGCCAATTGATGAGCAAGTTGGAAAAGTTTCTATGCATTAGTAACTCGCTGGCGAGTACTCACTCGTGTGGCCTCAGGGCAAGAATTTTTTGTAGTGTTACAAAAAAGGAGTAGATCTCAAAAAGCGGAGTGGCGGAGTTTAATGCTCCGATTGGAGTAAGATTCGAACGTTGGTCGCGTTCCTCTTTTGACTTGACAGTTTGTATAACATGCACAGCGGTTGATTTTAAAGGCATCATGCACAATACATAGGTTTACACTTCAGCGGAATCGCATTTAATCGAAGGCCAAACCAGCGAGTACTCGCTAGCGAGTTGGGTACATTTATTATTGACAAATCACCCGCCGCTCTACTCGCTTTCCAATTGGCTTTGAAAAAGGGCAGTAGTCGGCTAGTGAGAAGGAAAACTTTCGATGTATTAGCAACTCGCTAGCGCCCTCATAGTTAGGTCCAGTTGTACAAACGTGGTTCAAATTTTGATCTGTGCTTCAAATATTTGTACTGGCTGATCTCGGTGGAACTACCGAGGTTCACAGATGGTTCAAGTATGTTATAGTTGCCAATTTAATACCTGAACCATCGATGAACTTCAGTTAATTCGCCAAAGTCAGTGAGTTAAAATAGCTGAACCACTATCCATTACACCCCGACTCCACAGGTCATACAGAAGTCCAACATCGCAACCACAATCCCATCAGCAGACTTTTTCTTCCTGGGCAAATTATGTCATGTGATTTCTCTCTCACTACTTCTTAATTCTTTTGCAATAATACATGCACATAAGACTCCAAGGCCCGGTTTCATAATAAAGTACACACAAATACTATCTGTGGAAAAATTGCGTTTCATTATCAAGCAGCAGAAAAGGACTTTTATACTATTAAGTTGGTTAATTTCATTGATATTTTAGGGAAGGTCACCCCTATTATGAAAAAAGAACTATTATTGGTCTTATCTTGTAGTTTTTTTAACTTGTACTTTCAACTAATAGTTAGCTCTATTATGAAATAGGGCCCAGGGGGGCAATTCCGCGAGAGTGAGTTTTTTCTATGTACACATATCGATTTTTGCGATTCCGCAAGAGTGAGTTTTTAGTTTTTGACAGATAACGCATGCACAATCAGTCAAATTTATTCACACTTGTTTTGGGTGTGAATAGAATGTTTACACAGAAAATCATTCACCCTTGCGGAATTGGGCCCCAGATAACAGTAGAGGCTTTTTCAATATCCAGCTACCTCGAGATATAACCCTGAGGCCACACGAGCGAGAAATCACTAGCGAGTTACAAATACATCAAAACATTTCCTACTCGCTATTCAACTTGCTTTCCTTTTTCGAAGCCAGCTGAGAAGCGAGTAGAGCGGCGAGTGATTTGACAATTAATGTATGTGCCCAACTCGCTAGCGAGTACTCGCTCGTGTGGCCTCCGGTTAACAAAAACCAGAAAAAAACTCACTCGTACATGAAACGTCAAATCTCATGGCGAAGCTTTGAACAGCTTTCAAGTCATGTTCAAAAGTTGGTTTTCTTCGACACGTCGTGGACAAGACATGGATTTTTCTGCCTCCATTGGCTTTTTTTCTGGACATGTTCAGTTCATAGTTCGAGCATGGCTCATGTCTAGTGGAGCCAGCATATGTTAGGGCAAACTGTAAAAACGTGGTTCAAATTTTGATCAGTGGTTCAGAAATTTTAAGGGCCAGTTGTACAAATATTTAGCTCGTGGTTCAGCAATTTTAACTCACTGACTTTGGGGAATTAACTGAAGTTCAACGATGGCTCAGGCATTTAATTGGCTACTATAACATACTTGAACCTTGAACCATCGTTGAACCTCAGTAATTCCACCAAAATCAGCCAGTGAAAATATTTGAACCACGGATCAAAATTTGAACCATGTTTGTACAACGGGTCCTAAATCTTCGATTTCGGTGAGTTAAATGAGGTTCAACGATGGTTCAAGCTTGTATGGATATTCAGTGACGGTGCGTCAATAAGACGTTTTAGACAATGTCTACCCTACCGTAAAGAGAACAAAAAAGAAACCTACTCGCTACAATCAAGAAAACTGTGTTTAAAATAAATCCTTAACCTCTATCTCAAATAATTGTCAACAGCTATAATTTGCCAAACATAAATCATAACATTCATCCCTTACTATTCACACACTCACATTTTCCCCACCTTCTTTTATATCATTAAATAATTTGACCTCTACCAACAACCACAAAACACAAAATCTCAATACTCAAACACAATACACACACTTTAGCTTCGCTATGCCTCTGCACTCTGCATTCTCTGCTACGTAGAAACCCCGACCGAAAACGAAGACAGAGTCTTTCGTTCTACCTAAATTATATGAAAATAAAATCAGCGGGTTATGTTGCTCAGGTATAATTTCTATGTGGAGCAAGTAGACAGATTCGAATCTGTCTAATTGCTTATTTTGCTTTGAACTTTGAAGTAAATTCGAAACTTTTTCGTTGACTGTTAAGTGAGGAGAACAACCTCCTTCATATTTTATTTTTGGAGTTGATTAAAGAGGAGGATTATTTTTTGTTTTTTTCATTTATCTTTGGAATTATTATTTTTGTATTCGTTCACCATCCAGTGGCCAGTAGGTCAACCCTTAAAAATGCAATAGGTAGGAAGGCTGGACTCTTTCGCACAAGTACACTACTGACTGACGAAAAACAAAATTAAGGGAATAATAATTTTATCCGTGTGTGTTTTGAAGAGCTGTATCTTGTTGTGACACCATCAAGCTGAAAATTATAAAAAATTGGATTATAATTATGTTCAGGATACAGGATAAATATAAAGTCACTTTTTGGTTTATATAGTTGATTTATTTAGGCATTGGATTGCTTTTTATCTTCAGATTCGGATTCTTCTCCCCGACACGACGATAAAGATAAACAGACCTACTTGGAGTTTTGCCTCCGCACCTTAGAAACAGGGGTTGTGGAACCTTTAGTTCACCCGGGACTAGCCATGGTTCAAAAACTGGCAAACCACAGACATTCACTTGCCAATTGTCTGGCGTACGCTGCTTGTCAGTGGGGCAAAAAAGCAAGGTGCCCTCAACAGGAGTAAAACGGTGGCTTCGTCGTCGCTGTACCTTGGGAATCAGTTCCTCGAATTGGAAGGGATTCCATTCTTTCGCAAGCTGCATGTTACGGCTTTGGGGGGTTTATTGTAGACTGAAAAAGATAATTATGTTTCTTTATTTTTGCCATTGGGGTTATATAATTCCAAGAACTTACTTACCTATGTATTTATAGCCTTTTCGGGTGAACAACAATCCGACTAAAGAATTTTACGGCGCATCAAAACATGCGCCGCCATATTTTTCATCATTGTGCATTTATTTTTTGTTTATTTCACTTTTCTTTTTGGCAATCGGCGTTACCAATATGCAAACAAAAAAGTTTATTAAAAAGATGGCTGAGGTTAGGAGAATTATGCCTTTGATTTTAGTTTCAAAAGATAGATGTCGTTAAAATTTTGCAAAACATAAATTAATGTGGTCTAATTTGATTGGCGGTTAGAATCGAATCATATTAGCCGTTGGTTGAACGGATTAGTGGTGCGATGGGAATTCAAACTCTGATGATCTTTAGTCAGAGTTATAGATCCCGCCAGACGCATTAGACGGCGAAGACAATTAGTTAAAACCATAGTGGTTTTCGGTGTGCAATTTTGCTAACTTACCATAAAGTTTTATAACGAAAAATTAAAAATTAAAAGACCTTGTTCAAAGTGAATTCATAAGAATAAGAATAAAAACTTAGGCGATCACAAATAAAAGCATATAGTAAGTCGACCTATAAAATCCAATCGAAAGTGATATTACTAAGTGGTACATGTACAATTTAGATTGCAGATCGAAACTCCTTACGATACCGAGATACCTATACCTTCGTGTATATTCATCCTCCTACCAAAAATTAAGTGCTTGATTTTTAAATTAATTGGTGAGTCATTTAAAGAACTTAAATTATAGGTAGAACTTTTTTTTATTTTTCTTGTTAAACCTAAATATATATATATATATAAAAAAAAAGAGTATTTGTATAAAAAAAAAGTGATAAAGTCCATTATTGTTTATTATTAGGATTCTGTGCGGTTATTTGGCGATCACTGACTATCCAACCCAACAGGAGTCGTGATCGCCTGCACCATTTTTTTTACCGACAAGAGGACAATAAATCCATATCGAATCCAAAAACCCGGATACAACAGTTCAACACGAGTTCCATTTCGAACTTTCATATTAGCTGCTTGCATCTATTGAATAAATATATATATAAAGAAAAAAATAAGCTAAGAATCATAACTAGAAATTTCCTAATATATGTATGTAGATAAATTGACCTGTTGCATCATATATTATCACCTCAAGGATATATAATTACCTGTGCATATTCATATAGCCTTTAAAATTTAAATCTATAATAGTGTATATTTATATAGTTGCCTATACATAGGTTATTCCTTATCTATAAATTGATATAAATACATATATGAAAATATATGTATACATACACTATCATATTGGAAATTTTGTTCGAGAGTATCAACTACGGATCCCTAGATTCAACTTAATTTTGTAATTTCTTTTTGGTGCTATAATTTGTCTTGATTTCTGTTTAAGTAACTTGGGTTTCAAACATTTTTTTTTTGTTTTGTTATTCATTGTGGCAATCAGATTTTGTAAAGTGCATAGGAATTTTCTTTTATACACATATACTTATATTTTTTTTTGTGGTGGGATAATTTAGTTTCCTCCTTTTGAGAATCTAAGAGTAAGGGAGAGAAAAGTCCCTAGATTACAGGATTCAAAAAAATTAAACTGCCCCAATTGAGCTCAATCCAGGTAGGATAGTTTGATGAATGTAAGACATTTGCTTAAAATTTCTATCGAATTGGTGATAGAGGTAAAGTGGAAGCTAGGTTGAAACCACTATTAAGTTAAAGTTGTAAAATTCCTAGGTACTGATATTCAACAGGGTTAGTTAATTATTTAAAATTTCTAAATTTTCGTTAATTTATTTATGATTTTGATTTTTTTTGTTCAGAGTCCGTATTTGTTTTCTAACCTGTTATGTTTAAATTATTCAAATTTTATAAAAATAAATAATAGCATGAAACCCTTTTTGATTAAATAAAAATTCTAATGTTAATTGCACCAATATGGTCGAAATCAAGTTTTTTTCTTGTCAAGCAAATAGCTTGATGATTCGCTAAGGCTTTCTTTTTCAGGGGATGTGGATGGTGACGACCGAAGTGATGAAGAACTGAGCTGAATGCAAAGGTGAGTGAAGGTCAAAGGGGGAGTTACAAAATTAGGCTACAAACTCCCATGGCAGGGTGGGTTTAGACTTACGCTGAATGACACCACAGCACCCTCAAGTGGTAACGTCCGTCCGTGGTTTTCATTTCTTTCGATCTTCAATTGAATTAAATAATTGTTATTTTTGGCATGTTTATGTTTTGTGGTAGGCGAGATTGGGCTGCGTGGACAAGATCCCCACCCACTTCCGGCGAGTTCAAGCCGAGCAACCGCCAGCATGCCAGCCCACTGCACCCAAACAAAAGTAAATCAATTTCTATTTTCGAAATTCCTACCTCAGCCCTACTACAATCTCTGTGATTAGTTGTCGTATTGAGTCGAAACAAGGAGAATTTTGAAACTGTATGTTTCTTCTTGTTTTGAAATTGTTTAAAAAATACCTAAATATTTATTTTAAGGTACCGTTACTGCCTTATTGCGAAATTGTAAGAAGTGGTACGAGAATCAAATGTTCTATTATTTTCTTTGTTTTATGGGTTTCTTAGATTTTTTTTATAAATCAATGCATTTTTTATTCAGCTTTAATTAAAGTCTACAAGTTTTGTTTCTTTGAGATACATCAATCTCAAAGAAACAAAACTATATACCTATACCTACATATGTATATAGCTTTTAACCAAACATCTGCATACTTTTGTCTTTGATCACCATTATCTCAGCAAAAAATAATACGGACGGAATAATAGTTTTAAAGACTTAATACGTTTTCAAAAAGATGTTTTTAAAACTTCATGTGGGCTACTTATGGTGGCCCTTCAACGTTTGTTTCAAAAAAATACACACATTTGATAAATATTCTTATCTGTGTACAATTTTTTGTAATTTGTATACTTGTATTAAATATGTACCTATTTATTTTTGCTTAAAAGAGTTCGTTATTGGTAGCCATGTTTTTAAAACACGTTTGTGAAAGTCCTGTGTGAAGTCTCAAAGTTTGATTTCAAAGAGAAATACGCTGTATTTTGGACCTCGTTAACAGTTTTTATTTTTGACTGGATAAAAAGTAAAATAATGAATTAAATTTATAACTGTCTACCCAGTTCTTGCGATGGCCGCACGTCACTGTGGATATTATAACGAATACTTGACCGCTGAACCATCGTTGAACCTCAGTTAAATCGGAGATTTAAAATTGCAGAGCCACGATTAAAATTTGAACCACGATTTTACAGCCTTATAAAGGAAGATCTATAAACGTCGGAAGGGCACTGAAGCTCATAACCCAGCAGCTCCATTGGCAATGTTTGAGGCAATAAATAAGCTGTGTTTCTTGCCGAGTTTTAAACAGATTTAGTGCTAACCCGTTTCACAATTAAAAAATTGTATTGGTCCGCACTAAAAATGACTAAATCTAACGATCTGAAAGTGTTTGAGACTAACTATGGAACAGGGGTATTGACTTAACTCATTGCTATTGCCTTATAACCTTTAAAGCTCTCCCAAACTAACGCAAAACTTTCGCCGACGAAGCGAAATCATTCACAATTCACAATAGCACAAAATATGAAAGTGCTTGCTTACACGTGCTTTTCGCATGCCACCAGGTTGTTACCACTCAGCATCTTCAAGAATTGTGATTTTGTATTGTAAATATAAGCAATACTTAAAAGAAAGTAAAAAAAATTCACGACTGGGTCGCACGTACTTGCTCTTATGTTCAAGACACTGCGGGTTTAAGAAAATTGTTTATAAAAAACATGTAAATTACTGTCGTTTTCGATTGGATTTTCTGCCTGTCCTACTCCTTTATGATTCCAATCGAACATGAAAATATCGTATTGTCAAATTTACACACACTACTGAATGACGCCATTTTATAAAATGGCTTCTTCAAGCATCTATCGCCTTTGAAAAGTAGTAAGACGAAAAACTGTTTATGTATGCGTGAGTTCCAAATCAACTCCATCTTGAAATCGGGAACAGACAAAGACTCCGAAAACATTGCTCGGAACAGCCAATCGAAGGCTTTTGGAGCAGTAGAAGTTAAAATGGAGTGAAAAGGAGTACTCCGAACGTCCAATCAAAAACGACATAAAATTAGTACGATCTACTACCGAAAATTATAAAATTTTACACTTAGCAACTATTTATAGTACCTGTCATAGAAAGAATTTTTTTATTTTGAATTTTCTCGTTATCGGCTGAACGGATTTAGATGAATTTTTTTTTATATACAAATTTCGGATAAGATTAAATAAGACATTTTTTTTTAAAGTTTTTAGGATTAGCTGCGTTATAAATATTTAATATTTAGCGAGTTCAATGCTGTACTCACCCCGAACGTTTCGCTACGAATTGCATCGAGCGTGGTCACCGGGAAACTGTCAAAGAGATGTTACAAACGATTTTGGCTACGCAGGTTGTAGCGTTGCGTCTAATGACTGTTCCGAGTAATGTTTTCGGAGTCTTTTTCTGTTCCCGTTTTCAAGAAGGGGTTGATTTGGAACACACATACATAATAGTTTTTCGTCGGATTACTTGTCAAAAGTAATAGATGCTTGAAGAAGCCATTTTATAAAATGGCGTCATTCAGTAGTGTGTGTGTAAATTTGACAACACGATGTTTTCATATTCGATTGGAATCAAAAAAGAGTATAACAGCAAGAAAATCCAATCGAAAACGACATTAGTATATGAAAAAAGGTTAATCAAAATCGTAAGAGTCATTTTTAAGCAGAAAAATATTTTCCTTTGCGGTTTTTAACTTTTGTATGGAAGGTACCGTTATTTTTTCATACATGTAATTTTTGTTCTAAAAATATTTTAGAAAGTACTACAAAGCTCTTAAGAGTGTTCCGGACTGAAATGGTGATTTCATGAAAAAGATTGCGAAGCGTGTACTTGTCCGATCAAAGTGATTAAGGTGTCTATGGACAGATAAACTTATTCTCTATGCCATCATTGGAAAAAAAATTTAATTTTGTGCTCTAGATTTTGGTAAAAGCCTCTAAGAAATCGAGAAAATGGCTAAAATGGCTGTTTTTCAAAGCAAAAGTAGCCTACACTATAGCATTTTTTGCAAAAAAAAATGTTTAATAACATAAAATTCCATATTTTTATTATGCCACTATTGGAGAACATTTTTAATTTTGCACCTAATAAAAATTTTAACAACGCAAAATAAAAATGCTTGTGAATTTTGAAAAAACACATTTTTGACAGTCAATTTTTTATACCTAACGGTATTTTTTGACATGTTTTTTTGCAGTGGATATAAATTCAATATACTTTTCATGATGTTCATTAATTATGTATCATTTGATATTGAAATTTCTTTTTTCGCAGGAAATTTATGCAAATTTAGAAGTTAAAATCAGTTACTTTTAGAACACATTTTTTTAGTACAATAATACGCCTACTAGTGACCAATTAGTAAAAATGCAAAGTTTTATAAAACAAAGTATCTGATGAAAGTGAAAAAAACGGTCTTATATACGCAAAAAAAAAAGTTAGCAAATGACTGGTTTTGTTCAGTTCGGAACACTCTTAAATATCGAGTTTCAAAAAAAACGATCATGTCGTTTTCGAAATATTTGATTTTCAAAAAAAAAATGTTGAAATATTTTTTAAAAATCCAAAAAATATTTTTTTTTTTAATTTCTGTACACAAAACCAAAAATATTTTTTGGAAGCTTCTGCATAAAAAATAATTGAAACCGGTCGTACCATTTTGAAGAAAATCAAAAATTAAAAAATTGGTTCTTTGGGAGGTACCATTAATAACCATTTTTGAAAAATGATTTTCATCCAAAGGAAGACATTACTAAAATAAATTTATTGAATTTTTTAAGAAAAGTTGTCGAGCCGTTTTTGAGAAAAATACGATTATGTAAAATTCCTAAAAAAAAATTGTATGGCAGGTATCTACCGTTATTTTTTTATCTAAAAAAAATGAAAAAACGCGTGGGCATAATCACCAAAAACCACTATGTACCACGGTCCATACCAATGGTCTAAACTACCCAAAAAGGAATGCAGAATGAACCGATTCCCAATAAAATGTTATTCACTTCCTTCCTATTCTTTAGCTTTGAAAGGCTGAAAAGTTTCAAACGATTTTATGGTGGAAGATGTTGATTAAGATCCCAAAGAAAAATTAAGTACGGTGACGATGAAGGGATAGACATATTTTATTTTTCTCCAACACATAATAGGATACAGCATTGAACAGATATTATGGTGTTGTGGAAGTTTTAGCAAAAGCCAATCATTAACATCTAATCCAAACGATTTTTTTCTTTATTTATTTATGTACTATTAATATATATTATTTAAAGTAGGTATCTCTTTATTTTTGGGAGCGAAACAAATCATTATAAACAAAAATTATTGAATAATATTGAAATTGGTCCCCAGATGACAGTTTGAATCCAATTGGATTAATCGAGATTGAATTAAAAAATATGGATTTAACGAGTGATTATAAAATGGAATTGGATTTGGATTTAATTTTCGGATTTAAATTGCTTTAAATTTGGATTCATGTTTTGAAATGAATTAAACGAGTGAATAACATGGCGGTTAGTGTGATGATTGGATGAGCGATAGTATTATTTTTTTGTTAAAATAAAATCTATTCAAATCCTAAACCATATTTTGGTATCAAAATAGTTAGAGATTTTTTTTTCTTTTTAATGTGTCTAAATACATCTTTTAATTATGAGTTTCAAGAAGATTGAAAAATTAATTTTAACAAGATATTTTCCTTATTGGGTCCGGTTTGTTGTTACTTTTTTAACAATATGAATGTGGATAGATTGAAAATAAAAGCTAATGAGTTTTTGTATGGTTTTAAATTCAAAATAAAAACAAAAGGAAATCATACATATTACGTCATGCTTGAAAAAACGGATGTCGGTAACTTAGGCGAGGAAGATGGTAAAATTCAATACCTACCTTCTTAAATTTGTTGATGTTCAAAAACAATCGGGATATCATTCGATCATGCTGAAATTTGGCACACAGCTTTGGTTTTGATGACTATGTTATTTATATTACAGTCAATATTTTGACAAACAAGATACCCCGCTCTAAGTTAGCGGCTAAAACGTGAATAGAAGCTTCTCTCCAGACCCACACTATGGTTTCTACGAAAAAAATTGTTTTTATAATGTTTAAATTTAAGCGTTCAACTAAAAATTGATAAGAGCATTACCTATTTAATAATAAAAGCCAAATTAGTTAACATCACAAAAATAAGTAATTTTTTTAGCACGTTTTTATTGGCTTACTCTTTTATTTGTCTGTTGCTATTTTGATACACATTTTACAATCGATTTTTAACTAGCTCCAAGGTGAGCTAGTTAAAAATCGAAAAGATTTAAAAAGGGATCAAAAACTCTTAAATAATATTTTCATAGCCCCATACTGATTGTCAGTTTTAAAAATTAGGGGGTAGTGTGTTGTCGATATTTTTTAATTTTTCTTTTTCTTGTATTATTCTAACACATCCAAATAGAGATGAAGGTCATATCCTATGTAAAAAGGCTTGTAAAGTGTTGAATTGTAGTAGCAAGTTATAAATAAGCTTTTTAATGATTCTTTTAAATATTTGTATTTTTTATACTTTCGAAAATTAAATTAAGATGTATGTTCGATGAACGCAATACACATATAGTTCGTTTTCACTGCCCTTAGCTCCCCTTAATCTATTTTTACAAAATGAAATCTTCTCGAGCTAATAATTCGACACTTGCATTGACAGAAGATTAAAATTAGATAAGTCATTCGTTTAAGTAAGAACACAGCCTACGATTGATAGGATGTTTTCAGCTTTTTACTTCGACGTCTAAAGTCATGATCTTCACCATCTGAACTATCAGAACCCTGTTCTGGTTTGACATGTAACTTTGATGAATTCGCTGGTGAATAACCACCATCTTTGGCGTTTTCCAGCAAACGAACTGCAAAGTTGGGTCGAATAGTTTGAATCAAGACAATATTTTCACAAACAAACTTACTTTGCGCTTCCAATATTGCATTTTGTTTTTTGATATCTTCGACATCTTTTTGGTGGGAGTGGATTTTTCTTCTCATTAACTGAATGCACTCTGCAGTCTTTTTTAGAATCTGTGCTCGGCTTGCCTAAATGGAATGTAGAAACAAATTCTGTTATTTAACATCTGTCCGGGATTATTAATACAATTTTTTTTTGGCTGACTACTTTTTCGCCTTGCAATGATGGAACTGCCTCACGGAGACATGTAAAGCTATCTTTTATGTGATCTCTTCGTTTGCGTTCAAGGGCATTGTGATGAGCTCGCTTCTCCGCCTGACAAAAAAATGCAAGTGCTTGAAAGATTTGACCAATTAATCAATAATTCACTTGATACCTGTGTGAAATTTTGTGCACCAGCATTTCTTTGTTGCATTCGCCCACTATCGGAATCATTATCATCCTTAATATACAAAGAAGTTTGGCAGTAAGTTTTAATTTTCTTTCAATTAAAATAAAATGCAAGATCAGAATAGTGTTCCACTTACGTCACTTTCTATATCAATTTCTCTATCGTCATCACTCATATTAATCAATAAACTTGTATTTACTATTAAGTATGTTTTCTTTAACAATTTAAGACAAAATTTATATTTATAAGATTTCTTTTCAATACTAAAAATGCAATTGACAGAAGAAATTAAAAATGCAATTTAAATGAAATTTATAATTATCAACAAAACAACTCCACTCGAATCGAGACGACATACATGACATCGACATGTGCTCATTTTGATCTTCAAATAAAGTAATGCCAAAACGACTTTATCTGTCCCATGGCTACTTTAAACGATGCAACTACACCTTGCGAACTTTTCGCATGACGATGGAGAGAAATGTATGATGAGGTATAGGAATTTTCTGTGGCTAGCAAAATTGCAGAATCGACGCTCTTTCTTGGTGCCTTATTACACAAAGACTTTTGAGTTATGACTTTTTTCGAAATTCAATGAGTGCGAACGAGAAAAAACATCTGATCTCACCTTCGATAGGGTTGAACTTTTTGTTATTGTTCGAAAATGTTGTATTTTGAATTCATCATTCGTTTAATGTGGATCTCGAGTGATAAATTTGATGGCGGCTCTTTATAATCATAGAAACAGGGGCCCAATTCCGCACATTCTATACACAACTAAAACAAAAACAGCCATATCTATTAAGAAAACTTAAAGGCATCATAACTTTTAGATGCGTTTAAATTGCTCTTCAGTGCGAAATTGGTATCTATAATCAATTTTCACATTTAAGCAACGTTACTTAAATGCATCTCAACTTAAACGCCATCCACCACGTTTAAAGGCTACTCAAAGCCATCTTACAGCCCTATTCTGGCAAACCTCACTGATACCTCACAAGTCACAACAACCTCACAAGGTGAGGTTATACTATGTCGGCATTTACACCACCCGATTCTTCCTCAGACGATCTTTTGTTCATAGATGAAGGGAGTAGAAAGTGAGGGGTAAGGACCAAATCGTCCGTTCCTGGCAAACTCACACGATTTTTCCAGTATGTTTGCGTTCTCTTTTATACTTTTCCCAGAGTCTTGTGTGTACAGCGTTGCCACTAATCGGAGAATTTTCCGAAGCTGATCCAAAAAGAAAATGCAGTAACAAGATTTATTTTTTTTCGCAGTAGATATGCATTTCCTAATTTATATTTGTATTTTCGAAGAAGAAATTAATAATACATATAAGTGATTGAAAATACATACATAGTTTGCTACACAGCACATATGCAAGGCACTTAAAGGTTGGGTTTCAGGAGAAAAAACAACAACAATGATGATGAAATTATTTGTGGGTTTAATTTTGTTGAATTAAATTTTTTTTTCGTAAAACCAAAAAGTATTTGATTGCCAGTAGATGTGTTTTACGAAAAAAAAAAATGCAATAGGCAACGCTGGTCCTAATATGCCATCTACCTCTGAATGCAAAATGAAAGAGACAGCAATAAAGTATGAAGAGGACAGGAATAGAAATCTGACTGGAAAAATCGTTTCATATCGTTTCATGTAAACATTTCACTCGATTTTGGGAAAAATCGTACTGGAAAAATCGGGTAATGTAAATGCCGACTATGTTCCCACCAAAATGAAATCCGAGATTTCGGTTGAAAACTTTTGATATAACAAGGTGATGGAACAAGATTTAATGAAAATTTCAACGAAATCTCAATGAAAACCCTAGATTTCAACGAAATCTTAATGAAATCCCACTCCACCAACTCAAGATCTCCAAATTTTTCAGCTGAAATCTCAGATTTCGTTTTGGTGGGAACAAGGTATTCATTTGATTTTGTGAGGTTTTCGTATTCTGGCAGCAACCTCACAGCCTGTACTCCTCACAAAAATTATCGAAACTGTGATCTCCTTCGGAGGAGGTCACAAATAAAAAGTAACACTTGTGATTTCGAATATTACGGCATTTACATGTTTTTTTTGTATTTTTCTTAATTACCACCTCCTTAAAATAAATAAATGAATGAAAAATAAACATTCTTGCATGTGCTTAGCTAATTTGTTAAAAAAAATCAAACAAGTCATGTTTCTTTTGACGTAAGAATATGTAGGTGTGTTCTACATAAATCTAGAACATTTTGAAAGTTCACTCATCTGTCTTTTTATGACAGTCGGCCAATCAGAGCCCAATAAAACTAGAAATCATGAAAATCTGACATGTTTGAACGTGCCCATTTACCGTGGTGAGTTTCTTGTGAGATTTCTTGTGAGGATTTTCCCAGAATACCGAAAATGTTATCGAATCACCACAAACCTCACAAGAGTTTGTGACCTGTGAGCCCTCACAACGCCAGAATAGGGCTATTAATTTTGCATGTAATAAAACGTAGCTAAAGTTCACGTTTGTCAAACATTTTTAAGTCACTTTTGCCTAATCGATGTGTAAAATAGTCAGACCAAAAGAGTCATCGTGTAATTTTGGACAAAGTGTCAACAAATCAAGTGAAAACGACATCACGCAAGAGAGTCCAAATGTTAGCATTACCTAATATCAGCAACGTGTAGAACTGGCCTTCAGCTGACATTTTGTCCCAAAAACTCCTGACAACTTGTCACTTGTGTGTGTTCTGACATGAAAAAATAATCATCCCTCAAATATAAAAACCACGACTTGTGAAAAAGAAAAAATTAATGAATTGAAAATCAGATTAATTAAAAAATGATCAAATCAACAAAAACCGCATCGTTGATTTTATTAATTTCGTTTGCATTTTATGTAAGAAGTGAAATACAAATTGGGAATGAAGAAGATGAAGTAAGTGGTCTGTACACGATCGAAGGACGAGTCTATTCACCAGAACTCTATGCCCCAGACTCGAATTGGCAGCGTGAAACAACACTTTCTATAAATAGTGGAGAATACAAAGGCTTCCTTCGTGAAGATGGTGCATTTATTATAAGTAGTGTTCCCTCTGGGAGCTATGTTCTAGAAATTCATAATCCCGACTACTTCTATGAACCAGTAAGATACATTTCTGTGTAGATGCTCAGTATTTGGAGTCTTTTAATGCATAATTGATTTTTTTTTGTAGGTTCGGGTTGAAATCAATCCAAAAGGAAAATTCCGAGCGAGAAAAGTAAACTATGTCCAACCATCACAGGTTATACAAGTGCCTTACCCATTGAAATTAAAGGCACTGACACGATTCAAATATTTCCAAACGAGAGAACAATGGAAGGTAATTTTAGCACTTACAAAACTACCTTCGAAGATGATTCATAATATTGTTTGCTTTTTTAGATTACTGATTTCTTATTCAGTCCAATGGTATTGATGATGTTGCTTCCGCTGTTATTGATGTTGATTTTGCCAAAGATGATGAGTGACCCAGAGGCAAAGAAAGAAATGGAGAACATGAATTTCCCAAAGGTTGGTCTAAAATAATTAATTTAAGAAATAATTTAAAAATCTACTTCTACGCATCTTTTTCTCGAAAACACCGCTCTCTGATTTAAAATAAATCTAATACAAAAATATAATTAAATGTACATTTAATGGCTGTACATTAAAAAACACGGGTCTTAGATGAGTCAAATAGCATTTAACTGATGAGACCAGTGTCTTTTCTACGCGGTAGCTATCCCCTTTAAATAATGAGATTGACGATCCTGTGGGTTATTTTCAATCAATTTCATTCACTTTAATTATGTGTTCCTTCCTGAAAAAGCTCTGTCTTGAAAAATCCGATCACTTTATTTTATACTACTAAAGGGAACTACGTATTTACATAAGACATTTATCGATAATTATGAATGAAATAATGGCATTCACTATGGAATGGATTGATTTTCCAATTAAATTAACATGAAGTTAAGAAAACCAACTGTAAATTAATGCAATATAGTTATCAGCTCATTAATGAATTTTTTGAAATATGGAGTTTTCGATTCTACACAGTACTAGATAATGCAAATTTTACATGCAATAAACTGAATTAATAGTTTTCATCATAGCTAAGAATTTAAGATAGGATTTTAACAGCGCTGAAAAGATTGAAAAAAACAGCAATAATTTACATAAAATGGCTTATTCGAGCTATTTTTTATCAAAAACAAACTTTACTTTTGATTTAGAAATTTAATCCTCAAATCTATCAACTCTATTTGCAATGCAATAATATAAATTGGTGTAAAATTTTAAACTAAATAATTTTGTTAACTTACCTTATATTTTAGATGACTAGTGATATGCCTGAAATTAGTGAAGTGATAACATCATTCCTGAATGGCGGTTCTAAGCAATCGGAGAAGGAAAAAAAGCCTACAACTTCGAAACAAGCAAAAAAACGAAACTAAAAAGTGTGTGATTAGTTAATTTGTTTCTCTTAGATATACAAAATTTATATGTTTATCATATTTATTATTTGAAATATTCTATAACATTACTTTTTATCATTTCCGTTTCTTTTTGTCAAAACCAATATCCTTTTCCATAGCCTTTTCTTCCTTGCAACTGGTGTTGCAGTGATTCAAAATTATAAAACCACATTTAAATAGTGAATTGAAATAAAACATTTTGTATTAAACTTAAATAATTTAAACTTTTCTTTAGTTGAAATAAATTTGCAGTTAATTATGTAGCACATATATGTATGCGCAGTTGTACATATAAAACAAGGTACTAGAATTTCTGGTATCATTTATTTATAAGAAAACCAAAATATAAATAAACTTGTACCCGTTAAATCTGCAATTTGTGACAATTTTGTAGGTATCGTCTGATTTTTGACAACGCTTAACTGACTAAACATAATTGAAACGACGAACGCACAGTTTTGAAAAACAATATTGCTTTGAAAATGCATACAATTTGTTTAAAATAGATATAAATAGAACCACAAAGTAGGACCGCGTCACACTATAACGTCAAATACCTGGACATACAGTTCAACGAGTTATACCGATTCAATCCCCACACAGCAGCTGTATTAAGAAAAGCCAACTTCGCCTTCCATTGAAATGAGGCAATCGGAGGGGAAGTGTAGGTAAGCGGTATAGGGAGAGGAAACTAAAAGGGACGGTCAGGAGTCTGGACTTTAGGATTAGCCAAGGGAACATAAAGGGTTATGTCTGATGGGCCAGGAGTCTGAATCTAATAACCATTATTGAAAATGAAAATGGCCATGGAGTGAAGGGGATCGCTTTATAAGGACGAAGTAGGGAAAGGGAATGAACGAATATCCGCTGCGAGGGCCGTGGCATGCTCGCGTCGCGCGGCTAAGCTCGTCGGATTAGGGGTGGCTCTTGCCCACGCAGCAGGATCTCACCTCTTTCAAAAAAAACAAATATCATGCCAACAAAAATTTAATACCACCACCACATCATTTACCACACCTTGGGGCGCTGCTGATGACGTTGCAGATTGGCCCTTACCCCTCCCTTCCTGGAATTCGTTCGGCCGGAAGTTTCGAATTCCCCTTCTTCTGTAAAATTAACTAGAGGATCTCGTTAAGCCATTCTTTCCCGTTCAGATTAAGCCAGCCCTTCCACACCCCCTGAAAGTTATCTTACCAACCCATTGAGCTGTTCACGAGCTCAGTAAAACACAAGGTTTCCATTGATATTGGCGTGACTTACATATATTTTATTATTCTCAAAGAAATTCCTTATCACCTAAATAAAAGTTTGGGAGAAGCTATCTGTAGCATAATCGCTATTAAGGTATTTCATTAATATCGAAAAAAAATTATTACGTAGCCTAAAACTCATAACAAATATAACACTTAAAACTAATATGTGATGCATGCAAAAGTATCGTAAAACAAAATAACGAATGATTTAACGTAAGTTCTTATAATCTAGAAAATAAACAAAATACATAAATATTAAAGGATGGTATAAAACTGAATATAAATTGAGATTTTTTGTTTGTATATTAAAGGACCTTGCCAGTTAGATATAGGACGTATCGATAACAGACTCGAATCCTAGATGCGATAAGAATATAATATAGGTACTCCGAAACAGAGCTTCTCGGTGTTATACTCTATCTTTCTTTTGTATGTTTTTTTTTGTTTCGTATCCGATTCCGAAAACTCGTAATGGTATGGGCGAGAGCACAAATATCGAACTGGTCCTATTTGGGACTAGATTCCCCCCTATTCCCTTGAACTAGAATCGGCGTCTTGTATCCCGCCTCCACAGTCAAAAGTTTAACCCCGGAAACCCTACCTACAGAGAGCTCTTTGTCGGTGGTATCTGACCAGGGGAAAGCAAAATATTGCGTCAAAAAAGGGGCAAACGAGGAACCTCTATACGCGAACAAACTAACTTAATGCAAACTCTATGGATTTGCCCAGCTCAATCACTCATCAATTGCCGATTTTTCGAACTCGGACGCTTCTCTTTAAATAGCAAAAAAAACGGAATTTTTACAATATATACTCGTTACGAGTCCAATTAACAAAAGAAAATCTATCACGCCAATTATTTTCTACTTTGTACGCTAATATATAAAACCGCTGGGATGATGATAGTCGAACTCCGAGTATGTGCACGGGTCGTGCCTCCTTCCTTCTCAAGTAAAATCTTGCTGCAGGCTTCGATTTTGGTATTGCTGCCTTTTTTTATTTATGTAGGTAATTTAAAAAAAATATAGGATAAAGTACGCGGGGTGAATCTCAAAATGACGTATAATTTGGCCTTGCAAGGGTAAGTTTAGAAAGGTCACGTGTAGGTTCGCTCGATAGCTTAACTAGTGCACTTATCTTTAGTTTATGGGTAATTCTTCAGCACGTAAAGACACAACCACTATGGGAAATTATAATTTTACTTGTGCGAGCCCGGGTCTTGCACGGGCTTTTCCTGATTGACCAAGACACAACAATTCCTGATAGCACCATTAATTTTGGGCCTCTATATCCTTAAGCTTCAATGCACCACACTGACTCGTCGAGCGATATTGTTCCGACCTCTCTTTTATCTTCAAAAGGACCGGCGGACCCGACTTTGGACGGTGTCGGAGACCGTAAAAGATTCACCTAACAAAATCAAATTATCCATAAACTTTTTTTCGATCAAACTGACTTTAAAATTTTTCTTACCCCGATTCGCACTTTAAACCGCGCCAAAAAAAAAATCCTATTCCGTGAACACTCCTTTGTAACACAAAAGCTTCAGCGTTAACTACTTTATACTGTTTGAATATTACCGGCAATTATTGGGAAGCACTTATCTAGTAATATCCGACGTGTATTCGGCGATGGTTCAACTAAGAATGATTTGCCAAAATACAGTGTACGATGCACCGTTTGCCTACCCATCACCTCATTGCTTTCTTGTAAATCAATACCGCTCGTGGTACAAAGTACACTTCTTTTGTTGTCCAGTTCAACGAACTATGTACATTGACCTACATGCATGCATTCGAAAGACTACCCCCATTTGTATACTTTTCTATTCTTTTCCCTACTGTGCTTACAATTTTGTCCCCTACTTTCAGGCGATCTCAAATCTCCATTTACCTATCTCCCTACTATTGAAGACTCAACCCATTCCCATTCCTTAACCGTTTAGCCCAAATTTGTCTAATCGATTTTATTTTTCACCGTTCCTTGACAGAGTGAGCCTGGCATATTTATTATTTACCATATATGTCCTTGTTCTACCTGTACCCCAACATGTTTCCTTTTTCATTTGTTTTACTTCGTGTTATTCTTTTCCCTAGTTGCTAGTTCCTATCAAATAACCTCGGCGTCATTATCAAATAAAACTTTTAATTGCGAAATTTCCATAAAAACAAATCGATCAAAATCCAATCCCAAGAGAAAACACAATTATTGTGTACTATGAATGCCCACGGATTTGGGCTTTCCCTATTTCGATTTAATCCACGGTCATAGAACTTCGTCCAATGCGTGAAGCCCGGTGAGACGGTCGAGAACCTGTGGAATCCTACGGCCGCATGGATCCCCGACTTCTGTCTATCTATAACTGGCAGAATAGGTTTGCAGCACTCGATGCCATATGAGACTACCCCAACATGGTAAGTGTTCGATATGCCTATCAGCTGTGCAAATCTCGTTGGGGCCCCGCGCGAATTCTCTAACCGAATATGAGGTTGCTACTGCTAAAAACGAATCGCCTCTATCACCCTATGGTTACCCTAGTCTTCGAAAGGTATTTTAGTCACCTATTCTTATTTGACATTGTACCTAAGTGATTTTTACATTTTCATTCGAAGGTAGCCATAACAAAACTCCGAATCTGGAGAATAAACTTTTAAGATCCAGAGACGGTGACTGGCTACCGGAAGTGCTCGACAGAAGCAACGTGGGGAAGTACTCACGCCCTTACAGCCGGGCATACCTCTAGGACTACGCACGCGACTCTCCTGACCGCCATCTCGCCTGATTATCTTATGTCACGCACAGTGCTGATTGATATCCGGGTTCGCGTAAGTCATATTACTTAACTCGTTATTTCCCTTCTATCGTCATCTTTATAAGACTATGGAGCCGTTGTCGTTGCACCTATCTCAAAGAACGGATTAATTATGTAATGTTTCCTCTTTTTATGAAGTCGATGTTTACGAAGGTCTATGTTGACCGTATATGTATAGCAATAAATATACACTGGACTACATAATATGTAAATACCTTATACTGTTGTCTCAATTGTAAATTTGACCCTAAGCCGAGGGAATTGAAGAAAATTATTTCGTCTAACACTAAGTGTTCGATTTGAATCGGTTTTTTTTTCTAAGAGTTCGATAGAGTCCACTAGGGATAATAGACCGATTCTAAAGGAACCAAATTGTATGGTATTGGTTGTCTATCGACAACAGGCAAAACATGGATGAGACGAACAATTTAGGTCTAGAATAAATAACTATATACTACTATCACCGGTTTCATTTTCAATGCCGTCTCTTTGAGATATATCATCACAGATTATAAGTAAAATAGGAAAACACGTTTATAACTTTTGTTCTAGGAACATACGTTTATGAATGCAGTAGGTAATCAAAACGAATGATGGTTTTTATTAGAATCAGGTACTGAACTATTTGTTAAAAAAAACATATTCTATTACAGTTGGTGGAAATTTGGCATTGTAATCCCAGGGGGTAAGAGTTAAAGACTAGTAATGATGAGTTGTTAAAAGCCGGGTAGGTGGAATTGCCGTTGCTATTATGACTTGTAGGTGATCGGTAGGTGGAGTGGTATGCTTTCTCGACTATCACAGATGGAAAAGTGATTTCAGATCCAAGTCATAACTTAGGATAAATATCGCCGGCAACCACAGTCGTAAAGGAACAATAGCGTTATCGGTGGGTATTTTTTTTTTATGAGGTCGTGAAATTTTCATTGTTTTAGGTCCTTGGCGTGGAAAATTCCCATCGTTTTTCCCCCAAGGTTTTCAATCTCATACATATTCTTGCCAACCGGTTTGACTATTCGGCATTTCACATATTTAGGGCAGAGTTTGGCTGAAAGGCGCTTGGAACTATCGCTGAGAACAAAATTGCGCTTGTAAACCTCTTGCCCCGGTACGTAGCGTACTTTTCGGGTTCGAATATTGTACCTTTTGGCGCTTTTTTCGTTCGCTTTCAAAATTTCCTCCTTAATTTTGGAACGTATTATTTGCAACCTCTGTTGCCTCGGAAGGGTCGACAGTTCGCCATCCTCTACTACGCTTAGTTTTTGAGCCAACTCATAACTGCTACCGTGTGTCATCATATTTATTCCGAATAGAGCAAAATATGGTGACACCCCGATAGCAGTGTGCACGGAGCTTCTCAACGCGCCTGCGATGTCACTCAGGTGAACATCCCAGTCGCGTTGATCCTCCTTTAGGTACGACCGTATCGCCGCTAATAGTGTTCTATTGACCCTTTCCGAGGCATTCGATTGTGGCGAATAATTGGCCGTCTTAAAATGTCTTACTCCGAAAATGTTCAAGAAATTTTGGAATTCTTTTGAGAGGAACTGCTTCCCATTATCCGAGTGGATAATTTGAGGTACACCAAAAGTATTGAATACTTCCTCTCGTAAAAACTTTATGATATTTCCGGAATTGGCCGCTCGTAATGGTTTTAAGAACACGAATTTGGACAGATGGTCCAGAACAACAAACACATGGGCGTTGCCGGTTTTGGATCGCGGGTATGGGCCTATGAAATCCACATATAATTTTTGGAAGGGTCTTTCGGAGGTATAGGAGGTTTCAATGGGAGGACGTGAGACTTGATTAGACGATTTCGATTGTTTACACACATTACATTTAGAGACAAATTGCCGGACCTGCACGGTCATATTTGGCCATTAAAAATATTGCCGTAATCGATGCAAGGTTTTTGCTATCCCGCCATGAGAAGCTTGTGGTGGGTTATGCGCCTTAGCAATCAAACCTTCAGTAAGAACCGATGGTATCCAAAGACACCAGGTGTGTTCCGATAACGACTCCCCTATACTGTGTGGGATTGTTCTTTTGTAGACGTAATTGTCTTCTACTTTAACATCCGGTAGCTCTTCCTCGTGATCGCGAATTGTACTTAGGAGGCTTTTATACTCATCAGATTTAAACTCTTTGGAGTCCAAATCAACTAAAGGAGCCACCTGTTCCAGCTCCAACGAATCCAAGTGGGCCCGAGAGAGCGTGTCTGGCACGACGTTAAGTGAGCCTTTTCGGTGCTCTATGTCGAAGGTATAGGACTGTAATTCCAGACTCCATCTGGCTAGCCGGCCACTCAAGTCTTTCATTGTCATTAACCATTTCAGACTTGAATGGTCGGTTATGACTGTAAAATCCATACCCTCGACATAGGGCCTAAACTTCTTTATCGCCATCACCGCAGCCATACACTCCCTCTCGGTCACGCTATAGTTCCGCTGGCAGGAGTTCAGTTTTTGGGAGAAGTATGATATTGGTAACTCCTCATCACCTTCGTGTTTCTGAAATAGCACCGCGCCGATTCCAGAGTCCGACGCGTCACACTGTATGAAAAACCGTTTCGAGAAGTCGGGATGTGTGAGCACCGGTGCGGTCGTAAGGGCTTTTTTCAACTTTTCGAACGCGATTTTGGCTTCTTCGGTCATAATGAATTTGGTGTGCTTATTCTTCAGGGTATCTGTCAGGGGGGCAGTCAAGCTCGAAAAATCCTTGATGAACCTCCTATACCACCCTGCTAGGCCAAGCAACCTACGCACTTGCCGCGGGTTTTTAGGCATCGGGAAGTCTACGACTGCCTCTACCTTAGCGGGATCGGCCTTCAATTTCCCACCACCAACGATGAAACCCAAATACTTTAACTCCTTAAAGCAGAATTTGGATTTCTTAACGTTGATGGTGAGATTTGCTTTCCTTAAGCAGTCAGCCACTTCGCCCAACAGAGTGATATGAGTCTGGAAGTCTGGCGCTATGATGAGCAGATCATCTAGGTACACGAAGACCCGGTCCCGGAGTCGTGCAGGGATCACCTTGTCCATCAATCGACATAACCTTTGTGCTGCGTTACACAGCCCGAAGGGCATGACCGTAAATTGGTACAAGGGTCTCCCCGGTACCGCAAACGCAGTTTTTTCCCTACTCTCCTTCTCCAACGGTATTTGCCAGAACGCTTCCTTCAAATCTACACTACTAATGAAGTAGGTGTCTGGTAGACGGCTGATAAGCCCTTCGATGTGAGGGAGAGGGTTAGCGTCCTTTTTGGTAACCGAGTTGACCTTGCGAGAGTCCAGGCAAAAACGATACTTGATAGTACCGTCTGGGCCTGGCTTCTTTATAAGAACAACTGGTGAACACCAAGGGCTCTCGCTCTCCTCCACAACGCCGAGCTTAATCATCCTGTCTATTTCCTGGTACAAAAGGGCTTGTACCGCTGGAGAAACAGGGTAGTGTCTCTGCTTTACCGGAGCCGCATCTCCGGTATCGATGGTGTGCTCCATCAACGCTGTTTTTCCCAGACCGTGTCGATCGTAATCCAGGAATTTCAGCTTGACTGCCTCCAATTCGGACCGTTTGTATAAGGGATAGTTCGTGTGAGTTGAGCAAATCGGCTTCTTCCTCCGGAATCGACACGGAACTAAGCACGTTTGGTGCAATGTGAAAAGCTTTCCAGAAGTCGACTCCCAAGTACAATTCCTGATCCAAGTTCGGAACTAGATACAATGTCAACTGATGCTCTAAATTTTTATACTTCACCAGTGCTTGGACTTTACCAACAATGGCCTGGTTCTTGCCATCTGCGGTTTTGACTCCTGACTTATATGGCCGCATTTGAATTCCTGACTTCTCTATGAAATTAAGGCAACCTCTCCCCAAGATGCTCACACTTGCCCCACTATCCAAGAGCCCTAGAACTTCTATTCCTTCAACAAAAACTTTGGCATATGGCCGAGGATCCATATTAGTGTCTATAACCGTTGACGATAAACTTCTTTGTATCTGTTTCCTACGTTTATATCTGATTCTAGCCTTAAGTATTCTTTTTGAAATTTCTCCTACCTTTCCCTTAAAAATCTTGTCTCTCGTTTCGTAATATTCTTTAATTATCACATGCAAAGGTCTCATCTGCGATTCTGGCTTATGTTTTTCTTTCTTCTCTTCATAACTTGTATCTCTAACTAATATTTTAAGGGATTTTTCATCCTGAAAGTCTGGCGCTTTTATGTAGGTTTCGTGGTTTCTTGGGGCGTCTGGGTCGAACGCGGCTCCCCCAAAGATCTCGCGTTCCGGTTGAGGTTTTCCGACCTACAGTGAGGGCATTTCGGAGTTATAACACCCTCCTGCCCACATCTGTAGCAAAAGATGTTTCTAGTCGCCGACGGGCAGTCCATAAACGTGTGCCCCGGCACTCGACAGTTCCAGCAAGCCACCGTCTTGGAATCGCTATAGCCCCGAGGGTTCTTCGGCCGCGCACCTAAGTGCTGAAAAGCCTCCAATTGTTCATCTCGGCTAGGCCAGATCTCCGATTCGGCGCCTAGTTCATTTACCCCATACCGAGCTGGTGGCCGCTGGTTCTTCGGGCCATCTCTTTCTTTACTTGGGAAAACATTTTCCGCGTCCTTGCACGCCATCCTTAATTGGTCCATGGTGTAAACGGACTGGGGATACACCAACCTACCCACCCGCTCATTCAAATTTTTCTTAAGGGTTCTCACGAGATCTACTTCCGGGATCTGCATCCTGAGCTGAGACCTCAACTTATTTACGGCAGCGAAGTAATCTTCACTGGACTCCCAGGAGCCCTGCCGCCGATCTGTAATCTCTCGCATCAAATCTAGATCTGATTTGGAGTTACGAAATTGCCGCATTAATGCGTCTCTCAAAACAGGCCAGTCTGGCCGATAACTAGACCGTTGGTATTGCCAGTACCATTCACTGGCTGCTCCCGAGAGCAGAAGATGAAAGTCCCTCAAGATCTCAGCCCAGGCGCAGTCATGTTGACTTTGCAACATTTCGATTCTAAAAATAAAGTCTTCTACCGTAAGGGTCTCGGGCTTACCGTTAAAGTTCACCCCCCATTTGTCTATTCTAATAAGTCGCCCCCCACCATATGGAGACGCTTGAAAATGTTGCGGCGTGTACCGGTTGTAGTTATTTCTACTATCCCAATGTTGTCCATGTGAGTTTTCGGGTTGGTACGAACCCCTTTCTAACCCCAAGGTACCAATGTCTACTCCATGCCTAGGACGCGGAGCCCCTACTTGATTAACTGAAGTCGTGAATGGTCTTGATTGCGGATCTAGTTGAGATGGCCTCGGAAGTCCAGTCGGCGGCGGCTGGCTGAATCTCTGATCAACTGGGCGACCGCCCACCGGCGGTCGGATTCTTTCTTCCACTGGAGGAATCGGACGGGTAGTCATATTTATTTCTTTTAGGAAATCCAAGAAGCCTCTTTGGACTTCGGCTTTCACTGACTCCGAGATGTTTTCTCGTATCGAATTCGTGTATGATTCATAAGCATTCACTACCGCCAAATTTATTACTGTTCTTAATTCGTCCGATATCCCTACAGCTTCCGCACCCTGACCTCCCCCCTCGTTTCCGTTCGCAGGCCGACCACCATCGGTTTCGTCAGGGTTGTCGCCACGCAACCTATTGTTTTCCTCGAAATTCGATAGGAGATTTTCTGTCCCCATATTTACTGGTAGGATCGGGGCCGCTGTACCCGACGCACTGCAATTGCTAAAGGATGGTGCCCTTAATGAATCTATTGGACTGTCACCCGAATCACCACTATTGGACGAAGAATGGTGTACCGACGGATTATTTCCTTGGCCTCCAGTAGTACTCGCTTCTACAGGGAGTAAAGGAGGCTCATTTAGTGGCTGGTTATTAACCTGGCCGCTCTTCTTGGTCGGTGAATGGCCCACAGGCATCTCTATGTCTTTTTGAACAAAATGTCTCAGCAAGGAACGGGTGACTGCTCTATTCCCTAACTTTTGCTTTATAACATTAACTTTTGCTTCCTCTTCCTCTTTCAGAACCAATTTATGCATTAATTATAACTTTAATTTCGTGTGCCTCTTGAATTCGAGACGGAATTATAATATGAATCTTGAGACTCCTATTGGTTTATTCAACCCAGCAAAAGTTATGCACTTCTGAATTAAATTAATGGAATTAAACAAATTTATAGCCTTACACATGTAATGTACCGAGGTTCTACTATAATTATATTACCTTTCCTAAGGAGAAACACCTTTTAACTATAAATAATGATGAAAAAATCATCTATATCTCTATAACTATACAATTTTTTTTTTTTTTTTTTTTTTTTTTAACAGATACAGACCCAGCTGCACTTATTTTTAATTTTCTAACTTACAAATCTACTTAAATATGAATCTAAAACTACTAAGAGTAAAAAAAACTCTATTGAAGTAAGATACTATAATTTATCCTACTACCTACCAAAAAAAACGAATCCCACAATGTGCTATTTTTAATTTTTTATCTTTTTTTTTTTGTAAACAAAATGTGAAATATTAAGTTTATTTTTCTGAATACTTTTTTTTCTGAGCATACGGGGGTGTTTGGGGCGGCTATCTTCGGTTATACTTTTTTTCGATATTCTATGACTCAACCAACTAAATCCTCTTAACTTCTCCTAACTTTTTTTGTTTTTGTTTTTTTTTTTTCCCCCAAAGTGTGGTACTTAGCTAACAACATGAACAAAATACTATACTCGACAACACGATTTCTAATTGATGATGCTGTCGGGACCCGAACTCTTCACCGCAATTGATCAGGCTTTCTTATTAGCTATCCTGAGCAAGACCTACGAATAGTTTTTGCCCCGCCAATAACATCAATAATTAGAACAGGACTTTTTCGTTGCTCCCGGTGTCCGAACTCAACGATCCTGTCGCATCTCAAACGTTACTTTAACAACTTACGCCTGATGACATACTGAATCGTCCGTCCATTCCCCGAAAGCAAACTGTGGACAACACAACGAATGGTTGATTGTTTCCGTTGTCGATGTCGGAACCAAACGTCGCAGTTACTCAGGCATTCTTAAAAGCTATTCTGAATAAGACTTACGCGTGGAAACGGCATCGAAAACGACGACAATCTGGCCATTTAGGAAGGACAGGGACACACAAAACACGTATGGGCGCCATTTGAAATGAGGCAATCGGAGGGGAAGTGTAGGTAAGCGGTATAGGGAGAGGAAACTAAAAGGGACGGTCAGGAGTCTGGACTTTAGGATTAGCCAAGGGAACATAAAGGGTTATGTCTGATGGGCCAGGAGTCTGAATCTAATAACCATTATTGAAAATGAAAATGGCCATGGAGTGAAGGGGATCGCTTTATAAGGACGAAGTAGGGAAAGGGAATGAACGAATATCCGCTGCGAGGGCCGTGGCATGCTCGCGTCGCGCGGCTAAGCTCGTCGGATTAGGGGTGGCTCTTGCCCACGCAGCAGGATCTCACCTCTTTCAAAAAAAACAAATATCATGCCAACAAACATTTAATACCACCACCACATCATTTACCACACCTTGGGGCGCTGCTGATGACGTTGCAGATTGGCCCTTACCCCTCCCTTCCTGGAATTCGTTCGGCCGGAAGTTTCGAATTCCCCTTCTTCTGTAAAATTAACTAGAGGATCTCGTTAAGCCATTCTTTCCCGTTCAGATTAAGCCAGCCCTTCCACACCCCCTGAAAGTTATCTTACCAACCCATTGAGCTGTTCACGAGCTCAGTAAAACACAAGGTTTCCATTGATATTGGCGTGACTTACATATATTTTATTATTCTCAAAGAAATTCCTTATCACCTAAATAAAAGTTTGGGAGAAGCTATCTGTAGCATAATCGCTATTAAGGTATTTCATTAATATCGAAAAAAAATTATTACGTAGCCTAAAACTCATAACAAATATAACACTTAAAACTAATATGTGATGCATGCAAAAGTATCGTAAAACAAAATAACGAATGATTTAACGTAAGTTCTTATAATCTAGAAAATAAACAAAATACATAAATATTAAAGGATGGTATAAAACTGAATATAAATTGAGATTTTTTGTTTGTATATTAAAGGACCTTGCCAGTTAGATATAGGACGTATCGATACCAGACTCGAATCCTAGATGCGATAAGAATATAATATAGGTACTCCGAAACAGAGCTTCTCGGTGTTATACTCTATCTTTCTTTTGTATGTTTTTTTTTGTTTCGTATCCGATTCCGAAAACTCGTAATGGTATGGGCGAGAGCACAAATATCGAACTGGTCCTATTTGGGACTAGATTCCCCCCTATTCCCTTGAACTAGAATCGGCGTCTTGTATCCCGCCTCCACAGTCAAAAGTTTAACCCCGGAAACCCTACCTACAGAGAGCTCTTTGTCGGTGGTATCTGACCAGGGGAAAGCAAAATATTGCGTCAAAAAAGGGGCAAACGAGGAACCTCTATACGCGAACAAACTAACTTAATGCAAACTCTATGGATTTGCCCAGCTCAATCACTCATCAATTGCCGATTTTTCGAACTCGGACGCTTCTCTTTAAATAGCAAACAAAACGGAATTTTTACAATATATACTCGTTACGAGTCCAATTAACAAAAGAAAATCTATCACGCCAATTATTTTCTACTTTGTACGCTAATATATAAAACCGCTGGGATGATGATAGTCGAACTCCGAGTATGTGCACGGGTCGTGCCTCCTTCCTTCTCAAGTAAAATCTTGCTGCAGGCTTCGATTTTGGTATTGCTGCCTTTTTTTATTTATGTAGGTAATTTAAAAAAAATATAGGATAAAGTACGCGGGGTGAATCTCAAAATGACGTATAATTTGGCCTTGCAAGGGTAAGTTTAGAAAGGTCACGTGTAGGTTCGCTCGATAGCTTAACTAGTGCACTTATCTTTAGTTTATGGGTAATTCTTCAGCACGTAAAGACACAACCACTATGGGAAATTATAATTTTACTTGTGCGAGCCCGGGTCTTGCACGGGCTTTTCCTGATTGACCAAGACACAACAATTCCTGATAGCACCATTAATTTTGGGCCTCTATATCCTTAAGCTTCAATGCACCACACTGACTCGTCGAGCGATATTGTTCCGACCTCTCTTTTATCTTCAAAAGGACCGGCGGACCCGACTTTGGACGGTGTCGGAGACCGCAAAAGATTCACCTAACAAAATCAAATTATCCATAAACTTTTTTTCGATCAAACTGACTTTAAAATTTTTCTTACCCCGATTCGCACTTTAAACCGCGCCAAAAAAAAAATCCTATTCCGTGAACACTCCTTTGTAACACAAAAGCTTCAGCGTTAACTACTTTATACTGTTTGAATATTACCGGCAATTATTGGGAAGCACTTATCTAGTAATATCCGACGTGTATTCGGCGATGGTTCAACTAAGAATGATTTGCCAAAATACAGTGTACGATGCACCGTTTGCCTACCCATCACCTCATTGCTTTCTTGTAAATCAATACCGCTCGTGGTACAAAGTACACTTCTTTTGTTGTCCAGTTCAACGAACTATGTACATTGACCTACATGCATGCATTCGAAAGACTACCCCCATTTGTATACTTTTCTATTCTTTTCCCTACTGTGCTTACAATTTTGTCCCCTACTTTCAGGCGATCTCAAATCTCCATTTACCTATCTCCCTACTATTGAAGACTCAACCCATTCCCATTCCTTAACCGTTTAGCCCAAATTTGTCTAATCGATTTTATTTTTCACCGTTCCTTGACAGAGTGAGCCTGGCATATTTATTATTTACCATATTTGTCCTTGTTCTACCTGTACCCCAACATGTTTCCTTTTTCATTTGTTTTACTTCGTGTTATTCTTTTCCCTAGTTGCTAGTTCCTATCAAATAACCTCGGCGTCATTATCAAATAAAACTTTTAATTGCGAAATTTCCATAAAAACAAATCGATCAAAATCCAATCCCAAGAGAAAACACAATTATTGTGTACTATGAATGCCCACGGATTTGGGCTTTCCCTATTTCGATTTAATCCACGGTCATAGAACTTCGTCCAATGCGTGAAGCCCGGTGAGACGGTCGAGAACCTGTGGAATCCTACGGCCGCATGGATCCCCGACTTCTGTCTATCTATAACTGGCAGAATAGGTTTGCAGCACTCGATGCCATATGAGACTACCCCAACATGGTAAGTGTTCGATATGCCTATCAGCTGTGCAAATCTCGTTGGGGCCCCGCGCGAATTCTCTAACCGAATATGAGGTTGCTACTGCTAAAAACGAATCGCCTCTATCACCCTATGGTTACCCTAGTCTTCGAAAGGTATTTTAGTCACCTATTCTTATTTGACATTGTACCTAAGTGATTTTTACATTTTCATTCGAAGGTAGCCATAACACCATCGCATCCATCCGCTAATGCGAAAACAGAACGGACTAAGCCAAAAGATGAAGCTTCTTCTATACAAACAACTCATCAGGCCAGCCATCAACTACTGCTTTCCCATCTGGTACACGACGACAAAGTTCCACATGAAGAAGCTGGCGATATTCGAGAGGAAGATTCTGCAGATCTGCACAAGACTGAACTTCGACAGGATACGAAGGTAACACGTCAGCAACAAGAGACTATGAAGAGGCCAACATTGTACAACTAGACAGTTACCTCATCCAATCCAGCAGAAGATGTCTACAAAATATTATGAACCATCCGAACCCTCTGATAGAAGGAATTGTAAACCAGCCAAGACATCCCAACCAGCGGTACCTCAAAGCGATGGAGCTGCTAGATGAGGATATTATCTCAGCCACTGACGAAGAGAACATTCCCTTCGCTGACCCAAGGTCAGCTCACTACCGTGGCTGAAAGCCATGTAAACAGTTAGCCCCCTATTGTGCCAACATCTTTTAAGTAATAATCAATGTATACTTTAAGATAACTAGCGTAGGCAAATTGTAAATATTAATCGTTCAATAAAAATCTTGTAAATCTTGACCGCGTCACACTGATTACTTAAATAGCTGAAAACATATATGCGATATGCACGGACCCACAGTTCAAGTGGTCTTAAAAATTGAATGCAAAGCATGTTGATACTGCACCGATTTTTGACAAACAAAAAAGAAAACACTTTAAATTATATTTTGGAGCTAAGTAAGTAAAAGGCATGTTCAGAAATTAAGTAAATAAATCTCAGAGACTTCAACATCGGTCTCGTGATCAGGATTCTTTTTAGAATTTTCGTTGATTATGTTTAGTAGGATGTGGAGCACACTTTAGAAGGAATATTGATTTAAGGTATTGATGATGAGTGTTTCCTTTCTCTAAGATACATTTCCAAGCATGAACAAAAGTGCGTTTTTAGAAACAAATTACGTCACTATTATTTTTTAAAATAACTACATATCCCAGTGCATTAAACACTGTCCAAATTCCTAACTATATTTACAAAGCAAAACACAGCAGAAACTAAGAACACAGAATATGCCAACTCAAGTGAATTGCGCAACATAAATTGAACATTTTAATAAGAAAATGGAATCTACTGCATTTAAGGAAAGTTCGCTAAGCAGAGTTATGTGGAATTTGTACATTTGTTTATAGGTTGGATAGTGCCATTTCCGTCAAGTTAAATTTTGGAATCGAATAAGATAGGGTTGATTTTGCAAAAATTTAGAAGGTATACAAAATTTTAATAAAATGTTAGTTGGTATTTAATTAAAATTTTTAGTCAAACCTGAAATTTTTCTTTAGCTCTTAATCAAGAACTAAATTCTTTTGTTACTCGGGCAATAGTCTACACCAGCGGTTCCCAAACTTTTCAAGCTGTGGAACCCTAAACAATGCCCAAATATATTTCGGAACCCCAACCTGACAATAGCAAAAAATGAAAAACATCAGCACATTTCAAAATCAATTTTTTATTTAGTGTGAAGAATGAACCTATTTCATTGTTTGATTTATAATTGTTTTTAAATTAACTTCTGTGTCCAAAAGTTGTATTCGCATATCTAATCTGGGGCAACGTATTTAGTCTTTGTGTAGGTATACGCTGAAGCCTACTTCACAGCGGTACGTTGTAACAAAAGGTAGCAAATTTAATATAGCTTTCTTGACAAGCTCAGCAAATTCATTTTTCAATCATTCAATCCAAAATTCGTTTAAGGGTACAGAATCAAATACAAATTTTGATGAGGAGGAGCTTTGCAGATCTATCAAGGACTCGTATTCCTGTATACTCAGGGTCATAGGATTGATGGTTTTCATAAAAAATGGATTTTGTACCCACTCGATGTCAGTATTTGTATCTGGAAAGTAATCCAGCATGGATTTTTCGAGACTAACCAAATGGAGAGCAATAACATTGCTAATATCTGCTCTGAGCTCAAGAATGTTTTCTTGCAAGAATTCATGTAAAACTGGAAAACACTCAAAATTGTTCTTTTGTACACAGTACACATATTAAAGGTAATATATTCCGAGTTTTCATTTTCGTTCAAGTTCGCGCATATGTCAAAATCTCAGAGACCCCTGTCAGTTCAATGTGTGTGTACTGTGACATGTTCAACACTTTCCAAATTTTACATTTAGATTTTCAGTTTTCTCAATTTTCCAAGCCTTTGATTGGCCAGAATTCAGAAATCTGAAGATTCAGTACTGAAATTGAGGCATTGAATGTACCCATTGTCAATTTGACAAGGTCTCTGAGAATTAATTTGTTTTTTTTATCTCAGTATCTGACAACCGATTTTTGAAAACATGCGCAATATATTAGGGGTATTCATGCAACTGCGTAAAACACTAGATAAGTTTACGATTTGGTTAATTTTATCTTTTGGTTAATGAACTGTCAAATTTTGTATGGGAAATGGTTTACACAATTTGGTTAATTTTATCCAAGGATTTAGCTGCGGAAAATTAACCAAATATTTGGTTAAACTTATCCAAACGTCATTGTGACTTTTAGAGATTGAATTAGGCGTGTTTGTGACTTTAAAAATCAGGCATGTTTAGAAACATGATATAAATGATAATATTTCGGAGAACTAAAACAGTTCTGAATGTGTTCTGTAATTATTGCATTGCAATTAGTTGGTGATAAAAGTTGTGAATTAAAACGTAGTTTACACAAAAAAAAATAATTAGAAGGTCCACATTTACTCAACGATTAAAGGCTCTGCCCAACCAACGCGAAATTATAGCGAAGCATTCCCAAAGACAGTTTTTTGTTGTTTTTTAGTATTGAGATCATTCACTTTAATTTCGTGTTGGTTTGGGATAGCCTTTAGGAAAGCTACTTTTCGTAAATTATTAAGGTAGAACTATAAATTCCCACCCAAACCAATGCGAATCTTTCGTTGACGACGACGAATGTGTTATTTTCATTTACAACATCGTGTTGTTATTAATGTTTTTGTTGTGGTCAACGAATGATTCGCACTGGTTTGGAAGATTCTGAATAGTCGGAAGCTGTTAGAAACAGATGTCATTAGCCAATGCAAAGTATCTTTCTAAACTCTCAAAATCAGAACTAAGCCATAATTCACTTTTTCTCTTTTTTTCGTTCCTACATCAACAAATTTCTGTTTCACTTCCGTGAAGTGTACTCGGGGGCGCTCTATTCACTTCCGAAAGCAAAAGTTAACGAAAATGAAGAAAAGTACATTATGGGCGTGACATATGATTTGTTTGTATTCGCTGATTTTCGTCTGACCACTGCCGTGAGCTTGCGCCTAATATATTTCTAACTTACAACGCGACTATTGTCATGTATATTAAGGTAGAACTATAATAATTGTTGATAGTTTACTGAAGTGGTCGGTTGAAAATGAGCGAATACATGAAAACCATACTCATCTCACGGGAATAAAACTGACATTTGTTGAAGTTGGAACGAGAAAAAGAGAGGGATGATTCATTTTACTTAAGTGGAATATTTTTCACTTCTTCTTTTGACTGTTTGAAAAGCAACTTTTCGTGGGTTTTAATCCAGGTTTTTTGTCACTTGAGTTGAGTTGAAATGGTATTGAGATTCCAGCAAAAAGAATGGCATTGATGTATTTATTCCAATGCAAAACAAATATAATTGAATTAACAGGACTACTTACTACACGTATCTATTAAAACAAATATATATTTGTACAGGTAGACACACATGCAAATAAACAGACCATAATGCATTATCTGTAAAACCAACTCCTCGACCCAAGCCGAACGCGCCCAAATATTTGACGTTTAACGAACAGCTGATTCAATTACACAGCATTTAACCAAATTAATAAAAAGGTCGTTCATGCAAACTTTTTCGTAAACTTATCATTTTACACAATTTGTAAACTTACGACGTTGCATGAATACCCTTAATACCTTTAATATGTGTACTGTGCTTTTGTACACATGAGATAGTCCAGTCTTATTATATTTTTACCATGCAAACTGTGGGGTTGTTTTGATTTGTTCGCTCTTTTATAAAAACGTGACGCAACATGGAAAAAATGCAAAAATGATGCAAAAATGCATTTTTTGGGTGTTTTTCACTAATGGGTCGAAAACTACCAACTATTCGAAAATTACATCAAGCTGCCTTAAGCTGATTTAAGGTTTTTTTTCTGCGACAACCCATTTAGGCTCAAGCGCTAGTCGAAAATTGATGTATTTTTACTTTTTTCGAAAATCGACTCGAAAGCTCTCAAAAATTACTTTGTGTGAAAAAAGGTGAATTTTTGTCTGTAACATGAACCAAGATATACTTTTCTGATGGTCTTTGACGCGCTGAGTTCGAATATGGCCTTGAAATTGCTCTATCACGTCACGTTTTTGAGATATTCAAATCTAAAAATTAAAAACAAATGCATTTTTAATAGGTGCAAATTTGGGGATTTTTTTTCTCGAGGTAATTTTTTTCGAAAAAATGTTTATGTATATTCTGAAGTACGAACATTTTACTTCAAAATTCTTTTTAAATCTTTCAAATACCTCCATTCGTCTTCGAGAAATCGTTGGTTTTCGTTTTACTACCTAATTCGAAAAACCCCAGAATTGACCCTTTTGAGCACAAATTGACTGGATTTTTTTAATTAGGCAGTAAGACTACTTTATTTTGATGTAATTTTCGAATAGTAGTTTTCGAGCCATTCGTGAAAAACTCCCAAGAAATGCATTTTTGCATAATTTTTTGCATTTTTTTTTTCCATGTTGCGTCACGAAATTTTGTTGGCAAACCTCAGATTCGGATTCAGCACCCCCGAAAACATGGAGGAAGGACAAAATCAATACTACTCAACAATTTGCTCGCAAATAGCCTTTTTGAGCACAAATTAACTGAACTAAGAGTCAGAAATTAATTTTTCTTTTCAAAGCTGCCAGTTTGTTTCTCGCAAATAACTGTAATTGATTTTTCCTGCAGCGCTTTAGCAGTTTTATTGATCTTCTCGAAAATGTCTGCAAGATAAGCTAATTTCTTAATCCATTGCTCATTATGCAATACATCAAAGAGTTTTGCAGTTGAAGAAATATTTTTTCCAGTTTGAACACATTCAACTCATAACGAAGTTGAAATAACCTGGATAAAGCTTTCCCTCTGGAAAGCCATCGGATTTCAGTATGAAGGAGACGCGATTCGTACTGACTGCCCATATCTTTACACACTAATTTAAACAATTTCGATTGGAGAAGACGACTCTTCACAAAATTTACTATTTTCACAGCTTCACCGAGAACTTTTTTAAATCAGTTGGCATTCTTTTCATAATAAGTGCATAATGATAGAAAATACAATAGGTCTGTTTCTTTACTCTCCCGCGTGATCCCAAAGTATCCCAAATCTACCCAAAACGTGTTTCTTTACTATTTTCTGGCACGAAAATGCCAGAGCTTTTGACTTTATTTCATTTCCCCTCCAGCAAGAATCTACCCGAACATTTAAGTTACTGCACTTTCTTGCTTGTCAAACAAGAAATCAGCTGATCGAAAAATTTGAAATTAAATTTTTTAGTAGCGTACATAAAATGGTTTAATTTAAATTAAATTAAATGAAAATTATACAATGGAGACAAATTTAAAGTAAATTGTTTCTCCTTGTTCCTTAATGGAGCCCAAAATGATAAGTGCATGTTAAAAAAATTGAAATTGCATAATTTTGTATGCGGTGAGCCTACAAGTAATGAAGTTAAATAGGTAATTTGAACCGCAACAAACCAGAAACATCCCAAATGCGTTTCTTTACTTTTCATTTCTGGCTAAACATTACAACAACAACATCAAAAAGCTCAACCCCAAACTTTTTCCCGAACTTATTCCCAAACTTTATCCCAAAAGTAAAGAAACAGACCTAATGACTGCTGGTACTCTTAGGAGCAAAGTTTTTTAATATTTTAAACAACCCCTTTAACCTTTCCCACCAATGCTGCGGCTCCGCCACTGCATATATGTATCAATATATTTTCCCCAATTAATGATGTGTTTACTCATGAAACAATTTGAAGATCACACTTCGATTAAAAATAAAAACTTCTAAAAAAAAATGTTGTTTAAATTTTTTTTGTGGAAATTTTTTATTTGTTTTCTGTTTGTATTTTACTGTTTATACTTCAAGAAATTTGTGGAACCCTAAAAACTCTCCCGCGGAACACACTTTGGGAACCGCTGGTCTACACAGTCTACTTAGGTATTGTGGATAATTATGAGTATTGAATGGATATGGGCACCAAAAAAATGTTTAATACAGTTTGAGCTTTATTGCGAGTCTATTCGAAAATAGTCGATTCGACTTTTGTCTATTCTATTAAGTTCTGGGTATTGCCTTAGACAGTCCACCATGCTCTTAATTTACTGCATTTAAAGACTATTCCACTATTACTTACTTATCATTATCCATTTTTTCTTATAATATTCTGCGCTCAGAGGAAAGTCGATCAGAGATTCTATGCAGACAGTAGACTTATAAGTCTATTCGACTTATTCTATTCAGAATTTCGCAATAAGCCCCCAAAAAACAATAAGATCCTCCCATTTTATCATTTATTCCAAGAAATATTTAAATTTAAAATACAATACAAAAAACTAGGAGTATACAATCCAAAGCTTAGTTTCCAGCCATGATAGCGGCTCCATCCTCAGTGTTGAAATACACACTTCTCTCGATACCTGATTCAGTGATGACACCAATGCGACAAACACCACCAGAACTTCCGTCATGATAGATTGCATGTTTAACAGCTAAGGAAAAAAAAAAAAACAGATTTCGCAAGTTTCTTAGAGAAATTTTAATTAATAATTTAAATAGCAAAACATACCTTTCTTCACGAATTCTACACAATCGGCCTTGGTCATGTTGGGTCTGTAGAATTCTCTTACAAAACCATAAATATAACTACTACCAGATCCACCAATAGTAACACCCTGACGGACCAACATGCCACCCAATGGAATCGAGAAGACTTGGCCACCGTTCTTTTTGTCCCAACCAGCGACAATAATACCCGCCATCAGAGAATCGCGATAGTTGTAGCAATAGTTACGGAATTCTGAAGCAGCTTCAGACACAAGTGGTTCCTCGCCGGTTTGATTTCTTAAATAAAAAGAAGCATTAAATATAGAAGAATTATTGCGACGAACTTACTCATGATAGTTCAGTGAATATGCGACAATATCAGCAATTGCTTGAGTATCGGCAGCTGACCCACTACGACAGCAGTAGATCTTATCTGAGATCTTAGTAAGCTTGTCGGTGACTCTGTTGGCCACATACACTCCCGTACTGGTGCGGGAGTCGGCTCCAATCACAACTCCACCATCGAATTCCACCGCCATGATTGTGGTCTACAAGAGAAATTATTGGAGCAAATTTCTTATTTTCAAATGAAAAATATCAATCTTACTCCAGTGCTGTGAGGAGCATCCATCCAATCGTTACCGAAAACCATTTTCAATTATTTGGGTATAATTTATTTCAATTTAAAAAAGAAAATGCGGCAGAAAAACTTGCGAATTAAATTCGTGATTTCAAATGACTCGATGCTTTTAAAATGTCAAATTACTTGACAGTTGCCGGTGCAACCAATACTACTTGAGTACAAATTTGGGATGGTTCCGAAAACCAAACGGTAGAGGTAGAGATGTGTTCGGTACCTTGATGCTTAGAGCCTGTTTGGATTGGGAAAATTGAGCCCGCACTCGTCTCATCGTGCCTACATTAGAAAATTTGAGAAGCCTCAAAAGACACAGATACAACAACAACTTTAATGGTTTGCACATTGAAACAACAACAAACCTCAATCTTCCCAATCTTAGTCCCCTTTCACACGAAGAAACAAGTTGCTGGAGATTTTTTTGACGTTTTCTTTTAATCTCCTTAAAAATCTCTTGTACCTTTCATACGAGGAAGCAAATCTCCCGGCAATTTTTGAAATTTCCTTTGAAAGTCTACTGGTTGAACACACCTAAGCCTAGATGTGAAAGGAAATGTCAAAAAATCTCCTCAAATCCTCGACCGGGAAGATTCTGTTCGACCCTCTTTCCTCCTGCCCTTCTCACCCAGGAACTAAAAGTTGCTGGCAACTCAGTTTCCTCGTGTGAAAGAGCACTTAGCGTCTTAGACCATGCTTAAGCATGGGATACATTATAAAACCTGAGTGACAGCCAAGTTGGTACGCGAAAAGTTTCGCGGATACACTAACTTATCAAAGATTGTATTTTTTAATTTGCAGCCTATTTCCGCCAGGAAAGGTGTTGATTTTTATATCACACACATTATCTTTTTTTATTTTTTTTGCAATTTTTGCACTGATTCAACAACCCAAGAATGTCACCTGATATCAACAAATAGTGTGATATCCAACATGCCTGTCACTGAGGTTGGATAATGTGAACCACACTTTATAGCCCTATTCTGGCGTTGTGAGGGCACAGGTCACAAGCTCTTGTGAGGTTTTCCTTTTGAGTTTTGTTATGATTCGATAACATTTTCGGTATTCTGGGAAAATCACCACAAGAAACCTCACAAGAAACTCACCACGGTGATTGGGCACGTTCAAACATGTCAGATTTTCATGATTTCTAGTTTTATTGGGCTCTGATTGGCCGACTGTCATAGAAAGACAGATGAGTTAACTTTCAAAATGTTCTGGATTTATGTTGAACACACCTACATATTTCTTACGTCAAAAGAAATATGATTTGTTTGATTTTTGTTTAATAAATTAGCTAAGCGCATGCAAGAATGTTTATTTATTTAAAGGAGGAGGCAATTAAGAAAAACACAAACAAACATGTAATATTCGAAATCACAAGTGTTACTTTTTATTTGTGACCTCCTCCGAAGGAGATCACAGTTTCGATAGTTTTTGTGAGGATCACATAGCAATTCATGCTAAATAAAATTTTAACTAATACTACGTTCCCACCAGAGTGAAATCTCGGATTTCAGAGATTTCATTCCAAATCTTCACATTTCCCCATACAGTTTTGAGATTTCGAAATGCGAGATTTCGTTGAAATCTCAATGAAATCTTGTATCGATGCGAACATATCTTTATGAACAGACCCATTTTAAGCTTTCACCACACAATGGTGAAAAGCTTTTTGATACAAATTGTGATCTTTCACTCCAACGCCAAGCAGGCAAAAAGAGAGAGTATGATATTGTATTTGACATTTGGGTGGATAGAATTACAAACACATAGGAACACAAAGGTAGTAGTTTGTGTTTATATGAGACGAAATCTTGGTTTTGGCAGTGTGAACACTAATTTGAAATCTCGAAAGTTTTCAGCTGAAAACCCAGATTTCGCTTTGGTGGGAACATAGTATAATACTACGTTCCCACCAGAGTGAAATCTCGGATTTCAGAGATTTCATTCCAAATCTTCACATTTCCCCATACAGTTTTGAGATTTCGAAATGCGAGATTTCGTTGAAATCTCAATGAAATCTTGTATCGATGCGAACATATCTTTATGAACAGACCCATTTTAAGCTTTCACCACACAATGGTGAAAAGCTTTTTGATACAAATTGTGATCTTTCACTCCAACGCCAAGCAGGCAAAAAGAGAGAGTATGATATTGTATTTGACATTTGGGTGGATAGAATTACAAACACATAGGAACACAAAGGTAGTAGTTTGTGTTTATATGAGACGAAATCTTGGTTTTGGCAGTGTGAACACTAATTTGAAATCTCGAAAGTTTTCAGCTGAAAACCCAGATTTCGCTTTGGTGGGAACATAGTATAACTTACAAGCTGTGAGGTTGCTGCCAGAATACGAAAACCTCACAAAATCAAATTAACTTCACCTTGTGAGGTTGTTGTGACTTGTGAGGTATCAGTGAGGTTTGCCAGAATAGGGCTGCTAAGGAGATTAAAGCTGGATTTACACCTTCGTTCTTCATTCGGTGAACGTTGTTCTACAAACAACGAACAACGAGTAAAATTCATCCAAAATTCAAAACGGCTTTGAATTTCTTCGTTTTTCGTGTTCGGTGTTACCATTTACACCTTCGTTGTTCCGCGTACGGGCAAAAACGAACAACGTACACGGACGATAACAACCAAGGTGTAAATCCAGCTTGAAGGAAAACGTCAAAAAAATCTCCAGCAACTTGTTTCTTCGTGTGAAAGGGGACTAACCAAAACTCTCTCAACCACTGATCTCTATATATAACTTATATATATAACTTAAATATATATTGACACCTGGTAAGTTGCTTTCCACACCACCTGCATTTCAGCACATGAACCCTATCTGGGGGATACAATTTTTCCCAATTTGACGTTCAATGTATTTCCCATAAGAGAAAAGCAAAAGAGAGTCATATTCGTGTTACTTTTTCTAATAACTTTTATATGAACGGATACAACTTTTATGATTGCAACAGAATAACAAAACATGTAAGTTTACAAATCTAGCAAAAAATAAATCAAAACCGACGCCTCAAATGCTTTAAATTTAAGATGAAAAATGTAAAAAAACTACCTCTACAACGAGAAACAACAACACCAATACTCGTTTGAGAAAAAAGCAACACAGGGACGTAGCCAAGTTTTAGTTTTGTTTTCTTTAATAATGTTTGTATTGAAAATGAAGATTTTCAAATACATTTCAACATTTTTGTTCGGAATGAAAATTTCTTGCATATGTATTTACCAATTTAATTACAAAAAAAAAACTTTTTCAAGTATTTTTACCTACGTACAGAATTTTTTTGTTTGGAAGTAAATGTAAATATTTTAAATGCTTCTTCCTTATACCGAATTTACACGACTGGTGAAAAGCTGCCATTATAATGGCAAAAATAATGAATTTGTCCATTCTTCTGTTATTGTTTTGGTCATTATATTGCCAGTTCTCCAATCGTATAAATGCGGCATTAACAAAAGACGCAGGCATGATTGAAGTGTTATTATTTCCTCATATTTTTGGAGGGTACATATTTTGAAAATAAGAATTGTAAAAAATTAAACGCAAAATTTTATTTATTTAATTAAGGGTGTTATTGACCCCATGAGCTTCGCTAGTTTCTAAACACAAATTATATTTTATTGATAGTCACAAATAGTATACAAATATTTGTACTCCTTTTTTCTCAAGAATACAAATACACAAACCCAATACATATGTAAATAGATATAAATACTTTATACCTACATCTTCATAAAAACATTACTGCAAAGTTTCGATGACGTAAGCTTTTACTTATTAGAAAACAGTAGTAAAATATATAATATAAAAATCTTCATAATTGACTCTTGTCTATCAAACCCCTTCCCTGACTACGCACATGACACCAATTTTGCTTACGACATGAATCCATTTTGGAAAGCAACAACAAAAATACAGGTTTGTTTACATTTTTCATCTGCAAAATATAGGAAGTTACACATAAGTTTTGATACATATTCTTCTTGATTAACTAACTCACATAAATTCTTTTTCTATTGCAACTATAAAATAAATACGTGTTCATAGAAAATTAATTAGCAAAAGCAATGTTTTTCAGACCTTTTTTTGGTTTTCTCTTATGGGAAATACATTGAATGTCAAAATGAAAAAAAAAATGTATCCCCCACATAGGGTTCACGCAGTGACTGCTAGGTGCCGTGACTCCATTCGCCAATAGAGATCAGTGCTCTCAACACACATACGTATCTTACCCGGAGGCCACACGAGCGAGTACTCGCTAGCGAGTCGGGTGCATACATTAATTGTCAAATCACTCGCCGCTCTACTCGCTTCACAACTGTGCCGAGATTCAGCTAATTCGAAGCCGCAGGGAGTGAGTGAGATGAGTCACTTTTCGTCGAAAATCGATTCAGTTAGCAAAAGGGAGTGAGTGAGCGAGTGAAATGAAATGTCAGATTACTCGCCAGATATTTCCGCAGTGACTTGGTGTATGTGTTTGTAAATTTCCAGTTTTGGATAGGTATGTGTGCTTTTCACAAGAATTCCTATTCATGGATAGGAAACGAAATAAAAAACAACAACGTAGATAAAAACAACTACCCTTTTATTGATTCTTTAATTTTATTTTATTATCATATGCACATATATATATTAAATAAATTTATATTCTATTCACTTTCAAAACTTTTAAACTTTTTATTTCTCAAGGGTGAAACTCACATTAAACTTTAATTATGACAAAATAAAATAATTGAAACAAAAGATACTCCAAACTCCATTATTAAAGATTCCAATGTTTACATTGTTGTATTTTTTGTTTCATTTCGTTTTGCGTAACGAGTGTGACAAGGAGGTAGAATTAAGCTCTTTTATATTTATTCTTTGTCTCATGTTCGAAACTAAATTCGAACTTACTCATTTCACTTAAATAGCTGAATCGCTTTTGCGAGTGAAGTGAGATGAGTCGGCGAGTAAGGCGAGTCATCTCATCTCACTCGCTGAAATAGCTGAATCTCGGCACTGGCTTCGAAAAAGGCAAGCCAGTTGACTAGCGAGTAGGAAAAGTTTCGATGTATTAGTAACTCGCTAGCGATTACTAGCTCGTGTGGCCTCCGGGTTACTTCTCATTACGTTATTACCTTACGTTGCAGTTTTTGGTGCTGTCAAAAATCAGCTGACAGGTGCATGCTGGTTTGGTTTTGTATATTTTTTTTTGTTTTAATTATGGTATATATGCACAAAGTTATTACTCAATTATAATTTAATAACAACAAAGAACTGAATACCGAACAAAATATCAGGTATCAGGGATTTAGTCACAAGCAAACATTGCAAATTGATAAGAAACTGATAAATTAAATTAGTCTACCTTGATTCGGTAAAGTGTCGTGTTTCAGTTGTGTATTTTATTCGAAAAAAAGTTTCCATTTTGCATTGCATAAATATTAAATTTGTTTATTTGTAAATTTAGTTAATTTATTAAACAAATTACTAAAGAAATGGATGTTTTGGGGATCCTACTTTTCTTTCTTATACCATTTCTTTTGTTTTGCTTGTGTGGCTTTTGTTGCAGACAGAAAAAGAGGGGCATTATTTTTTCAAGTAAGTTTTTTTTGTAATACATTGTATTACATTTTATTAATTTATATTGATAGGTACTAGCTAAATAAATGTACATAGGTATAAATAAGTTTAGAGAATTTTATAAGATTACAAAAATGGATTCGTATGTATGTATGTAGTAATTTTTTTTGCAAAAGCTCGTAATATGGCTTGCACTTGCACATTTTAATATGCAAACGGTGTCGCATAATTTGTTTAGATTTGAAAAATAAACAATGCTTTGATAAATCTAAATGCAGCAATAGCAATTACCTTTATTCGTAGGTTTGGGTTTTAACGTTGAAGTGAATCATGGTTTACAAAACACAAAACCCTACATCAAGAAGAGGATGTGGTGAAATTAAAAGTTGTAAATAAATAAGGGAACCCCACTATAAAATTTCATTTTGCAAAATTGAAAATCTTTTGAGTTTTATTGAAGGTTTCTGAGAAAAATAAATTTCAAAATCTTGCAGTATGTATTTTCAAACTGAATTAAATAGCAACGTTATCTGCAATATATATATACAAACAAACAAAAACTTTATTGTTATCTTATCACCATTTGCAAAGCGCAAGAAACCACTATCCACAGGGCCTGACTGGACAAGCGAACAATAGTAAATTGGCTGGAAGGTTTTGAAATATTTAGTTGTTGGGGCCCAACTCTCAGAAGTTCTTAACGAAAAATTCCGATAAACTTAATTAATAAGGTAGGCAAAGAAGCGGTTCCTGTTTCAACACCTCAAAGGCCATTCATTTATATGACTTACAACGTTACGCAAATAACTTGACTTTTAATGTCGTTGGCTCTCGGTCATACATGCTGCGAAGTATCCTTTACTAATATTGAACATTTTTGAATAAATAACAAAAAATTGGCGCTACCACCTGGTTTATAGGGTGGACAATACAAGCTTGATGATATATGTACATATGTACATCTATACATCTTCATAGTGCTGAGTTCTGTCAATAATAACAATATCGTTTGCGTGTGGAAGTAATTGTACACATTTAAAGAAGATTATGAGTTTCGCACAATGAATTTAAACAAGCAGGACTGGCATCATAAGAATTTTTTACAACGTGAGGAGTTTTGAACCCAATCGTTTCGCCAAACCGAAGTAGCAGGATGATTCTTCATCAAATAGGTATATGCTAAGTTGTCGTTCGTTAACTACTTCCAAGTTGTTGCTATCAACACTGACGTTTATCCTAGCCAGTAGCAGATAGATAGATTAGTCTTCGGACATGCTTCCTTCCACCCTATTACGAAAACCAATTAACAACTTCTAGAAATGCTGCTTGAATATATATTATATTCCATCTCCTTCGGTTGTTGTTTCGATAACAAGACTCTTCGGTCTCTTCAACTCTCTTCTCGTTCGAGCCATTAAAAGTGTGCGGCTGATTCCCTTTCTCCGTAATGTTATGGTCACCTTTTGATTTAAATACCTAGATACAAAGCACGCTCTGTCGTTTCTGACTTAAATTTAGTTTCAGATTTTTCCGTTGAACGTACCCAATCTCTATCTATCTCTTACCTTGTATAACACTTATCCCAAGCGAATGAGTCACCAAGATCTCATTCAAACATTCTTTTACTCCAAAAAAAGACATTTTGTACATCTGAAATTGAATTCACCCAAGTATGTATGTACATAATTATATTAAATTTACATGCATATTGATAAAAAACTTTATTAGAACCATTTTACTATATTCATACATGTACGCATGTACATTATGTAAAAAAAAAAACAAAAAGATAACCCCCAAAAATATCTTATTATAACCTGCTTTTTGACTTAACCGTTTCTCTTATCTTATGAGTTTTTACAAAAAATAAAAAAAATCTTATCAATTATTGTATATTTTTGATATTATTTACTTCCTAAATTCGCTTCTATTCTAATCGCTAACCCATTAGAGTCAAGAATTGTATTCAGTAGTGATTTGGTTAACGTGAAAGATCTAGGTATTAACAACAAAAATGCATTTTTATGTTTTTGATGTTACAACGTCTTACATAGTTTTAATAATTTGTGTTGTCAGTTTATTCATTATATTGGCACTGCTTGTGCAAAAACGAACATCAAAACGAAGATATCTTATGTTGGTAAAAAAAAGTTAGTGTTAGAATAATTATTTATTTAGGTACCTATATTTTTCTATGAGAAACAAATTCTGTTTAAATTATTCGATATTGTTGTTCATGAGATCATTGAAGATTTGATAAGTGAATCGTTATCAATCCGATTACGATTCAATACCAATAATACCAATTCCAAGAACCGAAAATAAATTTGGAATTGTTGATAAATGAGATAAAATAAAAAACGCAATTTAAATACCACGTAAAACTATTTGTCAGTGTGTAAATAAAACAAAAAATAGTAACTATTGCTCCTTAAGGTGAATTAAATTAACTGTTGAAATTCTATAACTTATGTGTTTATAACAAAATGAATACCTTCACGATTCAGTTGTTTAAAACAATTGATCCCCAATCGTTTCAAGATTTTTTTTGAAAAAATCAAATTTGGAATTGAAGGAAAATGCTTTTTTTCTATTAAATCTAAAAAAAATTTAAATGAATGAAAAAAAAAAGAAATCTTAAATATGAGTAGGTGTATTTTTCGTGCATTGAATATTCGCTTAACACATATTTTCACTAAAAAACAACAACAATAAGGCCATCTGCACACGACGCGTCTCGTCATAGGCGCGTACTGCGCTTGTATGCAGATTGTGTGCAGATCGTGTGCAGCGCACATTGATTTAAATGAATAACTGCACACGAGGCGTACGCAACACATATTCGTCACAGCACACAAACAGCAAATCGCTTGTCGTACAGCAGTGTCAGTGTCTTCGATGACGCCGGTCGTAAATGTTTCATTATGTGCATGGACAATTTGTTTAAAATGTCAGATTCATCGAAAAATTTGTGTTATTGGTGGAGAGTGTGTGTTTGTATAATAATACATGGCAAGAATACTCCAGAAGAGACTTGAAAGAAAAAGCATGGGCAGCAATTGCAAAACAAATGCAATGGTCAGATGAATTTAATAAATAAAAAGACTGATATCTTTAATACAAATGACATGAAATGCACAATCAAATAGATTTTTGCAAAAAATATTATTTGACGATGACGATACGCTTCGTGTGCAGAAGATTGGGCGTAGAGAAGTCGTCGCTGCATGACGAATCTTGTACACGTCTATGACGCGACGTATCGTGTGCAGAAGGCCTAATTCTGCTAAGTAAGCGACAATAGGTTCACCTAGGTTTTCTTGACAACCCCAAGAATTGTCAAAAAAAACTGGGTTTTTCGGTTCTCAAAAAACACCAAAGGGTCTTCAATTGAGGTTTTGAGATAAAAAAGAAACAAAATTTCTTTTAAAAATGGATAAAAACAAACCACAGTTTTGGTTTTCTATTTCTTTTTGTTATTTTACTGCCTTTAGTGCCAGCATCACGAACGTTCATCTTCGTGATCAGAAAAGAGAAGGGTACTTATAATAAGGTCCTTTTCGCTACCAAAACTTACGTATTTCAAGCTGAATTACTGGCAAAATATTAAAACAAAAACCAAATCAGAACAGTAATACTGCTATCCTCACAAACACTCAGGCAGCTGTTATAGCCATTTTTTGCCTACATCATCATCAAAATAGGTCCAGCAATGCCAAGATGAGCTCGCAACCATGAGTATTAACCTTAAGGTAATTTTTATCTTGGCCAGGTAAGAATCAACCCTTCATATCTAACTTCCACAAAGATTCAAGATTCACTTTATGTTATGAAATGATGTTCAAGACAAATTATTCACAATTTTTCTTATAGAATCCAATCGTAGGTGGAAGAGTTTACCAACTCCAGGAAGATATAACCCGCTTATAATAAATACCGAACAATTTGATTTAATAAGCAGACTCAGGCAAGTCATAGCAGGTCGTTGCAACACCTATTAAAGAGGTAATAAACAGCAATGGGATTTTATTACGCTGTCTTATATATACTGTGTTGAGATAAGAAAAAAAAGAACTTGTGAATTTGAAAATTCCATGAGCATAGTGATTTCATTACAAAATATTCCTCATGAAAAAGTGTCTAGGTGCTCCCTTGCAATAACTAGCCTGTCAATTTCTGGAAATTTCCTTGTTATACCTCGTGGCATAATGGTTAGTGCGTTGGACTGTCATGTCGAAGGTCTGAGTTCGATTCCCAGCTGCTGACACCTAAAAACAGAAATGTTTTTCCCGATTTACTGCCTCTTGCGAGAAACTGGCAAATCCTCCAAGAGTATACTTGTCATGAATGAGTGCTTCTCATCCAGCCGTTCGGATTCGGTAAAAAATTGTAGGTCCCCTCCATTCCTGCCAACAACATACACACAGGAATGGTTGAGAGTTGTTAGTCACTAGGCCCTAGTTCTCCATGAGCTGTTGCACCACCAAATTTATTTATATATCTATTCTCGAAATTTCCTCCTTAGAAACAGCGATGCCGTTTGGCCCCGCCAAATAATAATAATAACAATAACCTTGCGCTCGGGACCCGTGGCCACCACTTTTTTAAAAATCACCCTTATTGGACCCTTTTTAAGAAAACGATGTGATTGTCATTTAAATTGAGTTTTGTATAAAGAAAAAAGTTTAATATCATCAAGTTTCTTACTAAATTCACCAACCTGACAGAAAAAGGGGATACCGTAGTCATAAAAGTTATTTTCAAAATTATTTAGAAAGTAAAACAGTAACAATTTTTGTAGTAAAATAAATTTTTATTTGTCAGAAGAACAAATTTTGTTTTAGGTTTTTAATAAATGTTTATCAAATGCTTTGCTCCTGATACACCTATATTGTTCTTTTTATTTATCCTTGTGTCAATTTTCTTATACGGGCCCCTATTTATCCCTGGACCCTTTTTGGGACACCTTTTTTCTCAGCGGCAACACTGCTTGGAAATGTTGTTTATTTTGGTGTGTGTGCAAATTCGTGTAAATTTGGCTGCAAATAGAGATTTGAATAAGTGATACTACATCTATGATTAAATAACTTTAAATAATATAATATGTATCTGTGGTGTTTGGTAGGAACATGATACCTATCTCCCTAAAATAAATTGCGTCCTTAGATCCACTTTACATCGAAATAGAGCCCAAACGGATTAGTCGTTCTTTGAAAAATTATGTTCCACATTTGAAGAAAATCGGTTCACACGTGTCTTGTGTACGGGTCGCTTTAGGCTCCAGCTCGATGTAAAGTGGACGATAATACGAAAATTATTTTATGGAATTATCATGTTTCTACCAAACACCACATATATAATGTAAAATATAAACTATAGATATTATGAAATGACGGCGGAAGTCCTCTATATTTACATATCTAAAGACAAGTATTGGTTTCATGTAAAAAAATCAATATTTTAATTATGTATATGTTATAAGTCAGTGCGTCCAGATGTAAATGGAACTAGATCCCAAATTGATGTACTAAGTTCCGTGCCATGGAACACACATTTACTGTACTTATCATCCATCTCCGTTTTGTATTCCTATTTCATATTTTTACCAAATGTGGGTTTCACTTCAGTGAAAGCAAAAGTGAACGAAACTAAACGAAACGTCCCACTGCAATTATAGTAGCGTCATATATGATTGTATTCGATTGTTTTCTTCCGACCACTTCAGTGCCCCTCCGCGAATTATATTTCTTCCTTAACGCTTTCCCTGCACAATTTTTGCACAATTCTTCACGTATATCATGATGAAAGGTCTCAGTGAGTGATTTTTTAAGTCTGTATCTCGTGCAGGATCTTCTTCCCAAAGCTAAGATTTTTTTTTAAATTCTATATTCATTTATTTATTCTTTTTCTTTGAGTGTTACCAGCAAAGTGTTTAAAAAGACGGTCTTTGAAGTACACGAACAGTCATATTTATTCATCAAAATAAATAGTAAAAATTAATTAAATTATATTTTTGTTAAATATTGAAACATAATGAAATTTCTATAACACACGTTATACAAACGTTTTCCCACACAACAAAATATAGCACTTATTGAAACCTTTGATATAATCTTATAATGTCAAAAAGTGTTACATAACTTGGGGACCAAACTGTGCAGCTAAAGAGTATAAGGCAGGGCCTACTGGTTTTATGCTATAAGCTATAATACTTTCCCTGCAAGAGATCCAAACTTATGCCCATATAACAAACAAACAAATTTCATTGAAACCTTTTTAATGATATAGGTAAAAAAATATTACAACAAATGATATGAAACCGCCCACTCTCCTTTCGTAGCCACCATTTTGTTAGACTTTCCTATAGGAGAAACTCGAACGTATTTTTTATCTCATCTAGAACGGGTAGCTGCCATCGCCATGCAATGGTTTCGGTCTTTTCTAATTTCTTTAAACGAAAGTTAGTTTTAACATTTATGAGACAGTTGCCTTATTTTTGGGCTTTTATATATATGTATTGTATATATCTGTGGTGTTTTGTAGAAACATAATAAATCCATTTTGTAATCTCTGAAGGGCCCAGGGGAAAACGGCTTAAGTTCACTATTTTCTTAAAACTTAACTAATGAGTACTTTCTCATCTAGCATAGCGCTTTCCACACAAAAGACAAAAAAAATTGCATACTTTCTAAAAAACTTTAGTTTTGGCTCCAAAAGTTAAACAAAACGACTTTAAAAAACTATGTCGACACCTAGCGACATGTCAGCTAATCGTATTTTGTAAAAAAAAACTATATATTCTATATATGTATGTGCTTCTGGTCGAAGTTCTGCCTAAGTAAATTGTATATGAAGGACGGTCCAAGGTCGTGCTTATGATTTTATAATAATATTTTGAGAGTCTAAAGATTTTTGAATAAGACGCAAAAAACCGTTTCCAATTATCATGCCTGTTTCTTTTTTTGTAATTTCAAAAAATTTGGTTGAAATGTCGGCACCATCGTGAAAGATCCTTAATAATAATAATAAAATTAATAATAATAATAACAATAATAATAATGATAATAATAATAAAAATAAAAATAATGATATAATAATTTATATACAACATATATACATTTGTATAACTTCCTTAACTGTAATAGACAAAATAATTCGATTATTTTGCCAATGAATTTAAAAATTAACGAAAATTTTCATTTTCTACGGAACCAACCCAAGTGGACTTAAGTTGTTTTTCCCCTGAACCCTTTATATCTTTGTAATGACTTGACGTTTTTTTTATAATTTTGCAGTCTAAGTTCTATGTAGTCCAAATCATATTGAGTCTTAAATTTTGTAGTATTAGTATTTTTAGCTTACTCACATTTTCTCGGTATTTTTTTCGTTAACGATATTATTACATTATTGAACAATTACAGTACATACTTCTTTAAATTCAATCAACTTTTTGGCTTTGAGTTTCAAAAGCAAGTTCATACGACCCAGTTGTGCATTTCATTTTATTGTGTATTATGAACTTAACCTATATTGACTTCTGCCACAGCATTTAATCATAAACCAACTTCCCAAGTTGGGAATCCCAACAACCATCAGTATTCAGTTTTTAAGTCTCCTGATACAACTCAAATTAATCTCAAATATTATGTACGTTTTGTCGAGCTCAGCTCAGTGTGCTTTTTTGTTCCAAAAATATCTCAAATATTGCAATTTTTTTTATTTTATTTCGATATGATGATGATGATGTTTACTTTTGCCGCTTTAGGATTGGGACTAAGGAGAGAGCAAAGAATAACAAAATTCAGTTAGTGTCTGTAGTTGTTATCGACAGCAACAATTATTTATTATGTCCGGCGAAGAGTTTAGTGAGTTTCCAAATAATGTTGCATTGTTTTATTTCTGGCTCATGACTATTTTGTTATAATCTTTTAGATTCACATTTCCCATGGGGACTCGTTTTGTTTATACTTATAGTAATTTTTTTTAGTATGTGCACACACTGCTGCCGAACTGAACGAGGTGCAGTTTACAGAAGTGAGTATTCACCATAAATTCTATCATATTGAATTTGACTCCATAAATTCTGTAATGAATGAAATTGAGTCATGAATTTAACCAAAAAGAGGAAAACTTACACGAGGTGTCGTGGTATAAAAAAATAATGATAAACCTGTATGTATTTGTCTGTGCTTTTGCTGTTGTTCATGTGGTATGGTGGGAACTTTGGCAAAATAAGCTTTGGAGAGAATTTATTTAATTAACATTATATGACCTATGAATGAATAATTATAAACAAAGTCGATTATGGGAGACAAATTTATTATTATTTTTGTTTAATTAAGATACGCCTCGCCTATCAAATATTTTCGCATCGTTCATCTATCCACGTTTTGGCATTTACCAAAACCCCAAACGCCGATAAGGTTTTTTATTATATTTAATCTTTTATAAAACCTACATTATGTAGGTATATAAAAATAGATAACTTTGACCAAAACCGATACGTCACATGTTTTTTGTTTTGTTGCAGTTTGTTAAAAACCACTTGTTGAACAAGCTCTAGTTTGAATATTATTTCCAAAATATGTGATACTATTCAACTGTTTGTAATTTTGAAAGCTTTTGGTTGGGAAATAGAATAAAATTTTCCTCAATGGTTTTGACGGAGCGCAAGGGGACATTTGAATACAATTTTTAGCAAGAAATAAAAGGGCCTACATTACATATTATATTCAGTCTTATTCTGCTCTCTTTTGAGGTGAAAGGTGAATGAAGGTGTATAATTCAACTTGTCGGCGTCGAATGGAAACGATTATTTCAACATCAAATAAAATGCGTCTAAATTCCGCTCAATACAAAATGTGTGAAGATGTGTAATTCTTGAGAATTTCAGAAAATAAAATAATAGTGGTAGGTAATTCTTTGTAGGTATTCGAATAATAGAAGTTTTTAAAAATTTACTTGAAGCAAAATAAAATAACACTCACATAAGAGTGACTTCCGATTCGAGTTCAGCACACCAAAAACCTTTCAAAAAGTATATTCTAGTAGTTTCTGTTTCAAAAACTTTTCTGACGAGTTTAATTAGGAAATTTTTATATAATTTCCCACTAGAAAATCCATTTAGAATCAACTAATTTTTGTAATATAATTGTATTAATTGAAGTGAAGCAGCTTTGTACCATTTGAAAGGAAAATTGGTCCTCCACAAAAAAGCTCTTGAGTCCTTTTTCGATAAGAGTGATATTATTGACCATAAAACCTTCAATTGTGGTAAATAAAAAGTACTAATTTTATGTTAAATAAATGTATGATGATTCTATCGAAAGAGTTTGATTGGCTGTAACTTTGAAACGGCTAGATTTACGATCGAACATGAACATGTCAATACCCTTTTTTGTAGAGCGATCAATTTTCTATAAGGAAAACGTATGTACATAGTTAGTTAAAATACTTGTTATTATAAAGTTATAAAATTCCAAATACAAACGGGTGCTTTCTCCCATACAAATCGTATGGAAACCGAAATCTGCGATGAGGCATGTCTAAACATGAATTTTAAGAGTTAAAATTTTCACAGACGCTTAACTGAAACTTTTAAGTCTGTTTGCAAAAAAATCGAAAACAAACAATTTTTTTTGAAACAGTAGTACATTTTTTTTCCAAAAATGCTATCATTACCAGATTATCGTCAACCACACATGGAAAAAGTGCATAAACCAGGTTTGAGCGCTTGTTTGAATGTAACAAAAATTTAAGAATCCGTCCTAAATTGGCAAAGATAAAGCTCCTTAATTTCAAATATTTAAATATTCAATGTAATTGATCTTTTTTTTATTTTCTTTTTAAAGATTTTCAAAAAAAAATTATAAAGTAGCAAAACAAACCAAATATAACAGTTATTTATGGATATTACTCTTTTAAAATTGTCTGAAGAAGGGTGTAACCACGCCCGAAACGTCGCAATTTTATAAAAATAAAAACAAAAACTAACCTCCAGCTCACATAGGAATTTATTTTATTATGTAGATTTTTTTTCTTCTTCAAAATTGGAGTAAGGTTCGAGCGGTGAATGTAACGTTTCAAAATCCAGTTAAAGCAATACCTATTTTCAAAGTAAAGCAACATACCTATTATATTTATGTGAGCCTCATACAAAAATTTCCCAAATTTTTAAAAACTACTTACATTTATTTATAAATGTATTATTTTCATTTTGAAATTCAAATGTTCTCCTAACTACCGTCTTTAAAATGAGGGGTATAATTATATAAACGAACAAAGCTGCAAAAATTATAACTATATATGCGAATAGTTGTAACACTTAAATATATTCAGCGCTATTAATAAAAAACGCTTATTCTACCTTTATTCCATGATTTTACTAAACCACGGAATAAGAGTTAAGCCACGGGTTAAAATTTCTCATTAAAAAAAAATTTATATTCGTGGAATAGTAAAGTGACGTTTAACGTACAAGGCCTGTTAAGTATCTTGAAATTTGTACCAAGTTTCGGAAGCTTGGGTTTTTTCCGTATGGGTTTTGACATCTTAAAATTTCAAGTAAACAAACACACCTAAGAGTTTTCTTGTTTATGTCTATCTAAATTATTAGTAGGTATTTTGGTTAATTTAATAAAAAAAGAAAAAGAAGTGAGAGTTGGAGCACCAGAGACAAAGTAAGCTCATAAAAATAAACCAAACCATTTATAAATAACCTTTTGCTTTATATTCTTCAGAACATAGTGAAATCATTGTGCATAGAAAAAAATTGTTTTTAAAAAGGTAAATCTTCTGATACCATCAACACCAAAAAAAAAGAGTCTGCTGCTTATTCCTTCGCTAAACCATCTGCTTCGGTGGTTTAGCATAGTAAACGTCACATAGCAGAAATTTTGTTTTATTAGTAACATTTTGCACTTAATGCATGGAATAAGGCTAACCCTTCGCTATTCCGCGTTTTTTAATTTGGCTGATTAAGTTTAGGACAATTGGAATTGATTTGATTTGTATGGGAATAGATGACTTTTGATTCAGGATTATAGGAATAGAAATTATTTTAATTCGTTTTTGTTTGAATAAGAAGAGCTTTGGGAAAAGAATCATTTTAGAATGACCATATCGAATGATACTTGGAGATTTAAAAAAAATCAAAAAAAAATCTCCAAAATAAGCCCGATAAAATTAGACTTATAGAAAACCTACAAATCCTGCCAGACATTTGCATTCGGTATCCCAGATGCATGCACTAATAAACCCTCATACTCATATTTTGGTTATGCATGCACCCACAAAATTTGCTGCTGCCTCTAAGGACCAGTTTTTCACTTCAGGGTTTACTCTGAGTTAAATCAGAGTTAGCTAATCCTGAACATAAATTTATAATCTGTTGTACAAACGTGGTTCAAATTTTGATCTGTGGTTTAAATATTTGTATTCATTGATTTCGGTTCAAGGTTTACAAGATTTTTTATTGAACGATAAATATTTACAATTTGCTTAATGTTAGTTATCTTAAAGTATACATTGATTATTACATAAAATATGTTGGCACAATAGGGGGCCTAACTGTTTACATTGAGATTTTTTTTTAATTTATATTTAACTGTCATTTATGTTTATTTCTATTCTTAATCTATTGGCTGCTTTATTTCTCGGATTGTTCAGGTCCGGTTGTCATTGTTGTGATTGGTATTGATTTCGGTTCAACGATGGTTCCAGGTTCAAGTATGTTATAGTAGCCAATTTAATGCCTGAACCATCGTTGAACCTCAGTCCATTCAGGCGCGGATCCAGGAATTCAGCTTGGGGGGTCATGAGATTGAAACATCATACCTAATTTGAACTGAAGCCTCTTGAAATATAATAGCCTTGAATTTTCTACATATCTGGTGATTAGAAAAAGTTCAATTTTATCATAACTTCATAACAGTTGAAGGCATGATCAGAGATCTTTGCCGCTCTGCCGCTCACTACGTGACCAGGCCCTAAGACTGTATCGTACTCCTGCTTAGAGTAATAGTGCACAAATTTCTTGCTGCTGGAAAACTTATTTATCAACAAGATTAAGCTCCATTTCATTTCATTTTTTTTCAGATAATTATGAGAGTATGAACATATAAGATTGGAAGTAAAATTTGCAATCTAAAAAAGAAGTTGACAGTAACTAAAAAAAGGAATAATTCAAGTGTCAATTTGAAACGAAAAGCTAGAAATAATTGCAAATATGTGGTGAAATCCATGCCGAAAAGAAAAAACTGTTGTCAATGCAAAGAGGAGGGTATTTTCTTACATAGAATATTTTTAAAAATTTCGTTACAAATTTAAGTAGGTACTGCACCAAGTATTTGCACATAATTTTTTTATTAAATACAACTAAATTTGTATGGAGTTTTTCAATGCGTTTTTCCAACATTCCCTTATAAATCCAGGATACCAGGTATCTAATTATTGGAATTTTATTAATTGTGGAATTTTTTCAAAGCCTTTTTTTCAAAATTCCATTTAAAAATCCAGGTACTGTACCAGGAGTCTGTTATAATTTTTACTTGCGATTACACTGGTCTGCAAAAATCAACTTTTTTTTTCGCCTTCAAGTAATTTTTTGAAATTATGACAGATTTGACTTTTCTAAATCTAAATCTGGTTTCAGAAAAATTCTATCACGTCCAGTTTTTTTTAAATTGGTTTTTGAAAAATATGATTGATTTTCAAAAAAGACCCCTCTTAGACTTGGTTGACATGGTAACAAAAAAAAACTATTGCGCCTATTCTGCTCAAATTTGGAGGACTTACTCCACATAATATTAGCTTTCACATGAAACCAGATTTGTCATCATCCATCAATGTTCACCTATATTATAAACCGTTTAAAAAAAAAAACAACAGAAATTTCGAAATTTCGTAGTTCTTATGATTTACGCTGTAAAAAATATATTTTTTGGAAAATAATAGAATTTTCCAATATTTAATATTCATAAACTCAAGTATATTAAATAAATTTTAATCAAAGACTTTAACAAAAGAAACAACTAAGCGTTTTAAAATCCCAAACACTTCTTTCCCATTTTTAGTGTATTCCACTGCTCTGTATAAACACCTGGTAAAATATTTTACAATGTAAAAAACACACCGATCCTACCCAACTACACCTTAGAAAAGTTGTTTTAAAAAATAAAATATACTCAAAAATCCAAATAAACAATTTACTATAACTTTTTTTATTTAAACATATTATTTTGTAGCTTTTTTTCTTTTCATATTTTCCATTTTCTGACGAAAAATTGACCAGCGAAAATCTGCCAGCATTGCTTCTGACCATTTCCCGTTATATCATCGTTCTATGTGCATCATGTCTTGATGAAATCTTTCACCATGTTCTTCTGAAGCTGCACCAAGGTTTACCGGGAAAAAAATCTAAGTGGGAGACCAAAAAATTAATTTTCAGCGACATGTTGCAATTAAGAGCTTTATAAGAGCTAATTAACTCTTGGATGATATCCTTGAATTTACAATATCTTTGGGAGGAAAACGAATTTTAAAAAGATTTAAAATGATTTAGAAAGATGAAATATATTTCTTTCAGATCCTGTTATTAGTTTTTTAGAAAAAATTATATCGGTGAAGAAATTCAACCTCAAAAGTACCCAAAAAACGGGTTTTTGACATGTTTGGATTGGAATATCTCAAAAACGTGACGTGCTAGAGTAATTTTGATTTCAGATTCGGATTCAGCATGTCAAAATCCTTTGGAAAAGTATATTTTGGTTTAAAGGCGATTTTCGTTGCAGACCAGTGTTATAGGTACTATCAGGCAAGTTTTTGATTCGTGCAAACAAAAAATTTTGAGATAACAATCAAACATGATATTACGATGATAGAGAACACCAAAAAAGTGGGTGGCAGAATTCTGTCTGTTTGTCTGTCTGTTCGTCTACAGCCTAAACGGCTCGATCGATTTTCTTCAAAATTGGTACATAGTGGTTTTTGGTGATTATGCCCACACGTTTTTTTCATTTTTTTTTTTTTAATCAAAAATAACGGTACCTGCCATACAATTTTTTTTTAGCAATTTTACATAATCGTATTTTTCTCAAAAACGGCTCGACAACTTTTCTTAAAAAAAATTCAATAAATTTATTTTAGTAAAGTCTTTCTTTTGGTGGAATACCATTTTTCAGAAATGGTTATTAATGGTACCACCCAAAGAACCATTTTTTTGATTTTTGATTTTCTTCAAAACGGTATGACCGATTTCAATAATTTTTTTTACAAAACAGCTTCCAAAAAATATGAATAGTTTTGTGTACCAAAATTTTTGAAAAAATATTTTTTGGATTTTTAAAAAATGTTTCAAAATTTTTTTTGGAAAATCAAATATTTCGAAAACGACATGATTGATTTCTTTGAAACTCGGTATTTAAGACTTTTTTAGTACTCTCTAAAATATTTTTAGAAAAACTTTTACATTTATGAAAAAATAACGGTAACTTTTATACAAAAGTTAAACAACCGCAAAGGAAAATATTTTTTTGCTTAAAAACGGCTCCTACGATTTTGATTAAACTTTTTTCATATACTAAAATTAGTACAATTATAAAATTTTACACTTAGCAACTATTAATAGTGCCTGTACCTAGAACGTTTTTTTTATTTTGAAATTTCTCGTTATCGGCTAAACGGACTTAGATGAATTTTTTTATGTACAAAATGCAGATAAGATCAAATAATATTGCATATCAAAAATTTCAAAAAAAAGTTTCAAATTTTTTTTTTGAAAATTCGATATCTCAAAATTTTACACTTAGCAACTATTAATAGTGCCTGTACCTAGAACGTTTTTTTTTATTTTGAATTTTCTCGTTATCGGCTAAACGGATTTAGATGAATTTTTTTATGTACAAAATGCAGATAAGATCAAATAATATTGCATATCAAAAATTTCAAAAAAAAGTTTTTGGATTTTTAAAAAAAGTTTCAAATTTTTTTTTTGAAAATTCGATATCTCAAAAACGGGTTGACAATTTTTGTTTCAAATTTTGTTTTTATATACACATAAATATAAACTTTAGATTTGCATACCAAGATTTGTTCTTAAAAATGTTTTAAGAATTTTATATATAAAAAATTAATTTTTTTAAAAACCGCTCCAACGATTTTAAATTTTTTTCCCATACAATCATTTTCAATCAAGAATTAAGATGGCATTCTTTTTTTTTCCACATCAAACTGTCAAAAGAGTTGTTTTATCCAATTTAAAAGTCGTATTTCATGCTTCTCTACATTTTTCCCTCATAATTTCTATGTTTTTACATACAATTTTCTTAAGCCCACAGTGTCTTGAACATAAGAGCAAGTACGTGCGACCCAGTCGTGCATTTTATTTCTAGTAAAACAGTATAATGATTTACATTTAAAGGAGCCAGACATACTGATTAAGTTAAAACTGTTTTTCTTTTTGCTTTTGAAATACAGGAGAGTTTTTTAAAGCCCTTTTTCAAAATTCCGTTATAAGTCCAAGTACTGCAACAGATGTCTGCTATAGTTTTGTTTTCAAAGCCTTTTTTTCAATATTCCATTACAGATCCAGGTACTGCACCAGGCTTTTGCCAGATTTGTTTTCTGATGAAAATCATCGTGTCCTGTAACCCCGGCTGGGGCATAGGGCGTCAACAAAACGTCTCCATCCTTCACGGTCTGCTGCAAGGTACTTTAGCTGTGGCCACGTCTTTCTCTGGGATTCTGCTTCCGCTAAGACAGTTGATTTCCATGTTGTTCTTGGTCTTCCAACTCGCCGTGCACCCTGAGGATTCCATTCAAAGGACTGCTTTGCAATTTCATCGTTTGGTTTCCTCAGTGTGTGACCAATCCAACGCCATTTACGCTTTCTTATGTCGACGTCCAGCCGCTCTTGACTTGTCCTGCGCCACAATTCCTCATTTGATATTATTTGTGGCCAGCGAGACTTTAGGATGTAGCGAAGACAGCGATTCACAAAAGCCTGCATTTTCTTCGAAATAGTAGACGTAACTTTTCAGGTTTCACAAGCATATAACAGCACGGATTTGACATTGGATTCGAAGAATCTCAACTTAGTGCGTAAGGAGATTTGACTGGATTTCCAAATTGGGGACAGGGTACCGAAGGCAGCACGAGCTTTATTCATTCTACTTTTAACGTCCAGATCCGTACCACCGTACGCTGCTGTGTGGAGCGGCCTGTGAGCATTATTTTCGTCTTTTTGCTGTTTATTCTTAGACCACTCGATTCTCCCTACACTTGCAGCGTTTGGCACATCCCGTTCAGCCCACCGATGTTATTTGCCAGTAGACATATGTCATCGGCATAGTCTAAATGACTGAGCCTTTCGAACGGTCTCCATTGAATGCCCTGTCGCTCAGCTGTACCAACACTGGCCGTCAATACGTCGTCCATCGCCAGCAGGAAGAGAATTGGCGATAAAACATCCCCTTGTCTCACACCCTGTTGCACTACGAAGGAGTCGGATAGCTGCCCATTGTGCAAAACAAAACACCTCGCGTTGTTGTAGGACTCTTTAATAATGGCAACAATTTTTGGTGGAATTCCTCTACCAAGCAACAATCTCCATATACATTCTCGGTTAACTCGATCAAAGGCCTTCTCAAAATCCACGAACATGAGGTAAAGCGGTGATTGAAATTCCATCGACTGCTCGAGGACGATACGCAGGGTGTTGATATGGTCGACACACGATCGACCACTGCGGAAGCCAGCTTGATGCCTCTTGAGTGTAGACTCGATTCTATCCTTTATCGCTCGAGAATGATGGTTGCCATTAGTTTTGGGAAAACGGACAAAACGGTGATACCACGCCAATTATTGCAATTCTTTAAGTCACCTTTCTTTGGCAACTTAACAATCACACCATCCTTCCAATCCCTGGGATAGTTCTCGTTTTCCCAAATGCTTTGTATCAACGGATGTAAAATACTAGCCGCTGTTCGGGATCGGCTTTCAGGAATTCAGCTGGTATTCCGTCCAGTCCAGCTGCCTTGTTGTTTTTGAGGAGATTTATCGATGTAAGGATTTCCGATTCTGACGGGGGTTCAATGTCAATACCCCTATAGGACCTGCGCATCTCGTTTAGTTGGGGCACTTCAGCACTCTGCTCAACGGAATCCTCATTTAGCAGGGCACAAAAATGGTCCTTCCATCTACGAAGCTGATCCTCAATTGATACCAAAAGTATGCCATCCACATCCATTACAGGATGATTGGTGTTGCTTTTTTTCCCGATCACATGTTTGGCTATTTGGTACAATTCCCGGATATCTCCTCTTCTGGCAGCGATTTCCGCATTATCTGCGAGCCCATCTAACCTCACCCTCTTGTCACGTCTCACACAACGATAGACCATCTTATGTGCAATGCGGTACTCTCTTCGCAAGTCAGCCTTTCGTTGAATATCAGCTTCGGCATTTATTTGTATTTTCAACGATTTGCGAAGTTCGATCTTATCCCAGGTGTCTTGGGATATCCAAGAGTCTCTACGTCTCGTTCGCTTGGGTACAGTTTCGGATCCAGCCTCCATAAAAACACTTTTAATTTCACCCCACATCTCATCAATTGTTGAATGCTGGAATCCATTTAATGACGAGGCTCTGTCGTTAAGGGTGGTGACATAGTTTCGACATATGTATGTTGGTGTCATTCAAAGCATTAGTAATGAATTTTGAGCTCCTTGCTGCATCCTGCGCTGGTTTTTGTACGGCAGCGGTTCGTAATTTGAGACTCATCAGAACCAAATGGTGGTCGCTTCCCACATCGGCATTTCTTATACTCCGGACATCACACATAGACTTCCTCCATCGCTGCTGAATCATGATTTGATCAATTTGGTTTTCGGTTTGACCATCTGGATGCACCCAGGTTATTTTGTTGCACGTCTTATGCTTAAATACAGTCCCACCAATCACAAGACGATTCGCGTTACAAAAATCGACAAGCAAGTCACCATTTTCATTCCGTGACCCCAAGCCTTTTCTTCCCATCACGCGTTCCAGTCCGTAATTGTCTGAACCGACTTGGGCATTAAGGTCTCCCATAACGACTATGATGTCGGCTCTCGGAACACTACTGTAAACCGAGTTAAGATGAGTGTAGAACGCGGTTTTGTCTTCCTCTGTCGCTTCATTTGTGGGGGCGTAGCACTGAATTATTGTGACGTTTCTAATGAAAAAGAGTATACAAATTTATATATCATCAGAGAGGCAGACATATTGCTTAAGTACAAAATAAGCTTTCTTGCTTTAAAATACAGTGGTTTTTGTATGGAATTTTTTTAAAAATTCCCTTACAAATCTGGGTACTGCACCAAGTATCAGCACATTAAATGAATTAAATTAAATTGGGTGGCGCAACAGCTCGTGAAGAACCAGGGCCAAGTGACATACAACTCTCAACCATTCCTATGTGCGTGTTGTTGGCAGGAATGGAGGGGACCTACAGTTTTTTGCCGAGTCCGAACGGCTAAATGAGAAGCACTTTTTCATGACAAGTATACTCTTGGAGGATTTGTCTGTTCCTCGCAAGAGGCCGTACCTCGAGAAAAACATTTCTGTTTTTAGGTTGCAGCGGCTGAGAATCGAGCCCTTACCTTCGACAAAAAATCTTATTGTTGTCAAATTCTGAATGTGGAACATTGAACAAAATGGGAAGAGGATGAAAGAGAAAGAAAGAAAGTATCAGCTCATAACTTTTTTAAATAAATTAAAATTAAGTATTAAAGAGACAGACATATTCCTTCAGTGAAAATTGTGGTTTTTTAAACTTTGAAATACAGTAGAACTTAAATGGCGATTTTCAAAGCCTATTTTTCAAAATTCAATTCAAAAACTAGGAACTTCACCATTTGTCTGCCAATATCTTTTTTTCAAATATAAAAATTAACAGGAAACACATTTTATTTTTTTGAAAGAAACAGTGAAACTTGAATGGAGATTTTTCCTTATTTTCTGTATCTCAAAATTCCGTTAAAAATCCAGGTACTGCAACTGGTGTATGAAAATTATTTTTTTTGGTTATATTTACTATTTTTTATTAAAATATAAAAGACCTGAAGGTATAACTCCAAGATGTACTACACCCTATGCCTGCCTTTACTATTTTTGAATAGAAACAACTTTAAAGTCTAACATATCAAAGAGGTGGGCAAACTGCTATCACGTTTTGAGGTAGATTTTTTTGACTTTTGTTACCCCGGTGGAATGCCCATTCCATGCTCAGAAAGTCTAATAGAATGGCTCCACTTATCGTACAGAAATACCGTTAACCTGCCGACCACTGGCTCTTAGACTATAATCACCGCATATGAAAACCATGACTGCTGGACACCCTATATATATTATCTATAAGAGGGGGCGCGTCCAGGGCTACCAGTAATTTTTTAAAAAAATTATTTCCTGACCATATCATTACGAAGTTAGAATTTGCTAAAGAAAATAGAAGCTAACCATTACATTAATAGGTCATGGTTTTCGTATAGTTTACTAAAATATATGGAATTACCCAAAAAGTTTATCTCCGTCTTCTAATGTGTTGAATAACAAGTACAGATTGCTCGTATTTCTTCTTTCTCTGGAGCTCATGACCCCCCCCCCCCCCCCCCCTGGATCCGCAACTGAGTCCATTCTCCGATGTCGGTGAGCTTAAATTGCTCACCCACGAGTTAAATATTTGTACAACTGGCCCTAAGCCTGAGCAAAGAATATAAAGTTACCAAGAAGTATTATCTGGATCTTAAAATAAAATCCGATTCCGAAAGCTCTTTTCGAAATAATAATAAAAAGAACGAAACAAAAAATAATTAAGAGAAAAGCTCTTTCTCATACAATCTTGGCAAACACCACGGCATACGATAATATTCAATATTCGTATTATAAGGATAGTAAAAAGGAGGATACTTTTAACGGGTTCCAACATTGGAACGCGTCAAAATTTGTATGAGATGCGACTTCTTTGGTAACTTTATATTCTTTGGCCTGAGTTAGCTCAGGAACAGTTTTTCAGTAGAGGATTAACTTTCAGCTGTCAAAATTCTAGAGCCAACGATGTGCGACACTATGGATATCACCCTTCTTCGCCTTTTACGCATCGGAATAGAGATAGCGCCACAACGGAATAGTTCAGTTAATTCGGAGTTAACTAAGGAGTTAGCTCAGGTTTAACCTTGAGACTAGGATGATCTCGCACTGAAAAACTGGCCTTGTTTTGTGTTGAGAGACAGACATCATGAACAATACAAAATCGTCCTCCCTCCCGATTACCATTACCTCATTCCTTTCTAGGCAAGTGTTGCCAATGTCAAGCCATTTCGTTGTATCAGCACATTCACAAGAAACTTCTTTAGTAATAGTACCTCCATATCTCTCTTGAAGTTCTTATCAGGTTGATAATAATATTCACCTTGATAACAAAATTGTTGGACCTTCCATTTCCGAATATAAGCTAACTGCTTTTAGTTTTCTCCTGACAAGTGTACCTAAGTTTAGTACGAACAAAATGGTTGTTGTGATAATATGCTTTGGAATACTCGTACCCGTAGTTATTATAATAACAATAGTAGCATGTGCAGCCAGTTGTAGGAATGCGAAGAAACCAATTTTCCGAGGTAATATCAATTCAATATAATCGTACATAGTATATTTATGTACATATTTTCAAATTGATAATTTATTATTTTTAAAGAAACAAATCAGAAATATAATTGAAAGAAATTTTAACTTTCGTTTATTAATTAAACCTTCATATTATGTTCGTTTATATTAAAACTTGTGATTAATATCTTTTGTTACCATTGTATTGTGATAGTGATTCCAAAAGTATTTGTTTTAATTGAGACCTATTAAATTAAGATGATATCTTATGACTTATGAGTCACAATCTATACTATTTTTCTATTATAAATGAAAAAATACTTGTCATGTTTGACAAAATTCACGACCTACAACTACCAGACCGCTCAGACTTTGGTGGGGCATTTTCATTTTAATCCTTTATTTTTAATATACTTATTTGTCATTCATTCATTAATTCATTTTAAATGTTCGGAATGCTACTCATACTCAGATATCGTACGTGTCGTCGTCGGCACAAATAATACAAAACAAATTGCCCAATTTCGATTTGACATTTGACAAGAGAATGTTTGCATACATGGGTCAATGCAGATCAAATCTCTCTAGAAAGATGGCATCTTTTTTCAATAAAACATGAAAAAATAGAAAAAGATCAAATATTTTCAATAATGAAAAAATACATAAAATTTATTAAAAATTATATTTTCTAATGCCGTTTTTCATTTGATTTTAAAATCTAGAATTGTTATCTTAAATGTAACATCTGGGCAAATTTTGAGTAGGTTCAGTTTACACACATAGCATACATACCCGCATACACATAAAAATGTCGTGTGGCATCAAACAAATTGCCCTATTTCTAATTGTCGTTTGACAGAGAATGTTTGCATGTATGGTTGAATGCAGATCAAATCTCTCAAATTATGTCGTTTTTCATTGAAATCTGAAAGATTTGATTTTAAAATCAAGGGGGTACTTTTGAATAGATTCAATTACACACATACACGCATACAAATAAACATCACGTACGATGTCGTACAAAAATAATGCAAAACAAAAAAATGCCTAACCTCGATTTGCTTTTTGACAGGAAAGTGTTTGCATGTATTAGTGAATGCAGATCAAATCTCGCAAACTAAAAAGATCGCATCTTTCTTCTTCTGATCTCATCTTTTTTTGAATAAAACATGAAAAAGTAGAATAAATGCAAATCTTTTCGCAAAAGGATCAAATCTTTTCAACAATAAAAAACGAAATTAGGAATATCGCATCTTTTTTCTTCAGATGTCATCTTTTTTTTAATAAAATATGAAAAAATGTAGAAAGTGCAAATCTTTTCCCAAAAAGATCAAATCTTTTCAACAATGAAAAACGATATATAGGTATGCGAAAAAATTAAGAAAAATTTCAAAAATTGAGAAACAATTATTTAACCTTTTACAATAAATTTGTTGCACCAACCCTCGTATACAAAATTGTCAGCGAAATTCGCGGGCAAACGCTTTTAATATATTTACTTTAGGTGCGTTTTATTGGTATTTATAGCTAGCGCAGCAATGCAAGCACCAATAAAACGCTATACTCACTTTTATATTCACTTTGTATTTTTTCTGAAGGTTGGTAGACATGCCGCTTAATGTCAAAACTATGCGCCATTAAAATTTCGAACCAATCTTTACATAAAAGCAAAGGCTGCCAACCTTCAAGTAATGAATATTTGTTTATAACTTAGTTCAGCGCCGCCTTGGTTTCAACTTTACGAAACTTTATCTCAACTTTTATATTCACTTTTATACTGCCTTATTTATCGACACTTGGAGTTGTTGTTGTTAACCGAGGGAAATTTTACTATGTTAGCTATAGTTTTTTCCAATAAAACACGCCTTTTATTAAAGCTTTTGTAAATTTGTATTACAGTTTCTTTTAATTTTTTTCAGCACCTGTTGTCGTGACTTCGGCAACACACACAGCACCTGGAGGCTATCCCGCTGGAGTTCAAACTGTTTCCGTTTATCCGACTTCGAGTTCAGGCTATCAAACGACTGCATATCCGCAACAAGCTCCATATCCAGTTATGGGGTATGTACGATTAAGATTTTTTTTGTTTTTGAAGTGAAACTTTATCGTTGTGATTTGAAAATTCGATGAAACGAAAAAAACGAAAAAGCGACACCAAAAAGAGATGTACATAAAGGGTGTTTTTTTAGACGTGTTGTTTTCAAGAAGAAATAAAACGCATATAATTTAATGTTATGGCCAAGAATTTAGCTTTATTATAAAGATAAGGGTTTGCTATTATGTTTGAAAAATGAATTCGGGCAAGTGGCCGCCGCGGTTGGCTCGGATAAATTCTAGCCGAGAGGCCCAATTTTCGGCCACCAATTTTTTGACGCGATGGCGGATGGACTCATTCGGGTCTTCTGCGATACTCTACTCCACAGCAGAAATAGCGTCTTCAGTGCGCATTGTACGGCATCTCTGAGGATGCGCATCATCCACTAGAGTAATCGTGGTACGAAACCGATCCATGGTTTTTCGAATTACCGACTCTGCTGGGCGAGTATGTCGACCGAATATTGGATGCAGCGCCCGATGCGCGAACCGAACCATTATTTTGGTAATAAATTTGCCCGATTTGCAAACGTTGTTCAGGAGTAAGACTATTAATTGTGAAATTTCAAACCAAACTGAGCGTAAATCAAGTGACAGCTGTCAAAAAGACCAATTCCGAAAAAAGTTCTGCCAGACTGAAAACTACACGTCTAAAAAAAACACCCTTTATGCATTCACAAAAAGGATTTAGCCTGCGAGAGAATGAGATAGAATACAATTATACATTGTTGAAGTGAAACTTCTTTAGTATCACTGTTATTTAAAAATTTGATGAAACGAAAAAGCGACACAAAAAAGAGACATTCTTCGCATTTGGCCATCTAACCGATAGGCTATCCACATAATCCTAAAAATTTTCAGATACCTTGAGTTGTTTTTGCATCAGCTGACATTAGCTGTTTTTTTTTACAAGGCCCCGACCCATAGAATCCGTTGCGTCCGTTGTGGCGACGACGCATTCAACTGACAGCTCTATAAAATACATGTTTTTTTTTATGGGAACTGGCCCAGCAACGCAAGCATCGGACGCAACGGACAGAGTAAACGAACTTTTAACTTTTTCTCTCCGGCAGATGCGTTGACAGGAACTTTTTTTGTGTGTGCTTAATTTCAAGATGTTGTTATGTGTATGTGTTTAAATTTCAAGTGGTTGGTATGTGTGTGTGTTTGAATTTCAACTGGTTATAAAGTGAATGCCAACGCATTCATTGGATTACCCCAATCCGTTGCCGCAACGGACGCACCGGATTCTATGGTTAGAGCTCAAAAACTATTAGGTATGCCATTTTATTATTAAAAAAAAATTAATATGTATACCTACACTGTTTAGTTTATAGTCTAACTTGTTTGAGGCCATTGTTCTCGTAGTGAGAATCTTTTTTCCGGAAATGTTTGATAGCAGAAACACTGGTGAAAAATGAAAAGAACGAAGTAAAAAAGCATCCGAAAAAAGTGTTCAATTCTGCAAAAAACCTCTAGTTCCGCACTATTATTGCCCAGAATATGGTCAAATCGTGGTATATTAACCAGTATTGACGGTTTTAATATAATATAAGCCAGTGATAACACACCACCAAAACCAGTTCTACATCAACGACACAAGGAAATACATGAATTTCGCCAGGCATCTTGTTACCTACATATGTGTCCGGGAACCCAAATGAGTTGTTACTTTGGGTTTTGTTTAGTTAAAAATATCTGTTGAAATGGGCATATAACTCGTTCCTTGGATTTTACAACAAGATAATACCCCTATCCACACATCCAGGGTAGCTAAAAGCTTGATTCAGTCGAAAAACGTGGAACTTTTGAAATGGCCATCTTATTGACCGGAATCAAAAATCATCGAAAACGTTTAGGCCTGGCTATAACGAATATTTTATGAGGCTTGTAGACTATTTGAAGATGAATTAGTTATTAGCTATGCCCCTGTGATGGCCATACTATTAACCGGAATCAAACATCATCGAAAACGTTTAGGCCTGGTTATATCGAATATTTTATGAGGCTGGTAGACAATTCGAAGATAAGGAAGCTATTTGAGATGCCTGGGATAAGATTTCGCTCGATTAAAAAAACTGTATGATTCAATTTCAAAACGTCTTAAAGCTCTAATAACAGAAAATAGTGGGCACATTTATTGACAAAAAATATAATAAATATATCTTTGAAAACAAAAACAAAATAACATTTGGGTATTTTTGTTAATTTTTCAAAAGATTATTTAAGTGGTATCACTTATAAGGGACTTTTTGCGGTTCATTAATATAAATTATTTTTATTTTTTTTTAAATATGTACAAACATATACCTACCTGCTCCCAGGTATTAAAAATGTACAGGAAAAATATTTCTTGCAGGTATTTATCGCGAAAAAAACGATTGTGAAAATAGTGGCCTCAAACTAGATGGCTAAATATTATTAACATTTTAAAGGAGCTTTTGCAAAAATATTTTGATTAAAATTGGTTGAGCCGTTAATGAGAACATTGAAAATAAACAAACCGTTATATGGCAGGTACCATTAATAACAGTTTTTGAAAATTATTTTTTTGAAAAAAAGGACACTATATGTCTGTTCGCGTACCTCCCAAAACTACGAATTTAGCCCAACGTTCTGTCAAAGCTTATATAAAAAAAAATTTTGTAGAAATTCGTAGTTTTGGGAAGTACGCGAACAGATCTACAATAATAAACTGATTTTTGTTTTCATCAAAATCGTTAGAGCCGTTTTTTGTGATAAAATAGCTTATCCTTAACGGTTGTATGGCAAATGCTGCTATTTTTGGAGCTTAAACAAAACTCAATTTCTCCTCTAGGTAATTATAAAAAAACTTAAGCTGAAAAATTGAAGAAAATCTCTACAGTGGTTTAGGCTGTAGGTCGAGGTAAAGACGGACAGACAGAAAAAATTGTGCCACATACCTAATTTTTTTCATGTTCTCTAGCATCGTAATGTCATGTTTGTTTATTATCTCGAAATTTGTTGTTTGTACGACTCCAAAACTTGCCCTATAGTTCCTGTATGTATGTGATGTATGATTATCGCAAGTAACAATAGCAGGCTTCCTAAAGCAAACAAATATATCTCGTAACTCTTGGGAATTACATGGACCAATATTGTATTGCTATCTCCATTAAATTTTCATGTCATTAGAACATGGGTCTTTGTATTGCTTACATTAACAGTTACACAAGCTGACAGCAAACAATAGGTCTGTTTCTTTACTTTTGGGATAAAGTTTGGGAAAAAGTTCGAGAAAAAGTTTGGGATTGAGCTTTTTGATGTTGTTGTTGTAATGTTTAACCAGAAAAGAAAAGTAAAGAAACGCATTTGGGTTTGTTGCGGTTCAAATTACCTATTTAACTTCATTGTTTTTAGGCTCACCGCATACCAAATTATATGCAATTTCAATTCTTTTTACATGCACTCCATTTCTGGGCTCCATTAAGGAAGAAGGAGAAACATTTTACTTTGAATTTGTTTCCATTGTATCATTTTCATTTAATTTAATTAAATGTTACCATTTTATGTACGCTACTAAAAAAATTAATTTCAAATTTTTCGATCAGCTGATTTCTTGTTTGACAAGCTAGAAAGTGCAGCAACTAAAATGTTCGGCTAGATTCTTTCTGGAGGGGAAATGAAAAAAAGTCAAAAGCTCTGGCATTTTCGTGCCAGAAAATAGTAAAGAAACACGTTTTGGGCAGTGCTGTCGAACGTACTGCAAAAGCAGTATTTGTACTGCATTGGCTTGGTGCGTACTGCCGTACTGCACACTTTTCTTTTGTACTGCATTTCCTTTTTTGTATTGCTATTTGTATTGCCCTTTAAATTTCGCTGTTCACAAAAAAAAACATATCGAAAGAATGTAAAGATGGCATCACTATTCATATTTTCCATGAACATATACTTCCACGTTCCATAATTTGAATTTCACAAACATGAACGGCAAACTTTTGCGTATAGGTGAGTTTTTCACATACACTAGTGCAAACTGCAGAAGCATGTCGATACCTTCCCGTAAGAATGTATTAAGCAACATTTTCAAAATTTAAAACTAAAAATTTAAAAAACCTGTTGCTTAATTATTTCTTTGTGAATTTTGTTGTAATAAACAGATTTTCAAAGGGATTTTGAGTTAAAAATCCTGTGCCAAATCTTATTATATCATTATATACACAAATAAAAAACTGAACAAGAGATTTTTTTCGATGCCTTTAATGTTTTTTAAATGTCACTTGGTAAATTCTTACGGGAAGATATCGATGTTATTCACCACAGTAATCTGTAAGTGTGCAAATTGATTTGAGAGAAAGGTCTCGGTTCTTTATATTAATGTTTGAAAATAGTTGAAACATCTATGTATGTATTTGAAAAAAATTATATGCGTAGATACTGCTTTTGGGCCAAAATTATGCAAAACATTTAGGAAAGTACTGCTTTTGTCTTTTCCACAACGACAGCACTGGTTTTGGGTAGATTTGGGATACTTTAGGACCCCGCGGGCGAGTAAAGAAACAGACCTAATATTGAGCGGTGTTAAATAGCAGCAGTGCTCGTTATTTTTTCAAACTGCAGCGATCATCACGAGGAAAGTTTTTGCCCATTTTTATGTCAAATGCGTTCTACTGACTACTGGCTTTTTTTAGGTTGTTTGGATTAAAAGACAAAAATAAAATTTCCTAAGGGGGCACTTCTAAAGGCTTGTCCATACTCAGAATGAAAATTTGCGTAAAGCTTAGGTTAAGTTGGTCACTTTCACTCGTTGGCTTATAAAATCGACACATCTGATGAAGTCTTTAGAATATTACCGAAGCTGTATATCGGCAAAGGGTAACATAGCAAATTATTAAATAATTTGTCCTCTTTAAATTACAAACTCTGAAAAAATTACTATACTGTCCCTTATTTGGCCACCTACTGTACATGCACAGTATGTACTACAGTGTACATTCCCATTTAAATAAAATAATATAGATAGAATAATTTTTTGCAACTTTTTTTCTAGAGTACCAACTGCGATGCCGATGCCAATGCAAAATGCTCAAATACATCCGAATCCAATTGGGTAAATAATTATGCAAACAAATCAGGAATGCCTATTAACTAACTATTCTTATTTTTTTCAGAGTTAATCCACAAGTCATGCCACCCTATCCACCAAATGCAGCACCTTATCCTCAAGGTGCTAACTATAACTACAGTATGAACCCACCATCATATGACAACGCAGTTGGGCCCAGCCAAGCTGCTTACGAAAAACAAGCGCCATATAATCCAGGCTACACGACAGGCACAGGATATTAAACATTAACTCCGCACAAATTACTTTTATAACCAAATTATTTTGTAATTGCATTCCTTGTTTATGCAAAAAGTATGATCATTGTGGCATATTTGTATTTATCCATCGATTTTTAAGTATCATTAGTATTTTTCCATTGGCTTCATAAAAACGAAATTTTTCTTCTTATACCTATATATTGTGATATTTATGGTTCAAGCTCTTAATATTTTGTTCTCATATCGATTGTGAGAATGAAAAAAATTTTGCAGACGACATAATTAAGAAATAAAGTGTATCTACGAGTAATAGAAATTTACACAACTTTATCACAAACACTGTTTACTATTGTAATAGGAATATGATTTTTGTTTGTATTTAAAAATGAAAAAATAATTTTTTGTAAAAACCTGTTGAGACTGTGGTTACCTCTTATCTTTAAAAAATATATACATATATGAAGATAAATGTGCGTACAGTGAATAGTTAAGATTACCTACATAATATAATTTTTTATTTTTTATTAAAAATAACATGAATTACATTTTAAAAGATATTCACTTAAAGTAACTTGATTTTTCAGTTTATATTTTAGAGCGCCTTTGACAGCAAAACTGGGGAAATTTTGCTGAGTCCTCTGAGCGCTCAGAAATATAAACTGATCAAATGTAGTAATTTGTTTTACTTTTACTTTATTACGATTTTAAACATTTTCTTGTTTTCATTCAACCATATAGATTTAGGATTCAGATTTCAGATTAATCTTGGTGAGTGCCCCAGTGTATGCAGAGAATGAGTGAAATAAAATTTAATATGACTTTCACATAAACTTATGTCACTTTTTGCGTGCAGGTTTATTTAAAAATCCTAGACTAATAATAATAATTCACGCCGAACCGAAATCTCGATTTCCAGCAAAAAAATTTCAAAATCTACTTGAATCGGTGACACCTCACATAATCTAGATTTTATATGACATTGCAAAAGAATTTAAGTGCTCATAGGAACTCTAAAAAAAAGATGCATTGCCATCAGCCAGAATCCCAAGACCTAATTTCACATATTTCACTTAAGTGCCATTCATATGAGCTGCGAATAGCGAACTGCGAATTGCGAATGGTCGCGAGTTTTGACATTTATTTCACATGAGTGGTCGCCGATAGATGCGAATTGTCAACAAAATAAACCAGTAAAATGAGTGCTAAACAAAATTTGAGGTTAAAGTGCCTTTCATATGAGCTGCGAATAGCGAACTGCGAATTGCGAATGGTCGTGAGTTTTGACATTTCTTTCACATAAGTGGTTGCCGACAGACGCGAATAGTCATGGAAAATAAACTAGTAAAATGGGGCTGACAAAATTTGAGACTAAATTCGAGCGAATTTTTCATTCGCAGATTTGTGGAATGCGTCTAAATGTTGTGGATTGCGAATAAGTGTTTTGCAGTTCGCAGCAAATACCTTGGTGGTCGCGTAGAATATAAAAAAATGCTAAATTCAACAATTTAAACTAATTTTTGTTCGTGTTTTCTTTTTAAAATTGTAGATAGGATCGTTTATTCACTTTTTTGAAAAGTTAAAACACTTATTTGTTGATATTTGCGCTTGGAATTGCCTAAATAAATTTATTCGCATTCGCAGCTCATGTGAAAGGCACTTAAATTCGAGCGAATTTTTCGTTCGCAGAATTGTGGAATGCGTCCTGATGTTGTGGATTGCGAATAAGTGTTTGGCAGTTCGCGGAAAATATCTCATTGGTCGCGTAGAAAATATAAAATACTAAATTTAACCATTGACCTATTATATATGGACTGCCAGGAGCCAACTTCACGACGGTTCATTTTCAACCACTAAGCGCCACCAGCGCTAGTCGGAGCAAAACAGAAAAATGGTGTAACTTTTGACACTTTTTTTTGACGCAAATTTGTCATTTTATTTATTTTAAGTTTGAAAAAGAGAAAAGTTTATTAAAAATTAATCGGTGAAAAAAGTGTTGAAAATAATAAAAAACTTTAAAACAAATATACAAATATATGGTTCAGCCAACAATTGCATATTTTTCAAATGTTTCATCGAGTTTAGTAAGTTAATTGAAGAGAAGCAAAATTCAACTTCTAAAACAAAACAAAAATCCTTAAATTTATCGTTGACTCTTGGTCCACAAGATATATTTATCGATCATTAAAAATATCGTCCACACACCAGTTTTTTCTATACCACATCTCATATAGCTATCATTTTTATGGCAAAGCCACAAGGAATTCAATTTGCAGAATATCAGAACAACAACAAGCATCTGCAGCAGCGGTAGCTGCCATTGTAGAAGGCACCGATGTTGTCGATAAGCTACATAATATGGCAACAACTGGAAATTCTGATATTCCTGGAGATCATGAGAATAGCTTTAGACATCAGGACCACATGGTAAATGCCCCACAAACACCTACCTATAAGCACTCGCCTACACATTCCATGATGCAACGTCAAAATCTAGTCGTCAGTAAAGGAAGTAAAAAGTGGATCAGTAATGATGATAGGCATTTATCGAGGGATTGCCCGTCGACTAGTGGTGTTGGGGTAGCAAGTTCTTTTGTCTCAGGGAATCAAGGAAATAACATTGCCATGGGAGTTCCTCCAGGTGGTGTAGATGATCCAAGTAAGCTTTTGCCTAATAGAGATTTCTTAGCCCGCTTGATGGGTTCTTCGACCTCTGACCATCATAATCATCCCATTACGCACGAAGATGAGAATTCATCATTTTTGGACGTTGTTGATTCAAACAATCCTGGTGCAGTGAATACTGGTCAAATGAACCAGTTCCATCACAATGGGGTTGGATCAGAAGCGTCACATCATCAGCAACAAATGCAGCATATGAATTCAATTGCACACTCCCAATCCTTTATGAACTCATTCTATAACAACTCCAATGCAAGACTGACAAGTGGCGGTGGAGGAGCTTCTTCTTCAGCAAGTATGCTTGTAGAAGCGGCTCTCAACTCAGTTGGAAGTATTATGGACAATGATAGCGGTGAAATGAAGGTATTTTATTATTTTATCAATTTTGTGCATTTAGAAATTTCATTAATTCTAGTCATAATCACAAGTCAACTCAAACCTCGATAACGGTAATCAAATGAACTCACAAATTGAAGTTGAATCGGATCGATTTGGTGGAGGGAATATGTCTAATATGGACACTTTAGAAAACGAGATTAAATTGATGAAGAATCTCAATAATTTTCCCATGCAAATTCCACCGCTGCCAATGTATCCGGCCAGTGGGAATTCATTGAATTCATGCATCATCTCCCCAGACACATCCACACCAACTGATCCGCAAAGTAATCAAAATAACAATGATATCGATGTGGATGCTGGGTCAATTCCTCGTGGCCAACATATGGGTGGTGCTGGTGGAGGAGATTCCGAGTTTCTCGAACCATCATCAAACACCTCCTTCACCTCAAGCCATATCACCCGGACGGGACTACTCTATCTTTGGCTCCAATGATAATGCGGCTAATGGTGGTGGGCCAAGTATATCCGCATCTTCACCTCTCCCTTCAATGCAACAACGACGAAACGCTTCAAGTGTCGGTGCGAGTGAAGGCTCTGGGTACACCGATCATGAGCTTATCTCTCCAGCGTCCTCACCATCGATTCCAAGATATAATTTTAGTGGAAACGACATTTGCCGTAAAAGAGACGAGGATATTGAGAGACCGCACAATATGTCAGGACATAATCAACTATCCAGTGACGACGAGAACAGTATTCTCCCCCAAAATAGGTAAGTCTTTAGCCTTTCCAATCAACTATAGTCTTCCATTAATGTATTCATTTATTTTTAAGTGGGCAAGATATGCGAATGAAATTCACCCAATCTCAAATGGATCTGGTATATTCAAAGTACGAGAGTATGGCTAGTGCCGCAAACCTCAAGTATACCAACAACCAAGACCTGGAAGTTCCATCAGACTACCGAAATAGTTCGAACAATGATCTCTCTGATCTGCAAGGTCTCGATATGACATCTCGATCGAATGTAGGCTCAAATTATCATCACAACTTCCAGTTGCCTCCTGGTGGCTCCAATTTGGGGCTTGGAAGATATCACCATCACATATACGATATTCTTTCCGAACGAGAACAACAACAGCAGCAACAGCAACAACAACAACATCATCATCAACAACAACAAGAAGAGCACTCAAGTCAGTTGTCTATGGTTGATCAAACCACCTCTGTTGATCTCAGTCGGACAGCAAACTACGTTGTGTCTTCCCCGCCAAGTAGCAAGAGATGTCATTGGTAAAAGTTTCTATCTTTTGCCACCTTGCTCCAATAAGCAGTTATGTCGCTAAAAAGATATGGATTCGTTTTAATACAGCTTTTGTATGGAAATGAAGCTCGACTAGCAGTCCATATATAGTATGTCAATGAATTTAACAATTTAAACTAATTTTTGTTCGTATTTTCTTTTTAAAATTGTAGATAGGGTCGTTTATTACTTTGTCAAAAAGTTAAAACACTAATTTGTTGATTTTTGCGCTTGGAATTGCCTAAACAAATTTATTCGCATTCGCAGTTCGCAGCTCATGTGAAAGGCACTTTATTCTGTTTTTTTTTTTATTGTAAAAACAGACATTACAACGACCTGAGTACACTACAATCCTTCTCTCTTCTATGTATAGAGTGTTAAGGCTCTCCCAAACCAACGCGAAATCATAGCGAATCATTCGCAAAGACAGTTTTTTGTTGTTGTTTAGCATTGTTTATCTTTCATATTTTGTATTATTATGAATGATTTCGCGTCGTCGGCGCATGTTTCGCGTTGGTTTGGGGGAGCCTTTATACGTGATAGAAATAAAAGAGTAATTAAGTGTGATTGTGAATAGGCCAATTAGATTTTGAGAAGATTTTCTGGTAATAGCCGCATTTTATTATCCTCATGATCTGATCCGGATCAGAGCATGATAAATAAAATAGACAGGATCTTAGTTATATACCCGTCTCTTTTTGTCTTATGTTGTTTATTTTTCACGTGTCTGTTGCCTATTTTCTTGGCACTATTGAGACACATTCACAATAATAATTTTTGGATCATTAAAATAGATCCAGATAAAAAGCAGGATCCCATGTTTTTTTTGTAATCACGTTATAGAAATTGATCTAGATCAGATCATTTGGATAATGAAATTTGGCTAATATACTAGATTACGAAATCTATAAATTTATGGGGAATATAGTTTGTTTTTGATGAGATTTTGGGCTTTTAGCTTGAAGTCTAGATTTCGATTCGGTGTGAAAAGGCTATAAGAAGGACCACGATCTGAATAGACTACACTCTATAAAATCTCTTTTTCCTATCTTTATATTCTATGGGTAAACTGTTTTCCGGGGGAGAACAAAATGAGTAATAAAATGTGTTTGTGAATGTGCCAATTAGATTTTGAGAAGATTTTGTGGTAATCTTTGAGTCAATTTTACCACTTCTTATGGCTACAAATTTTGATCCGTGGCTCAGCAATTTCAACTCACCGATTTTGGCGGATTTACTGGGCTTCAAGAATGGTTCAAGGTTCAAATATATCGTTGAACCTCAGTTAACTCCCGAAATCGGTGATTTAAGATTCCTGAATCAGGGGTTAAAATCTGAGCCACGTCTATACAACTTGCCCTTAACCTATATTGGTTTCTCTCTCAAAATTACTACATCCATTATAAATGATTTTGGTTGCGGGTTAAGCATAGTTTTCAGTTCCCATGCGAAAAAAACGTTTGCTTTAGCCTAAGCCACCCATTGAGTCATTAATTCACCCTAATTAATAAACTATAGGCTTAAAAATGTAAAATAATTATTTTTGGATGCAAAAACCATTTGCATGCAAATAATGCAAAATATTTTATTCACCACACTCTTTTCACATGCAAAACATTTGACGGTCCATTATTTTGCATGACATTCCATGACAGCAATGTTTTTTTATTGCATGAAACTGTAAACCAATCATGCAAACAATTAATTTTGCATTTCACCTCAGTAATTTTTACATGCGAGAGTATTTGCATAGGTTTTTTTTGCCCACGGGAACTGTTAGCTAGGCTTTAACAAAAATTTTAATTCAGGTTTATTGTTGATATTCATTTTTGCATTTTTAAGTGAAAGACGGAAGAAAAGGCTCTCCCAAACCAACGCGAATTCGCAGCGAATCATTCACAATAGCACAAAATATTAAAAAACATAACGCCAAACAACAGCAAAAATCTGTCGTCAGCGAATGTTTCGCGTTGGTTTGGGGGAGCCTTAACATTTTACTGACCCGGAGGCCACACGAGCGAGTACTCGATAGGGAGTTGGGTACATACATGAATTGTCCAATGACTCGCTGCTCTACTCGCTTCTCAACTGGCTTTGAAAAAAGCAAGGCAGTTGACAAGCTAGTAGGAAAAGCTGCGATGCATTTGTAACTCACTAGCGATTACTCGTTCGTGTTGCAGGGTTACGGTTTTGACGCGACGCACGCCTTGCGGCGTGTTCATTTCAGAATATTGGCATCACTTTTTCAAAGCTCGATGTAACGTTGCCATAACTTATTAGACAACAAATGTCAGAAGTGGAGCATAACCTCAAATTTATTATAAAATGTTGATTTTAAAAATTTCAACTATCGAACGAATGTCCACTGGTTCCATCGAGGAGATATAAAAATGGCTAATATTGCTTTAAGTGAAGCTGAAAAAACATTTATTTTGCATGGTGTTGAAGTAAGTATAAATATTAGTGGTTAATGTAGTGAAATTTCACTGAAAATATGAATATTCCAGGAAGATTTCCGATGCGATGGTCGTTCCCGCCGTGACTATCGTCCAATGGAACTTGAAACCGACGTGGTTAGCAATGCTAGTGGTTCAGCACGCCTTAGATTGGCAAATACTGATATTCTTGTTGGTGTTAAAACCGAAATAGACGTTCCATCAATTCACAGTCCTGACAAGGGAAAAATTGAATTTTTCGTTGATTGGTAAGCGATTGAATTCCGTAAAAGTAGCTAGTTTTTTTTATAACTCAATGATCCGTAGTTCAGCAAATGCAACTCCCGAATTTGAAGGCCGTGGTGGAGAAGATCTAGCTCTTGAATTAGCGTTTACACTTGCCAATGCCTACGAATCCTCTTTAGCATTCGATTTGAAAACACTCTGCATTCTTCCAGGACAACAATGCTGGAAACTTTATGTTGATATCTTGGTAGGTGTGGCACAAACAGACAAATAAGATTGTTTTTAAATGATTATGATTAGATTCTGGAATGCGGTGGTAATCTCTTTGATGCTGTTTCTCTTGCGGCGAAAGCTGCTCTTAACAACACCAAAATTCCTCGCGTGACAGCAGCCTTAATGGATGCTGGTCAAGCCGATTTAATTCTCTCCGACGATCCTTACGATTGCACTAGAATCGACACAGATCGCATTCCTATAGTAGTCACCGTTTGTAAAATTGGTGATTCTTGCATTGTCGACCCATCGGCTGAAGAGGAAGAATGTAGTTCAGCTAGTGTTGTGGTGGGAGTTTCGAGACGCGATGGGAAAAGTATTTACTCTATACCAGATATTTTGTAAGAACATTCAAAAATTTTGTTTATCAATACTTTTAGGTTACATATCGAATATCCATACTGTAGGCAATGGTTCTTTGCACAAGGATACCATGTTCAATTGTATTCAGCTGGGTCTATCTGCTGCTGAGTCTTTAAATGATAAACTAATGAAGGCATTGAAATTGGAGGAGCAGAGATGTGGCAGCGGAAGAAAGGAACCAGTTGGATTTTTGAAGTAAACGATTAAAATTATTTATTTAGAAATGTCGCTTGTCTTTATTATGCAGATGGAAAATGTAGTTCTTCTTGTGTAATTTTTCAATCTTAATATCCATTCATCTTGGTACCTGTTCTTTCTCGCTGGAGTCTCAATTATTCCTGCAACGTTGTGTCTTTTCTCATTTGGATGTGTGAAGGAATAAAAACTGGATTTTAGTACTATTTTATTTTGTATGCCATGTATACTTCTTTGCAAAGAATATTAAGTTAAATGTTCTTCAACATAGCCATGAAACAGAAAGTTTACTTTTCTAACGAGCACAAAGGGACACTAAGGCCCTCATTATGAATAGCGAATCGAACGTTCGCTAAAAAGCGAACGATTTAGCGAATTCCCTTATCACGGTATTATCGACAGCGAGCTTCCATATTCGCTTCAAAATTCAATGCTGCCGACAATAGCATTGATTTTTGAAGCAAATGTGGAAGATCGCTTTTGATAATACCGTGATAAGGGAATTCGCTAAATCATTCGCTTTTAAGCGAACGATCGATTCGCTATTCATAATGAGGGCCTAAATATCAAAGGAATAAGAATGTAGAGGGATAGATTCGAAGACTCGTAGTTGTGCAAACGCTCCACCTATTTCAGGAGCTTTATTTTCGGCTTGCTGTTAAGTCCATAGAGATCGATATATACAGGACCGAATATAACCCTAGGAATCTTCTTTTAAAGCCATACGGTAGAAATAGAAAAACATAACTAAGACTATTTTTTAAAAACTTCAACTTTGAAATTTCATTATGATTATCTGTATTGGAGAAATAATTGAACCTAGTGTTTTCATTGAAAGACGACTATATTTTTCTTCTCTAGAACGTAATTAGCTATGTATGTACATTGGATTTGATATATCTTAGTATCTAAAAAAACAAAAACTAAAATATCTAACCTCCGTACAAAAAGGCCGCCTTCAAATTTAAGTCAAGACAACGACAATGAAATGAGTAAAAAATCAGTCCAATAAATTAATTAAAATTTATTGAGTTCATTTATTTCTTAAAAAATAATTTTTTTTCTAAAAAATATCTTAAATCTATGCCTACGTTTGTAAATATTACAAACAAAAATATCGGCTTACAATCTATTTAAGTTAGAGAGGCTTAAGTCTATTTCAAATAAATATCACACTTTAATTGGCAAAAGCAATACTAAAAATTTTGCACTCACTCTTAAAAATGTAGGTATACATTAAATTATTTTAACAAACATTTTGTTCTTTAAGTTTGCCCCGTTCTTCAGCATCTTCATTTCCATTGGAGCCTTTTCTCTGTTTCTTCCAATACCTGTATAAAATTTCTGGTGTCCAAAAGGCTATCACAACTGCCAAGACTAGATTTTGCGAATGTAAACATGTCACATAACTTCCAGTATAGTCTCGAACCCAGCCAAAAACCTGTCCAACTGTTATCACCAACACTCCCTTAGTAATCATACTTAGGCCCAAGCCACCAGCTAGTTTTTCTGGTCGACAATGACTGGATACTGTCAGATTGTTATTCACGACTGTAGATGATTTTGTCATGCCAGTGAAAGCAGACATTATGATGATGGTTGGCAAAGAAGTTGACTCTGCTAGAGCTGGAAAATTAATATTTAATACTTGATACTGGGTAAGGACGAACTTATGAAATCTTACCAGCACGACTTATGAGGAGCCCAATTGTTCCAAAAAGAAAGATGGATCTATAGGGAATTTTTAGTTTATCAGTGATAAATGGCAGCATAAGGCGACAGCAAATATCTGCTCCAGCAACCACTGACATACAGAAAGCCGTATCCGAGCGTGTGAGACCAATGGAGTTTTGAAGGAAATAGGGGAACAGCATGGTGAAGTTTGTGGTTGAGGTATAAACTAACGCCATACCAATTATAATACTCCAGAAAACTGGATCTTTTAATAGTTCCAAATCCATTGCTTCAACGAGGCGACTGATGATTTTATTGCAAAACTTTTTTGTTTTAGACTCTTGCTTAAGACATTCCTGAGAAGTTTCGTTATTCTTTAGGATTTTTATTTCACTGATAGTTTTGTCAGTTTCAAGGAGTAATTTGACATCCCTGCGGTTGTTAAAGTTTTTTTTAGGTAAACTTACAAGCGGCCTGAACATTGCGGCCCCAATTAGCTTTAAGTTCATAAATTATTAGAATTAGTTTTAAAAATTAAATTTTCAAAATCTTACCCCATGGAATGCAAAAGCAGCCAAAGCCAAAACTGCACTTCGAAAGCCAAATTTGTCAAGGAAGATTCTCACAATGTGTGGAATCATCATCTGACCTAGGCCAGATCCAGCTAAGGATACTCCTACGGCGCGACCACGTTTGGTAGTAAAATATGAGTTTATTGCCATAAATGTTGAAGGTGCTATTAAACCCTGACCTAGTCCACACTAAAAATTTTAAATCAAAAAACTTTATAAAAGGAACATGAGCTATCTTCGATATACTTACAAAGAAGCTGTATCCAAATATGAACTGCCAGACTTGGGTGGAAAAAGCTGAAAACACCAGCCCAGATGTTGTGAATAGACATCCTATAGTAGCAACGATCCGCGGTGAATAATTCTTTATCGCAGGACCAATTAGCAGTCCTGATAAATTCAGGGTCAAGCTGTGGAGATTTGTTATCAGAGATGCTGTTGCTGTGTCCTGCTTCATAACCAGTAGATGACCACCAAAGAGAAGCCCAAAAACAGATGGAATTGATTGATTCGTCATCTGAAACGAATTTATGAATAAAAAGTTAGACCACATTGGGAACTGCGTGCAAATTCAAAACGGCCCTACGAACTAACTCCCAGGTTCTTTGTTCAACATCTTAGGGTCAGTTGTACAAATATTTAACTCGTGGTTCAGGAGTGTTAATTCACCGACTTCGGCGGAATTACTGTATAGCTGAAGCCAGGGATACAAATTTGAACCACGTCTGTGCAGCTGGACCTTATATAGCTATATATTATTTCTAACTTACATTAATGAATGCTACAGCAGCAACCACAATCCATCCCCAACCACCATTGGGAACATTCGACTGAATGTTATTGTCCATTCTTCTTTAGTGATTTCTGTTTTACCCCTTGAAGTTTACTTTGATTTTGTTTTCGTAAGGAATTCGTTTGGGATTCACTCACTTGTTCTATTTCTGCAATAAAAAAATAAATATTTATTTAAATGTTAAGTGAAAGAAAAACTGTATTGTTTTCATTGAAGGTCTTTTGTTTTCCTTCTTTTTTGTTGATTTTGATGATCTTCTCAAGCCTGATTCACAATGCGACGGGAAAACGAGACGAGAGCGTGACGTGATTCGCTGTCATCTTTTTCTAGTTATAAAATCGTTTCCCAATTCACAATGCGGCGAGATTCTTTACAACGAAAACTCTTTTGTTAAAAATTAAAAATAATAAAAATTGTCCAAAAAAGCTTTGAAGACAACAGATTAGGAATTACTTGATCTTTTAATTTCAAGTTATCGTATTTTTTCTTTAAAAAAATACTTCCATTATGTAAATAACTTGTCAAAAAATAAAATCGTCGTCTCGTCGCGTCTTTTTTTCAATTTTTCGAATTCTGGCGTGACGTGACGACGAGAAACGCTTCATTGTGTATATCTCCATATACTTTCATTGTTTGAAATTCGTTTGACAGCAACGACGGGATCTCGTCACGCTCACGTCTCGTTTCCTCGTCGCATTGTGAATCAGAAGGATTAAGTGGGTTTACACTGGACTACGGTTGACAACATAAGGGGGTTTATATTGAACAACATGTTTGACATTATGGTTTGATGCGGAAAATAATTGCAAACCCAACCGTGCGTTTACATAAGATACAAAAATGTTGTCCAACAGACGGACGACGCACATAGTAGGAGTATTTGCCTACAAAAATTGGCCAAATTCGATTTTTCAAATACCAAATTGAAAAGAGGCTGCGGATTTTTTGATGTAGTTTTATTTGGTCATGTCGTATTCCTAAATTCAAACCGTAGGTTTGTTCCTTTATTTCTTTCTTTGTTTTATTTTTCGGAATAAGTTGGCAATTATTTGTAAAAGAATTTGTTAAACAAAGCTTCAAGCATCGATACAAAAATTGGCTGCAACTTTGTACCTTTTTAGCTATCAGAGGACTTAAAAAAAAAACTTGAAATTTTTGTTTGTTCTAAAATCTAAAAGATGGTAAATTCATTAAAAATGGTATCTATTTCATATGGTTTTGTGTTCTGTTCCATTTCTATGGAATATGGAAAATTTGGAGTAGGAGTGGAAAAAGAGTGCTCCAAACATCCAACCGAAAACGACAATAGTTTGAGATGAAAATGGAGTAATAAAAATAAAAATTTTTTACTACACCGATTTCACCTACGAACTGTCATCTTGCTGAAGTGAAACCACACAATCTAAATTAATTTTGCATTAATAATTATTATTAATTAATGATTGAAAAAAAAATCGTAAATGAAAAGAACGGAAAAAAGGGAAAAGGCAAGGAAAAACTTTTAGAGGCCAGTTACAGCGATTACAATGAAACAGGAAAAATGTTTGAATGGATTATTTACGATGTTTTCGTTCAATTTGAAACGCAAATGCTACACTAATCAATGAAAATTAACTTAAAGAATTTTTTTTGCTAAAAACATTTTCAATTGATTGATTATTTTTTGTTTAAAATTAATTTATCTATTTTCCTGATGTAAATTCATTTTTAGGGGCCAGTTATAGCGATCAGTAAAATGCATCAGTAAAAATTTTCTTTTGCAATATTTAACATTTTTAAATGCTTTTTGAAACAAAAACTATATGCAAATCGATGACGAATGTAATAAAATAACTTTTTTTAAAGAAAAACTTGATTCGGAATTGTATTTTTTGAGAAAAACCATTTATTTGATTTTACTGACGAAAACTCATTTTACGTATCAGCTGATTGTCATGTCACTCAAAATGAAACAATTCGTTCCGCCTGTTTGTGTTCCAATTTTTTACTGTTTCAGTACCTACATACGAAAAAAAATTACTGATGCATTGACATCCAGTAAAAATAGAAAGAAGAAGAAGACATTAGTTTTACTGACACAAGTTTACTGTTCGCTATAAACACCCATCAGGAAAAAAATCCGAATTCCTTTCGTTTCAACTTTTTACTGATGTGTTTTACTGATCGCTATAACCGGCCCCTTAGCTGATTGACATATCAAACAAAACGGAACAAATCATTCCAATCCAATGTGCCTGATCACACGTGAAGAAATTCATTCATTTTCTGCGATTTGTGATGGTGAGCGGGGTAACTTGCAGAAGAGGGAGGGGGATGAAATATTTAAAAATATTTGAAAATATTCGGTGTAGAAAATTGACGTTCTCTTTTGAGTTGCTTTTTCTATCCAATCCAACCAATCAAATCGTGTCTTTCATTATGAAAATACGAAAAACACAAAGAAGAGAACAAAATCTGCAGAATAATTTTCTTCACATCTGAACACTTTCGTTCTTCACGTGTAAGCAAGCACAATGATTTGAGTTACAATTTTTTCCTGTTCCACTGACAGAATTGTGGACGAACAAATTTTTCGTATGCTTTTCAATCAGGAAATTTTTGTGGTAGGTTGTATGTGTGCATATTCACATGTTTTCAGCTTGCCAACTGACATATTTTTCCTGTTCGCTATAAACGACCATCAGGAAAAAGCATTCAGTTTTATACTGTTTCAACTTTTCCTGATGAATTTTCCTGATCGCTTTAACTGGCCCCTTATGGCTAAAAAATGTATTTTTTTTCCATTTAAAGCCATTTCACTTCACGATAATTTTTACCAAAGGCGCCAGTTATAGCGATTAGAAAAAAAAACATCCGAAAAAAACTGTTGAAGTTTCTATTACTTTTCAATTCGATTTGATACCCAAATGATATATCAATCGACGCGTGATTCATTGTAAAATTTTTTTCTCGAAAAAAATTGCCAAAACAATAACTTTTTGTGTTTTTTTTCTCCTCGCGTTCCAATGTTTATTCGCTATGCTATCTAGTTATCCCAAAAATTTTGAGATAACTTGAGTTGTTGTTGCGTCAGCGGTCATCAGCTGTTTTTGTAACAATGGATTACAACAGCACAAAGCTATCCGGATAACTGAGAATAACCATCGGAACGTGCCCACTGATTTGTGTTCCAATTTTGTTCTGGTCCACTGAAAGAAATCCATCCGAAAAAGTTTTTCTGACATTTCAATCAGAAAAAATCTTGGCGGCTGTTTGTTTTTTTTTTTTTTTGTTTTGTTTTGCGAAGAATCTATAGTCTATGGGTAATTTATTCCCAATTTGATTAATTTTTCCATAAATCTAGCCAGACAAATTTAAATTAGTTTATATTTCAGAGTTCTTTGTGCCCTTTGTGCTCTAAGAAAGACCACTTTCACATGAAGAAACAAGTGTCCTTTCACACGAGGAAACTGACTTTCAAATGTAATTTCAAAAATTGCCTGGAGATTTGTTTCCTCGTATGAAAGGAACGAAAGATTTTTAAAGAGATTAAAAGAAAACTTAGTTTGATTGTACTTAAATTCAGCAACCGTGTCGAAAATTTGATCCCCTTATGCTATGTTCCCACCAAAACGATATCCGAGATTTCAGCTAAAAAATTTCGAGATTTCAAATGGGTGGAGCAGAATTTCATGGAGATTTCGTTGAAATCCAGAGTTTTTATTGAGATTTCGTTTAAATTTCTATGAAATTTTTTCCCAGCAGTTCAAAATATGAATAGTTTTCAACTGAAATCTCGGATTTCGTTTTGGTGGGAACATAGTATTAAACTCAGTATGTATCAGTATTGTTTTCAATTGGTTATATCTATCAAAACTTAATTGTGGTTCAAAAGACAAACAATATAAAAGTATTCCAATCAATGACAAAAAGATCATATCTCGACTTCCCCTATACAAAGAGACATAATGTAGGTCTAAGATTTTTATAAAAAAAACCACCAGTGGCTAATTTATAGAAAAACAAAAACTTCCCCTTTGCCCTCAACGCGTTTAAAAACTGATATTTCAAATTTATTTTCGAAAAGTCCCATATGGCAAGTAAAATCCATTTTTTTTTGTTTTTTATTAATAATATATAAAAAAAAATTGTTAATGGCGATAAAAACTTCAAACTGGTCGCATAAGCGGTTTGAACAGGATTTTAGATGGACTTTTACAATTATTTGAACCCTTGTATTTCATACAGACACAAGTCTGACCTTATTTACTGATTAAAAAAACAGCTACACAGTAGAGGTGCTGATTCAAAACACGATATCACACACATTCCCAGTGCGGCGGTTATTTTTACAATTCACAGTCTCAAGAAAATATTTTAAATCGGTTTTAACTAGTTTTAAAGAATTGTTTGTCTGGAACTAGGTTAACCGCGAAGTAACTTAGGGTCAAGTAAAATAAGATTTTGTTTTGTTAAAGCGGACTGTGCAGTGTTTCTGTACTTAAAAAAAATATGCAACCAATTAAATGATTGCTTAATATGTTTATGTAGGGGAGAACAAGTATGATTGAATCAAAATTATAAAATTTGCTCTTCGTGAGGCAGAAGTTCAAAATTTGAAGTCTAAAAATAATTGATTAATGTTGTTTTTCATTGTTGAAAAGATCTACGCATCTTTTGATAAATGAGGGACAACAATGACTTAGAACTTATACATTAGTTAGCTTATAGTTTTTATAAATAAATGTGTACTAGTCTAAGACGTCTTAACGAACGGATAACTTAAATCGTAACACATGCACGGTCCTATTTAATCATTTACTACCACAAGCATACACTTCATAAAACAGTGCATGATTGTGAAACACTTATTTGAAGATCACACAATTTGATGTCGTGGTGAATTTGATGAAGTGATAAATACTAGAGAGTTTATGATAATATGGGTATTCATGCAACAGCATAAAGTCGTTTAAAAGTTCGTAATTCTGTCACAATTGGTATGGAAAATTTGACAGATTTACGAAGTTTTAATTTTACCACGTTTACGACGACTTTACGCTGTTGCATGAATACTCTGAATATTAATTAATAAGAAAAAGTATAAAACGGACAAGTTGTTTATTTATCTGTGCCAGCTAACACGTGAGCTAGGGAGCAGATAATAGTCTTTTATTAGTCATAATTGTGTCCTGTAACCCCGGTTGAGGCATAGGGCTTTTATTAATACGGCTGTTAATCTCTCTGTGTTTTTTTCAAGTTTTATTCAAAAAAAGATGAGATATCAAGACGATCGACGCAAAAACATACTCCTGTCAAACGTCAATCGAAATTCCACCATTTGATCTTTTTGAATCATGGATTTATAGTTAGACGTACGCAACAGCGTAAACTCGTCGTAAACGTTGTAAAGTTTAAAACTTCGTAATTCTGTCACAATTTGTATGGAAAATTTGACAGATTTACGAAGTTTAAAACTTTACCACGTTTTCGACGACTTTACGCTATTGCATGAATACCCTTATTATGTAAGTATTATTTCCTTTCTCACTAATACTATTCAAAAATATGTTTAAATGTTTCATTCAAAAGAGAAATTCTGGATATTAAGATCAAGATTTCGACGAAAAACGACATACACAAATTGTTCACTTGGCACTGATGTCGTTTTTCATTAGGTTTGTTTGTTGAGCTCTGAAGTCCCCCTGTGGTCGCCCCAAAGCGTTTATGAAAACCTTGAACTCACCCTGGCCAGAAAATTCTGTATTTTTTGAGACATAGGGTCGCTTTAAAGTAGATCTAAGGTTTTAGATTGGATGAGTTGAGGCAGTGCTGCCAGATTTGTAGAATCCCACCAAATTCCAAAAAAAATCACACCATTTTTGTGCTGGAAGGAAAAAAAAACCACCATAACCTTTTCTGCTACAAATATTTCCTAGATATACAAAAGAAGAATGTTAGCTCTGCACTCTTGGTACTTCATATTCCCAAAAAAAGTATGTCATCTAATTGGTCAGTAATTGGTGAAGAAAGTAAGCTTGTCCTAGAAATTAGTCAGCCCTAAAATTCTTAAAGTTTCTTAAAGTCACGTATAATTTTTGCCACCTCATTTGTGGAATATTCACAAAACATATATAACGATCCGAACGATCACTAGATCATGATAAGATCAACTATTTTCAATAATTGGTAAGCCAAAGTATTTCTTATGAATTTTTAAAGTTCGTTTCAAGGTTACAAAAAAAATGTTGGCATCTCACTTGAAAGGTCACTTAAATGTCGTAAAAGGTCAGCTAGTATGTTTCAGTAATTGGTCAGCCAATGTTTTTTATGAATTTTGAGATATTTTTTAATTTTTTTCAAGGTCAGTGATTTTTGGTGCCTCATTTGTGTGGTATTCACAAAAAAAAAATATTTTTTAAAGTTTCTGTTTTTTTTTTGTGACAAATCATTATACATAGGTCATAAAATTCGAAGAACGGCAGGTGTAGTGAATTGTGGTTTTTCCCACCAAAAAAGAGACCATTGAAATATTTTCCCACCATAAATCCGACTATGAATATTTTCCCACCATTTTTCCCACCAAAGGCATTTTTTCCAACCAGTTTGGTTGGAAAAACCACCAATCTGGGAACACTGAGTTGAGGTAAAGAATTAACTTTTAAAGTGGCATGACGCATGAGCTCTGAAATATTTTTTTCGTGGACCCACGTGCTGCAGGTTATTCATTTATTTTTGAAGAAGAAATTGTAGGAATACACAAATTTATTTTAATAATAATAAAAATATATATAGAAAAATGGAAATAGTATTTTTATTAATTTTTAAAAGTAATTTAACCCTTAACTGGGCGCATGAAGAAAATCACACAAGTGGTGTCGCTGATGACCCCAAAAAACTCAGTTAAATTTAAGGTGTTGGTAATCAATAAACAAAAGAAAAACAGTTAGGTTAAATGCTTTATTGGTTTAAAAAAAGCAACAAAAACTCTTTTTCGTCGAGAAATATGAAGCAAGCAAAGGCACAAGCAAACTCAAAACCATTTCAACTCAAATCTGAATCGAACTCTGAACTCAAGTGTCGAAAAATCTGGGTTGAAAATCAACCCTTATCCAAGTCAAGCTCTCGAGTATGCGAACGAGAAAAAAACATCAAATCTCCATTTCGCACTCATTTAATTTCAAAAAAAGTCATGACTCAAAAGTCGTCGTGTAATACCATCACAAAGTGCCCTATTACACGACGACTTTTGAGTCATGACTTTTTCGAAATTAAATGAGTGCGAACGAGAAAAACATCTGATCTCACCTTCGCACTCATTGAATTTCGAAAAAAGTCAAGTGTCAAAGGTTGTCGCGTAGTAGGGCATAAAACGAACTATATTACTACGAAATCTAGAAATTATAAAATTATTATGGGTATTCATACAAAAGCGTAAACTCATCGTAAACGTTGTAAAGATTAAAACTTCGTAATTCTGTCACAATTTGTATGGAAAATTTGACAGATTTACGAAGTTTAAAACTTTACCACGTTTACGACGACTTTACGCTGTTTCATGAATACCCTTATTATTATAATAGGGGTATTCATTCAACAGCGTAAAGTCATCGTAAACGTTGTAAAGTTTTAAATTTAGTAATTCTGTCACAATTTCTATGGAAAATTTGACATATTAACGAAGTTTAAAACTTTACAACGTTGCATGAATACCCTTAATTATTATAATCTGTCAAATTTAAAAAAAAATCTCACAGAGAAGCAAATTGGTGGAAACTTTTGGCAACCATTTTTTTTTGTATGTCTCTGAATTTGGTATTTGAAAGACCAAACAATTTCTGTCCAAGGAACTTGTTTTAAGGCTCTCCCAAACCAATGTGAAATATTCGGAACGACAAGAAAACTTTTGCTTTTGTTGTTATTTTACTAGCAACATCACATTGCATCAGTGTGGTTGCTCTCATTTATCCCCATGTAATTTAATTTTGACAGACGAAAGTTTCGTTGTCGTTCCGAATGTTTCGCTTTGGTTTGGGTGAGCCTTAAGTTTCTCGGAAGCAGTCTCTTTTGCCCTAAACTACACAATTTTTTGAAGTGAGGAACATAAACTGGGCAATAATAATTGGTAACAAGAAAGTAACAAGTGGCAGTTTTTGGTCAATGGGCACTTTCCGATATTTATTCTCATCTATCTGGCTGGCTTTGTCTTTTTATAATCCCTTGTTTAAAAACAGCTAATGCCCGGTGATACAAAAACAATTCAAGTTATCTTGAAATTTTTTGGATAGCTATATAAATTGCTATATCTAATAATTACCGTAACGCATGTACGTCAAACGCCAGGTTGACGTAGGTCAAATGTCAGATAGATAAAGAAATTCTTTTGTAGTAGAAAATTGTTGTTAAAAGTTGTCAAAAGATGCCACTTAACCGTTCCACACTTTTTCGGACATTTCCTTCTCTGAGAGAATTTTATCAAAACTTGAAATATTTCCAATTCTTGCCCGAAAAATCTCTGAAACAAAGTTAAGATCTCACTGAGCTGTTGAAACATAAAACTTTATTAAATTAATAAAAATAATAGCAAACTCAATTCATAAATTTGTATCAACATTCCGTCTTTATTTTGAATGTATTGTAATGACTTTCCAAATTGGTGGTGAACAGTATTTACCATTTTCATATTTACACACCACCGAAAATTGCAGTCTGAGAGATTAGAATTTTGTTTATTTTATTAGCTTAAAAGAAATAACTGCGTTATTATTCATTAAGGAAAGATCGACATTGCGTACCCATAGAGTTTTATTTATTGTTTTTACTTATTTGTAAATATTCAACTTAGCTATATTGTCTTTCAGACCTCAAAAACGTTTAATAGAGTAGTATCTTGTGGCATAATGGTTAGTGCGTTGGACTGTCATGCCGAAGGTGTGGGTTCGATTCCCGGCCGTGCGACCTAAAAACAGAAATGTTTAATCCGAGGTACTGCCTCTTGCGAGGAACTGACAAATACTCCAAGGGTATACTTGTCATGAATAACTGCTTCTAATCTAGCCGTTCGGACTCGGCAAAAAACTATAGGTCACCTCCATTCTTGCCAACAACACGCACCCAGGAATGGTTGAGAGTTGTAAGTCACTAGGCCCTTGTTATCCACAAGCTGTTGCGCCAACCAATTTATTTATTTATAACGTCTAATAGAAGCAAACAAAAATTGCTTGCCAACAAAATTTTTACGCCCCTGAATATGAGTTCAAATGAAGTTTTTCTTATCATTTACCTACTTCCTATTAAACATTTTGTGTTACAAACTAATTTTTGCCAAGATAAAAAAAAGATAAGATGAAAGATGACTTTCGTAAGCCAACAAGATTAAAGTTTTCAATCGTGAAGTCACATTGTTATGAACAACTTTACAAATTATTTTAAACAAATTATATCTTTTCAGCACGTCTTACAAAAATACTTTTGATATTTTGTTTTATATGAGTAGTATATTCACCTCACCTTTGTATGATTGCACAAACAAAAATATTCTATATTATTCACTTAATATAAAGAGTCTAGTAATACTCGTGTTGTTAAAAAATGTAGACAAACAGCACACAAAATTATGATCTCTTACTTGCGCTGTAATCAAAATAATTCTGAAATAAATTTGATATACTCATTGAGTTTTATTAAATCCACAAATCCGCAGCCCGACAGTGGAATCTCTCGTTTGTTGATATTATTTTGTAGATGATATTATTAAGTGTGTGTATGAGTAATAAATTTTCAATTAGTGTGTGTTGTCACATATAGAGTAGTATTTTACGATCGACAAAGAAATTTAATTTGTTTGTTATGATTGATAAAATTTTCAAACAATTTAGAATGTATTTGTAAAAGTCTTGGTCTGGATATAAATGTTTATGGATAAGTCAGCCAAAAAGCATGATACCCTGAGATTAATGTTGAAAATAAATAAAAAAGTTCATTACAAAATCTTTTCACGGTCGGAAAAGACATCAGATGGCAGTATTCATAGTTTAAACACACACAATTTTGATAGATTTAGCTGTTTTATAGGTACTTTGTTCTAATCGAACGAATTTGCGCAATTTTTTCGAAATTTTTCGAACAAAATGAGTGTGAAAAAGAAATATGAGATGGAAAACCGACTGCCCTGTGAGTCGTAGGTCAAGGTTTTTCAGCTTTTTTTGACGTTTCTTTTAGACATTTTTTGTAGCTTCTGATTTTTCGTATACGGACATTTTACTAACCACTTGAACATTATAGCAACGAATTTCGCAATGAAAGAACTGCCAAATTTGTTACAAGCGTCGAGAATCACCGTGTAATAGCGTGCTCCTCACAAGATGATTTTCAAAAAAATAATTGCAAAAAGGGATCGTGTAATAGGGCGCATTTCTGATAAAGTAAACAAACGGAACTAATGAAACTGTGAGCAAATATTTGCTGTGAGTTTGTATTTGTCTTGAAAATTATTTGTATTTGTGTTCGATCGGATTGATAAAGGATGGTGTTCATACCAGCGCAGCGTCACGTGAAATGATTCATTCTGTCTCTTATTTTTATCTCACTCTTATCTCTTGCAAAAAAAGATGTGGCCAAGAGAGGCAGAAGTTTTTAATTTTTTTGAAAATTTCTGCCTCACCTCGCCATCTCTTTCTTTCCAGTAAATAGGAATGAGATAAAAAAGAGAGACGTCAATATGATTTATCTCACGTGAAGCTGGTATAAACACCGTCAAGGGTTTATGAAATATTCAAAATATTATAATTTCGTTCGCGTACTTTCCGTCTGGGCTTAATTTGTCAGTCTGTTAAATTTTGAGGTTTGTGATGAAAATTAACGTATTGAAAGCGTTTCTAGGTCTCAAAACGCTTCTGTAAATTTAAATTTGAATAGAAAATATCGGATAGAAAAACAACATTCCATCAAATTACCTCAATATATAAAACTATTAAATATCGAATTAGGCTACTTTTTTCAAATTCTTGTCGAAAATTAAGGAAAAAGGTAGCCCAATTTGCGATAAATAGTGCAATCTGACAAACCCGGCACTTCACTTCACTATAAATTTTCAAATTACTTATTAGAAAAATATTTCATTAAAAATAATTTACTTTTACCAAAATAAAAATAAGATAAAAAGTAGACAACTGCCATTCTGTATTTGTGTTGTTGTTTTTTGAATTTTAAGGGACATAATTTCTGCCTAAAGAATTTTCTTTGGCAGAAATTGGTAAACATTTTCAGGAAGGGTCGTATTGTCTTCTGTCCAAAATTTGGCTGTTTTGGGTGAGTATCAAAAAATGTCGTTGTCGATTGGACGCTCGGAGCACTCCTTTTGCACTCCATTTTAAATCCTTCTTCGCTCCAAAGGCCTTCGATTGGCTGTTCTGAGTAATGTTTTTGTAGTCTTTTTCTGTTCCCGATTTCAAGAAGGAGATTTGGAACACATACATATACAGTTTCTTGCCTGGCTACGGAAATAACAACAACAACAAATTCTAAATGCATAACTTTAACCAAAGTTTGTTAGATATGTATATACATACATAATTCACAGTGAGTTTCGGTGGCATCTAACTGATGAACCCCACCACCATGTCTGGGCGAACAGTTACATCCACATAATCCTAGATATGCAGTTTGGATTCCGGGAACATTACTCAACTCTTCATTCACTTCTGAAGATACAGCATGATGTCGCCCTCTCCCTATATTGTCATCAAGTAACTGTCGGATGGTTTCTCGATATCGAAAAAGCATTTTACTGCGTATGGATACAGGGACTTGTTCACAAACTTTTCCAACTCAGATTTCCATTATCTACAATTTCCTTCATTCCACATCGTTCAAATGGGAAGCTGCCTGAAGCTGAAGAGAAACAGCCAGGACAACCAGAGCCGGAGTTGCACAAGGATCTAAACTAGGACCATTTGTCTTCATCCTTTATGCCTCAGATCAGCCACAGCCAGAATACGCCCAGACTCTCCTGTTTGCCGATGACCCCCTCACGTACGCCAGGTCCATCTCACCGGTATTTGCAGCTAGAAGAGTTGAAGCCCACACTAGGCTTCCACTGCGGCTTCACGACGAAAAAATCACACATGAAAAAACTTGCAATATTCGGGAGGATCCTGTGGATCTACACAAGACTGCACTTCGACAGGATACGAAAGAAACACGTCAGCACCAAGAGAATATGAAGAGGCCAACATTCTACAACTAGATAGATACCTTATCCAATCCAGCAGGAGCAGAATCCCTATTATAGGAGGAATTGTAAACCAGCTAAGACATCCCAACCAGCGCCAGCGGTACCTCACTACCATGGCTGAAAATATTTTTTTAATTGAATTTTATTCATAAAAAACTCCACAAAACTTAAGGAAACATATGGATTTATTATTTAAGTTGGGTTCTGTGTGCAGTGCATGCTGCAAGTTATACATCAATTTATATTGAATAATTTTGAATGAACAACAACAACTTGCGTGTGTTACCACGCTATTTATAGCTATTTATAGCGTTATAGCTATTTCACGAGAGCCACCTCGATCATTAGACTCCTTTAGTGGTGCTTAGTCTGGTTATGCTCGTATTAATTGGAAAACTCTTTGCCGTCATCTGGGAGCGAACCATTAAAATTGCAATTCAGAGGCCGATGCACTACACTGGATTTATTGTTCATAGTCTTTGACTGTACCTAAATAGTTTTTCTATATGTTTTCTTAAAAACACTATAATTTTTAAACAGTTGGCCTGGGGCCTATTTCAGCGTGGAATTCCACGTTATTTATACGGCCGGTGGCGGCCAAGACTATCCAGCCCAAAGGGCTTATTATTTGGAGGTTCATGCGAACCCCATGTTAAAAAAACCTGTAAAAGAAAATTATGTAGTTGGTAAACTTACCTCTTGGTGACCCTTGTCTGGCGGAACTTTAAAAACTTTAAAACACTTTAGATTCTGACTAGTCGTAAAAAAAACTGACTATAACTTTATTTTCAACTTCATTATTTATACCTTAAAATACCTTAAATTCTATCCCTACTTAACTATAAAACTATGAAATTCCATAATTGTTTATTTGACAACACCACAATTATGAAATTTCATAATTGTTTATCTAGGTTATTAATAAATGAATATACTATAATACTTGGAATGCTAGATGAGCATTTCCCAGTCTAAACCTAGTTCCTACACAAAATATTTTCCGCTTTCGTAATCCAACGATCGGTGTCCAGCGGATATCGCACCTTCTGTTTGTTTTTTTGGCCCAGTTTACCATATGTTCTCATTGTTGTGTGTCATCGGTCGATTACCCACCAGCGAATGCTTCCTTTTGCTGGGGTTGCATTTTGCTTCGGTTGCTTTGCACATGCTGCGGTTGTTTGTAAACAAAACGATCGCGTACCATTTTTGCTGGGTACTACAAATCGAATTGTTTACTGCTCTGCTTGGCTGTGGCTGACCTTGGTATTGGGTTACGATATTAAACAATATCATTGCTGAATGGCTTTTTGTATTTGATTTTTTGGGTATGGTCATGGTTATGTGTTACTATAGTTATATTTATAGTCACATAACAATCCTTTACTTTGGGTTTCTGTGATTTTTAGTCCAAACTTGTGTCAAAAAATTTTTTATATGAACTTTGACACAACTTGCGACTAAAATGCAGAAATGCACAGAAAATCACAGAAATTCAAAGTAAGGGAACATACCTAGATTTTCGTCAGACTACTTGTCAAAAGTGGTAAATGTTTGAAAAGCCATTTTGTAAAATGGTGTCATTCAGTAGTAAGTGTGTAAATTTTATTGAAATCAACAAAAAAAAATCCATTCGAAAACCACATAAGTCATCATAGCTGCTTGGAAGACACTAGGTTGGGAACTTGGGGTAGTTTTTAAATTAATATAAAAAATTACGTAATTTCAGGCTCAACGGGTAAACAGATATTTGTTCTCTGGTTCGTTTGTCAACTTTATCAAAAAGCTCGTAGAAACTGGTAAAAAAAACACAATTTAATTTAATTTAATTTAATTTAATTAAGGTTATTTTGAAATTATTACGTCAATGTACAGAGAATTGTGCATTCAATTGTGTTCTTTAAAAAAAGAGTCAAGTTCAACACAAATCCGTACTAACCGTATAGCATAATTACATTTAAACGTGATAATACCATTACAAAAAGCTTTGGATGACGTCACGTTTACCATCTTAATTAACGATATTCGTATTCGAAAAGATTTGCCAGAAATGATGCACTTTAAAATTCGGAAAAATGCTATAGAAATACTCTTGAGTTTCAGATACACAGGTATATAAAAATAACGTATTAAAACCTTCCCGATCAAAACAATGTATGTATACCTAATAGCACTTGAACTTCAAGTTAGCTTTGAGCTAGCTATATAAGATATAAAGAGTTCCAAAAAAAATACATATCACTAAACTGCGATTAAACAAAGTATAGATGTCTATAAATATAACTTTTTCTTCAATTGATAACAAGTTAATAAACAATAAAAGCATACATATGAACAGACATATGTGAAAGATATAGCTGGCCTTCCTGATTGTCAAGATTCTATTTAAGTAGGTAAGATTTTAATCTTGGAAATAAATTGAACGTCTAGGTTTTTGAACTAAATGTATAGAATAAATCAATAAGGGTTTTCATACTTCTAGACAGCGTTGCTTAATGGTATTGTAAATGCTAAATCTAGCAAAATACAGGAGCGAAAGGCATTCTGTGATTTTAAAATTATGCCAAACGGTTTTTTGGCATTATATGTGTTTGTTTCGCATTCTTGAATGCTAGGTTTGATTTTAAAATATTATTCAAATATGTTCATAACATAGACGTACTAGATATGGACTGCAGTGCAAGCAGTTCTTTATTTGATTTGTGACGTAAGCGCTTTTGGTCAAAAGTGTAAAAAAAAAAATAATTGTTCTTAAGGCCATCTGTTGGCACTTGGCCTCAAAAAGTATTTTTAGCCAAAAAAAGTAGGGACATCTTTGGTGCAAATGTTTGTATTTTTTTCAGAAATTTTCATTGTCTTTCTCTGGCGTCAGTTAAAAAGTTATTTGTTTAAAATATAACTGTTAAAATGATTACCAATCGGCACTATGAAGTTAAACAGCTCAAAAGGAGGATTAAAAGGAGGATGAAAATCAGGACGAAGAAACCATAGAATCTGAAATTTAAACCTCTTGGTAAGATATTTTTTGTTCTTACCTTCATAAAAATTGTTACACTTTTAATGCTATATTTGTTGGCAGCAATTTTCTTCTTCCAACGCCAGAGAAAAGTTACCGAGCAAAAACTCCACTACAGCTTAGGAAATTTCGGAGATGGAAGTCGATGGGGAAGAATCTTCTTTGGGAAAATCGCCACAAAAAGAAACCAAGGTCGATAAATACGTGAATATTGAATTCTCTCTGCCGCCGGAGCACATTGGCAATTTAAATTTTTAATATTCTCGCATCTACTAGCCAGTCAAACATCCTGTTAAGGTGATCAGTTCAACACCCAAGCGAGGAAACAAAAAATAAAAAAAAAGGAGAAACCAGTTCCTGGCGGTGCGAACTATAAAGACATGACTATTCCTGCTGTGGGTGGGTCAACCTTATCGAATATGACTGGGATATTAATCTAGAAAAGCTGAAACGAACTTGCAAAGAACTACAGACAAACATTCTAATGCTTAAAGCAGAAATTGGTGAGCTGGGATTATAGGAAAAAAACACCTAAGAGGCGTAAGCATTGAACATATATCATAGTAATGAAATAAAATACTACTTTTAGATGGACACGGAGAAATCTATTGCATCAGCTGAGCTCTGATCAATTAAGGACACTCGGAAAACTAGACAAATCATTTACCTCACAGCAAACAAAAAATCATTGTTTGGGAGCTCAAAGAAGTACCACACGTGTCATGGAAGAGAATCAACAGGCTAAGCTATAACAATCAAATCAATTGCTATCCAACGAGGTAAGTTTACTCATATGTATAAGCAGTGACGTGCGGCACTCGACCGAACTGGGTAGACAGTTATAAATTAAATTCATTATTTTCCATCTTATCCAGTCAAAAATAAAAACTGTTAACAAAGTCCAAAAAACAGCGTATTTCTCTTTGAAATCAAACGTTAAACTTCACACAAGACTTCACGAACGTGTCTAAAAAACATGGCTACCAATAAGGAACTCTATTAATAATAATTAGCAAAAATTAAATACCTATTTAATACAAGAATACAAATTACAAAAAATTGTACACAGATAAGTATATTTATCAAATGCTTGTATTTTTTTGAAACAAACGTTGAAGGGTCAAGATATGTACATAGTCCACATAAAGTTTTAAAAACATTATTTTGAAAACCTTTTCAAGTCTTAAAAACTGTCCATGAATATGTCATCCTCATCCTTATTATTTTTTGTTGAGATAATGGTGATCAAAGACAAAAGTATGCATTTGTTTGACTAAAAGTTAGGTATATAGGTACACCAATCTCAAACAAACAAAACTGGCAGACCTAAATTGATTTATAAAAAAAATCAAGAAACTCATAAAACAAAGAAAATAATAGGTAGAACATTTGATTCTCGTACCATTTCTCTCAGTCGCAATGAGGCAATAATGGTACCTTAAAATAAATATGTATTTGAAAAACAATTTCAAAACAAGAAGAAGCACACAGCTTTAAAATGCTTTTTGTTTCGACTCAATATGATCCCAAAGATACAGCTCTTCAAAACGCACAAGGGAGAATTATTATTCCCTTAATTTTGTTTTCGTCAGTAGTGTACTTCTGCGAAAGAGTCCAGCCTTCCTACCTATTGCATTTTTTAGGGTTGACCTACAACTGCCCACTCCTCTTTAATCTACTCCAAAAATAAGAAGTTGTTCTCTTCACTTAACAGTCAACGAAAAAGTTTCGAATTTACTTCAAAATTCAAAGCAAAACAAGCAAAGACAGATTCGAATCTGTCTACTTGCTCCACATAGAAATTCTACCTGAGCAACATAATCCGCTGATTTTATTTTCATTTAATTTAGGTAGAACGAAAGACTCTGTCTTCGTTTTCAGTCGGGTTTTCCCGAAGCACGTAGCAGATGCAGAAGCAGAAGGCAGAGCCATAGCGAAGCTAGTGTTTGTATTGTGTGAGAGCATTGAGATTTTTTGCTTTGTGGATTGTGGTTGTTGGTAGAGGTCAAATTATCTAAAGAAATAAAAGTAGGTGTGGAAAATGTGAGTGTGTGAATAGTAAGGGATGAATGCATGATTTATGTTCGTTAAATTATAGGTGTTGAAAATTTGAGATAGGCTATGGATGTTAGTGTTAGGGACTTAATGCAATGAATGTAAGTAAACACAGTTTTTATGATTGTAACAAGTAGGTTTCTTTTTTTTCCTCTCTTTACGGTAGGGTAGACACTGTCTAAAACGTCTTATTGACGCACCGTCACTGTGTATAAGCGTTGATTATTTTCAATTTTCTAACTACTTTCTCGTTTTGTAGACTGAAAAAAAATAATCGTAATACATTTGAAATAAAATAGAACTGTTGAAGCTAATATCACTGGAGAGCTGTATTGTTATAATCTAGAATTGTTTATTTTTTCAAATGGCCATTAGTGATTTTCTAAGCCTCATCCGTGGCTGATGATTTGATTAAGAAAACGTTGATTCGACTTCCGATTAAACAGGCGTATGATGTTCTATGAATAACTTTTCCGTCGTGTCCTAACTTTCGTACTTTGAATTCTTACTCAAGCTTCTGGTGCCATACCAAGAGCTCCAGGGGCCCAATTCCGCAAGAGTGAGTTTTTTCTGTGTACACAGAAATTCGTGTACAAATCGATTTTTGCGATTCTGCAAGAGTGAGGTTTAAGTTTTTGACAGATAGCGCATGCACAATCAGTCAAATTTATTCACACTGGTTTTGGGTGTGAATAGAATGTGTACACAGAAAATCATTCACCCTTGCGGAATTGGGCCCCAGGACTCTAGTCCAAGAGTCTTAGCTTAAAGCTAAGTATACAGTTCCTTGACGAAAAAAAAACTACATGTATTTCTTATGGGAGCGCTTTTTGCGAGAAAAAATTTGTTTGACGTTTAAATTTTTTTTATTGAGCTGTGAACTACCCAAAGAAAACAAATTTTATATTCACCACGATTTTTTTTCGTACAAAACAATGTCACTGACATTCTTTTTCCGAAAAAAAATTGCGCTTGGCATTTGTGTTTGTTTTTCCATGGATCAGTCTCATTGAGATTTTTTTTTCGAAAGTGTAAACTGACGGCGAATAAAAAAAAAATTTACCCCACGGACATTTTTTCTTTGTGGAAAATATTTTTTTTCTCACCTCGAAGAATTTTTTTACTCAAAAGAACTGTATACTTAGCTTAAAAGTAAAATGACAACAAAAAAAAACGTCAAACCAAAGTGTCAGAAGTTACACCATATGTTCTGCTTTTAGTCCAAAAGCACTCGTGTCGCTTATAATTAAAGTTGGAACCAACGTGAAGATGGCCCCTAGCAGGCCATATCTAGTATGGCTCTGTAGGTAATGGCCTTTTCAATTCGGGACGCCAATAAAACAAACAGGCACATGCATTTTGATTCTGAAGTTTTCGTTTTTAAAGCATAGTTTACAGTTCCGATGCAAAAAAAAAATCAAAATTTTCAAAACGATTTCCCACCTATTCAGTGCACCGAGTTGAATAATATTCAAGGTGAAAAAAGTTTGCCTTGGCCTTAATTAATAAACTATAGGCCTAAAAATGGAAAATAATTTTTTTTGGATGCGAAAGCCATTTACATGCAAATAATGCCTTGAGGTGAATATATTTATTTTTTTTAACTGTAAACCGATCATAAAAAAAAAAAATATTTTATTCACCACACTTTTTTTTCGCATGCAAAACAATTGCCGGTTCACTGCCTGAACAGAATGCAAGACGAAGCTGGAATAGACGTCAAAAATGCTGCAGTAGATGTCAAAAATGCTGCAGTAAAAGTTAAAAATTGTTAAACTCTGGCTGCAGCATTTTTGACATCTATTCCAGCTCCGTCTTGCATTCTGTTCAGGCAGCCATTGTTTTGCATGAAATTCCATGACAGCAATAGTTTTTTTTTGCCTAGGCTTAAGCCTAGTTTACAGTTCCCGTGCGCAAAAAAAAATCTATGCAAATTTTCTCGCATGTCAAAAATAATTGAGGTGAAATGCATAATTAATTGTTTGCACGATTGGTTTACAGTTTCATGCAAAAAAAAACCGTTGCTATTATAAAATGTCATGCAAAACAATGGACCGGCAATTGTTTTGCATGTGCCCTATTACACGACGACTTTAGAGTCATGACTTTTTTCGAAATTAAATGAGTGCGAAGGTGAGATCAGATGTTTTTTCTCGTTGCGAAAAAAAGTGTGGTGAATAAAATATTTTCTTTGGATGGTCGGTTTACAGTAAAAACAAAATATTCACCTCAAGGCATTATTTGCATGCAAATGGTTTTCGCATCCAAAAATAATTATTTTCCATTTTTAGGCCTAAAGAATATTAATTTAGGGTAAATTATTGACTCAATGGGTGGCCGAGGCCACGGCAAACGTTTTTCGCCTTGAATATTATTCAACTCGGTGCACAGAATAGCTGGAAAATCGTGTTGAAAATTTTGATATTTTTTTCGCACCGGAACTTTTTAGCTAACCCCGAGGCCACACGAGCAAGTACTTGCAAGCAAGTTGCAATACATACACATTTGTTTACTAACACAAACAAACCCAAGCAACTTGCTTATCAACTGGAGGCAAGTGGAATGCAAATTACGAATTTGACAGGCAGTGTATGTAGCCAACTTGCTTGCAAGTACTTGCTCGTGTGGCCTCGGGGCTAGCTAAAAATTTACTTTTTGCAATATTTGGCAACACTTTGACAACTATGTGATTGAATGTGTGAGTAGTTCTGGTTTCAATTCTGAAATGAAAATGAAATCCAGAATCGTTTTCTGTTCTTTTCAGGAGAAGAGTTGTCATTCTGAATGCCAATAGAACTCTTTCAGAAGGGTTCACACGCATTCCGAACGCTTCTTCAATTTTATTTAGACATGCAAAAAAACACAATTTCTTTAACTCACACTAGGTGTGTTTTTTTCTTTGCCCGAATGGGCTTCGACGAAAAAAACGACCTTGGGGCTAAGCAATTTACATGTTAGGAGCAACAACAACTAAGCCCCTGCGGGCTTAGTTAAGCCCAGAGAATTATCGGGGCTTAACTTAAGCCCACACAAAAACTGTGTTACCGGCATGAATTTCATACGTGTTATCGATAGTTTGCATTGAAACTCCATTTTTTTCTCTATAATGGCGTCGCTAAGCCCCGAAGTCATTTTTTTCATTAGATTCCCCCGGGATTGCAAAAGAAACACGCTTACTATTTTGAGAAATGCTTCACTTTTTCCGCGATATGCCAGTTCCTTTACTTCGTCTTTGGAAAGTAACGAGTAATTTGCACTGCCTTACCGCTTATTCACAACAACAATATGTGCACACGCCCTTACATGTTTCCTTATTCACCTCCACCACAGTTTATCGACAACATTTTTTTGACACTCGCTTCTTTCTATACTCACCATTCCAATTAGATCCAACTTCACAATCAGAAACAAGAAGTCAAAACGCGAGAAAGAAGTCAACATGGCGTACGTTTGATTTCGATTGGATTCGCTCTTCTGTGTTTTTGTGCGTGAAAAAATCCTTAAAAAAAATAATAGAAAAGTTCCACCCCGATTTCCTCCATCAATTTCTCATCACAAATAGATCCCAAAAAGTGCTAATAAGTGGTTATTCACATTGGTGCATCAAAGTGTTTCATAAAAAAGTGTTAAAAGCAAAAAAAGAAAAAAGTAGAGAAATGGGCACAAAAGAGCCACCAAACGATTTGGCCAACAACAGCCGCGCAATGCCCACCACAGCCGTCACGACAAATACTACCACCGCCACCAATCCATCCTCAACCATTCCCAATACCGACAATTCAGCCGGCGGTAGTAAATTGTGTAGTAAATCGGAAAATCGTAAAATCAATGCCGTCATTGCCGCGGACGATGCAATCGCCGAAAATATTCCTATTCCGAAAAAAGATACAGAAGCAGAAGTGTGCCAAACGAACCACCACCATAATCAGTCATCATCTTCATTGCTGGCTTCTCCGCCCCATTCTCATTGTGAGTCTCAGCCGCAGCCACAACCACAACAACCGAATGTAAAACAATCGCTGAGTCTAACGACTGCTGCGGGAAAAAAGATTCGTCGTGCATTTTCAATGCCTCGTAATCCGTTTCGATGGTCGCGAAAATTCAAGACCAATAACAACAACAACAACAATGCATCGTCTTCATCGGGAACCACTGCTGCCGCGGGTAGCGGCCGGAATAGTGTTGGTTCTAGTAGTTGCGTCGCCATTGATGGCAACACCAACGACATTGACCACAAGCGAGCAGAAGCTAGAGTAGGACGTAATTCCACCGAAACCAGAAACAAGAGTAAGACGTTAGATGGTACAGCTGGACATGGACACAACTTCAGTGGTGGAGGAGAAGCACCTACATCAGCAGCAGCAAGAGAACCAAATCAAAACAAGAGCGGAAACAATTCTCAGCGAGTTTTTAGGCGATCATCGTTTCGAAAGTTTCTTAATCGCATCGCCCAGCATGTTTCCTCGGTGGGCACCATTGGGGTAAGTTGATTGCTCCACGGATAACAAGTGTGGAGCGTGTTGAATAATTATTTTAATTGTACACGAGAATTAATGTGTGCTCTTTAGAGATTTTGTAAATATTGTTGTGTTTCAAAGAGGTTATGTAATGGGCGGTAGTCTGTGACCTATAATTGCAAGGGAATCAAGTTTCCTTGATATCTGGGCTGATTTGTTGGTAGTGATGGATGTGTGAATCACAAATAAGTTAATATTTTGATAGTTATTATAAGCCTTACTATCAGCTTAATTTTAAGCTCTTAATACACTTTAAATACTTGCTTAAATGGGTATAACTAAAACTGGTCATAAGTGTAAATCTTAAACAGTATTTAAACTCGAACAATAAGAATAATATATTTAATTTAATCACTGTATTTCTAGTCTTAAAAGTAGAACTATAATATAAAACCTATAGGAGCTGTTGTGGGAGGAGCTGGATAGAAAGATCCGGATCAATGTCCATACAATACACTACAGGATTGCTGGATTAATATACCTCATACAACAATTGAAACATTAATAGCTAGAATTTCAAGAATTGTAAAAAAAAAGTATTCGAATTTAAAGTCGACTTTTTCTACGAAAACCCGGTTGAAAAACAAATTAAAAATATTTGTCTCCTTATTTTAGTTTTATACCTATTTATGCTATTCATTGCCCTGGGAATGTTTTCCTCCTTCACAAATTGGGAACGTGGATTATAGTCAAAATTATTTTGTCCTCTGAATTTATTGAAATAAATTTTCCAGGGAAGTTTGGCTGTCATTTTAGCAGGCCAAATTCGAGCTTCAGTCGAAAAGTGTTGTAGTTTCAAGTTTTTAAAGAAGGAAATATTCGGAGGGAAAGTTTCCTCTCGATAGTCCCGATTAATTTTACGTTCTTATTTCTATACTAAAAAAAAATTGTCGGTGTTATAACTTGGTTTTCTTTTGAGCACTGAGAGTGGGCTAAATTTTTAGCCTAAAGTGTAAATCGATGTAATAATACCTAGACTCGGATGTACAGACAAACATGCTGACATGGTGATAGATGACCTTAATGGCCAGTTATAGCGATCAGGAAAAATTTTTAACTGGATTATTTGCTTTGTTTTCTTTTGATTTGAATTAAAAATGCTAAGATAATGTGCAAATAGCACCCCAAGGACAACAAAATGCTTACACTCAGAGCCAATATGTTGATGTTTTATTAATTAACATGGCCATCACATTCGCCAGACAAATTATTTAACAAAAAAAGAAATAAAAGACATGATGTCAGATTACAGTGGCTACTCAGTCATTCAACTAGGAAAAAGTGAGCTTGAAAATCAACGCAAACAATACTCTTTTAGCCATGACTTATGTGAAGTAAATATTCGGCTTTCAACCTGTTATCGCCCAAACGATAGTAATTTTCAGTTTAACGGAACCCAAGAATGTCGTCGAAACGTTTTCTTACTTACTTCTTATCTGGCTCCCAATGTGTGAAGGGTCGCAGCCTGAGATGTCTATTTCATAAATTAAATTTTTATAAGTGGAAGGGAAGTTTATCCGGCGACACAACCCCTCGGAGAGCAAGGTCCTTGTCGAGCCTCACAACATCAGGCCGGATAATCCGATATGAGCGCTGCCGTTCGCCTGCAAAGGGTTTATCCGCCACCATCTCTTTTTCAGCACCCTGGCAAGTATTTGAAATCCTAACCGAGCTCATCGTTAAGTATACTAGCGGAGCTTGTCTTGCATACTGTTGGACACGATGGTTCTCTATATTAAATGACGTATACCCGAATTATTCGGCCAGTACAGAAGATTATAGTGTTGCTCATGTTGTCTTTTGCTCAACAATTGCTCTAATAAACTTCGCAAGGAAAGTCCGGGTGGACCAGACCAGTATCCGACGGTTAGTATTAGGAGGTAAAATAAGCACAATTGGTGTGTAGTATTCGTTACATCACTGGATATCGCCATGTTGGCACCAATCAGTGACTACCCGCTTCCTATAACGCCCAACCACCGTTAAATTTTCGTCGGTTGATAATAAAAATACAAGGTAGGTTGAAATTATGGCCATGAACAACCTCGGTCGGTGACCCAATAAGTGCTAGAGTGCTCCGTTTTGATAGCATAACGGGCATATGGATAGAAATGGATTAGTGTTGTGGGTTTTTTGGACATAACCTCTTGAGCATCATCTTCCACGCTTTAAGCAATTTGCTGGTTGGTTCAACGACGTGTACTATTCCTCAGGGGGTCGTCCAGTTCCATCTTCGAATGCGACATTCAAGTGGGCCTGCTCACTCCGAAAAAATAAAAATAAAATTCTTAATAACTGTGTAACATTTTCTTTTATTTATAGAACAAAAATACTCCTTGACTCTAACAAGTACAAAACAATATTGTTCCAGAATCTAGAATCTACAATCAATCGCTTGATAAAAAAAAAACAATTCTATAATTTCACTTTGTAAGCAAAAACAAATTTTAAAAAGGAAAAAAAAAACCGCTCTTGTTCTCATTTAAATTTCTATGCCAGTTATCAACTAGTTTAAAGCTGTTCTAATCAAGTATTCATCTAAATCCAATGTATTCGCGTCATCCTGTTTGTTGTCGTGAATTCTATTGCTGCTAATGCACTCTGATTCTGATGAATGAAATAGCAAAAAATTTACTTTTTGTAATATCCAACTAATTTATGTATGAACAAGTACATCAAGTCCCGTGCGGTGATGCCGTTGCCACTACTGCCGCTAAACGACGACGTTAGTAGTTGTCTTAGCAATTATTTATTTTTTTCGTTTTGGTCAATTGGTCTAAATTGATTTTACCTTGAGATGAATTTTCTCAATTTGAACCACGTCCGATTCGAATACGAAGCTAAAGCACACCCAACCAAACGCCTGTTAGTTGTCATCGTCGCCCAACGACGCCGACGTGTTGCAGTTCTATTGGTTTATTGTTATTTTGTGGTCAGAAAAAGCGACTTATGTCGTCATTATCACCATTCAGTTCATTCGTTTAGCTTCAGGCTAAAAATTATAACGCAAAACAAAACTTTCCCTTCCTAATTTCTATTCTATCTGTCTGTATGTCTATCCGTTTGAGTGTTAAATTTGTCGGTTTACTGCCCATTACTTTTTTGTTATTGTTTTTGCAAACATGTTATTTGCGGTTATCCTCTTCAATCTGATCTTGGAATATATTAAACTTATGAGTATATAGATTATTAGAGAATTTTTGCTGTTCTTGCTTGTGCCTTGCCTGTGTTCAGAAAACCACACATCTTTTATGCTAATCTGATGATATAGCAAATTTCCATTTCCTACTGAGGAAGAGATAAATTTAGATCAGCTGTCGTCGACAGCAATGAAGCAAGTAAGCAGTAGCTAGGTGGTGTGATGGAACAACGAGCGGCAACAACAACAACAAAAAACGAAAAGCTTTTCGAATCGTTTAGGCGTGGGATTAGTTCAATAACTTTCGATGACGGCATTATTTGAATTTAAACATTTTTTTTACTGTGGATTTTTTTTTTGTTTGAGGTTTTATTTTCTGACTTAATTTAGTTAGGTTAGTTTTTGTCGGTTGAATCACACACATAATAGGTGAGTAGCTGAGAATGAGAAGTTGTTTCAAGAACTCAGCTCATTTGGAATGTGAAAGAGTTATGTACTAATCCTCCCCATCTTCATCGTCATGCGATTATTTTGTATAACCAATTGGTTATGGCTGTGTGTTTATTATTATTTATAGTGTTGCATAGGTACAAAAGCCTTTAGTATTTTTTTTTCGTGACATGATGCTCTCTAATTTGCTCTCAGATAGTGTTGTTTTTTTCTTTTATTCATTTTATCATTTTATTGTTCTTTAATTATTTTTTTTATAGTTTTTCATACATCAAAGTTCAAATAGTTTGAGAATGAGGTAATCTATTCATGTATAGAGTTTGTTTTTTTTTATAAAAAAGCTAAACTATTCATGTTGTACTTTTTTTGCGACTCTCAGATGCAAACTTGTTTTTTTCTTAGCTTAGATCATCAGGTGGCTTTCGGCAAGGATGATTGAAAAAAAAAAAACGTGCACCAGATCTGCCCACGTATTGAGAAAAAATATAACCAAATTGTAATTTTGGCGGCGAAATCTTAATTTAGAGATTGTCTTTTAAATGAAAATTAAATTTTTAATACTGAAGGCTTAATCTTTTTGTATGTTATTAGCTGAGACATTCATCAGGCGTTAATTTCTGTTTGTCATAAATAAGTGTGCGTATTTTATATATTTGTGTGATTGAAATACTCACTTATCCTACTGCCGGTCAATGCCATTATCCATTTATATACCGGGATTTGTTGCAATTTGAGGCTCCTCGTGTCTGTCATAATCGAAATTTTGTACGTAATAGAGAAGTTAACTCCACCCAAACCGGAGAGCCAGGTCATTGCTTAGCCACTAGAACAGCAAGGCAGATATTCCGATGTCAGTAACCCACTACGGGGATGTGAGCGCTGCCGTTTGCCCGTAACGAGTTCATCCGGCACTATCTATTTTTCAGAATCCTGGATAGCCCTGAAAAACCTTATTGGCCTCAGCTCTAGGTTAGCTTAGGTTGAAGTGGCTGTCAGTCATGAAAACTGACACACTTAGACCATAAGTTGGCCCATTGTGATACCAGGCCTCAGCTCTAAGTATGTCAGAGTTTCTCACGTTAAGGTGTTCTCCAAGTAGATCGGCCCAGCTCTAAAATTCAGTCCTATCACGAGTTCCATCGTAATCGTAAAGTGGTTCCGAATCTCGAAAAAACTATCCCAGAATCCATCGTAGACAAAAATCTCATTCAAATTGCCATAACGAACGGATTTGGTGATAGCTTTTGTCGGGGTTCGTAACAACTTTCCGATTACGATGGAATTAATGATAAGGCTGATTATTTCACATTTCAATGGAAATTCAGCCAAATAAACCTTTAAGAGTGTTTTGGTGAGAACACTCTTTCGTTGCAGGGTAATTATAGTAGTGACATTCTACTCCATTTCGACCATGGCTGGCCCTTCCGCAGAAACGAGCTCCGCGATCGCATAGCTTTTGGTTTTACCGTAGTAGTTACCGTAAGCCCCACCGCTACGCTGCGCTAAAGCTTACCCTCTGTAAGGTTTATGTATGGCTTCACGGAATACAGAAGTAGGTATATTTTGCCGTACATATGTACATATATATGAGGATTATTTGTATTTGACAGGTCGGTGTAATAAAAAAGTCAATAGTTTTGTTCCAGAGATGTTTGTGCAAAAAAAGTAGTCCGTCAAATTTTGATGAAATTCTCTCGGAGACAAGACGACATTGACAAAGAAGTTGGGAAATGTATGGTTGGAACTTTGACAATTTCAATTTCATTTACTTTCTCGTGAGCACTCTCTTCTGCCCAAAAACTATTCAATTTTCGAAGTGTGGAACAGGTATTGGTCAAAAATTGGTGAAAAATAGCAACAATTTGCAGTTTTGGTCAATATGTGTAACAGACATAATTAGTTTATATGATAACTTGAAAAAACTTGCTGCCAAAACCAATATAAAATTTTTGACAGTTTCTAAATAGAAGAAAAAAGAAGCAAGTTACCAAACAAACTGAATATCTCAGCTCTGCATATAAGCATAGCAAAGAACACTTCGCTAACCCTGAGGCCACACGAGCCATTACTGGCTAGCTAGCTGGCTATAACTTAACTGTCAAATTACTGGCTCCTCACTGGCTACGAAAGCCAGTTGCTTAGGTTTGTATGTTCAAGTAAATAACCTAGCCCCATTACTGCTCTGTGTGGCCTCAGAGTTAGAAACTGAACGCATGCACAACATAAAACTTTTAAGTTTGTAATTAAAAACACACTCAGGTAATTCTTTAAATAATAAAGCAAAAATGAAGAATTTATAGAAACTCTTCCACATTCCCAAATATTCATTCCTTTTAAAACAGTTTTAATTGATAAGCTCACTTTATTATTATTCAGAAAACTTTAAGTGGTGTCACGTGTTGTAGAGTACACATACCCCTTTATTCCAAAATGAAACTCCAATTACAAAGTTAACGACGCCGACGACGATGACGGTCGTCACCGAACCTGAAGTTTTAAATTCATTTGTCTTCCACATTCACACATGTAACAAAAAAAAAAAAAAAACAAAAATGTCTCTGTAAACAAAATTGAAAAATGATGTCAAAGTGAAACTCGGTAGCAATAAACTTTTGATATCTACCCAATGTCAACTACAACTACAGTAGGTACTTCCAAAAAAAATAAAATTAAACCTTGCTCTTATTGCGCCACCTTTAATTGGTGAAAGCACTCAGTGAATGAGACAAACTTTGAAGTAAATTATTTAATTGATTTGAGAGGAAGGGTATACCCCCTACATAAATATATGTATAGGTATGTCATCTTCGAGTCTAAATTAGTAGAATTTTAACCCTTTCAAGTAGATGGAATATGGATTGCAGCTCGATGGATTCCTATCATGTAGTTAGCATTATTTGTTTTTGTTGTTTTAAGCTGATCGTTTGTGTTTTTTCTCGAGAATCTTTCTTCATAAAGGAAAAACAAAAATAAACGTTGATGAAATTTTAAATAAATTATTAAAGCATGTCCATTTGTAAGATCGCGTCGGGTCGAGAAGAACCCAGATCGTTACAAACTCCTCAGAAGAATTTCTTTAAGCATACAAAATGCTCATCAATAGACATTTCTATTATGTTTGGAGTGTGGGAACAGATCTTTAGTTTGCCGGCATTGGTCACGCACGATATATAACTAATTTATAGATCAAATAAAACGACCTTTAATGGCTGTTTTATCAATCTTCAACAATTATGTACATACATATAGGCGAAGAAAATATTTGTGTGTTAAATACAAGTAGGAACACACATATTTTACACAAGATCGTATATATATAATTTTATGAGCGTTAATCGTATTCAGCTAGTGTCCTACATTGTTTGGAATTTAAGCATTTCGCATAGCATTTTGAGTAAGTAATTTGCAATGAGTAAGAGATCCGTTTTGGCTGATTACTAAATGATTTTGAGTCGTTAAAAACAATAAACACATAAAATTACATAATTAAGCCACATTTGTTATCATTGGTTGTTATTGCATGCAAAGTATGTTTGTGCAAACAAAATAATAGCAAAGTGTTTGAATAAAATTGTTTCTTGAAACCAACATTTTGTTGAAAGGGGTTTTTGTATGATAACATACTCGGAGTGTAGGTACTACAAAGTTTTTTCAATTCATTGTATGCACATTGAAGGTTTGAATGTAACAAATGTTTTGTTTACGTATATTTCATAGTGCCTATAGCTACGTTAGGTTATATTGAAGTGATAGATAGGAAGAAAATTGACACACTTTGGCAATCTAGGAGACTTCCTTCCTACTCATTGAACCAATTGGAGTCTCTTTCGCAACTCGTAAGCCTGCTAAAGTCTAATATATGTGCCAGATAGCTTGGATATTAATAATAGTAGAAACCTCCCAGATGGAGCCCTTCGTTCATGTTCTGCATTCCACTGAATTGTGAATTCATACCATGAAAGTGGAATTAGTTGAAATTGAATTAGGAAATTTCTCTAAGTTGACGTTATTCTAGTGAAACAACTACCTCAAAAACGACCTAAGAGTAGATAGAAATTTTTTTCAAATATTGATTGCTAATTAGTTACTTATTCAAAATCAATTTTATTTTAGTTTTTGGAAAAATATCTTTCTAAGTTGACGAAGTACATTGATCTCAATACATATATATTTTCGTGAAACAATTTTCTCACATTTACATATACCTATTTGGACGAATGACCCAATTGCTAATTAGTTACCTACACACACAAATAATTAATTTTCCTTTTTGTTTTCGCAAAAGGTCCTTTCGCTAAGTTCTCATTTAAGTAAACAAACTCATTACAAAGTACATATTGTTAAACGGTGCGAGAATAGAAAAACATTTATAACTTAATGATTGATACCTAATTGTCAAAAGAAATAAAAGAAAATATATTTCCCCTCTTTGTTTGCATTAAAGGGTTTTTCGCTAAGTTGAAGTCATTTTAATGAACCTTCTCACTGGGAAATAAAAATACACGATCCAAAAATTGGTTGACATTTGTAACTAAATAATTGCTTACTACCTAGTTAAGAAATTAAGCAAATTAATTCTTTTTTTTACCAGCTAAAAAAATAGTACCACTATTTTGTTAAGTTGGCATTTCACTGAAAACAATTTAGGTACTCAAAAATATCGATACCGGTCTTAAAAAGTAGATAGACATTTGTAATTCCTTAATTTTTAATAATTTACGCCTAAAAATTGTTAATTTGCCTGTTTGTTATTGAAAAAAACAGATTTTCGCTAAGTTAATGTCATTTAAGTGAAATTTACTGAGAAATATAAATAAATGATCTGAGAATGTATAGATATTTGTAACTTATTGTTGGTTAATTAGTCGATTAATAAAAAAGAAATAATTTGACTTTTTGTTTCCAAAAATTGTGTTTCGCTAAGCTGATATCATTTTAGCGAAAACAACTTAAATAATCATAAACTATCGATGGAGGGTAGATATTAATGCAACAACATAATTAAAAGGAATAATTTTCTTCCTTGCTTACAAAAGAAAAGTTTTTCGCTAAGTAGACGTGATTTTACTCTGAAATATACAAATACGATCCGAGAAAAGATGGACATTAGTAGGTACCTAACTAATTGATTACTAACAAGGAATTTAAACAAAATTATTTCTATTAATTTCGTTTCTAAAAAAATGGTATTTCGCTAAGTTGACATCATTTTAGGAAAACAACTTCAAAATATAGGTACACAAACGCGATCCGTTGTTGATAAACATTTGCAAATTACTAACTTATTTACTTAAGGTGGCGCTATAGTCCGGGGTGGACCTGGGCCTCAACCAACAAGCTTCTTCCAGCCGGCTCGGTTTCTAGCTAGCTGTCTAAAGTTTCGCACGCCAAGTTGGTTAAGGGATTCTTCCACTTGCGTGTGCCACTTTTTACGCTGTCCACCTCTACTGCGCTGTCGCACGGGGTTGGATTCAAAGACTTTCCGCTCTAGGTGACCCAGCTATCTCAGTCGTTCGCTTTTCACTTTTGTGGCTATGTTGGTGTTGCTGTACAGCCCGTACATTTCGTTGTTGTATCTTCTTCTCCATTCCCCATCTATGCAGACGGGGCTAAAAATCACCCGGAGAATTTTCCTCCAAACACAGCCTAATGCGTTCTCATCCACCGTTAACAGTGTCCATGCCTCTGCACCATACATCAGGAACGGGATGATAAGCTTCTTAAACATTGACAGTTTAGTTGCTCGAGAGAGGGCTTTGCTTCTCAATTACCGTCTTAGCCCAAAGAAACAGCGATTAGCAAGAGTAATCCTTCGTTTGATCTCAGCACTGGCATCGTTCGCTGAGTTTTTTAGTTGCGAAGCACGGATACGGACGGATTTGCAACTTATTGATTGATTACTAATGAAGAAATAAAAAGAAATAATTTCCTTCTGTGTTTGCAAAAAAGATTCTTTAGCTAAATTGATATCATTTAACGAAACTACTCACTCAGAACTATACAAGCACGATCCGAGAAAAGATGGATGGATTTGTATCAATATGATTGCATATAAGCTAAGAAACTAAACAAAATCATTTATTTTCGCTATAAAGAAACATTTCGCCAAGTTCATAATATTTTAGCGAAAACAACCCAAAAAATTCATAAATGATCCGTCTTGGAAAGACATTTGCAAGTAATTGATTGCTAACTAATGAAGAAATAAAAAGATATAATTTCCTTCTTTGTTTGCAAAAAATGGCCTTTCGCTGTGTTGGCACATTTTCAGTGAAGCAACCCAGTCCGAAATGTACAATGCAGGATCCGAGATGAGATGCATATTAGGGTGGTCCTTAAATTGGACATTGTCTTGGATAGCCCTCATTCGATTCAAAACACTGAAAAACAATTTCCCTAATTTTTTCAGATTTTTATTTCATCCCCTGGTCTCCCTTTTTTCACTTCTAGGTACAAATAATGGAGTTAGGGTGATTCTTATAACACCCAAAAAAAGGTCAGAACTTATAGATCAGATTCAGACGAAAAAAAAAAAAATCGTATCGAAGGGGGGGTCTAGTTCCCCCCGTTCAGGCGGGAGGGGTAATTTTCTAAAAATTTGAATCAAAATATAAAAAAAATTATTAAAAAACAACGGGACCACTCACAATGGCATGCTATAGCTTTTTTTAAAGCCATGAATCCAATCTCTAATATATTTTTTAAATCAAGTTTTTATTGTAAATAGTTTTTGAAAATATAATTTGCATATATTTGTTACTTATTGATTGCTTTTAAGTTTAGAAATTAAACAAATTAAATTCTATTTTCTTAGCTAAAAAGGTATTTCGCTGAGGTGATAAAATTTTAGCGAAAATAACTCGAATATGATATGTACATAAAATATCCGTGATAGATACACATTTGCAACTAATTGATTGCTAACTTGGTCAAGAAAAAAAAAGAAGTAGTTTTCCCGCCTTATTTGAAAAATACGGGTTTTCGCTATGTTGACGTATTTTCAGTGAAGCAACTTACTCTGAAATAAACAATACAGGATCCGAGAAAAGTAAGACATTTGTTACTTATCGATTGCGTTTAAGCAATAAAAGCTAAGCTAAAAAATTAAACAAATTAATTCCTATTTTTTTCTCTAAAATAGGTTTTTCGCTGAGTTGACAAAATTTTAAGCGAAAACAACTCAATTATAAAATGTACATAAAATATCCGTGATTGATAGACATTTGCAACTAATTGATTGCTAACTAGTCAAGAAACAAAGTAATTTCCCGCCTTGTTTGGAAAAAATGGGTTTTCGCTATGTTGAAGTATTTTCAGTGAAGCAACTCAGTCTGAAATATAGGTACAATACAGGATCCGAGATGAGATATGTACATATTTGTTACCTACTTATTGATTGCTTTTAAGTTTAGAAATTAAACAAATTAATTTCTATTTTCTTAGCTAGAAAGGTGTTTCGCTGAGTTGGTAACATTTTAGCGAAAACAACTCAAATATAATATGTACATAAAATATCCGTGATGGATAAACATTTGCAACTACATAATTGATTGCTAACTTCATCAAGAAAAAAAAAGAATTAATTTTCCGCCCTATCTGGAAAAGAAACGGGTTTTCGTTATGTTGACGTATTTTCAGCGAAGCAACTTACTCCGAAATAAACAATACAAGATCTGAGAAAAGATAGAGATTTGTAACTTATCGATTGCGTTTAAGATAAGAAATTAAACAAATTAATTTCTATTTTATTAGCTTAAATAGGGTTTTCGCTGAGTTGACAAAATTTTAGCGAAAACAACTCAATTATAAAATGTACATAAAATATCCGTGATGGATGGACATTTGAAACTAATTGATTGCTAAATAGTCAAAAAACTACCTTAGTAATTTCCCGCCTTGTTTGGAAAATACGGTCTTTCGCTATGTTGAAGTATTTTCAGTGAAGCAACTCAGTCCGAAATATACAATACAGGATTCCAGAAAAGATAAACATTTGTTACTTATCGATTGCTTTTAAGTTGAGAAATTAAACTAACTCATTTTTATTTTTTTCGCTTTAAAAAAAAGTATTTCGCTAAGTTGACATGACATGTGCATTATGTAGCTGAACAATCTGAACAGCAAAAGCTCAGATCTTTGCTTTTTATAGCGTCAACAAGAGGCTTCATAAAAACATAACAACATCCATTCATAAGTTATGAATGTTACGCCTAAACTGAGCAAACAAAAAATTCCTCAATTTGTCATCAAAAAAAAAAAAAAAAACAAAAACAATGAAATATTAATAAAAAAAAAGAATCATAATTAATAGGAACAACAATACAATAAATTTCTATAATTGATAAAATCACATACATAACTTAACGCAGATGACCTGTTTTGGTTGGAATGTAGCATTGTTGTGATCCGCTCTAGTGGTTGTTGGTGTACTTCCACAAACCGAGCATATACCCATTATAGCCGACATAACAATACCAATACTGTACGCACACCGCACATTCTATCCAATTACCGTAATACTCCAACTTTAGGTTGGTCGTTCCATTACAGATAATGTTAATCATTTCCTGGCATGTATTATAGTTGTCGACACCATGAGTCCATGATACAAAGTTGATTCCACTATTTTAAGATATTTTTTTGTCCTCTCCTGTTGTATCTCCGGTGTGAATTATAATTCCTCCCTCAACTATACAAGTTGGACGATATGGTGACGGCGACGGCAATAATGGTGATAAGACGAGGCGAGACGAAGTGGGTTGTGATTGTATAGACGAAGTGGTGCTGGTGGAGTAGGCTATTTAGCACAAGAGTGCTCTGGCAAAATAACTGAAGACACTTACTATACTATCGTCCCCTTCGCCTCGTCAATGTCCATAAAATAGCAAAATCGCTACTGTTTCTGTTGCGATTGCTACTACATACATTCATACTACCTACACCCACACCTATACATACTACGAGTATTTCATGTCATTCACAATTTATCAAGTCCACTTTGCATTTGACTTTGGATCTGGAATCTCTTGTATAGTTGGTGGATGACTGACAGTCTAGGGCGAATTAATTATATGTTAACACGAATTTACTGCTTATTGCCTTAGTTGCTCTGAAGTATTGTAATTTGTAACCAATTTTTGACTCTTTTTCTTCCGCTTTTTAGATTTTTAGTATTTTTGTTGTTGTTTGTAGGTATATCGTCTTATCAAGTGAACAGGGATCCTAAATTAAGGAAGTAGCCTTAGGAGGGTATTTTAGGTCAAGATCATAATTGTTGCCGTGTGTGTAAATTCTACTTCATGATGACTGGAGGACACAAAGCGATTTATTTAATGACTGGACTGTGTGTGAGTGAGTGTGTGAATGGCTGCGGTGGTGGTGTGGTCATTGTACTTTGAACGAAGTTAAGGAGTGTCGTTTTTTTTTTTCAAACATAAAATCATTAAATCATCAAACTTAGGAGGTCGTTGTTTAGACTTGAATATGATGTTCTCATGCAATCAATGATGTTTCCGAAGAAACATACAAAATAGAAGTTTAGGTAAAAAGTATCTGAATCAATAAAATTTGTGTGGAAATGTACATTTTAGAGAAATAGTGCTTTAAATGTGCGGAGATATATGAGTAAAGACTCTTAATTTATCTATAATGGTTTTATTGACATTTTAAAATGTACTTGGAACAATCTAGTTTTTAACGAGTTTTACATTGATGCTAACAAGGGCCTAGCAAGGGTAACTAGGAATTTGGTAAAATAGTTGTCATTTTCCAAGCAGGTTGTTGATTTATTAAAAAGGGTAAAATTTCCGATTATGAAATATTATTTCATTCAAATTACTCCTTTGGCTGACTTGGTAGTAGGCCATCTTACCAACCCAAATTTTCTATACATTTTCGATGGTTTCGATCCCTATTTTACGAATAGCTTACAACGCTGTTCTTAAGTGCCGGATTGTTCGAATATCATCGATCTTTAAAGACACCCCATAAAAGCAAGTCCAACGGTGTGAAACCGCATCTCTGTGTCAGCCGGGAAACATAATCAAAAACGACTGATAAAATGATTAATGATCTTAGGGTCAGTTTTTCAGTGCGAGATCATCCTAGTAGTCTCAGGGTTAAACCTTATTTAAATCGATAAACGTATTTTTCAGTCAATGGAAATCCTAAGTTAGCTCCAAGTTAACTCACCTAATTTGGTGATTTAACTTAGAGCCAAATCGAGGGCCTCTTCGGTTGTGGCGCCATCTCGATTTCGATAAGGAAAGTTATTGTACGTGCAATTTCACTGTGGCGCCATCTCTATTCCGCTGCGTGAAAGGCGTAGAAGGGTGATATCCACAGTGTCACACATCGATGGCCCTAGATTTTTGACAACTGAAAGATAAAGTTAAGCCTCAACTGAAAAACTGTTCCTGAGTAAACTCAATTCTCAACTGAAAAACTGTTTCTGAGTAAACTTGGATTAGCTAACTCTGATTTAACTCGAGTTAACCCTGAAAAACTGTCCCTTAGTGTACACTAAATTGATTACTAGACGGCTTGTGTAGCACGTAGCCCCGTCATATTGGAACCAGTGATGCCAGATTATTAAAATTGTCATGACTTTGATCAAAACTGCCCTTTTCGCCCTCGAATTCGAAAATCTTGCTTATATTTTTTGCAAATGCTCACGAAAAAGCTTTGGGCCCACGATCTGGCATCACAAGATCTGGCATCACAAGTCCAAATTCTTAATTTCTTGCCATAATGAATCCTCTATCATGCTGTCTCACTAGTGCTTCCCGCCTGTAAAAATGACAATTTTTGTCAAGTTTAATCAAGGGCCTAGAGAGGCCCCTGTCAAGTACTCGTGAAAGCCCTCAATAATAAAAACTTTTCGGGTAAGTCTCCCGCCTGGAAAACAATCTTGTTTCTAATGAAGTCTTTATAAGTTCTATATGATGCAAACAAGGGCCTAGCAAGGGTAACTATCAAAATTCTCTAGGGCCTCGTCAGTTAAGTAAACGTTTGCCTCGATGAACAAAAAACAAGTGGTTTTATCTGGAAATTCAATCCTAGGATCTGTGGTTTGCCATTCAAAAACGCGAGCAATTGGGCTTATTTGCACACAAAGGGTTATACAATGTTGAAAATGGATTACTTAGACTTTTAATATTATTGCATAGTGCTTACAAAATTTTTGTTTGTTTTGTATACGATATTTTTCTGATGGGATACCGAAACATGCCACTGCTTATTTTTACCGCAAGGGCCTCACGAGCATTTAAAAAAGTTTCCTCTTCTCGATGTTTTCTAGAGAAAACTTTCCAGAGCCTTGACTTAACTTGGCAAAAACTTATCATTTTTCTAGAGAGGCCCTTGTCAACTACTCGTGAAGGCCCTCGGTAATAAATAACTGTTTGGGTAAGTCTCCCACCTGGAAAAACAATTTTGTTTCTAACGAGGTCTTAATAAAATTGACGCTAGTAAGGGCCTAGCAAAGGGTAATTATCAAAATTCTCTAGAGCCTCGTCAGGTAAACTTTTGCCTCGAGAGACAAAAAAAGTGGTCTTATCTGGAAATCCAATCCTTGGATTTTTGATTTGTTCGTGTCCTGTTGGAAGAAAAATGGATCAATAAAAGGTGTGTTTTTTTGCAAGCTCGGGGAATCGGACGAAAAAAACGACATCGGGGCTTAGCGACGCCATTAAAGAAAAAAAAATGGAGTTTCATACAAACTATCGATAACATGTATAAAATTCGTGTAGATAACACAGTTTTTATCTGGGCTAAAGTTAAGCCGCGAAAATTCTCTGGGATTAGACTCCGAAGGGGCTTAGTTGTTGTTGCTTTTAACATGTAAATTGCTTAGCCCCGACGTCGTTTTTTTCGTCCAAGTCCATTCGGACAAGGAAAAAATCACACCTAATGTCATTACGCCGAAAACCACACCAAACAGTCAAACGTTTACAATGCATTGAATTCTATGACTATGTGTGGATTTTAAGTCCCGTTAATGCTTCAATTTTACTTGTTAACTTAGTCGCCGAGATGAAAATGTACCTCATCCGGGAAAGAGATAATTTTGTGAGCCAAATTGTCGTCAATGTTGAGCTATAAAGCCCAAACAGAGAAGTCATATCGAAGCGGTAGATAAATTATCTTCAATTTCTGACGCATAGTTAGCAAATAATTCGAGATCTTTATGCAAAATTCTAATCAGGCTAGTGCGACTGATGTACAGTTGCTAAGATCTTTGGCACGTTGAGATTCTCGGGTTTAGTGGCACACTTTAAGCAATAGCTACTATATTTTTTGCTGAGTGCAAAGCGAGAATACAAGCATATGTCCGATTATCTTGCGAATAGCAGCTGCAGTTTGTGCTCTAAATGTAGGAAATCAAGGAATAAGCGTTTTTATTTGTAAGCTCCGAGCATAGCACTGAGCTGTCAAAAAAAGATCTGTATTTTTTTTTAACTCGGAGCACTCAGAGCGCTCCACTTGTGTTTCCTTTTTTCGATCAGAATAAAAAAACCGAGTGAATGGACCAAAAAACGCAGCCAACTTCACTCTTTTTTCTCTTTTGTTTCACTTTTTTCAAATTGGCGCGTTCAACACCTCAATTCATTTTAGATATTTAGGAGTTTTTGACTGACCACTGTCAGATAAAAATTCAAAGTCCGTACTAAATTTTGGTGTATTGAACGCACCTATTTATAACGAATCGTATGACAGTTCAGTGCTCAGATATGTTTTAAATTTACGTCTGAGAAATCTGATCATACTCTGCCTAGAGCTAACTCCTATCACTCGAGCTCTGCTCCATCCGCTGCTCGGAGCTGAAATAGAAAAACGACGTATGAGACAAACACGATATTAAACAAATACATTGACAAATAAAAATCAATTTGAAATCGTATTCCATTTTCGCCACGCAGAAAATCAAATTTTTTAATTGAAATCTGAAGTTACCAATGGAAAACTCCATAATTGTCAGTGTCAAAACAACATATGATTCAAAAAGAAACCAACGAATGGCCCAGCAGACCGATTGAAAGAATTATGGACTTTTTTCTTGTTAATATTCCCAAGTTCGATTTTTTTTTGTACGAAATTTACTTGCCCCTCCTTCAGAAAGGAGTAGGTATTTTATTTAAGTAATAATAAGAATCATTAATCAAACCAAGTTCAAAGTCTCGTCACGAATATTTTATTCTGCGACTTGAGTTTATTTTTAAATTTTTACAACAAAAAATATGAGAAAACAAATTAATCTCAAACAAATTGCAAGTCAGTTATTGTTAGATTCTTAATTATTATTTCCCCCCCTTAAACAAAATAAAAAAAAAAACAAACAAAACGATGTTTTAACATTTTACCTAAGCTAAAATTACTTTTTAATTACAAAACAAATCTCTGAAGTGGAGAAATTTCAAGATACACAATCTTGATGTAGAAGACCATTTTACCAAATAGCTCATAAATTAATCATTTCCACTGAACATCAAGTAGTAGTGAAAGTCTATAGAAAAAGGTTCAAACACACCACGTGCCAGTACCAGTACCTGCAAGTAGAAGCAGAAATAAAATAGAAACAAGAGCAGTAAAGAGGCAATGTTTTTTGTGATCACTATATTTATTAACACTGTAAAACAAAAACAAGAACAAAATAAAGAAAAAGAACTTGGCCCCGAAAAAACCAACAATAGCCAGACAAAAATTTATAATGGTAAATGAAAACTGTTCCGATTATAGGGTGCTTTTGTTTTGTTTGTGATGGAAATGTTAATTACCTACCTATAAGATTAGATGGTCATTGTTTATACGTATTGTACTTTGTTTTCAATGACCATTCAAATGTTATAGGCAAATACTTCATATACAGAAAAAGCACTTAAAAATTGTTGTATTTGCTGTCACTTTTTTGACAGCATTATATCACAAAAAGCCTTTAGGATTGAGTGTTCCATGAGTAAAAACCTTGCCCCACACTCATCTACATTCTGTCATTTTGTGTTCTATGAAGTCTCCCGGAACAGTTTAGTACAATATTTCCTGCTCCTAATACAGGTCCTGACAGTTTGTTGACAGAATTATATCCCAAAAAAGCCTTCTATAATAGGCGTGTTTAATGAATCTGTTCTGAACAGAAAAGACCAGAAGAAGAGTACAGGATTGTGTGTTCCATGAGTAAAAACCTTGCCCCACACTCTTCTACATTCTGTCACTTTGTGTTCTATGAAATTTCCCAGAACAGTTTAGTACAATATTTCTTGCTCCTTCTATTTGTCCTGACAGTTTGCACACACTTGTGCTGTTCTGCTCTTTTTTCTTCGTTAAACACAGTTAATGTCATTTTCAATTGGATTTTCTGGCTGTTCCGCTACTTTTCAATTTGAATTTAATATGAAATTATAGTGTTGCCAAGATTTACCCAACACTGCTGAATGCCGCGATTTAACAAGATGGATTCTTCAAGTATTTATTAGTTTTGATAATTATTCATGCCGATTATAAAATCCGCAAAATTTAAGTCCCGGGGAATCAACTCGATTCACGCCTTCGGTAAAAATTAATTAGTAAATCCGCCGGAAGAACTACATTGTCGATTCTTAAAACTACCTTATCATTTCCGAACTTTCTTATCGATGCTGTCAGTTTTTGGCATTCAATTTCATTGTTGCGTTCTTTTTCCAAAAATAGTTAACTTACTATCGCATGCGTTCCTGTTGTTATCGGTTGATTGCTCTTAATGAAGTTCAGAAAAAAAAAATTAAAATGGTATTTGGGCCATTTGTAAACGGTAAAGGAGAATTATTTACAATGGAAAAATGAACGATTTTTTGCTATAATAATGCAAATGAAGCTTTTTTTCGGTCTTTTGACACATTTACAAAATCTAAGAACGTATCGTTCCTAGCTGAAATTGTAAATATCCCTATAAAGTTGCCCGACTTTTCCACCATAATTTTTTCCGAAATTGGATTAAATGTTAAATCAATCTTTTCAATTGGATTTCTGTCCTTGTCATTTTCATATTTTATTACTATCCTCCTCATTTTTAATTCAGATTTATGGTACTACGCATTCAAAACACACAAGAAACAAGAAAAAGTGCAAAAACATACTAAGGGTATTCATGCAACGTCGTAAGTTTACAAATTGTGTAAAATGATAAGTTTACGCAAAAGTTTGCATGAACGACCTTTTTATTAATTTGGTTAAATGCTGTGTAATTGAATCAGCTGTTCGTTAAACGTCAAATATTTGGGCGCGTTCGGCTTAAGTCGAGGAGTTGGTTTTACAGATAATGCATTATGGCCTGTTTATTTGCATGTGTGTGTACAAATGTATTAGTTTTAGGCTAGGACCGCACTTGCGATTTCAATCGCGCGACTGTTTAGTCGCTAGAAATAGAACACGTGAATTTTAATAAGAATGAACGCACATGCGACCTGGAAATCGCGACGATTAAAAGTCGAAAATTTGTTCCATTTTTCTGGCGATGCGATTGTCGAAAGTTAAAATGAAACAAACGGACTTAGATGGTTGTGCTCGGACTTGCGATTTAAAATAGCGCGACTAAAAAATCGTAGTCGCAACTAGAAAAAATTATACACGCACTTGCGATTTTCAAACGTACGATTATTTAGCCGCAAGAAATGAGACACATGGTTTTAAATGTGAATGCACACATATGCGACTTTAAAATCGCAGCGATTAAAAAAATGGAACCAGATCTATTTTTTGAGCGTTTTTTCTATCGCGAAATTAAATAAACGCATGTGCGTGCATTCATATTAAAAGCTTTATGTTCTATTTCTTGCGACTAAAAAATCGCGCGATAGATAGCCGCAAGTGCGTGCATGGCAATTATTTGTTGCGACACCGATTTTTTAATCGCACCGACTGAAAATCGCAAGTGCGGTCCTAGCCTTAATAGATACGTGTAGTAAGTACTCCTGTTAATTCAATTATATTTGTTTTGCATTGAAATAAATACATGGATGCCATTCATTTTGCTGGAATCTCAATACCATTTCAACTCAACTCAAGCGACTGCTTGTAAACGTAGTAATTTTTAAATAGAGAACCTCTCCCGAACCAACGTGAAGTCGGAAACTCGGAAGGATAAAACAAAATGTAAAGCTAGAACTATTAAGGCTTTCTCAAACCAATGCGAAATATTTGGAACGACAACGAAACTTTAAAAACCCACGAAAAGTTGCTTTCCAAACAGTCAAAAGAAGATGATGGAATATTCCACTTAAGTAAAATGAATCATCCCTCTCTTTTTTTTCGTTCCAACTTCACCAAATGTCAGTTTCACTCCCGTGAGATGAGTATGGTTTTCATGTATTCGCTCATTGTCAACCGACCACTTCAGTAAACTATCAACAATTATTATAGTTCTACCTTAATATACATGACAATAGTCGCGTTGTAAGGTAGAAACATATTAGTCGCAAGCTCACGGCAGTGGTCGGATGAAAATCAGCGAATACAAACAAATCATATGCCACGCCCATAATGTACTTTTCTTCATTTTCTTAACTTTTGCTTTCGGAAGTGAAAATTTGTTGAGGTAGGAACGAAAAAAAGAGAATTATGGCTTAATTCTGATTTTGACAGTTCAGAAAGATACTTTGAATCTTCCAAACCAGTGCGAATAATTCGTTGACCACAGCAAAAACATTAATAACAACATGTTGTTGTAAATGAAAACAACACGTTCGTCGTCGTCAACGAAAGATTCGCATTGGTTTGGGTGAGAGTTTTTAGTTCTCCCTTAATAATTTACGAAATTAGCTTTCCTGAAGGCTCTCCCAAACCAACACGAAATTAAAGTGAATGATCCCAATACTAAAAAACAACAAAAAAATGTCTTTGTGAGTGCTTCACTATAATTTCGCGTTGGTTGGGCAGAGCCTTTAATCGTTGAGTAAATGTAGACCTTCTAATTCTTTTTTTTTTGCGTAAACTAAGTTTTAATTCACAACTTTTATCACCAACTAATTGCAATGCAATAATAACAGAATACATTCAGAGCTTTTTTAGTTCTCCGAGATATCATTTATATCATGTTTCTAAACATGCCTTATTCTAAAAGTCACAAACACGCCTAATTCAATCTCTAAAAGTCACAATGACGTTTGGATAAGTTTAACCAAATATTTGGTTAATTTTCCGCAGCTAAATCCTTCGATAAAATTAACCAAATTGTGTAAACCATTTCCCATACAAATTTTGACAGTTCATTAACCAAAAGATAAAATTAACCAAATCGTAAACTTATCTAGTGTTTTACGCAGTTGCATGAATACCCCTACTGTAAAAATAGTTTGAGTTTGTCAGGAACGGACAACGCCATCCAAATGCAAACAAAAGTGGATTGATCCACTGTTTTTTAGGAATAACAAAAAAGTTGGATTCTTCTCTTAGTTCATGCTTCTATATAGATATTTTTACGTTCTGCCCACTACACCTATGAGCATAGCTGGGTCAAAAATTCAATTTTTTTTGTCTAATTTTCACTTTCAGTTCATTATTTTCCATATTGTTTGCCAAAATTTCTCAGAAAAACAAATTAATTAATTTGGATCCGCAACACTTTTGATGCGGATTTGCAATGTCAAAAGTTATATAGAACGCGGATGGGTTGAGTAGTCTAAACAAAATTAAACTATGTTATCGACATTCTTTCAACTTTTCACCAGCGGATTTTCTGATAGTAAAAACTTGAAAATTCTGTCAGATAGGATCCGCAGCCTATTCATCGGATTTGGTAATCGGGGTGATTGAGTCCATGAAAACGGGAATTGAATGGAGTGCAAAAGGAGCACTCTGAAAGTTTAAACGAAAATGAACGCGTCTGAATTTTGTTTTGGTATTTGTAGAATATTTAGTACAAAGGTTATAATCCAGGAAGTCTTTAATGTAAGTAAACTACTTATATTATTAAAATTTAAAATTTGATTACATTCCGCAAAAAAAAAGAAACACCCTTTAGAAAATGATACTTATTTACCTACCATTCATATAACGCCATAACTGCGTCTTGAATTTCAAATTGGACATGAGCGAACAGTGGGTATAGTGGGTTAGGTCAATATTATATGACTGCGATTGATTAACAATTGTTTTGTCTAGAGTTTCATTGGAAATGACACCAAGCAGAACCAAATGAAGCAAAGAAGACAAACTTTTTTTTATCGGCGCAAAATCATTGTTTAACAATGGTGCAAGTTGTATTTTTTTGTACTCTGCGCTATAATTAGGTACCTACTCTTCTAATCCATTTTGATAACAGTAATTTAACGTAGGTACCTACAGTGATTTATTCAGCATTATTTAACTTTGAGACTAGGCAGGTACAGTCGTACAGTAGGTACCTATGTTAAACACAAATTGATTAAAGTATTTTGTATTTTTTATTTAAATACAAATTTCAAGAGAAGACCTTGTGTTTTTTTTTATTTAAATAAAACCTTGTACGTCAATGAGTAAGTTAGGGGGATTCCCCAGTTATTGTTTTTTTTTTGTTGCATTAGAGAAAAAATAAAAAGCAATTAAGCCATTATAAACAGATACCTATAAAGGTATGCTTACTTATGACACCAAAGCTATGTCTTATCATTATCTTATTTTTTTTTTTAAGTTTTTTAAGTGAGGGCCATATTTTAGGTTTACCTAAGTATTTGTTAAGTGTTAAGGAATTTTGAATTATAATAAAAACAACCAAAATTTATTATATATTTGTTTTCTCCCGATCAGAGTCTGATAACGTCACATAACCAAGTAGGTACTTGTTCATTTGTCATGGATTATACAAAAAACTACCTATCTATTTTTCCCGCCTGGAAAAATGTCAAGTTTTTCTCAAGTTTAATCGAGGCCCTGGAAAGGCTTCGGTAGGAGAAATCTAGACAAGGCAAACTTGTCAATTACTCGCGAGGCCCTCGCTAGTTGAAACTTGTTGGATAAGTCTTGTTATCCTATCACAAATACTCCTTATATGACAAAACAGAAAAACAAAAAATATTTTATACCAATCATACAATAGTAAGAAAAATTAAAGTAAATAGTTTTTTGAAATAGCTCAGTAATTAAGGTATAGGACTGGTAATCAGAAGATTGCAGGATCGAACCCCAGTAAAGACAACTTTTTTATTTTATTTTTTTTGCTGTCTCTCGAGGCAAAAAACTATGTTAAACTTTCTAGCCGCTCGCCAAAAACTAGATTGTTTTTCCAGCGGGGGAGTATACACAAAAATTTATCTTATATTTCTCTAGAAATATCCACCTTAAAAACAATCTATAGTTTTTGACGAGGCCCTAAAAAAAATAATATGGATGTTTCAATCGTTACGGGTGTGACAGTGAGACAGTGTTGCCAGATGAACAGATATTCTCCCCCCGGAAAAAATTAGAAACTCCCCAGATTAGCATATTTTAACAAAAAAAGCCCCTAAAGTTTTTTTTGTTAAAATGTGTTAATCTGGTGGCCCGCACTAAACAAGGCATATAACATCGACAAACTCAAAAAGGTTAAAAAAACAGCTAGTGTTGGTACCACAGGGGCTCTTCGATCTTGGCTAACGAATGCCTTAAGCGTTTTTCTGCACCTTCTATACCACTATCTACACACATAAAATATCTAGTATCTTGCAGTGCCTTAAGACTTAAAGAATCAAATTTTTGGGTTGCTAAACCTTATGGTCACAGCAATATCACAAATTTGATTCCCACATATATTTTCGACTCCCACTGACTATCGCGCTCCTACAATGAGCCTCAGTAAAAAATTTTAAAGTCTTATTCCCATCCAGAGGGGACTGGGATGATGACGCCGTGACGAGAGACTCGACACAACTATCTATTGGTACTGATGGCTCAAAGATGGAGTGCGGTGTTGGCTCAGGAGTCTTCTCTGAGTCTCTCAGCATCTCTAAGTCATTTCGGCTACCGAATTTTGCTAATGTATTTCAAGCTGAAATACTGGCAATTAGGGAGGCATGCAAGATGATTAAAGCAGATCCAAACCAAAATCGTAATACAGCCATCCTTACAGACAGCCAAACGGCTGTTAAAGCCATTGATTCGGCTAAATCATCCTCTAAATTGGTCCAACAATGCCGAAATGAGCTCGCAAGTCTAAACATTAACCTCAAGGTCACTCTTATATGGGTTCCTGGTCACAGTGGCATTGATGGAAATAATCGGGCAGATGAACTAGCCAGGCAAGGATCAGCCCTTCACATCTCACTTGCGGAAAGAGTCAACATTCCTCTTGGAGTTGTGAAGGGCAATATATTGTCAATTTTCCTTAGGGAATCCAATCGTAGGTGGCACAGTTTAACCAACTGCAAAATATCCAGAACGATCTGGCCCGCCTTTAATAAATCCCGTACAATTGATCTCATATGTAGACCCAGGCTGGACATAGCCAGGGTCGTAGCAACCTGCACTGCACACTGGTCAATTGGAGAACATGCGGCGAGGCTGGGTATTCCTTACAATACTCACTGTCGCAGCTGTGGCGACCAACAAGAAAAGGAAACAGTCCATCATTTTCTCTGTAAATGTCCAGCTCTAGCCAGAATGAGAGCACAATCGTTTGGAATGTCATTTTTTGACGACCTAAACGAACTTTCCGAAATGAAGATCAAAGACTTGATCTCTTTTCTTAACGCCACGAAATGGATCTGAGACAAAAATCGGTTGCGTTCTGCATCATGTTTCCCCCCCAGATCCAAAGTCCGCGAGTAATCGGAACCCGGGTTTCTGCGGGGCTGCATGATGCTCAATGGCAATGATGATCACACGGTCGGATCGATCGCGCTTCGTTGTTATTCTATATCCTGCCGAGCTCGGCATAATGTGGCAAGCTCGGGCGAGATGCGATCCAATCGAGTGAGTGTCCTATGACTTAAATCCTGTCTTTTGTACTGACTCACAAGGTACCTACCTCAACCATACTTCACAGCCGTCCTATTTCAAAGCAAGGAACGCTTTAATCTGCTTTCATACACAGGTCAAACGAGTTATGGTATCAAAACGGCGCAATCCAGTGCTAATTGGGCAAAGAGCGAATGTTACGCTCTTGCCACCATTTCTACCTACCTACCTACATGTTTTTAAAATGTTTAGCCTTAAAAATAATACCCCCCAAATGTCCCCCAGATTTCCCCCCATCGAAGAAAAACCCCCTAAATCTGGGGGGAAAACTGCCAAACTGGCAACCCTGCAGTGAGACTCCTTATTTAATCAATTATTCAGATACTATTCCAAATAAATAAATTAATACTTTAGTAATTTACAGGATATCTAAAGCCCTTAAACAAATTTGTATCTAAAAAAGTATTAGAAAAATTATGAATTAGAAAAGTGAATTGATTTTTCACTTGAATGAGATTTTTTCTATTTTCTTTTAAAGTATGGAAAACTTTCACTTAAAGCCGATTAAATTCTCATTTAAAGTAGATTTTATGAATTATATCCCTATTGTGAATTCCATATCCAGAAGCAAGAAAACTAAAAATTGAAAAAAACAGAAAGAATAAGTTTTTGAATGCCAACCTGTTACGGGTGTGACGTAGACTTAAAATTTGTATTACGGGCTCAGCATCAATTTCAAATTCTTGAAATTTCGTCTTTTTCGCTCAAATTATCACATTCAGAAAAAGAGTTTTCTTCTGGTATTGAAACATATATTTTTTTTGTTACAGGTGTGACACTTTTTGAATCAACTCCCTAAAAACTCAGTTTGTATTTATTATTCAATAACCTTATGACACACAAACGTGCTTAGAGTTATGAGAAAATAAACCAGCGGTTCTCAAATTGAGAAACAGTAAACTACTGATAATAGAGCTTCTGCTCGTTTTAACTTTTGGATCCCTTTTCTGCTAAGTGGTTCCAAATGCGAAATAACTGGCGATACATTAAATTATATTGCCAATTTCACTTTTACAATGAAACAAACAATCTTTGAAAATCATCTAACGGTATTATTTTCAATTGTAATTCAAATCTTGTGATTTTTATCAAAGGGTCGTTTGGTATGAAATCACTATCAAATTCTTAAAATGTTTGAACATTTTTTGAATATTCAAAAAATGTTTGTTTGAACATTTCGGTAAAAAAACTACCTATTACATTAATTTATGAAGGCCTGTATAAAAAAATAACATCAGAAATACCGTTTTGTAGAAAATCGAAAATAAAAAAAAAACGATCCTTTGAGGGGTAGCCTAGGAAAATTAGACAAAAAAACGGCAAAACTTCGAAAAAACTCCTACAAAGTTGAATTTTGGTGAAGAGCTTGTTTTTGACGTCTTAAGCATTTCCTAAAAAGTTCTGTAAATTTGGTCCGGGGCTAAATCTTTTAGGGAGGGGGGGGGGGGGGTAAAAAGGGGTAAAATTCAGTTTTTTCTTAATTTCTTAAAAATGACAAAACTTCGAAAAAATTCCGACAAAGTTGAATTTTGGTGGAGAGCTTTTTTTTGGCTAAATCTTTTAGGGGGGTAAAAAGGGGTAAAATTCAGTTTTTTCTTAATTTCTCAAAAACTATCAGTTTTTTTGAAAAATGGTGAAGGTACAAAATATAGCTTATGTAATTCTACACAAAAAGAGCAAGAGATTTTGAGAAAAACGGGCACAAACCTACTCATTACGTATGTATGTTACCCAAGCAAGATGATGAACAAAATTTCATTACCGTAAAAAGCTCTTATTAAAACGTTTCTGCACGTTTTTCTCAAAATCTGTTGCTTCTACGCCAAAAAAGTGTCAATATTTTTTGTGTAGAATTTCATGAGAAACAATGTAAATTTATTAATTTTTTGAAAAAATTATAATTGTTGAGATATTTACAAATAACTGCAAGCTATATAGGTAACTATCAATCTATAACTAATCAATACTAATTAACCTACAGAGTTAGTTTATATGTAGCTCATTTTTTAGATAATTTTATTGACTAAATGTTATTCCCTTATGATTTTGTTGTAAAATTAAATTCTATCAAGTTGTTTAATAAAACCAAATCAGTTTCATTTTCAAGATGGCGGCCTTCCCCTTACCACGGCCACTCCAAAAATTTGGTTTTATAATGAGGAGATGTAGCCAAACACAAATCGTACAAAAAATTTTGCCCATCATGAAGTTCTTGAACGATTTTCTCTAAATCGATTGATTGTATGAAAAAAAGTATGTTAATCTTTTTTGTGGAGAATAACATAAGCTACATTTTGTACCTTCACCTTTTTTCAAAAAAACTGATAGTTTTCGAGTAATTAAGAAAAAACTGAATTGTACCCCCCCCCCCCCCTAAAAAATAGCCTCGGCCCAAATTTACGGAATTTTTTAGGAAATGCTTAAGACGTCAAAACAAAGCTCTCCACCAAAATTCAGCTTTGTCGGAATTTTTTCTAACTAAGAGAAATTTATTGATTTCTCTTAAGAAAAGTTTTTCAGAAAAATAAAAATCAAAAACAACTGTGTACCAAGTTTTAAGAAAATCTATCCAGTCGTTCAAAAAGGTATGTCCGCGAACTTTGTTTGAAAATTTACAGAACATGACTTTTCAGCTTCAAAAAGTACTCGAATGTTTCAATCTAATTTTCTTCAAAAGTGTATTAGACGGAGAGCTAGCGACCGATTTACTCACCTCATTTTAGCAAGGCTAAAACTTTGGTCATAGAAAGATTCAGGCCCAACAGTTATAAAAATGCCCGTCTTACACTCCGGTACCCTCCATGAGGCCTTAAGATTAAGGCTTGAAGTTGTAAAAAAAAAGTGCCCATTCACCTCATTTTAGCAAGGCTCATCTTTTAATATATCGTTCATTGATTCAATATATACGCGAAAATAACAATGTAAGACGTTTTAGCCCTCCATGACATGCTGTAAGACGCTCGTGTATATGTAAAAATAATGACCCCATTCACCTCATTTTAGCAAGGCTGGTATTTACACATAATTAAGATGACATAAAAACAAACACACATTTCAAGTGTAAGACGTTTTTTCGGTCAATAACCCTCCGTAAGACACTGAAAACTAAATTTCGTTTAAGTCAAGATAGCCCAGTAAAAATAGATTTTTTCAAGGAAAAAAATTTGTAACAGGCCGATTTTTGGTACACACGTTGGGATTGGCGTTACTTATAACCTGTCAAAAGTCCTCAAACATCCAATGCCCGCTAGTCCCGTTAGGAGGGTCAAAGGTCACGAAAATGGGTTTTTGATAAATATATCGAAAACGGTAAGTTTTAGAAGAAAAAATTGTTCTACAAACATGTAGCTGAGGTAATTTCCAACAAAAAACATATATGCCAAATTGTTCTTAGCATTAAACGTTACAAAATTACAGTACTTCAAAGATTCACAGTATTCCAAAAGAATGCTTTTTGTTACACACCACCAGAATGGTCGAGCGCTTTGTGCGTTTTTATTTATTGCGGTATCCCCAGGAGGCCTTTTCCACAACGTTTGATTAGTGAATGTGTATTTTAAAATTAGTTTTTCATTAAAATAATATAAAAAATCTGCATTGTATGATTGTTTACAGCAAGTTGAAGATGACATTGATTATAACAATGTGATATACATACATCATAGATGGAGGATTGTAGTACCTCGTGGCTTGATGGTTAGTGCGTAGGACTGTCATGCCGAAGGTGTGGGTTCGATTCCCAGCCGTGCCACCTAAAAACAGAAATGTTTTATTCGAGGTACTGCCTCTTGCGAGGAACTGACAAATCCTCCAAGAGTATACTTGTCATGAAAAAGTGCTTCTCATTTAGCCGTTCGGACTCGGCAAAAAACTGTAGGTCCCCTCCATTCCTGCTAACAAATACGCACACAGGAATGGTTGTGAGTTGTAAGTCACTAGGCCCTGGTTCTCCATGAGCTGTTGCGCCACCCAATTTATTTTTATTTATTTATTTATAGATGGAGGATTTATGCTGCATCGTCTTGCTTGGAGCCGGTTTGCAATAGCTACATTAGTTATTTGAATGTTTGTTATGTTTAAAAACGTTCTGGAAAAAAGTAATGGTTGTTTTCGATGGTTACAAGGATCACTGAGCAGCGTCGTTGGTGTAGATCAGCTCCATTATCAGTGGATATTTTATTTGATGCATCAATGATGGTTCCACCTTCTCAACAACAATTTCTTGTGAATACAAACAACAAAAGTAGTTTAATTGCTATGATTTCGAAGAAATTTGAGGCAACGAATATTTCTACGAGGCTGGACGATGCCGACGTTTTGATTATCGAAACAGCTAAGGAGCAATCCAAAACGCGCACTGCTATTGTTGTTGGCGAAGATGTTGACTTGCTGGCAATACTGATAGCAAGAGCTCTTCCTGACAAGAAAATATATTTCAAAAAACCTGGCAATGGTTTAGTTGAAACAAAGGTATATTCGTCGCAAAGCTTATTCATATACCTACCCAAAATGTCAAGTAAAAAATCTATGTTTGCATTAATTTACAAGATTCAACTTCGGCTTTAAACATTAAAGCCAAACTAAAATTTTTCAAACTATTTGAAAAAAGTGAATATCTAATGAAATGTGGAGAAATATTTGCCAAACCCAATAATTGTTATCATAATATTATTTCCGAAAACGTCTTAAATATACCTACTCCTTGCATTTTACAAAGCACCAGCAGAAGTGGATTCCATCGATACTCTAAGGTATTCAACATTTATCAGATTGACAATGCAACTTTTGGTGCTTCTAAATAGCATTTATATATACGGTATACCTTCAAGTTCAAACTTGGCTTGGGCACAAAGGTATGAAGCCAGAAGACTGGGGTTGGACATTAACAAATAATATTTTAGACTCAATAACAACTTTGCTTCAACCAGCTCCAGATGAACTCCTTTGTACAATATTTTTTAACTGCCGTAAAAGTTGTGGTTGTCGAAAAGCATGACTACATTGCTTTCTTGATTGTGGTCAATGTCATGTACAAGCTCTATCAAAATTGATGTACAAGAAGAAGAATTGAATGATGACATGGAACAAATACATTCAATGCCACAAGGAACCACGAATCACCAAATATTAAATGACGATTAAATAAATTTAGTTCAATTTTTTTTTAATAAAAATGAATTTTAATACACACCTTCATTAATCAAACGTTGTGGAAAAGGCCTCCTGGGGATACCGCAATAAATAAAAACGCACAAAGCGCTCGACCATTCTGGTGGTGTGTAACAAAAAGCATTCTTTTGGAATACTGTGAATCTTTGAAGTACTGTAACTTTGTAACGGTTAATGCTAAGAACAATTTGGTATATATGTTTTTTGTTGGAAATTACCTCAGCTACATGTTTGTAGAACAATTTTTTCTTCTAAAACTTACCGTTTTCGATATATTTATCAAAAACCCATTTTCGTGACCTTTGACCCTCCTAACGGGACTAGCGGGCATTGGATGTTTGAGGACTTTTGACAGGTTATAAGTAACGCCAATCCCAACGTGTGTACCAAAAATCGGCCTGTTACAAATTTTTTTCCTTGAAAAAATCTATTTTTACTGGGCTATCTTGACTTAAACGAAATTTAGTTTTCAGTGTCTTACGGAGGGTTATTGACCGAAAAAACGTCTTACACTTGAAATGTGTGTTTGTTTTTATGTCATCTTAATTATGTGTAAATACCAGCCTTGCTAAAATGAGGTGAATGGGGTCATTATTTTTACATATACACGAGCGTCTTACAGCATGTCATGGAGGGCTAAAACGTCTTACATTGTTATTTTCGCGTATATATTGAATCAATGAACGATATATTAAAAGATGAGCCTTGCTAAAATGAGGTGAATGGGCACTTTTTTTTTACAACTTCAAGCCTTAATCTTAAGGCCTCATGGAGGGTACCGGAGTGTAAGACGGGCATTTTTATAACTGTTGGGCCTGAATCTTTCTATGACCAAAGTTTTAGCCTTGCTAAAATGAGGTGAGTAAATCGGTCGCTAGCTCTTGGTCTATATATTTTGAGTTAGTGATTGTTACCTTTGCACCGACACGATGTGGACTTCAATTTTTAATACAATTCTATGATGGGTGTAAAGCTTTGGTTTTTTTATGGGTGGGATATTTGTGACAAAACTTACCCAACAAGTTTTTACTAGCGAAAGCCTCACGATTATTTGAGTTTTTCTCTTCTAGATTTCTCCTACGTAAGGCTTGTTTCACACATATACGGTTTCATTCGGTTCGGTCTGTATTCGGTTCGTTTTCGGTTTCAGTTTTTTATTTTCACACTTATACGGTTCCTATAAGGTTTGTATTCACATATCAATTTTAAATTCCAAAAATATCAACATACTTCAGCACTAGTTGTCAATTCCAAATAAAAACGAACAAAAAAAACCTTATAGAACCGAATATGTGTGAACGCTACGATAAGTTTGTGTGAAACAAGCCTAAGCCCTTCCAGGGCTTTGATTTAAATTGAATTTACTTTTCCAGGGGGTTAGGTTACTATCGAAACTCGCCAGGCCCTTGTTAATTTTTATGCCATTAGCAGGGCCTCACGAGTATTTGACAGGTTTTTCTCTAGGGCTTTGATTTAAGTTGCAAAAACTTGCGATTATTCCATGTGGGCGATGTTATGGAAGTTGGATCTTTGACAACAATTGTTTAAAATTGCATTTGTAAAAACTACATAGGTACACATGTTTGTACAACTGCTGAAGTCAGCCTTCCCATAATGCCGCACTAAGACTTCGAATTACAATTCCAATGTTGCACAATTTGTTCAGTTACTCCCGATATATCAAAAAATTTATTAAGTTAACTCGGCCGATAAAGTGGGCTCGTTTTAACCCCGAAACAATGATGATTTCGCTCTAAAAATTTCATTCCGTTCTGTAGTAGGTACTCATTTCGAAGAGCGAAATTGATAACTGTAGCATATTATTTCGAAAAGCCTAAACTCATTTTGTTCGCACTGAAATAATGCTAGTTTACAAAATTTTTGGTCATGTTAGGGTCCTTAGAAAAAATATATTTTCTAGACTAATTTTGGGTCGCTATGAAAATGAAAATAATTTTGTTTCCAAAGAAGCGTATTCGAGATATGCGCAAAAATCATTTTCTCAGATACTGGCATAAATCTCGCAAACGGCTTAGCTAATTTTCATAAAATTTATATTTTCTGAATAATCTCATCTGCCTCTTAGGCTATTTCCTTTTCCATAAAAAGGAGAATTGGACATACCAATCTCTCAAGACCAATAATGACGAGACATACATATATCGTTGGAAAGGTATTTTTTATGAACTAAGAGCTCATTTCATCACTATGTGAAAAAAGATATTCGCTAGTCAAAATTGTGTTTTAGTACATTTTTGGGTAAAAAAAACTATCCTTAACTAGTTATTTGACTGGCGTTCACGTCCAATAACAGCTCAGACAGATACGAGGAAGCGTCGTCAGTGAATGGACAGTTTGAACACTACTTAACGAAGACAGCCTAATCCCGAAACGTCCTGCCACAACACCAAAATTTAATACAATTCACCGACAACCTCGACTACGATTCGCTTACGCACACTACGGTTAGTAATTTGACCAAGCAAGGGATTAACGCAAGAAATCCAGCTCCTGAAATAGGAAATGAACAAAACGTCACTGGGTAGACGAATGGGCAGGAATCCCCCAATGCAGAATCGATTGGAAGCTGTAATAAGAGCTACTATAGGGGAAATACTAAACCTGCAAATTACACTTGATTTTGTTTTAAATTTTTAATTTCCTTGTTTCAATTTCACTCAGGTTTTCCTTGCATAATTCAACCTTTAACGATTACCTCCTAAAGTCCTGATTTGATTGTTATGGTTTCACTCTTGATTTAAAGCTAATAGATTAAACTTTTTAACGATACCATAAACTTTTATGCATCGCAGCTACATCCAAAGCAATTATTGTCTTTAAATAAAGCAACAAGGTGATTGCATTTTTTTTTGCTCGTGAATATTTAAATATGTTTACTCAAATATTAATACTCCGAATTTTTAAAAAGGCAACTCTATTAGTTCCTGGGGAAAGAGGCTTACAAAATTTTATTTTAAATTTCACTCATTAGGTAATATCTATGTCTCCTTTCGGGTGAGTTTTTCGTATACGTTCGTGTTTTTGTATGAATTCCATTAATAGATGTTTTTTTTTTGTTTTCTAAACTTAAACTTATAAATAATTGTTTTGGCATACATCAATTGCAGGCTCATTGTCTAGGTGAAACTTTGTCTCATTGGAATTATTCATAGGTTGTTATCAATGCATTCAATTTTCAACTTTCAATGTATGTAATGATGGTTTCCTTGATATCAACAAATTAATTGCCACGCCGCGCCACCATAGCCACCTACATTTTTGTTTGTCTTTGTTGTTTTTATTCAAATCTGAATCATTGTTAATCACACTTAGTCGAATACAAAAGCGATGAACAAAGTTCCAATTTGAGTTTTGTTTATTTGTTTGTTTATTTAATTGTTATGCATCTCCTTCGCGCTTCCTCATATTCAAAGCAAAGTACTTCTGAACCTCTATACCAGTTTGTTTGTATGTCACACTTAAATTTCCATATACACAAAGGTTTCCGAATTCTGGAAATATACTTTACTTTACATATCTACAATTTAGTTCTTCGAGATTCAATATTTTCAATGTACCATATAGCTTATACCCAGCAAAGTAATGAATCATTCTATTTTTAACAAAAAAAAAATAATAACAACAAATCTTTTGTTTACTTAGTTATGGAGTATAAATGCGTTTGTGTACATGTATAATGTCTATTTATCTATTACATGGAGTGTTACCGACTTTTTGTTTGGCTCGATATCAATCTTTTCGGTGGAAATTGAATAATTGAAAAATATTGAAATAATGTCTTTTCAATGCGACTTCAAGAGCCAGACACACTTGTGATAACAACAATAAAAGAAAAAAAATACAAGTTCAAAATAAAAAATAAAAATATGAAGACCTTTTTTATCAATCAAGAACTGCTCAGGGGCCTTTAATAAAAGTTTAACGAAATCAGCAGCAAGTGAACATATATGTACTCGTATGTAGTTGATGGTTAGTTAAATATTTATATTATGACAATTACTGTGGGTATCTTATCTTTTTTTTTTACGAAAAAACACTTTTTAGATAAACGATTTCAATGCATGAAAGCTATAGACTGCTCTGCTGCTAAATGTACATAATTATTTGATAATTCTGATACAATTATGCAATTAATTTTGTGTATTACGATTACGAATTCATAAATCATTTGGCAACATATTTCTATAGAAAATGTTTGCAAAAAATCCATACCAAGAGCGTCAATGCTTTAGTGTTTTTGTTTATATCCTCCCCTGATTGCAAATACTAGGTAACTTTATATTTTTCTAATTTTGGAGGTAGCAATCTTTTTATGTACCTAGAGCAACCTGATAACGATGAATATTTTAAATGCTTCTTTTCTACTATTTCACAAGTATCCTACACTTGGTTATGTCGGAATTATTCTTCTAAATTAAGAAAATGTTGCAATCAGGTGACGACATACTACCAGATCTTTGTCGAAGAGAGCTGGGGGTCTAGTACGTAACTTGATACAACCGAGCTAAGTCGATGCAATAGAGCATAGGTGGTTCTTTATTTGCCTCACAGTCGATGATTTTCTATTCAAGTGCACTAAATACGGAACAGCCTCTGCTCGATTGTAACAAATCTACTCGATTGTTTCAAGTTACATGCTGGCACCCCTGATAGGAAGCTAAAAGCTAGCGACCAAAAATTTGCCAACTTATTACTTAGTGCGCAGGGTTGGTAGTAACTTACCTTGGTAACCTCTTCAACGCGAAACCAATAAAATTACTTTTTGCTACTTCAATCCAATTTTAATGGACTAAATATGTCCAGATCTGGGATGAGTATTCAATATAAGGACGAACCAGTAGTAAAGAGCTAGGGCAACGTAAGAATTTTAAAATTCCCTAATGAACCCATCGTTTTATAAACCCTATCTACAGTTCTAAGAACTGCTTGGTAGATTAGCAGAACCACCAATCTATCTTGAACCGGCCCTCAAATAATATATGGGGATGGATATAGCCGCTAAGATGCACAATTTTATATAAAATTCGTCAGCGAAGTAAGTTTCCGTTGTTATAAGGCCAAACCCTACTGAGGAAAGCCGGAATAAGTTCAAACAAGCAGAAAGAACTGCAAAGAATCAAATTTTTACATGACCAAAAATTAGAGCAAAAAATGTCCCAAAAATAGTAAAAACTTTTGGTCATTTGAAAAAAAAAAACATTCGACGGTTCTAACGCTCGTCTTTAATGACACTCCCTATGTAAGCTCACTAGAAAAAGCCAATTTGCTGTTAATTCGACGCTGCCAAAGAGTGTTATGACTCCGTCTGTAATTGAGAGCACTAACTAATCTTCTTTCGCACTCGTGCAGTTGCAAGAGTCCTGAAAGATCTTGATGTACACAAATCCGCTAGTCCGGATAGTATCCCTCCCATTGTTCTGAAGAGAAGTTCTCCAATGCTGGCCAAAAACCTCTGCGTAAGCTTTTCCATCTGTCCTAAAGGTCTCTTTCCGAGTGGATGCAAAACTGCATGTGTCCAACCTGCTCCTAAAAAAAGGCGTGTCTTACGCGTCACTTACGTCCCTTCTTTCCAAGGTCATGAAAACGCTGATTAATTATCAGCTCAAGAAATATCTCGAAGAACGAAAGCTTCTTAAATACCGGCTTTCGTAGCAATAGGTCCACTGGTGATCTGATGTGGAACAAATCTTTAAATCATTTTGGAGATCGAAAATGAGTGCATTTGGTTTTGATGAATCTCTTCTTCAATGGATTAGAAATGACTTTTCAGGCCGCTCAACACAAGTCGTATTGAATGGTTTCGAGTTTGATATTCATAAAATAAATGCTGGTGTGCCCCAGGGCCCTCTACCTTATATTCATAAATGATCCTTTGTTTAAAACCTCTAATCCATTCAACTATTTCGCTGACGACAGCACCCTCCCTCAGCTTTTCGTATTCGTTTTTAGATTCACATCCTTGTCCGTCGAATTTGGATTTTCAAGGAAGCGTATGATTAGCTCATTAAATTCTGATCTCGACAGTATTGTCCAATGGGGAATCAAAAACTGTGTAGAATTGAATGCTTCTAGAACTCAATGCGGTCTTCTGTCGCTTAAGCGGAACCCACCACCAATGCTATCCATGAGCGGTGCTTGCATCCAGGAAACTGAATTGCTATCAGCTCTCGGTATGTGTATCACAGATCATCTCTTGTGGAATGATCACATATTCGACGTTGACAAAAAGGCTAAAGTGTTTTTGGTTTTGATTGACGATGCAAGACGTTTTCTCCCCTTCTGAACTTTCTGTTATTGATAAGGCGTACAGTCGTCCAAAGCTGGAGTATAACTCGCATATCTGGGCAGGTGCTCCTTCAACCTACTTGAGTCTTGTAGATAGTGCATATATATAAAAAAAAGCTTTGAAAGTGATAGGTGATAGAAACATAACGGAAATATTCGATTCTCTCGAGCACCATCGTAATGTTTCATGTCTTTCCCTCTTGTAGTGCCAATTTCGGGCGTACTGTCAAATACAGAGATTCTTTCTTCAGCCGCACAACATGAATGTGGAAAGCATTCTCTACTCTATTCTTCCTTCCCATTGTGATATTCTCCTCTTAAACCCTATCCTACTTTCCTTACACTCGCATTGTGTTTAACATATTAAGGGTAACCCTTGAGTATGCGTTGCTTATAAAAAAAAGCTACGCACTTGCAAAGCTAAATTTGAGTTTATTCTGTTTATGGTGCCCCCAATGTAAATAACCTGAAAGGAATAATATCGTGTGTACTCTGACTCTGATTGTTCTGTTTAATACAAATCAGCTTTTTAAACACTACCTCTAAAATATCTTAATATTTCCCATTCAAGATTGGGTTACGGTATACTACAGTAAGTATCCATAATTGGACCCATAATAGACTTTTCGAAGTTTTCCTGATTGAAAATCTCTGCAAGATCAGATCTCTTACTGGGTGGGCAACGTTGGGACACCTATTTTTTTTTTGGTTTGAACATGTGAAGTGCATTGTTTCATACCACCTAACCCACCATAATCGAACTGTAGACCTTTGTCCCACAGTTATGGACTTAGGAACTGAGGATTTGTATTCCGTTGGGTCATTATTATTATTTTTCAAGTGTTTAACGGAAGAACAATAATTATTAAACTATTTTGTATAGCACAGTCCCATCTACATCCTCATCAAATGATACAAAACTGCCCAGGAAATTTAACTGCATGGACCTTTTCTATGGTTTAATGCTGCCAAAGTATAATCTTCTGATTGTATTTTCGGTTATATAAATATATCAACTCGAACATACTTTTTCGGTTCGTTGTCATAAGAACATCTAGGTACTAGGTATCAATTTTGTCGACACAATTATTATGTTGTCCTTTTTTTTTTGTATGAATTCTTTGAACTCTCACAACATATCTTTACTTTATCTTTGTTTCAAACAAACTCTCTAAATACAACAATTGTTTTTCTTTCTCAATTTTATTTTCCGCTACAACTACACAGCAATTTGAAAACAAAAAGCCTTTCGGTGTTATGCCCATGTACACTGGATGTTGGAGAAGAAACGAGGTACAACAATCACTCATGAGTTTTGATTTGATTTTTTTTTTCTGTTTCAATTTCAACTTTATAAAAATGTATTTAACTCTTCCCTATTAATTGTTTCTTTTCTTTTAACAACAAAAAAACTCAATGCTTTTTTTTCAATGACGTTGTATACACATATTTCATGATTCATAAACATAAAAAGAAAAAAAAATGAAAATTCAAAATTGATTTTCGATAGATCATTGTCTTGCACTTGGCCATTATTTAATTGAATTAAAAAAAAAAAATACTTATGCACAAAGCGTGCCGTATTTTCAAGTTTAATACCTTTAAGCTTGACATGACACATTGGCATTCATATGTACATAGTTTGCTTATCGTGAGTACCTAGCTTTTATTTTTTGTTTTAATGTCTTAAAATTGTTTGCTAATGGTTTCACTTGTTGCTTTCACCTAGAATGAAATAATCACATTCCACATTGTGATTTTTGTTAGCACAATCTTGCAAAGGCACAATGCCGACAAGTCACAAGCTCATAAGTTTAATTATAACCCCATTGTGATTTTACGCTCATCTTTACTAATTAAATTGACATAAACCTTATAAAAGTATCCGGTTAGATGTAATTTTAATTAGTCATGTTACCTATGTATATATATTTTGAAAGATCTAATTGTTTTTATTTTATAACTTTCAATAGGCAAATAAACATCCCTCGACATCAGGATCATTGGCAGACCGTGTTCCACCAATCGGAGGCTATCAATGGCCAGCGGATCAAACGCCCGGTGTGACGGGTCTTAAAAACCATGGAAATACTTGCTTTATGAATGCTGTCCTACAGTGCCTAAGTCATACGGACATCTTAGCAGAGTACTTTGTATTGGACCAGTACAAGGTGAGTTGTAAAAAAATTTATTAATCTTTGAAAAAATTAATTTATTTAATCTTACATTTTTTTGCAGTTAATTAGTTTCGTGAAGCTGGTTAAATTATCATTCCGCACCTCTATTAAGTACTTTTTAACTCCTCCGCAAAGTTGCCCGAAGTTCGATTCATTATCATCTCATGCATGTCGTTTATTAAATTTGCACCCCTTAATGTTGTGTAAACATTCAATTACAATCGTTTTACTATATCAAAAGCATAATAAATTGACTCTTGTCACGATTTGCGATAAATTTTGCAGTGTTGGGTTATAGAGTTACTACGGTTTTCAAGTAATTGATGATAATAAATAAAACACTTAAGAGGCGTGCTGTGGTATTGAACTATTTCAATTAAATTCAAACTAAAATAATATCAATATTATGTATAAGGAAGTAGCAAAAGTTAACAACCAACAAGGTAGTTGAGAGGTAAAGAAGATTAGCAAACCAAGATAATTTTGAAGTTGTCAATACTTTATCCAGATTGTCTCACTGCCACTTGTCAACTATTTAAGAGCCAACCTTGTAACGTAAACCATTTATAATTTTCATTTTTAGTAAACAGAATTTCGGAAATAATGAGTCAGACCGATTTGATTTCTGTTTCTGTTTCTTTATTTTCATGAACTATATACTTTCTTTTCTTTTCCATGGCTTCACTTCCTATAGGTTTAGAATGTATACTTCCAGTGGCCTTGCATCTTAAGCACGCTGCTTCCAGTTATTTAGACCAACGAATCTGATATCCATGATGACCTGTTGTTTAAAGCGGTGGTTTGTTCTTCCTTATCTCCTCAATCTTGGAGGCTGATGAGATTTCAAGACTCTCTTGACCGGAGCACTGTTGCTTATGTGCTCGATGTGGCCGAGCCAGTGTAGTCGACGTGTTTTGACTTTCTGGGTTAAATGCACATTTTGGTACAACTCATAGAGTTGGCGGTTCTATTTTCCCTCTCTATCCGACCTATTCGAACAAAAAACCAAATATGCGTCGAAGTCGAAAATTTTTTATTTGAAAGGACTATAGTCAGTTCTATTTTTATCGAATTTCTAACGCCGAATTCCTTCACAGAGTCCTAACCTAAATACCGGTACTAGTCCTTAAATTAGTACCCAAAGAGGTATCTCTCATTTCTTCATACACACAGGAGTGATTAATTGAGAGATTTGAGTAATAGCTTTAGGATTAGTACCGGTATTAACGCTAGGACTCTTTGTGATAAAATTGGCTGTAACCAAGTTTGTGAAGCTTGTATAGGACGTATAAATATAAAATCGTAATGAACGCAGGTAGTGTCGATATTATTTCGTTCGAGTTTTGCAACAATAATAATCATACAAATTATAGATGAGACTCAATAGTGTTATTCTAAACTTCTACTGAATTCTACTGATCGTGACCCTATGGTCCGTGACCCAATTAGAGCTAAGGAAAAGCTCAAAACAATTAAAATATTTTGTATTAAAATTCAATATCATATTATTTAATTTCGCTTTTTTTTTGTTTGTTTTAAGGTGGACTTGAAGAAACGAAATAAAATCAATTCACGAAAGTTCGGAACAAAGGGCGAACTAACAGAACAGCTAGCGAATGTTTTGAAGGCTTTGTGGACGTGTAAAAATGAAAGTGACCATAGTACAAGTTTTAAAGTTTGTGATTTCAATTAAATTATCATTTGAATATTTTATTTAATGTTTCCCTTTTAATTTTTGTAGGCTGTTGTAGATCGTTATGGATCACAATTTCGCAGTTCAACGCAGCATGATGCTCAAGAATTTCTATTTTGGCTCTTAGATAAAGTGCACGAAGATCTGAATACGGCAACTAAAAGGAGATACAAAAGTGTAAAGGTATGTATAGAAATAATTGTTAGAATAGACTTCATATCGAATGAGGTCTGAAGTTGAAATAGATGAAATAGAACACTTTTTGAGAACCGATTTTTGGTATCAATTTAATAAGAACTTAAAAAAAAAAAACAATAAATATACGATAAAGGTTTCTTTTAAGTTCAAGAATGTATGGCCAAATAGCAGTCAGCATCAGTTTTTGGGGCAAAAACCAAACTATACGTATCGTAATTTTTTTTTGCTCATTAAAACGTATAAAAGAAGTAGTTACGATAGTTCAAAAGCAACTAGGAAGATGCATGTATTCACGTTGAGAATGTAACAATGTTCATAGAGAATTTCACGGGACCTCAAGTTAGACGAGGGCCCTTCTTGGTCGAACTTGGAATTGTTCGTAAATGTAACTGTGATGTAATGAATAAACGTATTACATAACCACTGCTATTCTTAAATACAAATTATTTCAATGAATTTTATATTATTATTGTTTTTTCCCTTTAAAAATGTACTACTGTCATACAATAGCCATCAAACAAAAAGGTTTCGTAGAAATTTAGCTATTTTTTTTTCTTTTTCAAATTATTTAATTCAACCTTATAAATAACACTTTAGAGTTGCACAATAAGCATGTTGGGTAGAAAAGTAGGTAAACATAGTGCCCTGACGCCAACAAGATATAAACTGATAAAATTAATTGTTATTATCTTTTAAGTTCAAGTTAAATAGACACGTTTCTTCTACTTTTTTGTTGTTTGTATTATTATTTTGCAAATTAATATATATAATAGGAGCACAGACATAATAATTTGAGCTACTACTCTACTCTCTGATGCTAACAACAAAATAAATAAATAAAGAAAGAAAAAATGTGTATTGACTTTCAGTAGTCTCAAGGTTATTATACTTAAGTTTTTTAAGCGGAAGAGTTTGTTTCGATTTTCATATTGAAAAATATTCAAATCAAAAAATATCAAGATGATGATAAGTTGAATCTTAAGTTGATAGCTGAGAGCTTTTTCAAAAAAAAAAGAACAACAATCACATATTTCTATCATTGATTTTTATTTTGGAATTATTCGTGTTTATTTTGAATGACTACTTTTGGTTGTAATAGTAGTAGTAGTTATAGTACCTACCCCATGAAGTAATAGTTAGTGCATTCACCTGTCACGTTCAAGGTCTGACGATCGATTTCCAGCCTCAGCCATCTAAAAACTGGTACTGGTGGTACTGCTTCTTGTAAGTAACTGACAAATCCCTCTTATCTAAGTCATTCGGCTTCAGCAGGAAATTGTAGTTAATATATTATAATTCTTCTATATTCAAATGAGAAATGAATGTTTAAAGTCTTTGAAGCGGTTATTTCCAAAAATAATTTTGTATTTGAAATTTTGTAAGATAAAGGTGTCTCAATAGGGAACTCGATCTTTATTGATTTCATCCTCAAACCGTAACCATCCTACCGAGACAAATATTCGAAATTTGGTAGCCAAATTCGAGATAAACGGTTGATAAATAATTTGCCAAAACCCGTAAGTCACCCGGAACCCAAACTTCTAGAAGGTTCTCATAAACTGCCAAGTGTCAAGTTTTTAAAAAAACTTTTCCAAAACATTGCCCGGGGGTTAGGGTGGTCCTTATTTGTATGGAGGAAAAAAATTGTTTGTTTTTAAAGAGCGACATTTTCTTTGTTCTTCTACATTAAAAACCTGTACAACACAAAAAGTTTTAGGGTTATCGGATTGTATTAACACGTGCCGCAATGAGTTTGAAAATTTCAATATGATTTTTCATAAAACCGACCAAAACCGTGGGCTTTTAAAAACTTGATTTACAGAATTAATGAAGTTCATTTTCAAATCTGTTACATACTCTTGCTTAGAAAAAAATTAAAGGCACGAATGGGTCGCACGTGCTTGCTCGAAAATTTGCTGGTAAATTAAGAAATTTTAAAAATATTATAGTAATTATCCAAACACTTTTAGAATTTTTATCGAAACTACTTGAGCCGTTTTTGAAATAAATAAGATTTTTTCATAACGGTTTTTTAGCAATTTTCGTTATTTTTGGAGCTAATAAGGGATTTAAATAGGCCCTAAATCTTACAGGAGCACCAACTTTATGCTCAATGCGGAAAGTGTTAAAATGTTTTAAAATGTCAATGAACAGAAAGGTGTTCAAAACTTTTTTAAAATAAGGACCACCCTACTGGGGTATAATAAAAACGACGATTCTTCGAGATGTGCGGTTATTTAGCGTTTAAAAAAATTAAAGTAGAACACACAAGTATCACACAGTTTTCTATTATTCTCATGATTAACTGCAAGCACCACTCCAATCACAGTACACATATCTAATAATATGTGTACTGTGCACTCCAACAACTACAACAGGTGCCATCCACAATGCACCGGTTTCACTTGAGAACAAGAGAAAATTGACAACCCAAAATTAAATTAGTATAACCCGTGACCACGAACAGTGTAATCCAAGTTGTAAATTTAACTCATGAACTTCGGTGTTTTAAATCTTGTTTGACTCCGAAACTCAGATATTTTCGCTGGAAAGACTTTTAATGTTAGTTTCCAAAAACTCAAACAAGATCGATAAAATTTTAAGAACAGAATAATATCTAGCAACCTTAAACAGCCGTGAAAGCTAAACAAAATTATAAATAACCATTCTTAACTGTTGTCTTAAAGCTATCTAAATAAGTCACCGAAGTCCGTCGAAACCTTGGCTAAAATGATATTTTCTTGATAATGTTCAACAGTTCCTTAAATATTTTTTTTATTTATTTGATATTTTACTTGCCCTATACAACAGCAAAAATCCTTAAAGCATTAAATGTGTCATGTTTTAAATTCAAATAGAAGCTTCTCAATGGCGATGTTATAATGAGATTTTTGGCTAACTTCCCTCAGATTTCTTAAGCTGTTCAATAAAACTCGTTAATGAATCTACTCTGAATACCTTCACTTTTATGTAAAAACAAATATGGTATGACACTCTGATACCAACAAATTAAAACCACTCCTTAAAGTAACTTGTAAAAAAATATCAGCATCTGTTATCTGAAAAAAGACGTAAAATAAAAAGTCATTTTTAGATAACAGATTTATTTTTATATCAGTCAAATACTGTTTATGAAAATTTAGAAGTGCATATATATGTAGGTTTTTTTGTGTATTTATAAACTTCATGTTATATTGTATTTATTAAGCTTATTTGGGCTTAACATGTTTTGAACATTAACAATAATAAAAAAAAAAAACTTTTTAAAAATAGCGCCGCATGGATTTACGCTTTATACACACTCATGATCTCTTAAGCTAGATAGATAATAGTCACAGCTTTAGATAATAGGAAATTTTAAACTGAATTTCATATCTATACAATCAGGAAAATGTTGGTCAACCTTTTGTTTGAAGATTCGTATTTAAGCTTCGCTGTTTAACTTTTTTTTACAATTTTATTTTCAAGCTGGCAATTATGTAGCTTCTTTTATGAGAGATTGAATTAAATTATTGAGGGAAACCAATTCAAACGCAATAAATCCTGAAGCCCTCGACTTGATTCTGAATTTGGTCCAAACGCTCGTCTTTAGCTTAAGTGGCTCCAAGCCATCTTTTTTCGCGTTTGTGAAATTTTAGGAAAGCACTTGAAATATATCTCAAATTAAAGGTTTTGACTCCATGAGTACAAATATATACGTGATAGACGTCTAAGTGGCCCCAAAATCCAGAAGTCCCGGAAAATGCATCTTTTCGAATTTTTCGAATTTTAGGAAATCACTTGAAATATATCTCAAATGAAAGTTTTTGACTCCCTGAGTACGAATATATACCTGACAGATGTCTAAGTGGCCTCAAAACCCCTGAAAGACGCGAGTTAAGTCTCGGAGTTCTCTTTTATTTTTATTTTAGATAACTGATGTTACCTCTAGAAATATATCGTATAGCTCTTGACTACCAAAGCAAGAATATATAACATAATGGCGTTTTGAGCTCCATTCAACTGCTGGAAAACACGATAGAATTGGTATATTTCTTAAATGTTATTTTCTTTAATGGAATGTTAAAGGAATCCACTTGAAATGTATTGCAATTGAAAGGGTTTGATTCCACTGAAATAAAAATGCCAACGTTAAAGCGGATCCAAACTCATGAAAACCACAATTTGAGTCGCGGATGTAAAACAATAATTAAATAATGTACCAAATTTGCAAGAAAACAGTTCTAAACTATTCAAGCCCTAGCTTGCCTTGTTGTCGAAGACACTGTATGACAAAAACTATTTTTTTGGACTACCATATCATTGTAATGCCTCGATTTTTTCCACCCGAAACCAATACTTGCTCTTAAGAGCAAAAATAAAAAGTTTAGCCGTGAGGAGTGCCCTGAAAACGGTCACTCAAATTTCGTCTTGTCATTAACGATTCTATTGCATGGTTGAAAACCTTCAGAAAATGTTGTTACTGTTGAGTCTGGTACCTAAATCAATTGAAGGCTAGCCTTGAGTAAAATTATTGATTGTTATTTTTTTGTTCCTGCAACTTGAGTAACTGAAATGTCACAATCAGTGCAGACAGCTTTTTCAGAACTACAGATTTCACTTTTAGAGCTACTATGCATGTATATATGAGGCTGTGAGAGCCATAGTAGCCTAACTGCCATTTTACCTGCCAACAAACACGCACTCAGGAATGGTTGTGAGTTGTAAGTCACTAGGCCCTGGTTCTCCATGAGCTGTTGCGCCATCCAATTTATTATTATAATTAACTGCCATTTTACCGAAATTGAGTTTATTACGAAAATTGAAACTGTGGCATCTGGGAAATCACCAGGTAGAAGAGTGCAGACTACACTTTCTAAAAATACTTCAAATGCTCAAGTTTCTCAAAGGAACTTATTTTGAAGATGAGCTGTAGAATTATCCTTATTCAGCTATAGATGAGGGCACAATAGATCTTAAAGGTCGCAGTGCACTTATACCTAAATATAATTCATTCATTCATGTATGTTATGTATTCTCCTTTAACTTTGACTTTCAGGAATATCTAAATGACTTTGCAATAAGGTACTGAAGTTCGCATAGTTCGTTGATGGAAATAATCAACATCTTATATCATCTTTAATTACTCATTAGATTATTATGTTTTTGTCCGTACTCATTAATTACTCATTTATTTTTATTTAACACAGATCAAAAACATTTACAAACTTATTTATAAGCCTAATTTTTGTTTATTTTGCGTTTAAATTGAAAGATGAGTAATAAAACATCATTAAATCACGACTTTAAAGTCCAATTACTCTGCAATTTATTGGGAAACATAGCCAAATATGTATTGCATTCGTACCAGAGGTTATATAACAAAACCGTCAGCAAATTCTTCGATACCTGTCTATAGTGAAAAGAGTTTTGTTGATACAGCTGTTTTTTTTTGCTTACAAATCTCATTCTCTGATAACTTTTAAATTTGGGTCATGCTTTCGCAAATTCGCTAGTAGCCTCCTTTTGAGATAACATCTTGATTGGAATGTACACATTATTTATATAATATATCAACCACCGAAAATTTGTACATATATCAGACTTACATAAGGTGCTTATTTAATGCTTACAAAATTACAATTTTAATTTTCTTTGATGTCATATAAGCTTTGGTTCCAAACAACTGAGTAATTCAATTTCCAATTTTAGGCCTAAAGAGTATCATTTCAAAGATATTTAAAAAAATCGATTGCCCTAGATATTTAGCTCTTTAATGTTTCTTAGCGATTTTACATACATACACACAAATCTCCAAATTATGAGAAAACCAACACACCTTTTAGGTACTCTTTCCAAATCGATTTCCTTGAAACGAACAGAATAAAGATAAAAACAAAAACAAAATAAATGACCTCAAGCCATGCACAAGAGCAACTAACCGGTCTACTTATGGTTTATTAGTCCACTATCCATCATCATCGATTTATGTTATTAGATACGTAACGATGACGTACATAATGTTGCAATATAAAGTTTGTGAGTGGCATTAAAGGAAAATATAGTTTACGACCAAATTGATTCATTCATACGTGAATTTAGATAGACAAAAAATAAGAACACACACAGAAGAGAATGAGGGTGGTAATGTCGATGGAATTCTCCTCTTTATTTCAATGACACTTTATGTCTACTTTCATTGAAGAGTACATTGCTGCTTTGTCAGACACTACACTGCTCATAGTTTGTCGTCCTCTTGTTGTACTCGAATGTCGAAGATGAACAATAGCATTGACGGAAAGATTGCCTCCTCGTTTGTTGAAAGTGATTTGGATGGACTGCGCCGGCCGGGTGTCGGTACGGTTTTAAATTCGTATGCTCATTTAGTGTCACTTTTTCGTTTTGGCAAAATATAAGAGGTCGTCAGGGAATTAGCAATATAATATGAGAAGATGCAAGGATGACTCATTGGCTGACCATCTATTGCGTCACTTAAAATGTGGATGGACTGACTTTGTATTATGCAATGTTATTTTAGAATTGACTGCCAAATAAACTACAGTGTACGATAAATTAATGGACATTGCGTGTGCTTTAGTATAAAGTTCAAGGATCTGTCGGTCGTTAAAGGTGAAACCGGTAGTAAAACTAGTTCATTGAAATGATGCATTATTGAGGAGGAAGAAATTGTTTTTTGTTTGATCCGGAAGTTCAAACTTGTTGCTAAAGGGCACTACCACGTGGTTATGAATTGATTCTTTATATCCCTTCCATTATTGCAATATCTTGATGTATGTATGTAGTTCTTGAAACAGAAACGAGTGTAATTATTTTCCTCTTCACGTAACACGAAAATGAGTTCAGGATTTCCTGTTATTAAATTTTATTTATTATTAAAGTCCAAGCAAAGATTTATCTTGATCACGAAATGTATCTGCTGTCTATTTTTTGAAATTCTTATTTTCAACTTTTTTGTCTTTACTTTTACAGAACAATTATGGTCGGCCAGACGAAGTAATTGCGGCTGAAACATTAGCGAATCATATCCGTTGCAACAACTCCTTTGTTCAAGCTGTCTTTCAAGCACAATTTCGCTCTTCGCTTACATGTCCGCGATGCAGAAAACAAAGCAATACCTTCGATCCTTTTCATTGTATTTCAGTTCAGCTACCGCAATTAACACAACAGGCCGTATTTGTCACTGTTTCGTATGTGAAGCAGCATCCGCGACAAGTCAAGCTGGGCCTAACAGTTCCAGCTGGTTCGTCTATAGTTGCACTACGCGAACAACTGCAAAAAGACACCGGTATTCCTAGCAGCCGAATGGTTTTAGCTGATATCAGCAATCAGGGCTTCTCGCGAGTATTCTTTGACACTCAGCCAGTGTCGACGCTTGATGGCTTGGATTCGGTGTTTTGTATAGAAGTTCCTGAAGTGGCCGATGAGTCTTCGACGGAATTGATGCTTCTTATTGCAAATGTGCGAAAGCTGAAAGACGGGAGTGTCGAGAGATTTGGTAAGGAACTTTAATATATTGGTTGTTTTAAAATAATAAAACAAGAATTTTTGGATTACAGGTGTACCATTCTGTGTGCAAGCACCTCGTGATTGCTCCTATGTGGAGCTACAGAAGAAGTTGATGAAAGAGATGTCATCGATTCTGAAACCTGAAGTATTCGCGTATAGTACAGCACTGAGCAATATGTTCCAAATACGATTGCAGGACCCGTCAGCAGATCCTGACACTTATCTCGAGCAGGTGGAACATCCACTATTTACCGAAATGATCGATATGGCCTTATCTGTGCTGTCCAGTGATGCTGGTCCAGCTCATATCAAACTTTTGCTTGAATGGACAGATCCGGAGGAGTTCTTTGCCGATTTAACAGACCCCGTGGTCGAACATGAAAGTGTGTCACGTTTGAAAAACAATAAGGCCACTGATACTGCTTTGTCGTTGGAACAATGTCTGGAACATTACACCAAAGCAGAGACGTTGAGTGCAGAAGATGCATGGCGTTGTCCACATTGTCAACAATATCTACCAGTGGTGAAGACTCTTGGGTTGTGGTCATTGCCAGACATATTAGTGGTGCATTTCAAACGTTTCCGACAACATCACGATAAAGGTGCTGATGCCGCCAAGCTCACGACCATGGTTAAGTTTCCCTTGAATTCTTTCGACATGGCGCCCCATTTGGCACGTGGAATGGAGTCTAGTTCGGTGGATTCACTTAATAGTGAAACTACACACAATTCATCACTTCGCAGTCCTTGGAAGAAGACTCGGGAGCAACGCAATCGAATTGAGAAGGACAACCGTGAGACACGATATGATTTGTATGCTGTTTGCTACCATCAAGGAGACACATTGGAAACAGGTCACTATACTGCGGCGTGTAAGAATCCCTACGATCATCAGTGGTATAAATTTGACGATCAACGAGTATCGCGCGTGCCTTCAGACTCAATTCAGGAAGAAATCATAAATAACGAAGCTTATATGTTGTTCTATCAGCGGCGATCCAGTGATAATGTCGAGTGTTCGGGCTCCAGTTCGACTTCAGGCGATCATTGGGTGTCGAAAATTGCTATTCCTGCGGCTACTACTGCTGCGGTAACATCGAAGATTGAAGAAAATTCCGAAGAGGCTACATCGCCAGAAAAAATTAAACCCGATGAGAATCAACAAGAAGGTGCAAAACTTAAGGAAGTGCAAATTCCAGAGGTGCCCCAGGTAACAACGAACACAGTCGTTATTGAGAAAACTGATGAAAACGAAGTTGTGGATATTGAGAGCATCGAATATGTCGATGAAAATGTAGAAAAAACATTACTTGATGAGCCGAAGATCGATACGAATATAGAAGAAGAAGAAGAAAAATATAAAAATATGAATGGCCATTCAGAAACAATCGAACCAGAAGAGACTTCTCTCCCAATCATTTCTGATCCTCCAAAATCAATTGCTTCCACATCGGCGAGTGTTTTGCAAAAACCTCCAAATACAACCAAATTGCTGACTCCACCTTCAACTCCAAAGAAACGAAAACCAACAGCTTCCCAACCCATAGATGTCAAAGGAAGCCCAAAAGCTCCACCAATAGCTTCTTCCTCATCACCTGCATCAGCATCATCGTCGGTGTCTTCAACACAATCTCACAAGTTTAATGGCATCAGCAATACGAATTTCAAAGAGGCTCTATCGAGTAGTCTGAAGAGCAATAGTAGCAGTATAATGGTGTCATTGGGACATGAATTCAATCGTGGCATCAATGGTAGTGGTAGTAGTATCTGCCTGAATGGAGGAAGCAGTCACTGTGGCAACTTGAGACACTCATATTCGAATAGTTCAAATTATAAGCTAAAAGAATGTAGCGCAGATACGCTGTCGTCAATGTTGCGAAACTCGACCAATACATGCAGTAAAGACACGCTGATATTTATCGATCAACAGAGTCATAGTTTGATTGATGATGATGATTCGTTCTTAAGCAGTCCTTCATTGTGGGTAAGTGTTGTGTACCTTATATAGAACATTTAAGAAATAATAACAATAATTTTTAAAATTAAATGCCATAAAATCAAATCTCGATTTATTAAAAACTTTATTTATTCCTTTTTTAATTTAAGATATCTCCAGTGACGCCCCATAAACTGATAACAGTTTCACCAAAAAATTAAATTTCAACTTATTCTTTTCTTATACAAACAATGTAGATTTAAAAAAAAACATAAAAAAAAACAATTAATCAAACCAATATTTATGCAATTAATGCATATTGAAGGTAGTAGTAATAACGTAAATTTATACGAAATATTATTTTACAGTAGATCATATATAAAAATATATATACATGTATACAAATTGCTAAATTATTTTTAAAACCAATAAATGTAAATAAATCGAAGTACCGAAAGTTGATTCAAATAGTATGTACAATCTAATTAAATAACATACGAAATAGAGATATTAAAAAGAAAAAATAAGATTTTAAAACAAAAATCATTTTTATTAAATTATTAACAGAGAATTAAGAGACAAAAAAATATATAATATATTTCAAAAAAACAAATATAATAAATAATGTTTAAGAATATATAATATATAAATATATATATTAAAAAAAAAAATAGTTTAGAATCCCATTCAAAATCTTAAAAGAGTCCATATTATAAAAACAAATTATATATAAAAAAATTAATAGATCGTTAGAGTTTCCAACGGAGTATCAATTAAACAAAAAAAAAATATATAATTATCCAAGTTGCAATTATTATTATTATTATTATAACATATAAATATAACTACATTATAAAATTATTATTATAATAGAAATTATTTAGAGAAATTGTATTTATTGCAATTTTGTTGTTAATAAAAATGATTATATTATATATCTAAAATATTAGCAACTTAAAAAATCTATAAAACTGTAAATGAAAGTGTGTAAACAAGAGTAGTAAAAAAGTTTAAGCAGGGTTCAATACACGGGTGTGAAAAAAAGAAGATATTATAAATTAAATTCTTTGAGTGATTTATAGTAAAAGTATTATATATAACTTTTCATCGGCATGGAAGTTCAAAATATTTTATGGTTCTATTTTTAATAATCTTGAGAACATAAGAGTATTCAAATGGTCAAGAGATGAATATATCATTAGGATAAAAATAAGCCTATGGTTTTTATGTTCGAATAGCATTTTAAAAAAATTGCGTCAAATTATTATTATCGTACATATATCCTTTTACTTCACTCATAATTTAGCTGTTTTTGAAGAGCGTCTCATTTCAGCTCTTATAACAGCAAGATTGAGTTATTTGTTTTTGATTAAGTTAGCCCGAAATTCCAAACAAAAATAAAAACTTTCAATTTATTGGAAAAATTTTCCATGTACATATGTACTGGAATTGCTGTATATTTTAATTTTAATTTGAATTATTTCTAATTTATTTAAAAACAATTTATTGAATTCAACTTGAATGTAAAGATCTTCAATTATTTTATTCCTCAAGATATATGTATACTCAAAAACGAATTCAACTTGAAACCAAGTTTCATTTGAATTAAATATTTCCGTTACCAATAAAACAAATTTAAACCGCCACGAAACGAATGTAGTATTTCTATGTTATTCAAATTTATTTTTGAATTCGATTTATTTATTTTTTTTGTTGTTTTATTATTATTTTATTTTATTATATTTTATTTTTTTTTATTTTTTTATTTTTTTTTTTAATTTTTATTATTATTTTTTATTTTATTTTATTTGTTTTATTTTATTTTATTTTATTTTATTTTATTTAATTTTATTTTATTTTCGTTATTATTTTATTTTTGTTTTATTATTTTGTTTTGTTTTGCTTCTCTTTATTTTATTTATGTATTATGTATAAAGTTATTTTGTGTGGAATGTTCAATTATGAACAAAAAAAAATAATTTAATTAAAAAAATGTCTTTAAAATTATTGAAAAGATAAATAAAAGAGATTAAAGGAATATTTTAATGTGTTTTTGTTATCTTATTCCTTTTAAAGTAAGATGAGTTCCCAAGTGTTTAAGTATTATCTGTAGCGTTTCGAATAAAAAAAAAAATTGACTTGCTTACAAAATTGTTTTTTTTTTTTAATCGGACTCCCATGTTAAAAATGAAGTGAACAAAAATGGTTTATGTTTTGATTTAAGATCAATTTTGCAGATCTAAATTTTTTGGTGGATTTACCAATCCCAAAACAATTTTGAGCTATCGGTTTGCAAATGTGTGATTTGTTTATTTTTATTTCGGTTGTGAAAATTGTGCTCAAAACACTATGGAAATAATTTTTAATTGAAAAAGGAAGCTGTTTCAAATTAATCGGTTAATTCTTGGAGCTATGATTCAAATTTTTAGAAATAATGAGATAGATACGATATTACACAAATAAATTGGCAAACAAAAAATCAATTTGAAATCGCATTCCTTTAGCAACGAAAAAAAGTCGATTTTGAGATTGAAATCTGAATTTACCAAAAGAAAATCCCATAATATGGTTTTCCATTCAACCATTTCAGATTTGGTGGCAGTGTTGCAGGAAAATATTTTCTGAAATCGGGAGATTGTCACACTAGAAATCAGTGTAAATCGTGGAAACAGCTTTAACCCTAAAAGGTGTCAAATGCACCTCAGATTTAAAAAAAAAAAAAAAAGTTTTTGCTGATTTTTTTCGAATATATTTTCAGATTGTACATTTTTTTCATTCTAAAAGTAAATAAATCAGATTTCTTTTGAAAAAAATTAGTATAAAGTGAAAAGTCATTTTTTTAAGAAACAACTTTGGTTTATTTATTTTATTTTAATTCATTTTTACATGTAATATTTTTTTAGTAAAAAGTACGTAAAGCTTCAAAATCAAAAATAAATATGTCCCTTATTTAATAGTCTTGTATGGTGCTATATGAGGGGTATAATTTTAATACTCTTCTTTTCCACTTTTGAGAATTTTGAGTGAAATGAAAAAAAAAACTGTTTAAAGCTATACAAAAAATAAAAGCGATTAATTTTAACGCTAAAAGATAAGTTAAGGATGACTTTTATCCATTCCTTAGTGTTTTGAGCATATTTGATGATCCTGCTAATTATAAAAAATCAATTTAGATTGCAGTTGATTTGAATTGTATGGGAATAAACGACTTTTGATTCAGGAGAGTATAGGAATAGAAGAGTTTTCAAAATATAAAAACCTTAAAGAAAAAGAAGATTTTTGGTGCAAAATTTGATTTGTAATGGAATAGATGAGTTTTGAATGGAACGAATGAGTGGAATAGTGTAGTTTTGGAAAAAGCAACACTTTTCAAGTTCAAAAAGGTTTAGGAAATAATAAGTTTTAATAAATTTTACCTAATTACGTAGATGAAGGACGTTCTAAAGAACATTTTCTCATACTTAACTCATTTTTGAAAAAAATTACTGGAATAGAAGAGTTTTGAAACTATACACCTCATATGTATGTTTAAACATTTACAGCCATATTTACTAGATTTCTAAGACGATTGTTGTTGATAGGCAGTTTATTAAAAGTTTTCAATAGTTGGAAATATGATTTATGTGTCTAATTAAATAAAATGTCAAGTTAGTCAAATCTTAGTCTACCCCTTCCGTTGTCCAAATTAGACGACTTTAGGACAACAGTGAACAAATCTTGTATCTTTTTGGAGCTGTATGGTGGATGTCTAGACTCTAGAGTTAGAAAAAGTTCATTAATTTGACTGTTTATGCTTATAGCACCTAGCTAGCTTGGAAAAGCAAACGTAGAACATAAAACAAAAAAACTCCAAAGATTCAAGTTTCTTATAAACCAACGACTTAAGTGTCTTAATTGCTTATTTTAATTAGTGCTTATTTTAATTATTTTTAATATACATAATCTAGGTTCATATTCATTCAGATACTTCTAAGTTCAAGCAATTGCATGCCTTGAACTTAAAGTATTATGTAGAAAGTAATACTCTGCAAAGTGACACCATCGATTAAAGTATTATTTAGAAAGTAATACTCTGCAAAGTGACACCATCGATTTGTTATTAAAACGAATTTTTTGACGCATGCACGCATCCAGTTACCAAAACTCAAAATAAAACAATATAGAATATAGAATATAAGTAAAATATGTTCTAGATCTAACGCATCACCCGCAACTGTTATGTGTCCGGATATTTGTAAATTTCTTTATTAAGAACTCCATCTCCTTTGATATTTTCCCAGCAAAACAACCCTAAAATGGTAACCAAAAGAATCAACTCTTCGTAAATCGGTCTCGAAAAGTCTCTGATATCACGGTGATTATCTTGTAATCTTTTAAATGCTACCCTTTGCTGATATGCGAACAGCGTACCATTGTCAATAGGCATGACTTATAAGAACTCTTATTAGAACTGACAACCAAAAGTAAAAATTCGAATCGTGTTATAAAAAGTAAGTATTCGCCACAGTACACAAATCCAAGGTAGTATTGCGCAGGTTGTAAAAATTGAAAGTGTCAGTAATTTAAAACGGCTATTCGAGGCTCCTTCAAATAACACATAAGCACAACAACCAAATAACTATGTCTCAAGTCAAAGGTACTGATGTTCAAAGATTTGAAAATTTAAGGAACCGCCCGATTGGTTCCCAATACAAAAGTTATTTACATTTCCGAAACGGAAATCAATTCTCAAATTACTGCAAAATAATATGATGGAAATACAATGTATGTAGGTTGTAGTTACATGCTAAAATACACGATTTTCACCAAAAACATAACTTCTTTTGATTTTTAAATTCTAGTTTCGGGCACGTGACAATAGTGTCGGGCAAGTGACGGTAGCTATTATGCACAAATTCAGAACAACTATTTTGTTTTCAACAATTTTTTTATTCAGTAGATAAATATTTGGTCAATTATTATTTTGTTTGTATTGTAGGTACTTTTTCGAAGCTTTAAAAAGAACTAAGAATAAATGAAGCTAAAAACCTTGGTTGTTTTACTGTTGGGCACGTGACACAAAATACTACGTTTATAGGGAATAGATTATTAAACTTTGATTTATAAATGTTTCGCCACATTAAAGCGATGACTTCAAACTACATATCTAAAGATGTAAAGCATTTATTTAAAATAGTGCGCTTTGGTATTTTTAATTTAATAAATATAGTGGAAACTATACATACGTACGAAAGTCGGGTACGTGACAATAGAATGCTCCATAATACTTTGTAGTCTATATTTCAAGATAGTATTCTTTCTAAGAATGCAATTTTTTTCTCCTTCTCTTTAAGATACTTTTCAGTTTCTCATCTTCGGTTTTACTAATCAGATCTAATAATAAAATTAAAACTTAATTTTTTAATAAAAAAAAACTCGTTGCAACTATGAAAGTTATTTTCCTGTTTTATGCAATCGGTGACAGTTTATTAATGAGAAACTAATTTTATATTTAATCCTTATGGGGAAAAATCAAGTATTTATGTTTAGCCGGTCTCGGGGATAAATATGTACGTCTGTGAAGTTAGCATAACAATTTCAAGGTAGAACAATGGGACCATGGCAGAAATTTGCAGTTTTTTTTTGCATTTTGAATGTACAGTAGATGACGGATATAAGAAAATCTCATATAAGAAAAACTCGCTCATAAGAAAGACATTTTAAAACACCATGCACATTCCCATAAAGTTACATGTAAAATTAACCTAATATAAGAAAACAGCTTATAAGAAAAACACTGATATAAGAAACTTATTCTGGTACAAAATTTCTCTTACTGCATAGAAAATTAAACGTCTTTAAGAAACCACCCCGTGATAATATGGTTTTGAAAGAAATTAATTGTTTAATGGTTTAATGTTTGTTTTTGGTATGTTTGAGCGATAATTATGAATTAATGCCAGTACAAGATACATACATACAATTTTGCAGTCAATGCTTTGGAAATTTATTTCAAATTATATAGTTATATTTAAAGGAAATTTTCTTTCTTATAATGGATTTATCTGATAAGAGAAGGTTTCTTTCTTATAAACAATATTTCATATAAGAAAACACGGATATAAGAAAGGAATTATTTGCATTTTTTGACTTTCTTATATCCGTCATCTACTGTATTTCTATTCTATGCAGAAATACAGGAAAAATGCAAATTCCTGCCATGGTCCCATTGGTTTACCTTGAAATTATTATGCTTAAACAAAACAGAATTCATGTAGTATTTGTTGGTCATCAACGACAATTAGTCCTTGATATTTAAGATACAAACAAATATTTATTTATAAATTTGATAAATTTTTAACTTTGAGAAACCTTTTTTGAACATTTTTTCCACATCAAGCACAATTTATTTAATCTTAACCATAAATCCTTTTAAGTAGCGTAAAATACGAATAAGAAACATTTAAAAGTGACTGAAACGTTTCCAAGTTCATTGGATGTATATTTCCAACCATTAACTGAAAATAAATTTAAATACAAAATTGAAATATTTGTATTTGTTTTTTTTTGGTAGCTAAAATATTTTTAAAACTTACCGAACATGGTTTCTGAGCACGTAGGATCAATAACATAAGATATTTTTGAGTTGAAATCTGAAACTCAAACCAATTGGTTTCATAAGCAGCTGCAGCAATATTCAAGGTCTGTTAAAGAATATGTTTATTGCAAAATATTTTCTTTCTGTATGAAGTGCGGTTCATTTGGTTAAACACGAAACTATTTGTTTTTATAAAATGCAATAGTTTTTACACTAGGTATAGATACAATAGAAAGAAATCTTTCACCAAAAATGTGTCTTTTTATGTGATTTTAAACGAGAACTTAGTAAGTTCAAATAAATACAATTTTTGAAAATTAAATCCAATTAAGCACGAAAGAGAAAAATAAAAATTTCTTATGCGTCTAATCAATTGAACCACACTGTAAATAAGTATTTAAGTTATACCTGCTGATATAATTCATTAGCATACCAATAAAGTGCTAAAATCTGAGCAAATATCATTGTTATATAAGCACAAACAATAACTGCTTCAGCTAGTGAATCAACCTGAAGAAAATAATAATAATTATTATAAACTAATATATTTTTAGATTTCTGTGAGCTTGCAATAATTAAAAGAAAAAGTAATGCACATAATAGTATTCCAAATGCCATAAACTCTAGGAAAAATATGTAAGTTGTTAAATTGTTGACAGTTTGAATGTATCTGCAAATATGAAAATACTATAAAATCTGTTTTTATAAATTGGCGCCCAACGTGAGTCTCATTAAATTTCATTTGGGAAAATTGTTTTTGCGTTCCTTCTCTTACCTTATTATAGTTTTTTGAAATTTAATACACCAAATTAATTTTAATTCGATGACTTCATTTGAATCATCAGGATTTTTTAAATTCCTCAAACGATATTGCAATACTTTGCACATTAGAATTGCAAACATGATGAAAGCTACAATTAAGCTGGTAAAAGGAATATACATGCAACATCCCATTGGAGTGACAATCATTTCATAAACATAGAGAATTTCATAAAATGGTGTTTTGTATTCGTTGACTCCAGGAACAATGCTTCCGAATGGAAGGACTGAAAAGAAAGTAAAAGCAAAAAATTAACTAACAGAACAAATTAAAACAAACAGCAAACCCTTTTCATTGGAAAATAAAGGATACGATCCGAATCCAATACAAGTCAATAATCCCAAAAATAAATTCAATCGTGACATATATTTTCCCATAAGGTTAGTTTCATCTAACAGACTCTGGATGTACTTGTCTCCATCTTTCTGGAAATAAAATAAATAAGCAAAAGTTTTTTTTAGAACTAGCAGTTCAAAAATTTTGTGTGTTGTTCATTAATCCCTAATATGTACTTTAATTTCATAGTAAATGTACGTTAAATCTGCCAGAAATTTTTCATATTTTGCCTTTTGATGAACCAAAAGATAAGCCCGTATTATAGTGTTGCTCCAAAGGACAAGCATGTAGGCATTTCGAATTTTAGCATCAACACTTTCGTGTGTCAAAAACATATAATTAAATTGCGTTATGTTTAGAATTGATGTTAAAGATAAGCACAAGTATCTTCGCCAATTGTGATCATAAATTAAGGACCAAAACTTCAAAATTCGAACACTCATATAAACTACTTGGATTTCTTCAAGCATTTTCGATCAAATAATTCTTGAAAAAAACTTATTATGGCTTCTTTAACATGAAATTGTTATTTTTTAAATAACTCCCAAACCAAGCAGACAGTCCTTATTTATAACATTAGGATGCAATTTAATTTGCATTTTGAAATACTATAATTTATTTTTTCCTTGCTTAAAAGTAAGCAATTTGCAAATCGAATGGGCATTGGGAGTCTTTGGAAAATTATTGGTTATAATGCAATAGAAATTAAGTATGTAGGTTGTAGGTAAAAAGAATAGAATAGATAAAGGAAACTAATTTGTATAGTAATTCAAGTCTAGATTAAAAATTTAATAAGATCATTGATGTTTAAAATGATTCAACTAAAAAGAATCTAGAAAATTAAATAATTCTTACAAAATTTGTGGTATAGGGTCATCCAAAAAGATGTGTCTAATTGGTTGGTACTGTTTTTATTTATTCTATATAAAGTACAAAATAAAAGAAATCGCCTACAGCATAAGGGGGTGGGTCGTTTTCTTTAAACTTGGTACCGTTTTTGTTCATCACCCCACACGTCTTTTTAATATATTTTACAACAAAAAGTAACGGTACCTGCACCTGCCATACCTACAATGTTTTTAGCAATTTTTCAAAATCTTGTTTTTTTTTCAAAAACCGCTTTTAAAAAAAATTAATAAATTACTTTTAGTAAGGCCTTTGAGTGGAAAACCATTTTTCAAAAAATGGTTATTAAATGCTAGTTGCGCACATGCAACTGCTACCGCAACAAAATAGTTTAGTCACAAGTTGACCGATGAGCGCGAACATGAGAAACTCCACAAGCAATCACAAGCACAACGAACCAAAAACCAAACACACCGACAATGTTTATACAATTTTTCTATCTTATAAACACAAAGAAAAAGAGTATTGGCTTTGTCATAGTATTTTGCTCAGAAAATAAAAGAATACATACATTTGTTCTTTTTTGCACAGAGTAAATAAGTCACTTTGGAAAGAACAAAATTCAAAGATATGTTTTAATATAGGCAACTATTTGGTTGAATGTGCGCGCACTTACAATACAAATGTTAAAAAACCGTTGAAGAAAATCTCATTTTTCTCGAAATCTGATACTACGATTTTGATTTTTTCTATGTTCTAGAATTACAACGGTCTACAATAAAATAAAAACTTTTAACAGTACCTCCACTAGAACGCTATTTTTGATTCTGAATTTTTCAATATTCAATTTTTTTACATCGGGCGAAAGGGTGTCCATTCTAGAAAACAAATGGTAAATGGGCCATATATCGAATACCGACATTATTCATACTAATGCTAATTTTACAATTAAATAAATAACGGATATCAACGTGTTAGCATTAATACATCTGTTAACTTGTAATTCTTATTAGCAAGTTTCTAGTAATAGTCTGTGACGTGTGTTATCGAACGGATAACTTTAACTAGCCGAATTCCGTGTTCAAGAACGGATAATTTCTTAACACATGCACGCATACGCTTGATATAACCGTTTTCTACTATGTACCAGTATATACACTTCGTAAACCAGTGCATGTTTGTATGTGACACATGTATTGGAAAATCGTCATAATATGATTAAGTGGTGAATTTGGTGAAGTAATAAATACTGGAAAGATATTTATCTTTTATACGAAAAGTTATTAAACGGACTTTCCCCGTATGCCAGTTAGGATAAGACTTTTTTTTATTAATATTGCTGTCAATGTTTTAATTTTTATTCAGTTCCACGCATCTATTAAAATTGGTAAAAATGGCGGATCCAGAGGTTCATTTACTTGTCAAATGTCAAAGTTTGTTGTTATATTTCCGTATCATTTGAGGAGCTCTCGAAAGCCAATTTAAATTACTGACACTTTCAACTTTGATAAACTGAGCAATACTATATTACCTTAGGTAAATGTACTGTGGCGTATACTTACTTTTTATAACGGTTATCGATACAAATTTTTACGATTTTTGGTTGTTTATTGATTATCTTTTTATTAAAACATGGTGTGACCATTTTATATAAATTCTATAGTATTCTCATGAAGAAAAAAAGCTCGTGGCCATCTATGCGTCCAAATGTAATACTAATTTTTGTTAAGGGATCTCGGTAAGGCGATCACAGCGAACCTATCGACCAAATGTCTACCTATAAAATCGTGTTTCATGAGAATACTATAGATTGGATATACAATGGTGTGACAGCATGGGTCATTACCACCATTGTGGAACGAAGACTGCATTATATTTTGACTGCAGATTGGTAAGTGGCCTATAGATTATGATGATGTTTATATATTGGAAAGAGTTAGATGGTTTAAAGATGCCGTGTTGGATTTGGAAGAATGTGGTTATGTTGTGGATATTCCACCCTCCAAACAACACATAACGAAAGTGAGTTAAGAATTGAGAATACTAATAAGTCACAGTTATGGATAAATAGAAGCTTTTTATGTAAATGAGATTTTAAAATATTTGAAATATTTGTTTTAACAAAATAGCGAGGAATGCAATGACTTACTTTATAATCCCAGTAACTCTACGCAGACAGCCCTTTCTCAGACAAAGTGAAGGGTGTCCGCCGGGAAGATATACTACTTTGTTTGTTTATGATTTTTGATTAAATGAAAGAGAATGGATCTTAAATTGATAAATGTTTTATTTAATGTCATAATTATGTAGGAATACAATATTAGGTAAATGTCCACCTCTGTTAGTCTCACAAATGCGAGCCCTTTTGAGCACATTTTTCATTACATTCTCACACATTTCACGTGGTATTTCATTAATTTCATCACGAATATTTTGTTTGAGTTGCTCAAGCGTTTCTGGTTTGTTTGCATAAACCTTGCTTTTCAGATATCCCCACAAAAAGAAGTCCGGAGCAGTCAAATCAGGCGACCGTGGAGGCCATCAATCAACATCACCATTTGTTGAAATAACTTGTTGTGGAAAGAGGTCTCGCAGTAATTCCATTGTAATCCTGGCTGTATGCGATGATGTGGCACCGTCTTGTTGATACCACTTGTTAATCAAGCAGTTGTGGCGTCAAAAAGTTTTCAATCGCTCTCCATTCACAGTTACCGTTACGTCGTTTTCATTTTCAAAAAAGTAAGGTCCAATGATTCCTCCTGACCAAATTGCATACCAGACTTTAACTTTTAATGGATGCAAATGTGGCTGATGAATAATTTGAAGGTTTTCTATTGCCCAGAACCGACTATTCTGTTTATTCACATATCCATTCAAATGAAAATGTGCCTCGTTATTTCTCCCAAAAATTTCACGTAAATTTCTCATCGTCACAGTAATCGATGATTGATTTTGATAAAATGTTTTAACGATTAAAACACGTTGGTTTATCGAATATATGTATGTCCATAATAAATTTGCCACGTGTCTACTTCATGACTGCCAAATATGAACTGTGAAGACTAATGTTTACCAAAATGGCGGCAAAACAAAGTAGTATACCTTCCCGGCGGACACCCTGTAGAAAAATATAATCAATAACAATGAGTGAACCTTACATGCTTCCAGACTATTGAGGAACAAAATATGAGCTGGTGATGGGTAGCATTTATTTGTTTAGAAGCTAATCACCCTGATCTGAGAGAATTTCCGAGACTGACCTAAAAAGAATTAATACTGTTCGCTGAAGGGATATTATGTACCATTTACAATTTGCATGTTGTACTGCTGAGAACATAATAACAAAATCGACGATTCAAGATATTCGAACGCACGTTGTCAGGTGTGCAATATGCAAGAAAAATCATTGGGAAATAATGATTGTTAGTAGTTTTTTTTAACGTTTTATTAATCAAATCCTGTAAATTATCAATTATGAAATAGTGTGTAGAATAAAATTATCCCGAAGCTAATATCGTTTTGTGTTCATAAGAAATTCGAGCCAAACATTTTTTTTCAACAATTTTCACCATTTTTATCAGTTCTCCATTACGTCAATATGCGTGGAATAAAATTACACCAATAGTCAATAGTGTTATTTGTTCTCGAAATATTTGAGATTTATGCAATTTTCTAACCTTTCTTTCTTGCGATACACATATGAATGGTCCAGGAGAAAAACGGCTTAAGTCCACTTGAATTGATTCCGAGAAAAACGAAGTTGTAAATTTATTACTAAAATAATGGCTAATTTAAAGAAAAATAAATAAAACTAATAATTTTTTTTGTTGAACACGAAGTATTCAAGTAAGCAAACATTTATATTAATTTTAACACCTTGAATTTTTTGCATGATAAGCTGACATGAGTCAAAAGGACCTTTGACGTTTTAACCAAAATTTTGAATTTTTTTATTAGAAATTTTCTTCTGAAAGAACCGGAAATGATAATTGGAAACGGTTTTTTGCTTTTTATACAGACACCTCTAGATTTTCAATATAGAGTTTGAAAATCAAATAATTTTCAAAAGCGTGACATTGGACCGTTTTTGCAATTCAATTTGTTAAACAGGACCTCGACCGGATATAGTTAGAATATCTATTTTTTTTTTGTTTTAATTATTTACCTGACGTTTCGCTAGGTCTATTCACAAGTTTTTCTTTTTCAAATATCGCTTTGTTTAATTTTTGGAGCAAAAAAATACTTTTGGAAAAGTGTACTATTTTGCGAGTTTTCAAAATCCTATGTGAAGAGAGCTATACTACATCAGATAGTACTCATACAAATCTATAAGATGTCATCATTAGTTAAATTTTTTCAAAAAGTGGACTTGGTATGGTAGGTATTTTGTCGCAAGTTATGTTCGTAAAGTTCGTAAAAAAAAAACGAACTCCAGTATTTGATGATCCAACTTGTTATTACGTTGATAGAGAAGACGAAAAAAATTGGTCTCACAATTATCTCTGTCTGTCTCTCCGTTGACCTACAGCCTAAAGGGCTGGATCGATTTTCTTCAAACTTTGTGCGCAGCGCTTTTTGGTCACATGCTTTTTTTATTTTTTAAAGAACCAAAAATAACGGTACCTACCACACAATTTTCTTCAGCAGTTTAACATAATCGTATTTTTGCCAAAAACGGCTACACAACTTTTGTTCAAAAAAAATTCATTAAATTACTTTTAGTAAATTCTATTTTTGGGTGGAAAACCATTTTTCAAAAAATGGTTATAAATGGTATCTCACAATGAACCATTTTTTTATTTTCGAAACTCGATACTAAACAATGTTTTAATACTTTCTAAAATTTTAAGAAAAATTTAACTTTTATGCAAGAACAACGGTAATACGAAAGTTAAGAAACCGTTAAGGAAAATATTTTCTTTCTCAAAAACGGCTCCAACGATTTTGATAAAACTTTTTCCTATGCTAAATTAGTACGATGTACCTACTGCTTAAAATTATAAAAATTTACACTTAGCACCTATCAGTAGTACCCAGTGGCGTAGCGAGGGTTCGAGCCGTGGGGGGGTGACTTTCATTAAAATGCCGACTTATTTTAGGAATTTGCCGACTTATTTTAAAAATTTGCCGACTGTATAAATTTATCATTTTTCGGGTGAAACTCAAAATAAGGGAAAAGCAAAAAAGGGATTTTTTCCGAGTGGAATGACATTCGGGCGAAACTCCTGATAGGGCTGATTGATTTTAGCGCAAATCTTCACTTCGCCACATACACTTTTGAGATTTCGAAATGCGAGATTTGTCAATGAAACCGCCTTCAGCTGATGTAAGAGATGCTGTTTCAACGAACGATGCGCTTGGCATGGAATGTAAAGGATTATCTTACCGCATTTTGCCGATAGTTTTTGCTGCGTACCGTTGTACTTTCCGGACATGTTTTTGGCGAAGTCATAAGATTGAAAAGCAATGTTTTTAATGGAAATTCCTACTGACTGAAGGGTCACTATTATTTTTTGGGCCAATTCTTCTCCCGTTTTTTTTCGTTAGGACGACGTCCATTTTCAGAAGACGTTCAATGGGAATAAGTCTCTCGTTTGCTTTCACTACGTATCGAACATTAATAGCAAGTCAATCTTGATGTGATGAGTCTGAAGTTGTGTCAACCATTACAGACAAAATACCAGCTTTATTGATTTCATTTACAATGGCTTTTCGAGTTCTAGTTCCCAAGAGATCAATGAATTCATTTTGGGCATCCGGACTAACGTACGTCCCATGACATGGTCTTTTTGATGATTCATCCAACCATTTTTTCATTAACGGGCAATGTCGTGAAATCAAATGAACAATTTGTCAAAAATTGCCATCGCTGTGCTCTAGTGATTCGTCGTGACCACGAACCCATTCCGGATTAGCGAAATGCAAACAAAGCAAAATGCTGCATCTTTTGAAGGACTGTATTCCAAAAATGAATACTCGGAATACCATGCTGGGTTGAATCGGGATTGGTTGTAAGACGGTATTTCTGCATTGGTTGGATAAATGTAAAGTTTCGGCTGGTATGGCCCAAGAGAACTTAAATATTTACGTTCGTTGGCAGTCGATATTTTTTCCGTTTTCGCAATCGGCAAAAATGCTCGTTTTATTAGATTTTTTTCAAATTAAGCTTCGTTGATTTGCCGACTCTTGAATTAGTCGGCATATTTGCGAAATTCGCAATCGGCAAAAATGCTCGTTTTATTAATTTTTTTTAAAATTAAGCTTCGTTGATTTGCCGACTCTTGAATTAGTCGGCATATTTGCGAAATTCGCAATCGGCAAAAATGCTCTTTTTTTTTCAAATTAAGCTTCGTTGATCTGCTGACTCTGGAATTAGTCGGCATATTTGCGAAATTCGCAATCGGCAAAAATGCTCGTTGTATTAAATTTTTTCAAATTAAGCTTCGTTGATTTGCCGACTCTTGAATTTGTCGGCATATTTGCGAAATCCGCAATCAGTAAAAATGCTCGGTTTATTAAATTTTTTTTTAAATGAAGCTTCGTTGATATACCAACTTTTGAATTAGTCGGCAAATTTCCGACATCCGCAATCGGCAAAAATGCTTAGGCTCGTTTTATTCATAATTGTTTGCAAATGAAGCTTCGTTGATTTGCCGACTCTTTAATTATTCGGCATGTTTCCAAAATCTGCAATCGGCAAAAATGTCGATTTGCATACATTTAAAAGCTTAAAAACCTTAATATAATGAAAATACAAACTTACTTTGTTTATTTTTTTCCGAAAAATATTGTAAAATTTCTGGTTTTATTATTTTTTTTTATTGCTTGAATTATTAAATCTAGCTTCCTGAATTTGCCGACTCTTGAAAAGCGTGGGGGGGTGGTACACCCCCCACACCCCCACCTCACTACGCCCCTGGTAGTACCTCTCATAGAATTTTTTGTTTATTTTGAATTTTATCATTTTCAGCTGAATGAATTTTCATATATTAATTTTTTTTATAAACAAATTTCAAATAAGTTTAAACATTATTGCACACAAAAATTAAAAAAAAAATTTATGAATTTTTAGAAAAGTTAAATTATTTGTTTGAAAATTCGATATCTCAAAAGCGGGTTGACAATTTTTTTTTATTTTATTTTTATATTCACATAAATAAATACTTTAGTCTTTAGATTTACATACCAAATTGTTCCTTAAAAATGTTTTAAGAATTTGATATATAAAAAAACAATTCTTTAAAAACCCGCTCCAACGATTTTAATTTTTTTCCATACTATCATATGTATTTGATTTCATTTAGTCTATTTAATTTTTCGACTGAAAAAACGCTCAACAAAATAGAACTGGTTTCACTTTTTTACTCGTTGCGATTTTAAAGTGGCATATGTGTGCATTCTTATTTAAAATCATGCGTCTCATTTCTTGCGGCTAAATAATCGTACTATAGAAATTTACAAGTACGTGCATGACTTTATAGTAGCACAATTTTAAATCGCAAGTTCCCAGTGGGAAATTTTCAAAAATTCACCAAGGAATCCCCTTCTATTTCCTCGAGGAATGGAAGCTACACCCAAGGAATTTGAGGTGAAATCATCGAGGAAATTAACATGGGGTTGTCATTGGCGTTCACCAAGTATGATTTTCTTGGTGAATATTCAGTAGTGAAATCACTAAGAAGGTGCAACTTGCTTATTCCATAATTAATTGCATTTGATGAAAAATACCGTGAATATACATCAGTGATATCACTAGGTACATGGAGTTGGTTTTTCACCAGGCCATTATCTTTTTTTAAATGAAAAATGCCATGAATGTTCACCAAGGAAATCACTTTGTGAATGGAACCTACTTAATCATCTAGTGAAATCAACAACATCGGTAGTGTACTGTCTAATTTAGTATTAAAACGAACCAAAAAGAAGTTTTCATTTTAAATCAAAAGATATATTTACGTTTTAACAAACGCAATTTGAGTAATGTTCAGTTCATCTTACATTGATTTTCTTACGGGAAGTCAATGTGAACTTTATTTTACAAAAGGAGAACCAAAAAATCACAAGCTCAGGACTCTGTCCATTACTATTCATCGTTGAAAACCTCGTGTTTCTCGAGGCATGATTTTTGCAATGAAATTGTATACTGTATGGGAAGCATTGAATTCAGTTGAATTTTTGCACCAAGTAAAAGAAAGGGTGATGTCATGAAAATAATGAACTGGTGAAAAAGGCAACACCTTTTTCTAATGAAATCATTACATACCTGTCCTCGTAAAAAGTATTTCATGAATTCATTGTGCTATTCACCGAAATTTTTCCTTGAGGACGAAATTTCCTACTGGGTTTGAGCACAATCATCTACATAAGTGTGTTTGTTTCATTTTTAATTTCGACAGTCACATCCCCGAAAAATGAAACAAACTTTTGACTTAATCGTTGCGATTTCTCAGTAGGATGTGAGTTCATTCTCAAATAAATTCATTACTTCATGTGTTCTATTTCTGTGGACTTTGCGATTGAAATCGCAAGTGTGGCGCTAGCCTAACTTCAATACTGTAGACCGTATTCTCAATAACACAAAAGATACCTATGAAAATCAACATTGCCTCCCGTGCCATCCAAACAACATGTATTCATCAAATGTGAACAACATCATAAATATTAATCCGATAAAAATGTCTTTTGAACGCGTAACACCCACATTAAGCCATATAAACTGCATCCCCGTGGGAAACGTTTGCACTGCAAAGTGCAATCGTGATTTGATTTTATATAAAAGGATAAATAAAATGAAAAGGAAATAATAGTCGATTGGAAAAGTTCAAACAAAATAGACTCATGGAGAAGAAGAATCCAAAGGAATTAGTATTAGAAGAAATTCTGGCAATCCCAATGGTTGCTATGAGTATTCGCGTCTTGAAATATTGGGGCTTAATTTATGAACGAAATTGGCGACGTTATTTTTCGTTATCGTTAACGACGGCTTTTAATATTTCTCAGTTTATTTACATGTCGTTGACAAGAGAAGCTGTTGATATTATAATTAGAAATGCTTATATGCTGGTTTTGTGGTTTAATACAGTTTTAAGAGGATACCTAATGGTAATGCAGAAGTCAAAATATGAGAAGTTTCTAAGTGATTTTATTTGTTTATATAAGTCGCTGTTGGTAAGTGAATATGAATATTAACAGATTCCACAATAAAGAGCTCAACAAAACTTTAACTTAATTTGGTCATTGTATTTTTTTTAGAATAGCAACGATAAAGTTATAACTGATATGTTAAAAAGTACAAATGCTTTGGGTAAAAATACCGCAATCATAAATATGGTACTTGGACTTATGACAGTTCTGGGATTTTGCGCTTATCCGATCTTTGCTGATACAAGAAGTATTTTGAAAAAAAAAAAGTTTTACATTAATGTTTGTTTCGGTTTTTATTAATTTAAAGTGTTACCATATGGAAGTCATGTTCCAGGAATTGATGAACTAGAAACTCCTGCATTTTACATATTTTACATTTATCAAGTGATCATCACACCAATTGGATGTTTTATGTACATTCCATTTGGAAGTTTGGTTGTTTCCTTGATAATGTTTGCGATTCTTATGTGTAAGGTCTTACAACATCGCTTGCGAGGATTGAATGAGGATGGTAATATGTCTAATAAGATACTGATGATGAAAATAAAATGGTGCATAATATATCAGAAGACGATTATTGAGTAAGGACCGTTTCATTTTCAAGGTTGAAACCATTCCCACACACGAGTCGTTTGCGTGTTTTAACTCAGTTTCGATCGAAATCAGTTTGAAATGAATATTTTCAACTCTTGTCAAAACGAAACAATATGTCTGTTCGCGTAACTCACAAAACTACGAATTTCTACGAATTTAGCCCAAAGTTCTGTCAAAGTTCATATACAAAAAGTAAAATTCATAGAAATTCATAGTTTTCGGAAGTACACGAACAGACATAATATCGGACAGGAATACAGGATTGACTTCTGTGTTTGCTTTAACATGTTGACTTTTGAGTGATAGATGACTCTTTTCGAATAAGATGCCAATTAAAAAACAACTGGCCAGTGAGTTGTTAGGTGAAATTTAAAGACTTCTTTGTCATTGATGTTTTTTCACTTCTCATCTTCGGGTTAACACCCGACGCATTTTAAAGCAGTCAACTCATGTGTGGATTATTTTTTTAAATTTTGATTTCAACTAAAAATTTGAAGGTATGTCAGCATCATCAACAACCTTACTACATATGTTTTCTTAGTTGAGTTTATTTGTTTCGGAACACTATTATGTGGACTTCTGTTCTTACTCAATATTGTAAGTACATAATACAAATTCCATCTTGTATTTTATGCTTCCCTTTAAAAATTTGTATTTTCTAATTTCAGGCAGAAACAACAGCTGAAGTGACAATAGCAGTTACACAAATTTCTATGATATTTTCACAGATATTAACACTATACTGGTATGCTAGCCAGCTATCAGAAGAAGTAAGTTATGGTTTATTTGACCTGTTAAATTATTGAGCTTTAAGGGGCCGTCACACCAGGCAAGTTTTAGTTGCCGCAAGTACCTACTTGTAGCAAGTAAAATGATTGCTGCTAGTTAAACTTGCCTGGTATGATGACCCGAAAAATACTTGCAGCAAGTAATTCCTGCAAGTGATTTACTTGCCAGCAAGTACTTGCGGCAAGTAAAACTTGCCTGGTGTGACAACTCAAAAATGTAGGTACTTGCAAGCAATTAATTGCTGCAAGTGATTTACTTGCTTGCAAGTACTTGCGCAACCAATGCTTGCATGGTGGGACTAGTTCCTACAAGCGCTTGCAAGCAAGTAAAACACTTGAAATCACTTGCCGCAAGTACTTGCCACTTGCAGGATTTGCGCAAGCAAGTTTTTATTTGCCTGCAAGCGAACGTATATTTTTCGATCAAAATTACAGAAAAAATCGTCTCCCTTTGCCCAGAAGTCTCTCATCAGTGTTGTAAAGTACGGATTTTCGACGACTTTCAAAAGAGGGTCTACTAAAATGATTTATCATCGATCAGCCGCATTTTTTTGGTTTAAAATGCTCCAACATAGAATAGGGTCTCGTATTGTTTTTGAATACATCTTTTTTGATAATAATAATATAACCGACTGGATCGTACGTAGTTGCTCTTATAGTTTAACTTGCTTGGAACTTCAGATCTTTTAAAAATATTTGAGTAATTAAAGCAAAATGCAAGGAAGCATGAAGCTCTTTCTATCAATTGTAAAAACTACTCACCAGATTTTGATAGAAATGGGAAGAGCAATTAATGAGAAAGTCGAAATTAAACAAAAACGTATAATGAATGTACCGCTTTTAGTAAATTTTTTATCAGAAAGTTCAACTCACTTACAATCAAATCATTTTCTGCAATCAATCGCATGTTATTTTTACTAATAATAATCTACAAGAATCAATTGCCTCGATTTCAACAAATCTTCATGCTCAAATACCATTTCCTCGTACAAAATTCTTCTTCAAAATCAGGATTATCCATTAAGATCTATTTCTGAAGAAACAATAAACCAAACTGAACTGAAAATGGCAAAATCACACCCGTTTACACGTGGAAGTACTTTCAGAAACTAATTTCAGCAAGTAATTTCAGCAATTACTTGCAGCAAGTACTTTCAGCGATGTATTTAATCAAGTACTTGCTTGCTCTGCTTGCTCGGTGTGACAACCCGAAAAGTACTTGCAGCAAGTTTGTTTTGCAAGCAAGTAAAAAGTAGTTTCATCAAGCATTTTACTTGCCTGGTGTGACTGCTCTCTGCAAGTACTTGCACGAATATTTCAAAATCGAAATTTTTGAAACAATTGCTGCAAGTACTTTACTTGCACGGTGTGACGGCACCTTTAAGAAATATTCTAATCTTTTGATGTGGACTCGAATTGAATTGTTAGAAAAATTGTTGGTTTCGGGAAATCAGTTGGGAATCAATTGTAAAAGGGTAAATAGTTTAGAGTTGTGTGTGATTAGTCCGGTCAGAATGCGCAGTGCAAAAGGCTTAAATAACAAAAAAAAATAATAAAGGATTTTTTGGTCAGTCTTTAAAGGGTTCATAAAGGAGCTTAAATTATACTTCTTGCGATTCTAGCCCATTGGCGTTGGGGGCGCCATTTTGTATTTTAGGCAAATTGCTTTTAACTAAAGAAAAACATTTTAACCATTACGCCTTATTTTCCGAATAAAACATTACTCTACGATTTCAACCTTACTTAATTTGCTTCAATTTGAGACTAAAACCGGTTCTGTAGACATAACAGTTTCCAAAAGACGGGCTTTCAAAATATAGCAATATAAAATTTGAAACAACAATTAGTATATAAAACAGTAGGTATAATAACAAAAACATGGTCTTTCACATATGCTGCATCAAAGCAATAGAACGTGTAGATTGGGCCAAAAGAAGAATACAATAGTACTGGATGGGGGGTATATATCCCCCCGTTTCGGCGGGAGGGGCCATTTTAAAAAAGTTGACTTCAAATAGAAAAATAACTTTAAAAAAACAATGGTAATATCTGGACGCAAATCCTTTTGCCCATCTAAAAGCCAGAAATCCATTCTTTAATATTCTTTTTAAATAAAGTGTTTTCAGCTGATAGTCTCAAAATTTTGAGGAAAAGATGATTTTTTATTGTTAATCTATTTTTTTTTTTATTTAATGGTATTAAGTACTATTTTTGTTTTTGATTTTCAATGCCCTTATTAAATTTTAGTTACAAACTGAAAACGAAATGCTAAAATGACTTCTAGTTTTTGAGAAAGCTGAAATTAACATGATCAACTTCACTGTTTTCATTTGATTTTTATTCGTGTTTTTTTTTTCTTTCCTCACAGTACGGGGTTGAAGTGAAGTTGATCATATTAATTTCATTTGAAGTTGATCATGTTAATTTTAGTTTTCTCAAAAACTAGAAGTCATTTTTTTTTGGTCGGCCAGTCGATCTGACCAGGGTATGGACTGGACGAGCAAGCTACATATGTAGGTAAAATTTTCTTTACCTCGATGGGTGGTAGCACCCCTAAAATATGACCACTTATTTTGGTCGGCCAGCCGGTCTGACCAGGATACAGGGTGGACGACCAAGTTTTTCTATATTACCTAGTGGCAACCTTATGCAATATAACCAAATTTTTTCTTTTCCTCGATGGGTGGGAATTTTGTATAGCCGCCTCCCGGTCAAGTAGAGTTGTTCCTAAATTTAAAGTTGAAGTGTCAAAAAGTAGCTTTGATTAACTTTTTCCAACTCATCTCCTTGATATGAGTTGAAAGGGTTAATCTGTCAAAAGCAGCGGTAATCACAATGTTTTCATTTTGATTTATCTTTTGTTTGGCTCTCGATCGTTCGGTTTGGAATTGATTTCATTTTTGTAGTAATATACATTTAATTTAAGTGATTTAATCATTTATAGTGAGTTTGGAAACTGTTTTCTATGTTTTGTGGCACTTTTTATCCGATTTTATTGATTTGTAATAAAGAAATTTGTGCTAGTAATGAATAAAAAAAAAGATTGCAAATATTTTGCTAAAATATTCAATTTTGTGCTAGAATAAAGTTAAATGAAATTTAATTTAAAAAAAAAAAATGTATTTTCAAAGTGCTAACAAAAGTTCTTCTCAATAAATCTAGTGAAACCACCATTTGTTCCTGATTTTTAATTCCAAATCTATTTCGATTTTTTTTTCATCCATTTTGTTTGACAGATCAACTATTTTTAATTAAAATTTTTTTACTTTTTTATAAATCCGCCGTTTGACTTCGTTTGTTAAGTATTTAGATTTTAACGCTATTTTCAACTTTGGTCGTTCCTTGATGAAAAGTTACTCAAAGTAATAATTACAAAAGTAATTGTGGCATTAAAACTCTTCTTTTTGACAGATTAACCCTACTTAACTAGAGTAACATAAAAGAACGCACCACTGCTGACTGAAGATATCCTAAGCGAGCAACGGAGTTTCGTGGTGGGGTACAGAGGGCCCAAAAATACCTACCGCAAAACAGGCTACCCTGGGAAATGTCCGAAATGTTTTATTTCTTACCGATTCTTAGTTTTACCAATAAGCCCTAGAATTTCTATATTTAACAGTACCTACCTAAAATGTATGTAATGTAAATTATTCTTTAATAGATTTTATAATTTATTATTCTAGAGTGGAAAAGTAGCAGATGCTGCATACGATGTTAATTGGTTTTCAATTGAGAAACCAATGCAGATGAATATTTTGATGTTAATAATGCGGGCTCAAAGTCCTTGTGTGGTGAGAATTAAATTAGTTTGATATACCAATATTGGATAATAATTTGAATTAATTTTCAAATATTTTTCTTTTAAATCTATAAATATGTACAAATGTATGTACGTACAATGTTCATACTAAAATATACTTTAAAACTAAATTTTATAAAAAAAGTAAAATCTTCCTAATTTCAGATGACTGTTGGAAATATTTATCCGATGTCCTTGGAAATGTTTCAATCGTTACTTAACGCATCTTATTCTTACTTTACAATTTTGCGTCGCTTTTATGATTAATTTTGTTTATATCTTCTTCATTTTGGTGTATGAAATTTAATTATGATTTGAATAAAATGAAAATATGTACAAACTACTAGTATAGAAAGCTATTACTATTATCATAAATATTCAGTTTGTTTATAAATAATTTTACACTAACACACCTTTTTTATATTTTTGTTTGCTTATAGTTATACCTTTATCCTTCATTTTGCCAACTTTTTAACAAAGGATCTTGTTAAAACATCTAAAATATTATCAGAAAAAGTGTCTTACTAAAATAACCAGCAATATATTGTTATTGAAATCGTGCAAGCTTCTGCTTTTTCTACATATTTATATGGAAAAGAGTACTCTGTTAATTTAAAAAGACACTTGTTAATTTAATTTGAAAAAAGGATTCATCATTCAATTCACTAATAGAAAATACACTGAGATTAATTAGCCTTTATTCAAGCAATTCATCCAATCTTCAAAGTATAAGGTTGGAGGTAGGTATCTCTAAGATAACAACTAATAGTTGCAAATTGGAATAAAAGAATATTTAATTATATTTTATTGAGGCTAATTGAATAGCAATCTGTTAACCGAAAAGGCCTTGTCATTTAATTTAATCTCTCAACACAGTCCCAGGTGGACTTCTTTTTCTGTTTATCCAGCGGTGAATTGTAGCAATCCCCAAAGCAAACGCAGGCTTTTCAAATCCTTTTCTAATCTTCTTACGGTCAAAGAGCTTGAAACCATTTAAGAAGTCACGTCTACGAACCGATTATCGATATTCCATGCTGTGAAAGGTTTCTAAGTGAATGCCGACGCTTTAAATTTATTTAAAATGCTCTCTGCCTTACCCACCGCATATTTAGACGATGCATCCAGAACCTAACCTAGGTTCTAGACTTTGCAGAGTTTATTCTGATTGCATATTTAGATATGCAAAAAGATTTGCGTACTCGCTGCGCGGTCCAGTGTGATGCAGCCATTCGGAATGGATTTAATATTCCAAGTTCATCGAGGACTGCATAACAGCAATTATAGCGTGTAAATCCAGAGCAATGATCGAATCTATTCGAATTCCGTGGTTATATAGAGTCGGAATAGTCCAAAGGAATGCGTGACGAAGCATTCGCATCTTCCAAACCTAACCTGCGCCTTCGTTCTATGCAAAGTAACCGTCGCATTGCATCGCCGCCGCCGCTGGCTGGCCGCCGTCGATGATGCTTTGAGCATGATTGGGCTTAATAGGATCAGCCCACATGGAGTCGATATCAATGACAAAATACGCATAAATAGAAGGGGTCCCCACATAGACTTTTTAATGTTGTGATGCTCTGCATAAATCATAGATGAAGCGATTTTTCAAGCCATCGAACTCGGTCGAAGCATTCATTCATATTAACGATATGTTCTTCAACGGCCAGCGGCTTTCGCAGAGTTTCTGGTTATTTGGTATTTTAATTGGAGCACTATTCCAGTGAGTTGGTCACAGATTGGTCCTTTGCCAATCAATGGCTATTAATCAGGCATATACTGTGGGTTGATGAAGAAGAAGAAGAAAAGAAAATAATACAAGACCCTGTGGAGGTAAATCGTCTTAGCTGTAGCGCTGTGTATAAAGTAATAAATTCTACACATGTTTGCTGGGATGATTAATGACTAGCACTGCATGCGGATGTGTCCCCATTAGGTTCTCATGTGAAATCCATACTATGTTTCATTTGGACACATAGTAATCCTTGACACATTCGATTAAATTGATAGAGACTGTCACATAATCAACTGAGCAGGATAGAGATCATGTATTAGGCTCCACACACGATCAATCATTTCTAATCGCTGAGAAAATCTTGTTCTAACTAATGGAAATTGTTTGTGTCAATCACATGAAAGATGTACCTCTACTCTTCTAGACTTAGGAAAATTGTCACTTGAATAGATTAAGAAGATGAGCTTCGTAGGTGATCTATCCACAGCACTCTGCACTGATGGTCTGAAGAAATATCTCCCAGCTGAAAAAGTGTGTGGAAAAAATCTTGTTCTAAAGTTAAAGTGAGTCTTTTAAGCTTTTTTCCTCTCCATTTTTGAAGGTTTGAGGGCATAATAATGCTTCATTTTGTTCAACTTCTTTCACAAGAAAAATCATAGATCTTTTTTTTGTCAATCCCCACAGTCCAGTCTTTGCCTTGTCTATAGTTCTGCAAGTTATCATAAGAGCTATTCATTTGCTTTACCTAACCTAACCTAACCTAGAAAAAAACGAATCTATCATCTTGTACTCAAGAAACTGTTTACCATAGATCCAAGCCAATTAAGGATTCATATAGCAAAATGTTGTTAAGTGAATGCCGACACTTAACATTATTCAGAGCGTTTCGATTTGGGTTTTTCCTTTAACCGGCTGTTGCGACTGCGCGCTGCAGTTTATCGAACTAGAATCCAATGTGCATCCAATTGAAATGATTATAAATTCAAAGATCTCTTGCAAATCCATCCAAGAGTGTGCGAATTCGAATATGATCAAATGAAAAATCTCCGCGCATTTCTTACATATATGGGAAAATTTATTCATTCGCATCTGATGATATGGGATCGCGAAAAGAAACGTGTGAAGAAACATCTCACATCTGCCAGAGTCCGTTGTACCTCTATACCATACAAGCTTGTTTCTTGGGATTTCATGCAAATGGCGATGATGTTAAGCAAAGGCGGCATCAAAAGAACCAGCCCACATGTATTCGATATCCAACGACAAAATACGCATATTTATGTAAAATCTATTAAAGCACTTCATTTCGCTGCCTTAAGATCTCACGGATATAATATACATAAATGTACCTAGAGTAGATGCATAAATCATAAAAAGCTGTAGTGAGTATAGATTTGTAGATGTTCTTTTTTAAGTCTAGCCAATGTTTTGCTTTTATCAGTTGGAATATCTGGTTATTTAATTAGTGCCGAATACTGTTAAGAAGATAAGTGTAAAGAACTCAATTCTTAAGCTTTATTAAATGTTTATAATAAGCAAATTTAATAAAAAAACGGAATAACTGTGACGCCTAATAGGCTTTTGAATACAGTTTTTAATGAAATAATATTTTCGCACTTTAGCTTTAACCCTCCCCCATTCAGCTTATAAGGTCAATTTAATTTGTGTTAATGCCTTACTTTACTTTTTTCCAGTTGCGCACTCCAAACTGGTTGAGGTGTGAGGTCGTTCTCCATTTGTGTGCGCCACCTAAGGTGGGGTCTTCCTCTGCTGTGCAGACCATCAGGGGTAGATTCGAACTTGATATGAAGTTAACAAAGCAACTCTCACGCATTGAATTTGCCGATTATTAGTTGTGACAATTTCAAATTTGTCGTTCTATGTTTTCTATGTTTTTTTTCGAAATGTGGTAGAAACTTCTAAAACTTAATATTTTATTGCCTAATTATCTGTCGTTTATTAGTTGTGACAAATTCAATTTTGTCATGCGATGTTTTCTATGTATTTTCGGGTGATTGGTTTTCTACCAGTATCAAGTTAGCAAAGCAACTTTCACAAAATGGATAGGTGCATAATTTGCCGTTAATTAGTCGTTAATTAGTTGTGAAAAAGTCGAATTTGTCGTTCAATGTGTTCTATGTTTTTTTTGGTGCTTTGCTAACTTCAAACAACTTGAAAAGCGTCAAAAACTTCTTATACTTAATGTTTTATGGCTTAAAAATTTGCCGTTAAATAGTCCTTAAATAGTTGTGAAAAATTGAATTCAATTGTGCAATGTTGTCTAAGTTTTTGACGCTTTTCGAGTTGTGTGAAGTTAGCAAAGCACAAAAAAAAAACATAGAAAATAACAACTAAATAACGGTTAATTAATGGCAGGTTATCCACTAACCCTTTTTTTGATTTGTGAAAGTTGCTTTGCTAACTTGACTCTCGTAGAAAACAAATCACCCAAAAATACACAGGAAACATCGCATGACAAAACTGAATTTGTCACAACTTATTAATGACAAATTATTAAGCATTAAAATATTAAGTTTTGGAAGTTTTTACCACTTTTCGAAAAAAAAACATAGAAAACATAGAACGACAAAATTGAAATTGTCAAAACTAATTAACGGCAAATATATCCACCTTCCTATTTTTCAATCCATGAGAGTTGCTTTGCTAACTTGATATCAAGTTAGCAAAGCACCCAACAAAAACATAGAAAACATTGCACGACAAATTGAATTTGTCACAACTAATTAACGACTTATTAACGGCAAATTATTAAGCCATAAACCATCAGGTGTAAGAAGTTCTTACTGATTTTGATAGGGTGCTTTGCTAACTTGATATGAAGTTAGCAAAGCACCCAAAAAATCGTAGAAAACATTGAACGAAAAATTCGAAATAGTCACAACTAATTTAAGACTAATTAACAGCAAATTATCCACCTACTCATTTTTTTCGATTCGTCAAAGTTGCTTTGCTAACTTTACACTCATTATTCCATCGATACAGACTGGATCACCCGAAGAATTTTCAAACCACCTAAGCAGATTATCATTCGTTTTTGACAGAGTCCATGCTTCTGCCCCGGGATGATTAGGGTCGGTCTTATATATAGTCTCCTTATTGGTTCTTTGAGAGAGGACTTTACTACTGAAATGCCTTCTTAGCCAGAAGAAACAGCGTGTGGCAAGAGTAATTCTTCGTTTGATCTCTGCACTGATGTCATTTTGCGATATAATATTGGAGCCCAGGTAGACAAAGTCCTTGACGACTTCGACTTATACCTATCCATCGTGACGTTTTGCCCGAGTCGACGATGCTGAGATTCCTTTCTCGATGATAGCACGCACATACTTCATCCTGTCCTCATTAACAGCCAGACCTATTTTCGCGCCTCCGATTCAATACTTGCAAACGCACCGGTAACACCTCGCTTTGTTCTACCAATGATGTCAACATCATCTGCATAAGCACGTAGTTGAACGGATTATTGAAAAATTGTACCTCTGCTGTTGACTTGAGAGTTGCGTACAGTTGCTTCAAGTACATAAGATGTTAAATAGGTTGCATGCATAACGCGTCGCCTCAAACCTTTCTCGACATCGAGGAAGTGGTGTTCTTACCAACTTTGACGGAACAGCGAGATTTCTCCATCGTCATCCTGCACAAGCGGACGAATTTGGCAGGGATACCAAGATTCGACATAGCTCTATATAGTTCTTCTCTATCTACAATATCATATGCGACTTTGAAATCAATAAAGAGGTGGTGTGTATCGATTTGAAATTCCTGGGTTTTTGCCAATGTCCGTCGGAGTGTGAACATTTGATCGACGACGGTTGACTTTCCGGGCCTAAAACCACACTGATAATGGCCGATCAGATCATTGAGAAACGGTTTTAAGCGATCACACAGCACAGATGACAGGGTTTTGTATGCGACGTTGAGGAGACTTATACCTCTGTAGTTGGCACAGGTCAGAGCATCTCCTTTCTTGTGGATGGGGCATACAGGCATACTGTACCGAGGTTCCATACATCGGGCATACTGACGAAATTTTGGAGATAAATATGTGTATACTCCTTACCAAGTCATCTCCCCCTGCTTTAAAAAAGCTCGGCTGGCAGGCCATCCGCACCAGCAGCCTTGTACGCTTTAAGCTTGGCTAACGCTAAACGCACTTCATTTAGGTCGGGTGGACGGAAATGTTGATCATCATCATCCAGGTTGAATGGAGTGTTCTGCCTTATAGTGGAATTTTGGTCATCTTTTAGCAGTCTAGAGAAGTGTTGTTTCCAGATCATTAGCACGGACTATGTGTCTACCACCATATTCCCACTCTCGTCTCGGCAGCCTTCCGTTCTAACCTTGTAACCCTGGGTAGATTGCCTCACCCTTTGGTAGAACTTTCGAACATCTCCTCCGCCACTGCAGTCCTCAATGACTCGCATGCACTCTGTTTTTCCCACTGAGAAGTCGGCATTCCTCCCTTCGTTTTTGCCCGTATAGCTCCCAGGGTGTGTTAATGCCTCTGTTTCCAATTTCCAGAAGCATTAATAATATGGCTGATACTTTGGTGTTTTGATTTTGAGACTCCTCATAGAAATCTTTGAAAGAGTTCCTTGATGTTAAGGTTTTGAACAATATACAATATTTCATACTTAAATACCGCCTTCAAGGGTTGAGTTTGAATCCCATCTGATACCTACGCTCTATGCCCCATCCGGGGTATCAGGGCACGATTATGATGAAAACACCTCTCAAGAGATGAATATTTATGCAGGGAACAGGTCCTTATTAAGGGTCTATTCAACGTTGCGTAAATCTTTATTTATTGAATAGGATAAGTTGAAGTTAAAAAAAAAAAAAAATAAAGTGTTATATACCAAAATGCTTTAGCGAAAAACTCTGAAATCAGTGAAACCTTTGATGGTGTTCACATTGGATTGAAAAGCGGGTTTTTGACTATTCAGTATTCACATATCGCTCCTACTTATACAGCTTCTCTGATACTAAGGGCCAGTTTTTCAAAATAAATTAACGCTGAGTTAACTCAGAAGCTGTTTTTCAGTTGTCAAAAATGTATTGAAAGTGTGACCCTTTAAAGGGCCCTGGAGACGCTCGAACTTGGTGCGAGTGAACATAGTTCGACTAAACTCCGCAGACACTGAAACAAAGCAGAAATCAAACTACTCGAACTTCATTATTTTTACGATTCACAATATTCACTGTCACATTTATTTAATTTTTATTCAGGTTGTTTGACATTTTTCTTTTTATTTTTAATATTGAAAGTCAAAATTAAACCGAAATGTTCGAGTAAACATACGAAACCGGTCCGCAAACAGTCGAATCTGGTACGACGAACGATAAGCCCCGCCCTCGAACATCGAAAAATATCAAAATCCTTTTGATTTTGGTGAAACCAAATTTTTGTTTAGTGACACCAAATAATTGGTACTCGAACCAGCCCGCAGACAAGTAAAATCAACTCGAACATAGTACTCGAACCATGTTCACTCGCACCATGTTCGAGCGTCTCCAGGGCCCTTAACGTGTTTTCCTATCAAAATGGCGCCCAAAAGGAAATATCACCTTCCAATGATTTCAATAACTTTCACTATCGGAATCGAGATGGTACCACAACGGAAGTAGGCCTTAGTTTAGTCCCTGAGATAATACACCAAATAAGATGAGTTAACTCGGAGTCAACTTATGATTTAAATTGACTGAAAAACATCCCGTTTCTGCAGTTAACTTCAGCCTTACCCCGAGACTATATAGGATAATCTCGCACTGAACAACTGGCCCTTAGAGGTGATGGTAATGATTTTTGAGGGGTAGTCAGGCTTTTGAAAAAGAGCAGGTGGTGGATGAACCTTTTAGAGACCAACGGCAACCCAAAGTCTGTGAAGTTAGCAGGGCAGCTTTCACCCACGCAAATGACAGGAATTTGCAGTTTTTTTTTGCATTTCTATTCCCGATTTTGCAGTTCGCCAAATAAGGGTGCTAACTTCACAGTGAAGTTAGCAGGTCACATGGTGTATCTCAGGAACCAAGCATGCAAGGAACTTTGCAATAAGGCTTCAAATTTGCAGTTTTTTGCATTTCCACGATAGGCTTGGTTCAAAATTTGAAGTCTTCAATTTGAAAAAATTTCATACTGACCTGTCAGTATGACATTTTTTTCAAAAAAAGGACTTCAAAATTTTGACCTAGGCTATTCTTGAAATGCAAAAAACCTGAAAATTTGGAGCCTTACTGCAAGTTCCTAGCATCCTTATGGTTCGTGAGGCCGATTTTTAGGCTTTAAAGCTGAAATGGAGAGTTGCAACTGGGCTCTTTCCAAAGAATAAACCTTTGACGGATATTTCATCCTTGCACACGCAAGATAAGCAAATGGAGGAGAATTTTCAATCGTGAACTGTATGAACTGTACAAATACTCGTATGTGGATGTAGCCCAAAAAGTCAAAACAATTCAACTGCGCTGACTTGACGGCTTGACCACATCGATTGACAGGACAACAACGCTTCAACCAGGGGAGTTTTGAACCCCAGACCTAGGTTCGGAGCAACAAGTAAGGCTGAAGCTTGGGATTGTAGAGGATGGAAGATCACCCACCGTGTCTCAGACATACCAAAACTTCAGTGATCAATAACCGGTTGAGTAAGGAAGAAGTAGGAGTTATTGTTGGTCCTTAAACCCCTCTTCTGGTTATATTGTAAGCAAATTCAATCCAGCAATAAACAAGTCTATAACTGTAGAAGAAAATCTACTAAAATAGTCATTATTTGCTGAAGATTGGAGTTTAATTTAAAATATTACCTTTATCTTTGCTTTTCAACAAGATGCTAATGATCTTGTTGCGGCAACAACATTTGCATTTTTACACTATTCTATATTATTCCTTCTAGCCTTTATCGCAAGCCATCATCATAACACATTTAACAACTTAACATGGCAAGCCATGGATGATGACCACTATATGCACAGGTACTTCAATTTTCACACTTCTTCTTCTACATCACTGTATGTAAAAAGTGCATAATAAGAATTGGTTTACTCTGCACAACATATACAAATAGTCTGAAAAATATCATTGCACTCCTTTGAGCACCTCTTACATGACGGTTCAATTTCTGCTCTGCATTAGTGATATCGCCATTTCTACTGTCAGTGATAATTTATGTCAAACGATGTTATGAGGCAATATATACACTATTGTATAGAGGTAGGAGTCTAAAATTGGAAACGAGTCACTGTGCGGAACATCTGAAAAGACGAAGAAGAGACATCCTTACAAGAGCCTTTAACGAGCAGTGCGCAGAGAATAGGAAGAAATGCATTAATGTGTGTGTTTAATTGAAATCCAAGCTTATGGATCCATTAGAGTAGCCAGATGATCCAGAAAGGTGAACTGAACACAAACTTACAATTGGTGACGACTATAGACAACACTGTCTATGCCGCCATCGCCACATCATGCCGAAGACGGGGATTGGACTAACTATTTGGGATGTGTCCGATGTCCAACAGATGGCTGGAGAGACATAAATAAATTTATTGCACGAGAATGACATAGTTTGTTTAATTATAACCGACGTGTCGTCCGACTGTCTTCCCAATAAATTATATAACCGACGACAGGTCAGGTGTTTCAATTGCTATGTAGTAAGTACAGCGAGTGACTATAGTGTGGACTTAAGTTCTAGCTCTCTGTCGATTGATGTCACCCAGCATCGAGCTAAAGTGCTATTAAAGTCTTCTTTGGTTGCATTATAGCTATCCTATCTGAAGCAGCTTCGGTAGAAATGTTTTCTCAGTTAATAGCTCATGAATTACAATCCCCAGATCGTGTGCACGTGGTGCCGGGTGATAATATTCTCCTCATAGCAAGATCAAAAGTTCAAACGATATTTTAATACAAAAAAAGCAATGCGGCAGATGATCATTATGCAAATGCGATTCAAGGAATAAAATCGATATTGGTACTGATAAATTATAGCTATGCTAATGAAGCTTCGTTTACTTGAAAGTCTAAAGCTATAACCTGTGTTAAGAGTGTTGGCGGTCTAGAAAATGTAAGGTTAAAGAAAGAATTCCTGCATTGATATTACATATTTTCATGTCCCTCAGGGTGGTTAGCTTACACTATAACTTGTTTTCCACCTTTATTTATTATTTCATTTTGAACTAAGAAAAAGTGTATATTTAAATCCTGAAGTCATATTAACTATATTGACATCTGCGTCGTCGATGAGCATAAATATTTTACTAGCCACACGCTAACACATGAATCTTATATACTTGCTTAGTCCTTATAGTCTTCCATTTTAGGACTTCGTTGAATGTTTTCTTCTTGGATTTATTTTTTCAAGAATGACTTCTGTGGTCAGCCAAGACTGAAGACTATAATTTCACCATCGAAGTACGCCCATTCTTGTCTATTAAATAACTGAATTTATGTTCACAGGACATACTCACAGACTCACACTCATATTTATTGCAATGAGGTTGGAAATCGATTTGTAGATGTGCAATTACATATTTCTGACATGAAATGTTAGTTTTTTGTTTTGCAATGGAAAAATAGAAAAGGAAATAAGATTTTAATTGAAATTTATTGTTTTGGTATTTGGTTAGACTTGAATCGATTTTAACAATTTTAATATATAAAACGAGAATATAAATGTCGAAGATAGTGATGGTGAACGAAGGGTTTATCAGATTGTGGCGCGACAACGAGTTTTCTTTCTATTGACAGAATGAAATCATAAATATTTCATTAAATGAGTTTAAAAGGGAACATTATGTGCATGTGGGTAATTATTTTGAAATAAAAAGAAAAATGTGCTCAGTTGTGAAGATGCAACCAACCATGCAAAAACAGTCTAGTTTTTAAACAGGCCCTAGAAATGTTTACATTTGGCGTTTTTCATGGAGTAAAGCTCGAGCTATTGAAGTTATCTCTGAGCAGAGGTAACTTCTCGAAACAAATATAAGCACTTAACTGTCATACAATCGCGATGCGTTCAATGCACCACCATTAAATAGTCGTTTAATTTTCTGACGAAAAATGCAAAAATGTAAACTGAAATTGATGCTTTGAACGCGCCCAATTGAAACGAATGAAAAAAGAGTGAAGTTGGCTGCGATTAGCTATTTGCTCCATTCGTTCGATCTTTTTCTTCTGAGCTCATGGATCGTACTCCGAGCCAGCTCTGATTTAAAAAAAGGAACACAAGTTGAGCGCTCTGATGAGTACTCTGAGCTAAAAAAGAAACACAGATCTTTTTTTGACTGTTCAGTGCTATGCTCAGAGTTAAAAAATAAAAACGTTTTTTGATGATAATAGGGGCCTTGCAATGATGACTATTGACATTCGGGGTCTTACCAGGTATACTTCCTTACTTAGGTCACATCCGTCAGCAGGCATAGGGCCTCCAGTACTCCCACGCGCTATCGTGAACGATTTCTGGAGATGTAACTCAGCTCTTCAACTCTTCTCCAGTTCTTCGACCGTTCTTCACCAAACCCCGTACCAAACAAGAACGAGCATTGCCTACCAGATACCACGGAGGTCCCCATATAAAGTACAAAAGAGGATACACATTTGCCGCCTGCTACGACGTCAGCAACAAGAGGAAACCTACTGGCAGCTGGTTTTACGTATGCAAATGAAGTTCATTCACCAGTTTACAGTCCACAGTTGGTTACGCCAGCAAAGTTGACTAGTAAGGGTGGGAAATCCACCAGAAATCAGATTCTTCTTGCATTAGAAAAATCTCGCTTTTATTATTGAAACTAATAAAGAGGTACGCTGCTGGCTACTCTTCTGTACCAGTTAAAAGCTTCAACACTTTTTGGCTTATGCCGTGAAGTACCCCTCCGCCCGCCTCCTTATAAACTTCGTTCTGCCGCCACTTTTAAGACTAGGGAATATGTCCCAACCTACGATGTCTTGAGCTCCGGTCAGATTACACCGCTTCTCCACCGAATACAAACATCGTTCTGCCGCCGCTTTAAGACTGGGGAGCACGTCCCAACCTACCTTTTCTTGAGCTTCGGTCAGACTAGGGAACCCGTCCCACCGCTTCTCCACCGAAAATAAATTTCGTTCTGCCGCCGCCTTAAGACTAGGGAGTACGTCCCAACCTACGTTGTCTTTAAGCTCCGGTCAGATTAGGGAGCCCGTCCCACCGCTTCTCCACCGAAAATCAATTTCGATCTGCCACCGCTTTAAGACTAGGGAGTACGTCCCAACCTACGTTTTTTTGAGCTCTGGTCAGACTAGCTGACCCATCCCGCTGCTTCTCCGCCAAAAATAAATTTCGTTCTGCCGCCGCTTTAAGACTAGGGAGTACGTCCCAACCTACATTGTCCTAAGCAACCACCCGAACTGGCGAGCCCTTTTTATCAGTAGATTATATGAAATAAAGTGTTATTTATTTTAAGTCAAGATTATATTTGTAGAATATATGAAATATACCATGTTAGCATATAACGGGTGATTTTTTAGCTGGTTTGGTTTTGACAGCTGACGTGTGTTTAGTACCTTGTGTCACTGTCAAACAGCTTCAGTTTGGTTTGCAATTTAACCATGGATCGTCTTACAAATGAACAACGCTTGCAAATTATTGAATTTTACTATCAAAATTCATGCTCGGTTCGAAATGTTCATCGCGCGCTGCTTCCATTTTATGGTCGGCATTCTCGACCTTCTGAGCAGTCTATTCGGAAGATTGTGACCAAATTTCGCACCAAATTTACTTTGTTGGACATTAAACCACCAACACGTTTACGTACTGTGCGTAGTGAAAAAAATATTGCGGCCGTATCAGCTAGTGTGACAGAAGACCGCGAAATGTCGATTCGGCGCCGTTCCCAGCAGTTACTGTCAATGGTGAACGCTACCGAGCGATGATAACAAACTTTTTTTTGCCCGAAATGGAAGTTCTTGACTTGCATGATATGTGGTTTCAACAAGACGGTGCCACATGCCACACAGCACGCGAAACAATGGCGCAATTGCGAGGCGAGTTTGGTGAACAGTTAATTTCACGTTTCGGGCCGGTCAATTGGCCGCCTAGATCGCGCGATTTGGCACCATTAGATTATTTTTTGTGGGGGTATGTCAAGGCTAATGTCTATAGGGACAAGCCCGCTTCGATTGACGCACTGGAAGCCAACATCCATGCATTCATTCGTGAGATACCGGCCGATATGTGTGAAAGAGTATGCCAAAATTGGACTCAGCGGATGGGCTACCTGAGACGCAGCCGCGGTCAACATTTGCATGAAATTATCTTTAAACATTAAATTGCAAGGTTCAAACTATCGATTCAAATAAATATTTCATTCATTTTTTTGAATTTGTTGTGTTTTTTTTTTTTAAAAAGTTCTAAACCTCTTAAAAAATCACCCGCTATAAGCACTTAACTGTCATACAATCGCGATGCGTTCAATGCACCACCATTAAGTAATCGTTTAATTTTCATCTGACGAAAAATGCAAAAATGTAAACTGAAATTGATGCTTTGAACGCGCCCAATTGAAACGAATGAAAAAAGAGTGAAAAGAGTAGGCTGCGATTAGCTATTTGCTCCATTCGTTCGATCTTTTTCTTCTGAGCTCATGGATCGTACTCCGAGCCAGCTCTGATTTAAAAAAAGGAACACAAGTTGAGCGCTCTGATGAGTACTCAGAGCTAAAAAAGAAACACAGATCTTTTTTTGACTGTTCAGTGCTATGCTCAGAGTTAAAAAATAAAAACGTTTTTTGATGATAATAGGGGCCTTGCAAGGATGACTATTGACATTCGGGGTCTTACCAGGTATACTTCCTTACTTAGGTCACATCCGTCAGCAGGCATAGGGCCTCCAGTACTCCCACGCGCTATCGTGAACGATTTCTGGAGATGTAACTCAGCTCTTCAACTCTTCTCCAGTTCTTCGACCGTTCTTCACCAAACCCCGTACCAAACAAGAACGAGCATTGCCTACCAGATACCACGGAGGTCCCCATATAAAGTACAAAAGAGGATACACATTTGCCGCCTGCTACGACGTCAGCAACAAGAGGAAACCTACTGGCAGCTGGTTTTACGTATGCAAATGAAGTTCATTCACCAGTTTACAGTCCACAGTTGGTTACGCCAGCAAAGTTGACTAGTAAGGGTGGGAAATCCACCAGAAATCAGATTCTTCTTGCATTAGAAAAATCTCGCTTTTATTATTGAAACTAATAAAGAGGTACGCTGCTGGCTACTCTTCTGTACCAGTTAAAAGCTTCAACACTTTTTGGCTTATGCCGTGAAGTACCCCTCCGCCCGCCTCCTTATAAACTTCGTTCTGCCGCCACTTTTAAGACTAGGGAGTATGTCCCAACCTACGATGTCTTGAGCTCCGGTCAGATTACACCGCTTCTCCACCGAATACAAACATCGTTCTGACGCCGCTTTAAGACTAGGGAGCACGTCCCAACCTACGTTGTCTTGAGCTTCGGTCAGACTAGGGAACCCGTCCCACCGCTTCTCCGCCGAAAATAAATTTCGTTCTGCCGCCGCCTTAAGACTAGGGAGTAAGGGCGGTATTCACCGACGGCTCATAACTTATGAGGCTCATAAACCTATTCACCAAGCAATAATAGTGAATATTTATGAGCGCTCATAAGACTTATGAGTGGTCCTGACCACTGATAAAGTTACGAGCGCTCTCTCCAAAAACTAATTCGAAAACCTTCGAAGTAACCCTTCAAGAAAATTCACTGACTCATTTTGTCGGTGCTTCTTGGATCCTTAGAAAAATGAGTCTCGCATGCACACATATTGTAATTCCTTTTGTCTTCAGGAATTTTATTTATTGTTTCAATTTTGTAAGTTATTTTTGTAACTCACGCGGTGAAGATAATTCTTTTGTCCGTTTGCTGTGAAAGTTTGAAAAAACAGTATAATAAAAGGTGTATATAATGAATCTGCTCCGAATAGAAAATTACAGAAAAATACAGGATTGTGTGTTCCATGAGTAAAAACCTTACCCGAACTGTTCTTCATTCTGTTACTATGTGTTCCATGATGTTTTTCAGAACAGTTAAGAGCAATATTTCCTGCACCTACTTCTGTGGTGGAGAAAATGAGTGAGAAATGTCGAAGTGCCAGTACCTGTTGATTTGTTTGTCTGGGATAATAATAAGCAAACATTTATCTCAGAAAAACTTTTTGCTTAAATCTGACAGTTTTGACAGTTTTCACACATTACTGTTCCGGGGCCCAATTCCGCAAGGGTGACTGATTTTCTGTGTACACATTCTGTTCACATTCACACCCAAAACAAATGCAAATAAATTTGATTGATTGTGCATGCGTTATCTGTCAAAAACTTAAAACTCACACTGCCGAATCGCAAAAATCGATGTGTGCACGAATTTCTGTGTACACAGAAAAAACTCACTCTTGTGGAATTGGACCCCTGGTGTAGTTTTTCTTCATTTAACACAGCTAATATAAACCAACATTTGACGTCTATCTCCCCTTCAAGCGAACGAGTCCATTTTGGATCCGCAAACGTAGTAGACAATGCACGAACGAAATAATTAGCGAAACTAAAAAGTAATGTAAGAACATTTCCCTATATAAAACAAACTAAAACGTGCAATGATCTTCACCCCTAGACAAAACTAAGAAAATATGTGGAATGAAATTAAAATCACTGTAGTCAAAAAGAATTTACTTATGTGCACTCAACACTCATTTTTTCAAGGATCCAAGAAGTACCGACAAAGTGCGGTCATTTTTGAAAACAGTTTGATTTCACAGTTTGGGGGTACCTGGGGAAGAGAGAGTTGATCTCATTTTCAAACTTCGAAAAAGAGCTATGAGTGGTTGGTGAATAGCACAAATATTATTTGAGTTAGGAGCCTCATAAACTTAAGAGCCGTTTATGAGTGCTCAGTGAATACCGCCCTAAGTCCCAACCTACGTTGTCTTTAAGCTCCGGTCAGATTAGGGAGCCCGTCCCACCGCTAGCCCGTCCCACCGCTTCTCCACCGAAAATCAATTTCGTTCTGCCACCGCTTTAAAACTAGGGAGTACGTCCCAACCTACGTTGTTTTGAGCTCCGGTCAGACTAGCTGACCCATCCCGCCGCTTCTCCGCCAAAAATAAATTTCGGTCTGCCGCCGCTTTAAGACTAGGGAGTACGTCCCAACCTACATTGACTTAAGCAACCACCCGAATTGGCGAGCCCACTTTATCAGTAGATTATATGAAATAAAGTGTTATTTATTTTGAGTCAAGATTATATTTTTAGAATATATGAAATACCGTTAGCATATAGTTAAGCATTACGATTAGTGTAAATATATGAAATACGCTGTTTATGTAACATTAAGGCCCATTTGCTGATACGAAACTTAAATATTTAAGTAGAACATAATCGCCGATGTGACAGTTTACGCAGAGGAAAAAGTAAAACATAAGGTTTTTAAGTAAAGCATAAATGCTTAAGTTTCGTATCAACAAACGAGTCTAAGAGACATTATAATAAACAATAACTGGAGTTCCGAAATTTTTACACACCGAGTTTTACTGCTTTCTACGGTTATACCCTGGACTCCGCTGACCTACCTCAGCTGGAAACAAAAAAGCATCACAGTCTTTAGGTTTATAGAGTTGTTTGGACAGCATTCCGAACGCAGCCTTTGCCTTCCCGATTCAGCTGATTAGATCAAGTTTGGTGCCACGCCATCAGTAGAGACAATACTCCCTAGATATTGAAAATTCTCAACCATCTCTGCTGGTTGTCCAGAAATATCTACTTAGGTAGATGAGGAAGTTCCAAGGCTGATGCTTTTTGTTTTTACCGAATTGTTCTTTAGCTCAACAATTTCAGCTTCTCTATATCCACCCTTGTTGCCATTTTATGGATATCCATGATCATATGAAGGAGTAAGCATACGTCATCCGCATAGCTCAGATGTTTGAGGTATGATTGCAGATTCCACTGAATTCCTCCATTTCCAGTCGACAAAACTACATGCAGTACATCAATATTATCAGTAATCACCAACAGTATCGGTGACAGTATACAACCTTGTCTTACTCCACTTTGCATTTCAAACCCCGCTGATAACCTTCATTTATGCAGAACGTGACATTTGGATTCATTTAAATGTAGGCTTGATAATAGCAATAAATTTATCCAGGATGCCACTCCTGGGCAAAGCAAACCAGATAAGTTGTCTATTGACAGTATCGAAAGCCTTTCAAAATTGATGAACAGTTGATGAAGTGGTGATCGATATCCAATGCACTGTTTGATGACGATCCGCAAGGTGTTGATGTGGTCCAAACATGAAAATCCAGTGTGAAATCCTGCATGTTCAGCGTCAAGCGTGTCTTAAGATTTTTGCTATTAAGGACCAATTTGTTCACAGCTAATCATCTTTTATCAATGATTATTGTGACTTATAAATCCGCAAATGTGCTTGTTAACCATAATTTTAATCAATGAATCCATAGTTTGATTTGATAATTTTCGAAATCGTTAATCAGCAAATATTGGTTGATTACCTCCATTTGACTAGCCCTAACTTGGCTACAGTAGGAAGCACGCAAATTTCTCCTTTCTTTGATTTTCTTTTTCCACTCTTTAGGAAAACTCTCTGTTTTCTACGATCTACCAGTGAGTGGGTGTAGGAGTAGATAGAGATTTTCCAGGGGGTGTATTCGATAATTCACTACTACGGACGGGTCATTGGAAGTTGGGTTCACTTCACTGGCAAAAACGTGGTTTAAAACCACATAAAGTCATCCGAAACTAGCAGACATCCGTCTGTCTTTTGCCAGGTGGGCCTTAGAGCTTTGATAATTCTGTAGACGGCTCTGTTTTTAAACCTACTCGTGGCCTCTTCTGCTTCTATAGCCAATGCGTTCTTCTCTTCATATTCACACTATAGCTCGTTTCACCCTGCTACTGGAGCAGCTTCAGTTCCAGCTTTGAGCTGTTTTCTTTCTCAAATTCTAGTCCAAGTTTCTTAGCTAAGTCAGGTACTCTTTCTTCCTTGTGACCGACTAACTATACTTTTCGCATCAAGTATGAAAACATTTTTCACAACATACGGTTTTCAATGGGGGTGGGTTGCGTGCTAACAACGGCTCTTAATCCTTGTGAAAGGTTGTCCACTAGTTGTTGGTAGACTGCGGGATCCTTAAGTCTATCGGTATTAAACTTGGATGTTCAGGTCTTTTCTTGAGATCTTCAAACTGCAGCTGCAAGTAATCTTGCAGTAGCAACCATCAGATGGTGGTTCCGAGCTATTCTCGTGTCTACACTCCCTTTGCGACGATTGTCCTGGAGACTGATCGTGAAGGGATCGCTTTAGTTGGAAGTTACTTGTCTGTCCGTCGGCACCCAACTGTCTTTGTGGCACATTTTGTACTCAAACATGGTTCCTCCTATCACAAAGCGTTTGACATTACGAAAATGAAAAAAACGTTCACCATTGTCGTTGGTGTCACCGACACCATACATACCTATAACAAGCCTGAGCCCATCATTGTCATTGCCAGCCCTGGCATTCAAGTCTCCCATTTCCATTATGAAGTCTCCACTCGGTGTGTTATCAAAAGTAGCATTCAACCGGTTATAAAAGGCCTCCTTTTCCCGGACAAAAGAGGGCTCCATTGGGACGAAGCGAATTAAAGTAAAGGCGTTAAAGTTTGTTCTTCAGTTTTTTATTATAATAAAAAGAAAAGAGTTTGTATGTCAGCTCTTTTGTTTAGATGAAAGAGAATATGTTTTTTGCAGCTTGGAAGGGTTTTATTTTTGTCATTCAATAAAACAACACATACCATCAACGGTTCATAGGCTTCATACCCATATAATTTCTGGACCAGAGATTTTTATTTGGGTTTTCAGTCATTTTGCTTTACATTTTATTATTACTATTTTTGACATAATTGAAACGTTAAAATAAACTTGTGCCTCTATTGAGATGAAATTATGTTCCATGTGCGAGAGTGTATACATTTTTTGTTTTTCCAAACGATCACACTAAGAACCTGATACTCTTCTCACGTTATATGTACCTAGACAAGTCTACCATAAGACCAATGATGAAAATCCTTCTAAACTAAAGTCAGCTCCCAATTTACCACGAACTAGACTTTAAGTCATGTGAGAAGTGTATCCACTTCGAAGGCTATACTGCCCAACAAGTGGCATCGGAATCACTGCATCCAATTTAAAAATGTATTCAGATTTAATGGTGTCATTGCACTGTACAATATCACCGACACTGCGCACATCACCCGGTTTTGATCTGATGATGATGATGATACTACAACTCTATCCGCAGCTCTTGATTCCAGTTCAATTGGTTGCAGTTTGTTGGTTTACTAAAGCAGGCTTTATGTTTTTAATGAGACATTTGACTTGATTTGGTCAATGGACGTAAAATAACACGCAGATCATGATAGACCATAACATATATACCTCCAGATGCATTTATATACATTTCAATATTTTTCGAACCTGAATTATGGAGCGATTTGCAATTTTGTAATGTTGCACGCAGAGCTGAGTGTCGTCCGACATGGCATAGCATGGTGCTGCCACCAAGCAGGTGATCATGTGGATTGATCAAAATGACATCCATCTAGAAGTCCCAATTTGGAGTTCAAAATAATAATACATAATAATACTTCTGAGCTATAAGCCTTTTCAATGGATATCTAGCCATAGAATTGGGCCTTTGCATTGGAGTTTGTAGGTTTATGTCGGTTTTGAGATCGTAACTTGTACCCACAGGTTGGAATTTTTTTGGAGTTTTTTTTACACAGTATGTGATAGGTTTAAGAAATTGACATAATGCGACAAGTTGACGCGGGAAATGCTCTTGTTGTTCACACTTAATGAACGATTGAATTGATTTGTATCTGTATATCCAGTTTCACCATCGGAGGTGTTGTGCACTGCAGTTCATTAGCTGGCTAATTTAAATGGCACTTTCGGCTTGGGGGGAATAGAGAAGTACTTGATCTGGTTATGCTTTACTCAAAACAATTTCTAAATCAGAGTTGTCACATAAATTTTTAAGTATTATCATGATTCAAATTGAATATTTGAAATTCAAATTCAAAAATAATTTTTTTCGTTTTCCCGCCCGCCACCGTATAGTTATATTTATATTTATATATATATTAATATTTATATTTATATTTATATTTATATTTATATTTATATTTATATTTATATTTATATTTATATTTATATTTATATTTATATTTATATTTATATTTATATTTATATTTATATTTATATTTATATTTATATTTATATTTATATTTATATTTATATTTATATTTATATTTATATTTATATTTATATTTATATTTATATTTATATTTATATTTATATTTATATTTATATTTATATTTATATTTATATTTATATTTATATTTATATTTATATTTATATTTATATTTATATTTATATTTATATTTATATTTATATTTATATTTATATTTATATTTATATTTATATTTATATTTATATTTATATTTATATTTATATTTATATTTATATTTATATTTATATTTATAGTTATGAAAAATTCTTGCCAAGTTTAGTCAAGACCCTGGAAAGTTTTCCGTAAGAGATATCTTGACGAGAAAAACTAGTCAAATACTCGTGAGGCCCTCACCAGCAAACCTTGTTGAGCTATGTAGTTCTGCTTTCTCATCAAGATTTTTCTTTTTGATGTTTTTGCTCCTCGAGGGAAAAGATTACATAACTGGCGAGGTCCTAAAAAAATTCGATACTAACCTTTGCTATGACCTTGCTGGCATCTATGTAAAACTTTCTAGGGCCTCGTTAAAAACTTGTTTTTTTTATCGAGTAACGAGATTGTTTTTCCTGGTGGGTAGAAAAACTTACCCAACCAGTTTTTACTAGAAAAGGCCTAAAGGGGTCTTTATCCTTCATTATTAACCAACGAGATAAAAATACTAGAACGATAATATAATCTTTTCTGATTAATGGAGATATCATTCGATGAAATAAAGGTTGGTATTATTTACATTTCTTCTTACTTCTATCATGCAGCCTAGCAATTTCCTAACCTGTTGTATGTTTTTATAGATCATAACAAGCCGTAATTCATTATTCCATGAGAATAAACCATTTTGCGTAGGAAGATACATTTACACACAACTTCTCCTTAATCACTTGTAACTCTACTTGTTCAAAAGGTCCATCGTAAACTACCTGTTTCGTCTTTTTTTTTAATACTCTCCTTGATGAATGTATATGTATGAACGTACCAGAGGAGGTTTTAAAGTCCCACATCACAGATCAAGACTTGACTTTAAACTAATAGCCCACGTTCAACAATTCTATTATAAATTATGTTAAAAAGAAATCCTGGTGAATTTCCATCAGCACTGTCCCTGATGTTGTCCAACACCCAGTAGTTGATCGTGTATCATTGTAGAACGCCTTCTTGTTGCTGCTGTTACTGCTGCTACTGCTGATGCTGCTGGTGTTTTTTTTTTTGCAAACCACGCAAGCAGCTACTGTAATGATTTACAATCTGAATCAATTTAATTAACGAACTTGAAAGTAATTTTTCGACAGATTGTGTTGTCCACATTGAATACAATTCGAAATGATCGTTAACATGACAAAGATTTCAATTCCATCTAATTAATAACTTCGTTTCTGAATCAAAAAATGTCAATTTCTTTCCGCATAAGTTAGTGGGTTTGATGAATTAATAATTTAATATGTTCTCCTGTCATAATTATTATGCTGGATGAAAACAGGATATTTTGATTTGAACTGGAAGTTAATAGTAAGTGAGGTAGCAATAAGATTATTTTTACTTCGTATCAGCTTTTAAAAAGTCGACACTTACTTTATAGCTAAAAATCTCAAACACTGTTAAGGAACCGTTGGCTGGTTGTACACAAGTTGCCTTCAGGCAGCGTGTAAACCTACATATATCAAAATACACATCCTATGTCATTTTAGATTGTGTATTTGGAGTATGCGTTCTCTTAAGGCCTGGTCAAACAGAGCGCGGGCCAACGGGACGGTCAATACTTTACAAATTTCGTTTGTAAATTTTTACAAAGACCGCTGGACTGTGCTCTGTTTGGCCAGTCCTTGAATATTCCTGTCATCTGTTTCTGTCAGTTTTTGTGGAGAAGTGTCAAATATATTTCAGTGTATGATGGGGTTCAGAAAAGCTTCAAGTGAGGCAACTCATTTTGAAGTTTATCATTTTTATCCCACTCTCATCTCTTGGGAAGAAAGGAATGATCAAGTGAGTCAGAAGTTTTTAGTTTTTTAAATTCCTGTCTGACATCCTTTTCTTACCAAAAAATGAGAGTGAGATAAAAAATATAGGCGTCAAAGTGAACTGACTCACGTGAAGCTTTTCTATACACCGACAAATTGTGTACTAAAAACAGTACTTAAAAATAAATCTTATCATTCGTCTGACATTTTCGACTTTTTTTCGAGGATAGTGAGATGTTCCCTTCGAAATTGTGTTCATTTTTTGACATGAATTTTGTTTCCTGTGAGAAATGATATGCGTGTCCACATACTTTCCAAAACTACGAATTTAACACAAAGCTCTGTCAAAGTTCATATATCTACAAAAATTAAAGTGTACTAAGATTCGTAGAAATTCGTAGCTTTTGGAAGTAAACGAAAACACAGTACACAAATCTAAGGTCTTATACTGCGGAGGTTGTCAGTCAGAAATAAAAAATGGCTGTGAACGTGAGGAAAAAAACACACGTAAGAACAACAACAAATTAAAATTGAAGTTGTCAGAAATAAAAATGGCTGAGAACGTGATGACTTAAATACACGTACAAAAATCAACAAATATTGACATTTGACACAAATTTTGATATATGCGTAGAACTGAACAAAAATCAAAACTAATGATAATTACCTTTAATATGTGTACTTTGATAATTTATCACGGGAAGAAGTTAAAACAATTCCGTTCAAATTTTCACACATACTGAATTAAATAAGGCGTGAGGTTGTCAAAAATGTATCACATCATAGCTTCACAGATCGAGAATTGACCCCCAGCATACTTATAGAGTATAGACTAATTGTGATCTCAGTAACAATGGAATATTCAGCTCGCCATTTAGCACAGGTCGTGTAGTTGTTGCTATTCAGAATCTATTTTTCGACACGAAATTAAACTACAATACAACAATAGGGGTGTTGACCTCCTTTTATACTACGTTTTCATTAGGCCAAACGAGGTATAATTACGTTGAAAATTTCCAAATTCGATACGAAATCATCTCAACCAAATTTGCGCGACATTAGGTTAGAAATTAAGTCAAAACCTAACGAACACACCCAATTAGCCACAGTTTGAAGAGCTCTGAAAATGTTTTGTATAAAAATAGCTGCGTTTTATTATATCTGGGTCTGGATCGAGGATATCTTTTAACATGTATTACAAAAACAACATGGGATCCAGGTTTCTATCGAGGTTAATTTCAATAGCCCAGATAGAGGTTTTCACTCTGACCATCCGAGGGCTATTTACCATTGTAAAAGAAGTTAGCGATTTGTCAGCAGTGTTAGGAATAGAAAGGAAAAGAGTCAGCACTGTTTTTGCACTAACCCGCATGGTTTTATTTTCAAGAGGTGAACCATATGGGTTATGAGCGATAATAAAACGCGGCTAATGTAAATAAATAAAAGCTCAATGGAAGAAGGCAGAGAAAAAACAATAACAAAAAACGATTAACAGCCAGTTGAAAGTAAATAATGAAATGAGCTGTCACACTAAATTATCAGATTACAAATGAAAACACTTTTTCTTTGATTTGCGAATGTTCCACATTCAGCCATAGAGTTACTGAAGTTCAAAGGTGAAGTTAAATTGTTAATTTGCATTTGCAATTACTTGGAATTTGCATTTGCAAATTTGCCTTAATGTAAAGTATTTCTTAATGTTCACAGTAAGGAGGTCAAAAAAACACGCCTGATGTAAACAAGTGGGTCTTGGAGAGTACGTACGAAGTATTGACATCTTTATTTGATAGTCTCTGGTGCGAAGAATTGACATCTTATTTGATAATCTCTGGTCGTCAACATCTTTGCTGAGTTGCAGATGATAACCCTGTTCCTTGGTGAGTCCAAAACAGTTTCAAACAGTTTCAGACCTCCAGATATGGTGCGGGCCACTACAATTTTTCAAGTGTGGAACGAGTTCGCACTAAATCTGGCGGTTTCAAACTGTTTGAAAGTCGGCAAGCAACAAACCTAATATTAATGCCGACTGACAGCAGAAACCTTTCCAAACAATAACATTTTGGAATCAATGGAGTTCACAATAGAACAACGCCTTGGACAAACAGAAGAAACCGAAGAACTAATGACATATCACGTTCTTTAAGAAGGGATTGTTCAACTGAATGATCATATAGGCAAAAATGATGGAAGCGAATAAAGAGGAAACAAACAAACAACAAAATGATTGGAATAAGGTCCACAAAAGTTACCAAATGGAGAAAAGTGAACTTTAATGTATGTAAATTAAATTATTGTCGATTTCAATTGGATTTTGTAACTGTTCCACTCAAATTTACTCACATACTACTGAATGGAGCCCTCTAAAAGTACTTGAGAGTGCTAGGACACCATATGGCCCTAGGCTCAATGATAAGAAAATCCCTATGCACACTTCCGCGTGGTAGAGGGCGGGTAATGCTAACGTGCAGGGGGACCGAATGGATGCCGGGATAAGCAGACAACCCAGCGATGCTGGTCAGGGCACAAACTTGTCCTTGGGATGGTTAAAAGCCCCCTTAAGGCGGATGAACTGCAGGTGGTGGTCAACGGCATGATAGTCTGGTGGCGGAGGAGCTTTTTTTGTCAGAAGGTCAACGGCAGCAGCAGGTAGCGTCTGTAACCCATATTGGGCGGCTACAAAAGGCGTCTGTTTTCCCATAGTGGGCGGCCTCGAGCAGTTATGTGTTTGACCATACAAAAGGCGGGTGTGCCTGTCAAAACTGAGCTTATGTATGTTATTAATCATATCTCAAAAAACATCATGGTGGAAGGATATATGCAAATACATGAATTATGACAACAAATGGAAATGAGTCCCCAAGAGGTAATCTTTTTATAGAAAATCCTTCTGTAGCTTCGGTTGCAGTAAACCGCACATCGGATTCGGGGGTGCGGCATCTTTTATGTACGAGCGTCAATCAAGACGCCATAATAATAAATGAATCGTTGACAAATAGAAGAAGTCTTTCAAGAAACGCAACTGTTACTGAATGAAACAATTTTATAAAATTGCTTCTTCAAGCATTTATCACTTTTGACAAGTAGTCCAACATATGACTGTATGTATGCTTGTGTTCTTAATCAACTCCATCTTGAAATCGGGACCATGAAAAGACTCCAAAAACATTACTCGGAACAGCCAATCGAAGGAAGTTCGGAACGTTTCCAAACGTCCAATCGAAAACGACATAAGAAACACTTTTCTTGACATTTAAACACCAATCAGTTACACATAAGGCTAAAACCCATTAAACCTGGAATTGATACATTCAAGGTAATTCACAAGATCACCGGGAGCAAACAAAAAGTTCCAGATAATATCATTACCAAGGGGATAAGTCACAAGGCCTCAAAATAAAGTTGAAGCATTTGCCGAATTTTTCAAAATTTAATGCCAAAACCATTTAACGATCCTGTATTCCAGCGGCCACGTAAGAATATCCTGAGACCACACTCCCACCATTGATCTCCAGGTCGTATTGGGTCTTCCAACATTCAAAATATTGCTTCGCGATGTTACTGTCTGGTTTTCTCAATGTATGGCCAATTCACTGTCATTTTCGGTCCATTATATCTGCATTCATCTTTTGCTTCTTGGTTCCATTCCACAACTCGGTGGTGAATATGGTTTTTGGTCAACGGATCTTCGAAATCCTACTGCAGACATCGGTTAAAGAAAGCCTGTAACCTGCTCAAGATGTTAGATGAGCACTTCCATGTTTCAGGCGAATATTAGCACGAATTTAACGTTAAATTCGAAGAGTCACAACTTGGCGTGCAGGAGAGAGGATTCCAAATGCCTAACGGGCCTTTTATTCTGATGAAAACATCAAAATCTGTTCCACTATCAATTGCTTCACAACTGCCCAGATAATTAAAGTACTTGATCTTCTCATCGCTTGGTTTTGTTGATGTTTGACTTTAAATCTCTCCGTTTACATGCAAAGATTGACACATTTGATTTAAGCCACCAGTGGTACTTGCAGATGCAGCATACGGTCACTGAAATTTCCACTTCAAATGATAGTAATCACTGGCAGGTGCTCTCAAGCTGGCTGAAAGCTTAACCAATCCCTTAATAGTAGCTGAGATTTTTAAAGGGTGATCGACCTAAGAAATCGTCCAGACTGTGTAAACAATTACTATTTTTCAAAGCGATGGAAGACAACAGAAAAAAATCTAATATCGAAGGAAGTCGATACAAGTACCGTTTTAAAATATCGAAATTAATATCGAAATAACGAAACTAATACGAATACTTTGCCTTATGAGCCTTTCGAGTTTTAAAAAACTCCTCATTTCAAAGGATGCAGTTTAATTTGACAAAGTAGTCACTTTTCTTTCTCGATTGTCAATTTGACAAGTAGTACTGCCATTTTTTGTTATCGATATAGAGTTCACTCCTAGTAACCTTATCATAAGAAAATTTAAAGAAATAGATTTATTTCTATTCCGTTTGAAATTTCGCACAAAACTTGCATCAAACACAAGACAAACTGGTATTAAATTGTGGAAAAGAGCAGCAAAATTAAAAGTCTAATAACGAAATGATTAAAATCTTAAATGAGACAACTCTCAGAAAGGCAATTACAAATAAACACTCTAAATCAGCAATCAGGATTTAAAACCAGAAGCATTGCCGCCATTTTTATGAGAGAAGCCAGATAAGCCTTAACCTCAAATCGACTAATAGCTAATCTCAAATGCATTCCATTCAAAAATGATTGCCATCACACAAAATACCTCTGCCTCTCTAACCATCCATCGATCTTATCAAGTTTTTCACAGAATTGTATCACAGCTATCGACCATCAGAGGGGGAATACTAAGTGGGGGAATATACATATATTTCTATGTAAATTGATCGCCGTAAGTTATTCCCGCTCCACCATCAGCCCAAACCGATATCTTGAATCTCGATAATTTTTTTTCGATCGATTCCGAACGAAATGTATGGTCGTATAGAAGATACAGTCATGGTGGCGTTGCACTTGTTGCAACGGTCCAACATGTCCACCTACTTTATTATCTTTTGCATACAAACAATGTGTAATGGAATACGCGTGCGCGCACACTGTGCTTATGCAGTGCGGTGGTGCGCCATCGCCATCGCCACCGTGACCATTGCGAACCGAACAGTAAGTGCGTAGTCTCTGCGGGTTTGACTTATGGCATTACGGTAACCGGTTGCTTATATATATTGATTCGATATGTTTTGCACCTGAAGAACTCTAATTTACTTTTACCTGTCTTGGTCTCCGGCCAGGCAGCGCAGTGGCCAGCCGAGCCGCCCTATGACTTGGCTATGTTATGGCTTTTTTTCTATGACATATGATGCGTTGATAGCAATCTTGCTTTTGTAGCTGCCAGACGTGCCACAAGAGTGGTGATCGCGTTCTCTTTCTCCCTAGGGAGGACGATCACCTGATAAATATCTGCCTGCAAATAATGTTGAACATTCCGGCAAAAATCAAGATTTTGTATCAGTTTGCGGCTATGATGTGAACCGATCGATAAAGCAAGTAACTTTCAATCGAGAGGTATTTATAAGATTTTATTTCAAAGATTGTTAGAGATTTTGAGTTAAATAAGAGAGACGACGCACGATCGATTCGACGCGGGACGCAACGGGGCACTTCCTTTATCACACAAAGCAGACCGATTGTACCTATATACTCTTCGTTGTGTACCTGTGGTGGCCGGGCTCAGTAGTGTCAAAGTAATGTATTATGCGATCTCCGTAGGGGTATAACACGTTACAAGTGATCGAACAGATGCGGTTTATGAGTTACTAGCGTGTTTACAAAGGAGGTTGAACGAAGCGGTTTCGGTTCGGTCTTTGACAAAATGAATTACTGCTCTAGGTGTTGGTTGAACTTCCAATGGAGAATACAAATGATAGAGCTTATAGAGTAAAGTAGCAACTTGGTAAGAGTTGCTTTTTGTTTTTAAACTCATTTCTTTGTAAAGTTAAAGGCCGACTTGAAGAATGATACAATAATACATCAAGATTAGATTGGAATCTTGTTGGATGTTGTTCTGTAGATAAAAGAAACATCGATGCATGGATACATTAATCAGATTTAAGCTAAAGATGACTGACGTTCCGATTGGTTTCCTCTATAACACTAGTATATCGATAAAGTAACTCGTTTGATTTTATTCATTTATTTCAATAGAATATTTAACAATGAGCTACAAAGACTCTTGTGTAATCAAGTGTTTAGTTTAGATTCGATGTAAGGATTATCATTGAAGAAGTGGATAACCTGAAAAAGCTTAAAGGCTGATGTTTGTAAATCTCGTCTTGATTTCCTTAAACTCTTAAATTTATTGTCTCAGTCTAATCTTAGTGGTCTCTTTCTTGTCCTGTTTTTTTGTGGATGAAATATCAGCTTGGAATTTGAATCTACAGAAATTGCTATATATTGAAGTTAAATAATAAAGTTTCCATGCTTTTGGAAAACTGCGACACATGGAGACAGGGATTTTTCTTGTCTCGTGTTGAGGCCTAGCCCAAGTGCGGTTGGGGATATCCATGACTCTACATCGCCACTAAGTGGATTTTTGTGAACAAATTTGGAAAGTTACTTTCGCAAGTGATCGCCAGAACTGTTGCTGACAAAGTGCAGAGAAGTTGCCACTAAATTGCTGGATTTCAATATTTCTTGACAACAACGAAGTTTTGTTTCGATAATGAGTGCAAGCGAGGTCCATTATTCAACGCTGCAGAACAGACTAAAACCGGAGCTATTTAAAAAGCAACCAGTGAGCTCTTTTCAGTGTCGTGGTCATTTTGTTCGTCTCACTATTTTCTTGCCTTGCCCATTTACATGTAGCTTTTGTGTGGTGTTTTTCTCGCTCTGGTCTCGCTAAGGTTTGACTATTATTATAATAATTATTATGGTTAAGAAGCTATATTTCTCCAGCTGTTGACAATGGTGTTGGGCTGGCCCAAGAAAACTGTTAATATTCATGCCTGCTTACCGACTGAACATCCCCTTAGCGTAGAAACGGAGGTGCGGGATTGGTACACAGGACCCAAAAATGGAGTTGAAATCCAGAGGGCCCTTGAAGCTATCAGTTAAATGAACACTTTAAGCAAATTTTTCAAATAAGAATATAACGAGATGAACAGTTCAGCCATAAATGAGAAAACCTCAGGTAAATGCCCATGGAAAGACCTCAACGAGACAAACACCGTGGTTTCGAACAAGAAAGCCACGTATAAACAGCTGCGGTATTTATACGTGACAACAAACAACAAAACTAGGTGTAAACGTCCTCAGCGAAATGAAGCCACTAAGAAATCATCATTCTCACCATCGTGGGCATCGATGTTACCGTATCAGTCATCGTCGTCGTGTTCATCGTCACCTCCTCAGTTAGCTTCATGGTCAGTCATCTGTCCAGGCAATCTCATCCCACCAAATATTCAATGAAAGAGAATTATTTAGAGCCTCCGCGCCGTGGCTGGTGCATTTTTGTGCACGCTTAGTTATCACCATTTGACATTTCAACTACGAAGTGCATGCTTTCTTGTGCACACTTAGTTATCACCATTTGACGTTTCAACTACCATGTGCGTGCTTCGGTATTTGATTCTGTCTGCTTAGTTATTCTAATTTCAGCTTAAAAAGTGGACTCTGAACACGCTCAGAACAAAAAATGAAACATTTATTCGAAGCTCCGAATGTTTTGAATTTAAAAAGAATACAAATTTTTGTTTGACAAGTCGAAAACTCGAAATCTGCTCGGAACTAAAACACGACTACTATAGCGCTGTATACTTGACAGTGAGTGATTTTCGACATGCCTTTCATCAACGTTCAAGACGTTCAAATGAACTAGTTGAGCTAGGGCTGTGTCAATCAAACGATTTGATTTTTTGATTCGACCATCGAAATCACAAATTTTTATTTCAATCGATACCAATCTCAATCATTTCGATTATTCTCGACATTCCACCACAATTTTCGATATCAAATTCTTCAAAAATTTCTGTTTTCTTAAATGTTTTTTTGATCCATCGACACCATAGCCATCCTTCAATGGAATTTGGCAGTTGATGGCTTCACAGATATAGAGGATGAATTTTACTTTGACAGAAAAATGTATTGTGAGCCAAATGTCATCCAACTACTCTTTAATCACCTTTTCTTGGATCAGTAACAATTCTTAAACATTTCTGATTTTTAAAAAGGGTTTTTAATCTATCGAAATCGTTACCATTTGTCAATTGAGCTTCACAGTTGATGGTTTGACAAATAGTAGATGAACTTTATTTTGATATATAAAATTTATTTTGACGTACATAAGTGTCACCTAATTACCCTAAAATCACCTTTTTCAAAAGCATTAAATATTCTTCAAATTTTTGTGATTTTTAGTGGCTTTTTAAAATCCATCGACATTGTAGCCCTCATTCAATGGAATTTGATAGTTGATAACCCAATTGCCCTAGAATCCACCCTTTTCCATAGCAGTAAGAAAACTAAACATTTCAGATTTGTTTGACGTTTTTCAATTCATCCAAATTATATTGCTTTAAAGTTAAAGTAAGAATCAAATTGGATTCGATAAAAATCGGTAAAGTATTGAATTCAATTCTTTAAATTCGGAGATATTGTATTTCATCGATATCGAAATGAAAATCGAGTCAGAACGGTATCGAATAATGAATTGATTGAAACGAAAATGATCGAATCATTTTTAACTATTCGACCATTTGAAATTAACGATTTACACAGCTCTATTTGAAGTCGTAGAGTGCTGCCGAGAACCCATGTGTACTGTATCTACACCACGCTCAGCATTTTGACTTCAGTGGGACCATCAAAATTAGCTTACTATAGTGTAAAAGTACCTTTAAATACATGTTGTGTATGAGAATGAGAATTGTTTGTCATACTTTCTTCAAGTGCAATTACTTAAATGAAGATCTTCTACAAATGTTACGCACATTTATCTCACTTAATCAACAAAAAATCCACAACATGATTTCCAATCTCAGAAATTAATTACCCTAACTTCAATGCATTCAATTAGAGCTAAGCAGCATATCCCAATTCGCTTCACGTTCTGGGTTACCAGTCGCATGCTTGCATGTCCTAAAACAGCCCCAAGCTCTAATAGCAAAGCCAAGAAAGCAAAAAAGTATCGACAATCATTTTTAATGAATAGATTTACAAGTTTCCTTTAGGCAGAGCAAAAAATAAAAATGAGCCTGGATCACAGACCTGAAGGAGAATCTACCACCACCGCATCATCACCTCGCCGCCGCGCCGCTGTCAATGGCTCTGTCTGGCTGCTTCACTATATACTCGCCCTGGGGACAACCACAACTCACTTCTTGCATCAGTACGTATATTATACACGCGCGAACCGCACTCTTAACAGACTTACAAGAATGCGTATCATAATTGAAATGATTTGTTGCGTTTGGAGGCTGGCAAACTGGATGGATGTTGCTTTTGTTGGATTTATATATATGGTCTTACCAAAAGGAACTATGCCCTCCTTCTACTCCATCTTCATATTTTTTTTTGCAAGACAAAATGAATCTCATGTCATTTGTGGGGAACAAACAAAAGTGAGTATAAGCGTACGCTCGACACACGCAGATAACAAATCAACGAAATTTATCGAACTTTATCACAGTGGGGCCAGTTTATGAAATTGTTACTTTGGAAACTTGACATAACAAGAATTCCATGAGTGATTTTGAGGTTAGACCTCCTGATTTAATTAAAAAGAAATCTGCCCAAGGTATGTGTATTTAGAGGTATAGAACTTTAAGTTGGCAGCACTATTTTAACTGGCGGCCATTTTGTCAGCTGTCAAGTGATTTATTTTTAAGTTTGGTTTGGGATTTTAACGACGCCTTAACAATGCTTCCAAATTGTGAAAATTTATTTTGAAAATCACGGTTCTGTTCGAAATACGTATCGCGCGAATTTTGTTTAGCGATGAAGCTCACTTTTGGTTGAATGAATACGTCAATAAACAAAACTGCCGTATTTGGAGAGATGATAATGCTCAAGTGTATGTTGAGACATGATTGCATCCACAAAAACTGACTGTTAGGTGTGCTTTATTAGTTGGTGGAATAATTGGTCCGTACTTCCTTAAAAACGATGCTGTACAGTAGGTTACAGTCAATGGTGACCGCTAGCCATTAATACTGACTTTTTCGTTCATCAATAATTGAACAACCATGATGTGCAGGAGCTGTGGTTTTAACGTGACGTGAATTAGCCTCCAAGAATGTGCGATTAAATGCCGCTTAATTTTTTTCTATGGGGTATGTGAAGTCTATGCCGATTAGGACGAAACAATTGACCACTTGGAGGACAACATTCGCCGCATTATTGCCGATAGACGGCCACAAATGTTGGAAAAAGTCATCGGACCTCAAGATGAGACTACGTCCGAGCACGCGTTCGTGGTCATATGCCATAAATTATATGTAAATAATTATAATGACAGAAGAATATCTTTCGAATAAAGTAAATTTCATGTCAATTTAAAGAAATCATCTTTGATTTATTCTATTTCAAAGTTACCTCTAAAAGAACACCCTTTATTTTGATACAATTTGCAGAATGGTATTAGCACCACCTCAACTTGATGCCAGTGTTAAGTCAAGATAAAACATCAGTTGTATTTGTCAGGTTTTTTTGATGAAAGTACTTGCAAAATCTTTAACCGCTTACACGATGAAATCAAACAAAATTTCATGTAAAAGGATGAAATTATGACAGTTTGTCAGTCATCTAAGTCTGACATTAGGGTTTTCATCGGAATGATGTTTAAATCATATTTGAGGGAAACATCAAAATTGAAACTATCCACTGTCTCTTTATTTTTATTTTGACAGAAGGACACGGATATATGAAAGTAATCAAATTTCTTATGGTGAATGTCATTTTTTGTTTTTTTAAAGCTTATTTATCCTTTGTAGCCATCCCGCAAATGGCAGACAGTTTTAAACAACATTTTTAAGTTATTATAAAATAAATAAACAAAATTTGGGATTAAAAATTAAAAGAAAAACAAAAAGGGAAACGATTGTACACTGCGGCGTATACGTACTTTTTTATTTTCTGCGCTGTTTCTTTTTTTTTACCTGTATTTTTGTGCACCTTGTGATTGTGAGTGTCAGATTCATTTTGAAAGCTAACATATCCACTTTTGGGTGGGGAAAACTACACGCTCATGCATTAGGTCCAATTGAGCTTTTTAGCAAAATTACCAAAGAAAAGGCGGTCCCACCCTCTGACATAAAAAACAGTATGTTCCCGAAAAGTGGTAACACTGAAATTTTAACTGAAGGTGCTGCTACTCAACACCTATCTTTTAAGATGTCAACCGTTATTTTCTAAACACTCATTTGGCATCTTGTGGCAATTCCGCAACTTCTTTATATTCAAAATATTAAACATTACTTTTGACATAAGCAACAGTATGTTCCCGAAAAGTGGCAACACTGACATTTCAACCAAAGGCGGGTCTAATAAACATCAATTTTGAAGTTATGAATTGTTACTTACCAATACTCATTTGGCATCTGGAGACGTTTCTGTAACTGTTTTCATTGAACTTATTAAAAATAATCAAAAAAGTGGAGTTTGCACCCGCTGACACAAAAAAATATACTCCCGAAAAGTGGCAACACTGAAATTTTACCCGAAGGCACGTCTACTCAACACCTATCTTTTGAAACATTAATCGATATTTTGATCATCGTATTATCCCAAGTAACTTTCAAGTTTTTATTATTTAACCATTTTCCACAGATTGGGCGCCATTTTTAAACTGGCGTCCAAGCGACAAGAATGATTCCCAAAACAAATTATGTGAATCCTTAGCATGTCAAAAATAAATTATAAGCATAGAAGTACGGTTCCCCTCTAACGAAAAGCACAGGGATTTCGGTTTTCTTACTGGACTACCGATTGGGCGCCATTTTTCAAAATGGTACCCGAGAGACAGGATTATAAAATGACTACTTCTAAGGATTTGGCAAACAAAACTCTTTAATAATTTGTATTTCAAATAAACATACATACATTCCAAATGGTTTTGAGCTAAAAAAGAAATATGCACAAAAATTTGTTTTTGCAACAAAAAAAAAATGTTGCCACGTGGCGTCATCCGCTTCAATTCTTTCAAATGCAAAATCAATTTCTCTGCGAATTTTACAACATCAACATTATTATTATACTCTTAACGACAACTAGCTGGCCCCACTGTGTGCGTCTGTTCATCTGTCATCGCAAAATAAATTATCATTATACGAGAATTTTTCCCTGAATGCAGTTCACGGTTTAGCTGCACCGTCGAACGTTGATTGGGCAAAAAATTTCGACACGTCCCGCTCGTATGATGAATGGCTTCGGATCAATATAATGTAATGCGCTCTTGAAATTATTGATTTTAGCGCGTTGTTTCATAGCTAATTGAAGCGACTTTTTAGAGCTAATTGCATTTGCGCAGGCGCAGAGTGACAGGGATTTTATTTAATACCGAATTAATTGCAACCAAACACAAACGTGCGTGGCTTAGTGACAAAGCGAACACCACACCACCTTCGATAAAATTTTATTCAATATAACTTGCGTATATCTATTCATATGTACCTATGTATGTGTGAATGATAAGATTTAATCTAGTGTAATTAAAAATTTCTTAATTATGTATTTCTTAAAAGTCCATCAAATAAATACCTATAATTTGAATAAATTTATAAATGTTGCCAGCGGCGGCGAAGTGGCACATTCTTTCAATTTCAATATTGACGAGTAAGAGAGGCTATATGAAGGCTTCTAACCTTCATTTTGGCTTCACTTTCATTTTGATAAATCATCAGGGTTACCCAGAATTAAAGGTGATGTAAGATTTGACGAACTGTAAAAGATGCTTCAATCAAAACATTCACTTTAACAAACAAGCTCTATCTTCATCTCTTCATCTTCTTTCGTCAATTCTTCAAGGATGTAACTTTATAATATACAACAGCTGCAGCAGAAAAAAAAAATAAAAACATGCGCAACTTCCTGATTGCTATCCATGAGATATGATTTGAAATGACTGTGAAGGCATAAAACATCGGGCAAAGTCATACTTTTATGAAGAGTATGATGGACACGTTGATCAGAAACATGCACCATCAGGAATGACATGACGGCCTAATTAAAATCCTTCCACCAGTCCACTTTGACTGAAAAAAATGCTTTTATTATTATTACGAATAGAATCTGATAGGTTTGCAGGCTTGGATATCTAGATATATAATATTACTTAGTTGCAATCGTTAAACTTATGACATTTAGCTCAAGTCCATGCGTAATTTTGTCTTTGTGAAACTCCAGTTTGGAAAGTTGATGAATGTGGAGTTTGAAGACTTGTAAATGATTTACATATACGTGCTCGGAAAAAGTGGATCCAGACTTTCACCCAGCGGGGGCCACGTTTTTCAAAATTTAATAAAGTGATGCACTCAATTAATTATTTAGTGGGAAATTACCCCCAACATTTTTATTTTAGGCTCGAGTCTCACTTGGGTTCGACTCAAGCCCCAAACTCAATTTCGGTTTTATGACCATTATGGGACATAAGTCCCAGAAATAAGAATTGAGCATTATGTCCCTGGGCCTTACGTCCCTGCGCCGACAATCAAAGGGTGCAATAAGTGGTGCAAAGTTCAATACGAATGCATTAAGTGATCCAAACATATTTCGTTGCTATGTCGCCAGCCTCGTCATTAAACGGAATTCAACATTCAACAATTGATGAGATGTGGGGTGATATAAAACGTGTTTTTATGGAGTCTGGATCTGAAACTGTACCCAAGCGGTAGAGGGTTAGAGACTTTTGAATATCCGAAGACACCTGGGAGAAAATCGAGCTTGACAAATTGTTGAAAATGCGAATAAATTCCGAAGCAGATGCTCAACGAAAGGCTGAAATGCGAAGCCAGTATCGCCTAGGTTCTAAGATGGTCTACCACTGTGTGAGATGTGACAGGAGGGTGAGGTTAGACGGTCTCGCAGAAATCGCTGCAAGAAGAGGAGATACGAGGGAATTGTACCAAATATCAAAAGAAGTTGTCGGGAAAAAAACAACACCAATAATCATGTTGTGGATGTGGATGGCACACTTTAGAAATTAATTGAGGATTAGCTACGCAGATGGAATGAGGATTCCGTTGAGCAGAGTGCTGAAGTGCCCCAGCTAAACGAGATGCGAAGATCTTATAGGAGTATTGATCTCGAACCCTCTACAGTACTGGGAATCTAATCTTCGATAGCTTTTCTCAAAAACAACAAAGCAGCTGAACTTGACAACGGCTAGTATGCTACACCCGTTGATACAAGATGTGTGGGAAAACTAAATCTATCCCAGTGACTGGAAGGATGGTGTGATTGTTAAGTTGTTAAAGAAAGGTGACCTTAAGAATTGCAACAATTGGCGAGGTATTACAGTTTTGTCCATTTTTCCAAAACTAATGGCAACCATCATTCTCGAACGGATAAAGGTTAGAATCGAGTTTTCACTCAAGAGGCATCAAGTTGGTTTCCACAGTGGGCAGTCGTGTGTCGGGTGTCGACTTATCGACATCCCGCGTATTGTTCTTGAGCAGTCTGCGGAGTTTCAATCCCCACTTTACCTTATGTTAGTGGATTTTGAGAAGGCCTTTGACCGAGTCAACCGTGAATGTATATGGAGATCACTTTTCGGTAGGGGAAAACGACCAAAAATGTTTGCTATTATAAGAGAGTCCTATAACAACGCAAGATGTTTTGTTTTTTATAATGGGTATCTATCAGACTCTTTTGAAGTGCGACAGGGTGTGATACAGGGGGATGTTCTATCGCCAATTCTCTTTCTACTGGCGATAGATGATGTTTTGACAGCCAGCGTTGGAACAGCGGAGAGACAGGGCATTCAATGGAGACCGTTCGAATGGCTTTGTGCCGAATTACCGCTTCATTGACCAAGTGATTGAGTGCCGTCAGTGATCTAATGATAGAGTAAATATTTCAAATATATGGATAGCTACATATATTGCTCGAAACGTGAGTGGCAAAACTATGCTCACATGATTCAGTCACATATTACTCGTTAAGTCCATGCAAGTCTACTCAAGTCCACAAAAGTCTACAAAAGTCTACAAAAGTCTACGCAAGTCTACATAAGTCTACGCAAGTCAACGCAAATGTGGGTATACGCAAGTTTACGTAAGTCCACGCAAACGCAAGTATACGCAACGCTATGCAATTCTACACAAGTACAGGTTATGCTTACACAAGTCTACGCAAGTCCACGCAAGTCTTCGAAAGTCTACGTAAATCTACGCAAGTCTACGCAGGTCTACGCAAGTCTACGCCAAATAAAATAAGTCTACGCAAGTCCACGTAAACGTAAGTCTACGCAAGTTTTTACAAGTCTACGTAAATTTACGCAAATTACGCAAGTCCACGCAGATCTACGCAAAGCTGTGTAAAGAACACGCAAGTTTACGCAAGTTGGTCCACCCAAGTTTACGTAAGTCTACGCAAGAGCCCGCAGGTCCACGTCTTACGTCTATGTAAGTCTACGTAAGTTTACGCAAGTGTGGACAAGCTCACGCAAGGTTACGCAATTCTACACAGGTCCACGCTAGTCTACGACAATCTACGCAAGTCTCTACGTAAGTTTACTCAAAGATGCGCAAGTCTATGCAAGTCCACGCAAACGAAAGTCTACATAAGTCTCCGCATGTTAACGTAGTTCTACGCAAGTCTTCGCAAAACTATATATATATATGCAAAATTACATACCTACTTATAAAATCACTTACATTTGATATACTATCGTGGTCCAGGCATTAATGTTTTTCTCAACTTAAAATCTTACTGCAGCCTCATGCTCCGTTTAGAGTCCAATGAATTTACCTCCAAGAGTCTTAAAACTCGCGATTAAAGAAAAAAGTTTCCTCAAAATCTAGTGTAGATGGAACTAATCGAGTTCAAGATTTATCACAAATAATATGATTTTAAATCCCTATACAAAAATAAACTTGAAATTGTATTTTTAGCAGGATTGTAGCACCTTTCACCTTTTTAGAGGTTCAAGACCTCTACCTACAGCTTTCGTCTTATATAAACTTTTAACAACGTCTATAAACTTTGTCCCTATAGCGTTTAGGTACAAATGTAATCAATCTTTAAATATTTCTAATTAAGACGTCTATAATAATTTACTATTTAACATTTTTTCCGAAATTGCTGTATTTCGTGACGAGTCAAACAATCTTCTTTCTCGCCATCAACCCAGCCCGCCATGCCGACAAGGAATACGATATGTTGTTGCTTTGAAGGAAAGTTGTTGCCTGTCGGGTAAAACTAACGTCGTCACTTAATGCCTTAGGGATTTATCAGCAACTCACGAGTAACTATGGTAGTAGTAAGATAATTTGACAAGATATACCTTACACCAGCACCATTATCTACATATACCAAGAGTTAAGGTTTCTATTATAAGCATTGGAAGTAGCAGTTTTTTTTGTTGCATACACCAACTCGTGTGCACGATTCATGGATTAAAAGGGAATCGTTTGCACATACGACGCGACGGGTCGAGTTGAAACCTTAAGTAAGCTCACATGACTTGTCCGTGTTAAATCTTCTGACTGATGTCTGCTGCGCACTCACAAAATTAAATAACAAAAAAAAGATTTTACAAAATTTATTTTTTTGTGATCGTGACATATATTTTGTTGCCTCAAGTGCTTGAAGACCTATAGATGGTGGTAAATCAATTTTCAATCATTTATCAAGCAATTAAAGTTGTGAAAATGACAGATTTCTTTGACGGATTGAATTCTGTAAAATGATACCGTTTGTGTCGGGAATATGGCCGTGTCGGCACGGTTCATTGGTCAATTGGCTGCATAGCGGTATGGCTAATAGATACTATTAGTTACTGAATAGCCAAGATATTGGCTAATTAGCAATTAATTGTGCAAGAATCTATATTGCAGCCACAATCCTACAATAATTAGTCAATATGAACAGTCGGAAAACCTTTTGCAGTGCAATCAATCTATATATATGTAAATCTGCCATGATTGGATGATGGCATTTTAACTGGATGTGGTTAATCTTTGTCAGTGGAATTGAATTGACAAACCAAAGAATATTTATAGAAGCTTTAAGTGGTAAACTATTTAATTGGTATTTTTGAAAGAATTAAGAACACGGGAAATGAAAATGTGTGAAATGATGATAAGCTTTTGAGGTTCTGTGAAATATTTTCTTTTTTAATTCGTTCATAAGCTCGAAAGGAATATCATGCATTAATGTTATTTATTTAAAAGTCAGTATTAACGTTCTAGATGGCGTGTTGTATAGCGTCTTGGCTGGGCATCACCTGAAATTATAAATAGTGACAATGCGATCTAGGGGCCGTATTTCTCCCGCAGCCCTTCTACCTCTATAGCAAGCAAATATCTCAATTTACTATAATGCATCAAGAGTTTTTGGTCAAATTGGTTCAAATCAAATCAAATCTTCACCAGCCATCCAACCGTCTGGCAATAATAGCCGATTATTCGAGGATGATTCACAAAGCGTTGTGGTCGACGCTGCTAAATCTAAATGATGTCCCTTTAGCTAAGTTCATTTCCTTTCTTTTATTTGATGTTCTTGCGTTATTCGCAAGCTTGTCTAGCATTCCAAAATAAGTGTAATTCAAGTTAAAAGTTTAAGTGAGCTCAACTCCATAATTGCGGTTCGCCCAGGTACGATAGTTGGGCTCATCATTTAGATGACTATCGTACCCTTCTAAGACGCAATTTTGTATCGAAACGCAATTATGGAGTTGAGCTCACTTGAACTTTTAATTTAAATTATAAATATTCAGTCACTTCACTTAAAAAAAAAAGATTTCTTTTCGAATTTTCTTCATATTCTATTATTCCAAAATAAGTACTATTGTGAACTGCTCCTACGGTGAAGCGCATATGTTGCGCTGTCATCTGGTAGGGTTTTTATTATAGAAAAATATCCAAATGCACTCATAAATCCCACTCAATTTTTGCGCTGTGCTCTAGGAGGGTTTTTAATAACAAACCATCATAAGCCCTTCTCGATTTGGGCGCCGAAACTGAGGACGGTTTCAGTAGGTTTATTTTTGTGTTTTATCTTGAAGCCCTCCTTTGCTTCAACACAAAACAAAGCAGATGGGGTTGTTAAGGGCCCTGGAGACGCTCGAACATGGTGCGAGTGAACATGGTTCGAGTACTATGTTCAAGTTGATTTTACTTGTCTGCGGGCTGGTTCGAGTACCAATTATTTGGTGTCACTAAACAAAAATTTGGTCTCACCAAAATCAAAAAGAGTTTGATATTTATCGATGTTCGAGGGCGGGGCTAATCGTTTGTCGTACCAGATTCGACTGTTTGCGGACCGGTTTCGTATGTTTACTCGAACATATCGGTATAATTTCGAGTTTCAATATTAAAAATAAAAAGAAAAATGTCAAACAGCCGGAATAAAAATAAAATTAATGTGACAGTGAATACTTTTAATGACATATAAGTCGTATAATAATAAAGTTCGAGTAGTTTGGTCTCAGCTTGGTTTCATTGTCTGCGGAGTTTAGTCGAACTATGTTCACTTGTACCACGTTCGAGCGTCTCCAGGGCCCTTTAGTCCGAACAGCAGATAGAAATTACTATCTTAGCGCTCATAACCATTTTATTATTTCTTGTTTTCTCAGAAAAGGCTTTTAAGAAATGGATGACATTTTCAGAGTTGATTTGCGTGCTCTAACGACTTTTGCATTTATCAGAAATCGTTTGTATGAACAAGACAAAAGTTAAAGTTTTTTGAGTTCACCCACAGCCACGCCCCTTTTTATCATGTCCTTGTATCTTGGAAATGGCCTTAACAATCTGTATGAATTTTTCAGAGTTTATGCGTGCGAGCAAGATAAAACTTTAGAAATTGATTTTGTTAAAATCTGCCCAGACCCACTTTTTACTTGCGATATAGGTACTATAGGGCAAGTTTTGGATTCGTGCAAAAAAAAATTCGAGATAACAATCAAACATGACATTACGATGATAGAGAACACGAAAAAAGTGGGTGGCACAATTCTGTCTGTCTGTCTGTCTGTCTGTCTGTCTGTCTGTCTGTCCGTACCTCAACCTACAGCCTAAACCACTGAAGCGATTTCCTTTAAATTTTGAACTTAAGGTTTTTTTGTAACTCTCCAGAGGGGAAATTGAATTTTTTTTTTTAGCTCAAAAAATAACGGTACTTGCCATACAACCGTTAAGGAAAAGCTTATTTATCTCAAAAACGGCTCCAACGATTTTGACAAAAAAAAATCAGTGTATTACTGTAGATATGATATACCTTTTAGTAGGAAAAAAAATCACCAAAAACATTTATTAATGGTACCTGCCATATAACGGTTTTTTTGATTTTTGGTTTTCTCATTAACCGCTCATCCGATCTCAATAAAATTTTTTTCACAAAAGTTTTGTTAGAATATAAATAAAACTGCATACCAAAGTTTTGGAAAAAATAAATTTTGGATTTTTAAAAAAAGATTCAAAATTTTTTTTTGAAAATTCAATATTCCAAAAACGGGTTGATGAATTAATTTGAATTTTCAGTTTTAAATGTATATTAATATATACTCAAAATTGGCAAACCAATTTTTTTTTTGAAAATTGTTACAAAAATTTTATATATAAAAAATTAATTTTTAAGAAAACGGCTCCAACGATTTTAAATTTTTTTTTTTCATATATTCATATTTTTTCAAGTAATCAAATGGCACACTTTTTTTTGAGCTCTTAGTTATTTATCAGACTGTTTATACAATTAATAGAACGATTTAAATGCTTTTTATACTTTTTCTATAATTACTTGAATATTTTTTAAAGTTCTTAAGTCCCACACAACTTGAACATAAGAGCAAGTACGTGCGATCCAGTCGTGCATTTTATTATATATTGGTTTCTGAAAAAAGGTTTTAACGACTATTGAAGGTATTAAGAAAATTCATACAAACAGAACAAGAAAAAAACATAGGGTTTTTTTTTTACAGTACACCCTCATCCACGCCCATTTTTATCATGTCCTTCTGTCTCGGCAAAAAGCTCTAACCATCTGGATGAAATTTTCAGATTTAATTAAATGTGAGCAAAACTAACTTAAAAAAGTGATATTATTTAAATCAGCCTACTGCCACGCCCACTTCTTATACATCAAACAGGCTTGGGCGTGGCAGTGTCTGCGGATTTTAATGAAAGCACTTTCCAAAGTTCTATCTAGCTCAAACTAATCAACTCTGAAAATTCCATCCATTTCCTTACAGCTGTTTCCGAGACACAAAGACATGATTAAAATGGGCGTGGTTGTGGGTGTATTTTAAAGAAACACCTGCATTTTGTTCTTATTCATATAAATAATTTCTTATAACTAATTTAAGTTTTTGAGAAATCAAATCAGTGTTTTAAAAAAACACTGTCCAAAGTTTTATCTTTCTGACACAAATTATCTAAATCGTTAGAGCTATTTTTGAGGTACTATCTAGGTATACAAACATGATTAAAAAATAGTTTAGTTAATCAAAACCTTCAGAATTTTTCCGAGAATTTGCTAAGTTTTCTGCTCCGAAATATCCATTTTTATTTTACAGCAAAATTTAAAGTTAAAAAAAAAATCTATCCGTAAAATTTACAAATATGCAAGTTTTTTTTTTAATATTTACGACACAATTTACGGAACAATACGGTACAAACCAAAATGGTGGTGCTATAACTGCTAACTTCGCGCTAAAAACTGGCTTCCCTATAAAAACCAGACCATTAGTACAATTTCTTTTAATACGGCACCAGCAGTACAACATAACACCAAGATATTATTATACATTTCTTTTAATTCGTACCACGTTATTGGGCACATTGCAGCAAAATTTTCTTTTTAAGAAAATCTAAAATGGTGGTGCTTACTCCAAGCTAATAAAAACTGTCTGCTTTGAATGATTTAAGGTATCACGCACCTTAAATCAGTGACGTGAAATAACGCCAAACGAAATAAAGCCAAATTTTGTATTTGGCCATCTTTAAAACGAAATAACGCCAATTTGGTGTTATTTCGTAAGCCCGATGGAAATAACACCAAAAAAATAATCGAAATAAAACCAAATCTATCTCAACCAGTTTTTCGGCCTTATTGCAATGCGAAAATAGAATTAAGGCCAAATATTTCTTGAGAATCGTTATTTCATTAAATACAGGTTCCTTAAATGCAAAAAAAACTTTGGAACTGGAAGCAAAGCACAACCCCATACGTACCTCACTGTTTATTCGTGAATTTTAAAATTTCACAAGGAATTGATTGATTTCTTCCTTGGCACTCGAACACACAAGAATACATGCGTCTGAGCGTGGCTACAGAGGAAGAGGGAAAATAGAGGGAAATTTCACAAACCACAAACAAAAATTGCCCGCCTGCAACCTCCCTGCTTGGGCTCACTATAGGATTTGGGGTGGGTGCGAGGTTGGGTGTATGCAAAGTTTATTTGGTTTTAAATAATCTGGAAACTTTGAATTTATCCCACCATTAAACTTCGTTTCATTAGCCTCCTCATGTCAGGAAAAAAATATCTGTTTCGGCAGAATTAGATATTTGAAAATATGAAATAAGCTGAAAGCGAAATAAAGCCAAATTGGTCTTATATCAGTTTCATAAATGAAATAAACCAAATTTAAAATTTGGTCTTATTTCGTTTTTGAAAACATAATAAGACCATATTTTTGAATGTCGGCTTTATTTCGTTTGGCGTTATTTCACGTCACCCCTTAAATCTAATCCTAAATCCTATATGTCTTAGAACCCACTCAAAATTTCGGATCAGGGTAAATACTTGGGTGTGATCCTTGATAAGAAACTGAACTGGACTCTCAACACTAAAGAAAGAGCAGAGAAAGCTTTGGTTGCGTTCGATTCCATCAACAGGATCTTTGGAAAATTCTGGGGACCCAACCCTAAAATTATCAGGTGGATATGGATATACAAGGCAATAGTTAGACCGATACTTACCTAAGGTAATTAAGTTTGGTGGAATGCGACTGACAAAAGTTCAAAGATAAGCATCCGCAGGTATTACGCTAGCGTTGAAAAAAACTCCCACAGCGGGACTGGAAGCGATACTCAACTTGAGACCCCTAGATCTATTCGCGCAAGAATCTGCAGCATACAGTGCGGCTAAGCTAGGCTAAATGCTGGAAGCAAACGCGACGGGCCGTACTCAGATTCTGCAGAGATATGTGGGTAATATAATGTTTGCACAGACTACATAGCTTCCCATTTAAACCTCAACAGACCCTTCACTTCCTCTTTTCCTAATAGAGAAGAGTGGGAAAACAACGAAGCTTTCAGTAATATGAATCAACGACAACTGTCTTCACTGTTGGTTCTAAGATGCACCACTGGAGTCTCGGAAACTCTGGGACTAGTTAGCTCCTTCAGACTTTTGAACTTTTGCAGCGTCTTCCAAGCCAAGGTCTTGGCATAGTGACAAAAGCAGCTACGCAAATATCAATGATGGCGATACCACGGGCCACCGAAATACATTCGAAGCTTGTAACTTGCTTTTGCGAAGAGCTTAGGGTTCATGGCGGCATGCAGCATAACTTTAGACTCTGCTGGGTTCCTGGTCACAGTGATGTACAGGAAAACTAAAGAGCTGATGAGTTGGCGAGGACGGATTCGTCGCTTGATTCAAGTCAAGTCAAACAGCATATTAAAGTACCAACCTGTTGCATCAAACAGGATATTAGTAACAAAATATCAGAAAAAACCAATGAGAGATGGATTCTGCTTGAAGTTGTGGCCAAATTTCAATAAGCAGAGGACAGACAAAATTATGCAAATGACCAAGAAACATCTCCGTTCTTTTGTCAGCATAATCACCGGACACAACCTACTGAGATACCACAAAAAGAAAATGAGGCTCAGTACTGACGACCTTTTCAGAGGGTGCAGCGACGAAGAAGCACATGAAAATACCTTGAACCAGCTTCCATAAAGACACTCAATTTGCATCAGAATGTTCTTAAACGCTAACTGCGTTCAAGGTTTCACTGGATAGCCTATCTTGGATAGCTTTTTAACAATTTGTATATGTTTCTGAACGCCAGTGAGCTGTTATTGACATTTTTCATAGGATATCTTTGTATCCTAAAATTTGAAAGATAGCTTGGGATATTTTTTTTACCAACAGCTGTTTTATCCTCAGCTGTGCTTTCACAAGGAATTACAACAACAAGCCAGAGAGTCTGTTCGTAAACGTCAAATATATTTGCAAGAAAATTGATTGACATTAATCAAACCGGTTTTGTGAAAGCATATTTGACTTTGATTTGACGTTTTCAAAAACGGCCTCTGTCAATCCTCGCGTTCCAATGTTTATTCGCTATGCTATTTAGTTATCCCAAAAATTTTGAGATAACTTGAGTTGTTGTTGGGTCAGCGGTCATCAGCTGTTTTTTAACAAGGGATTACAACAACACAAAGCTATCCGGATAACTGAGAATAACCATCGGAACGTGCCCAATGAATTTAGAAGCATAACTACGAAATATGTACATATATTACTGAACCTTGTTGACCTTGTTACTAACCAATAAGGTCTCTGAAAACTGTTTGAATCAGAAGCTTTGCTTAAAGCAGATGATTGTCACTTCCAGAGTCAGCTTAACAAATATTGCAAGCATCACGAATTGAATTGCTCCATTGATTTTTTTCTTGCTCTGCCAACAGGAGACACTTCCTGAAAATAAGGATCTTTCAATTCAAAGTTCATGACTGCTGCAATAGAGAACAAAACATATCACCATTTTCAATACGCTGACTTTAGTCATGTTTACCCACAAATTACGTTCAAGATCAACATTATACTGGTCAACTTTGGGATTGGCATCTCCTTTTGTTAGCTTCCTTAGTCATCATATTACCACACCACTCAATCATGCACCAACACAACTGTCTCATCTTCAATAGAGTTCTCGCACAATGCTCTGTCTTCCCTCTTTACTCTTAATACGTGATATCAAATTGTAGCATTTAACATCTTTGTCCATTTTTGTACCCTTCCTTGAATTCTTGAATTAGATGAAATTCTAGAATCTGTCGTTGATCAAATGTTTTTCATAGCATCTTGATTTCCATTACTGTTACATGATAGATGCCAAAACCCCAATCAAATATATAGATTACTGGACTGCAGCCATTAGAACCACCAGGAAGATTCACCAAATGCGTTGGCTACTACTTGGGGAATCAACACCTTGAGCTGTAATTTCTCATGAAAATCCACCTTATGTTATCCTTCATCTATCCCCATTACATGAAGCTATAGCAAGCGCTGCAAAGGGAGCTATCATGAGGTTTGCCAAGGAGGGAACCGGTACTGGCAAGTGCATTAGCCTCAGGGTTAAAGATTGCATTCCAAAGTCAGCGGTAACAGACCTTATTGACATTCCAAGAGATGGCATGATTAAAAAATACAACTTCGAGAAAAACTTTCAAACGGAGTTAAGTAGCAAAAAGGAGTGGGTAGGTGAAACAGTAAACTACAATCACAAAACAAATGCGATCAAGTGGTACACTGATGGATCGAGAACGACTGAAGGGACTGGAGCGGGAATCTTTGGGCCTAGAACCAAACTTTCTATACCGATGGGACAGTCCACTAGCATCTTTCAGGCGGAAGTTCACGCCATAGCGAAATGCGCAGATCGTAATCTCGAAAGAAATTACCGAAACCAAAACATTGCCATTATGTCAGACAGCCAAGCCGCACTCAAAGCGCTGAGCTCTTACACCATCAGCTCGAAGGTAGTTTGGGAGTGTGTGAATAGGCTTAATGTCCTTGGCAAAAACAACAGTGTCACACTTCATTGGGTACCTGGTCACGTTGGTGTCCAGGGAAATGAAGAAGCAGATTCCTTAGCGAAGATAGGGGCAAGTACTCCCTTAATGGGGCCTGAACCCTATTGTGGCATAGGAGAAAATGTGATAAAAAACAAAATAAGAGAACAAGAGGAGGTTAAAAGATCCAAAAACTGGAAAGAACTCCCAAAGCTGAGGCAGGCTAAACTATTGCTTGGTAACTACAACCGAACACGTTTTAGAGACTGCATCAACCTAAGTAGGAACAACCTAAGAAAAATAACTGGTCTCCTAACTGGCCACTGCAGACTAAATAGACACTTAAACATTCTTGGTCTAGTAAGCAGTTCAACATGTAGATTCTGCTGCGCACAGGAAGAAACACCAGACCATATATTGGGGAAATGTGACGCAATCATGCATCAAAGGAAAAAACACCTGGGACACTACCAGGTGGAAGAGGGCGAACTTTCCTCTCTAAAAGTCCTCCAAATACTCAAATTTCTGAGAGAAATTAAGGTGGAGGAAGAACTGTAAGATGAGCAATCTCATCCAGTTCTTAGGTGGGGGCACAATAGATCTTAAGGTCGCAGTGCGACAACCCCAATATTTCATTCATTCATTCATATGTAAATCCTAAGTTAAGATTAATAATATCCTAAGCAAACAAATCACCAAAAGCTTTAAATTGCCATCAAATCACTATGAAATGTTTTCTTGATTTCTTGAAAGTATTTGACAAAAGCCTTTATCCACAAACTTCATTTATTAGGCTTTTCCTCTTGCTGTTGTCAAAATTGTCTTTTCTACAAACAACAACTGTTGGGACCATAAGCTTTCCGTTTTACTGGTTTCGATTTCCAAGATGGAACATCAAGTTTTTTTTTTTTCATGAAAATGCTAAGGTTTTACATTGGACTGAACTTTGACCGGCAGAAACGAAAAAAATCCAGCTGGGCAAGTAATACTTGATGCTTTCGACAAAGAAGGAACGAAGGTAGTTGGAAACATCAGCAATCACTGAAATCAGTTAAGGAGATTAACCGGATACGGAGCTCCTTTGTCAGTAGATGCATCTTTCGGTTGGTCAATTTGCAGATAGAAAAAAGGGAATTCACCATTCAAATTTCTTCCCAACATAAATATTTTTAAGATCTTTAAACCAAAGAATTATAAAAGATATATATTGGAAGACTCTCAGCTTAAATACAAAATATTATTATTTTTTCATCCTGACAGGTTTTATCTCCCTCGTCTTGCTTGGTACCTATTTATTTCTTTTTTTTTGCTTTATCTTAATCTTTGTATAGTTTATTTTTTTTTAAGTAAAACAAACCAGCCGTAAAAATATGTCATCATTTATTTTTGCTCAATTAACCTGCTTTGGAACATCACTATCTACAAAACTGATTCAAATCTCTTTCAACAATCCCGTCAGCAATTACATATTCGCGGAAAACCTCAAGTCACCAATTGCGATTACATTCTCCCTCTCTCACTCTCTTTTAATGTCTGATTTCAGTGGCGATAAGCTAGAGTACACCAGAAATGCAACAAAATCAAGAAAAAAAAAATGTATACACTATAAACATTGCAGGATAAATTAAAGTACCCAACATATTATATAGGATTAGGAGAAGATGCAGAGCAATTGTAGATATCTTCGCCACGATAAACGACAGATACAATTAACATAGCCAACAGATATTACGAGACCAAGATTTCATCTGATTAAAACTCTTTAACTGGAAGAAGAACGTAGCGTCGTCGGTCGTCCATGGAGCTTATGTGGATCCAAGCTACTGTAATTCTTAAGTAGCTCTCTACATCTGACACAACATACCGCCACAGGCACAAGCACACAGGTACACAACCACCACCAACTAGTGAGAAATCTACGAGACATTTTTCGCGACAACTACGAGGAAGTATCATTGATAGCAATCTATCGTCGTCGTCAGTCTTCTTCGGATCGGAGTTGCTCCCTAGATCTCTAGCCAGCCAAAGCTTAGGAGTGTTTAGATTTACGTGACACAAGACTTGATGTATAACGTGTCGGATACGGAGCTCCTTTGCCAGTAGCTGCATCTGTCGATGTTGGTCGGTCGGTCTTTTCGCACACAGCAAAAAGGGAATTCATATACCTCTACCTTGGTAATTTTTTGTGGCACAAACTTTTTCATGTCTTAAACTATAACAGAAATTATATTGCTCCCCGCAGAGTTTTAGATCAAGGCGGTCGGCCTGACTGTGTGTGCGGCTGCGGTTGATCCACATCTCAAACCACGGCACAATGGGGAGCAATTCATCGGAAAAAGTGTCCCTTTTAAGCTAAAGAGTGGTGATAAACTGACTTTGTAGTTTGTAGGCGTACAAAGCAACGCCAATAATTGGCAATTACGAAGCAATCAACTGCATTGCCTCCAGGTGTGCCTTGGAACGTGACAATACGGAAACGGACAGGGACACACACCCAGTTTGTGTTTTTCTATCGGGGACTTGGGATCGGGATCAGATCAGAGGGTATTATATTAACCATATTTGTGAATCGATGAGAGAGATAAATTCCATAATAAAGTTATTACAAGATTCCCGATGCCAGAGATTTCTTTCATACGAACGAGGAACGAGTTCCACATCTGGAGGTGGTCGTTAGTTATTAAAATCCAGGCAGGAGGTCCACTCCCAGACGCACAAATAAAAAGTCTACGCAATCGTTTTATTATGTGCCATGATGTTCGCCTTTCCCGCCTGTCAAGGATTAATAGTATCGGTTGGGCTTGGGGTCCACCAACCGCCACCACCAGTCCAGCCACAGCCATGCTGCACGATAGCACTGCATTGCCATCGAGGAGAAAAAAACCAAAATGGTCATAACTTATGGACTGCTTACATCACCGGAGGACAATTGAAACACTGTTGTGTCCGGCCCGAAACACTTACCGCACATAATGAATGGTTTCGGCTAGTTTTAAATTAAATTCCCCCCAAGGCCTCGGGGTTATTTAAAGACCCTCGATAGCATTTAGATCGATGGTTGTGGTTAAAAAGCAACAGGGGTATTAAATCCAATTGTCCAATTATTAAGTGTTGATGGAATTCGAAGAGATTGCTTCTTAATTGTTTTATTCAGGCAACCAATTGCAATTAAATTTAATCAACACCTTCCATTTAGGGGGTTGTTGGAAATTTTAAAATGCCATTCACCAAATTCGCGCTGCTGCCGAATGGAATCCATTTTTCTACGCTATATAAAAAATCCAATAAACATTTTTCGAACACTTTCAATCAAAACCACAGCAATCTATGACAATTCCATTGTCCATGGTCAGAGGCAGAGAGTTATATTATTTGTTGTTGTTGTTGTTGTTGTTGCACAAAAGGCTTAAAATCATTGCCGCCTGCACGCATTAAAATCGGAAAAAAAGGTTGTCGCAGTTAATGGCATTTGACAGGCGCTTTGTGCGCCACCGTGTGGATAATGATACAATGACCGCCCAAGAAATGCAACTGTCAGAATGGTGGATTTTATGCACACGTGCAGATGACAGGACTATAGGTAAAGTGTACATACATAAATACATAGTGGTAAGCGGGTGGATATAGCTTGTTAGGGTGTCATGCGTTTTGTCAAATAGATATGAGCAATTTGTTGGATTAGATAATTTGAATGCATTAGGTGCGCCGCGCCGCCGCGGTAAACGGTTGATGTGATTAATGAAATGAATAGTTCAAAAATTAATTATGAAAATTTGTGTTGCAGTTTTTATTTTTTTAATATTTTTGGAAAAACTATAAAGCCTGATGTGACTTACACAATTGACAAACTGCCATAATGATGTAAATAACAAATTTGATAGTGTGACAGCTCGTGGGAAGCAGGGCCTAATGACTTATTCTTTCAACTGTTTCTATCTGCGTATTGTGTAGTGCCTCGTGGAATAATGGTTAGTACGTTGGACTGTCATGCCGAAGGTGTGGGTTCTGGCTCTTGCGAGGAACTGACAAATCCCCCAAGAGTATACTTGTCATGAATACCTAAGTGCTTCTCCGTGCGAAAAAAAAATTATGCAAATATTTTCGCATGTCAAAAATTATTTTTTGCATGATTGGTTTATAGTTCCATGCAAACGAACAACCATTGCTGTAATGGAATGTCATGCAAAACAATAAACTAGCAATTGAAAAAATAGTGTTGTATATTCATCTGACAAAAATATTTGCTGCAAATGGTTTTTGCATCCAAAAATAATTGTTTTTCATTTTAAGGCCTATAATTTATTAATTAAGGTAAATTAATGACTTAATGGGTGTCTTAGGCCAAGGAAAACATTTTTGGCCCTGATTTGTTTTCGCATGGGAACTGTAAACTATGCTTTAAACCTAGTTTCCCGTGCGCAAAAAATCTATGCAAATATTCTCGTATGTCAAAAATAATTAAGGTGCAATGCAAAATTAATTGTTTGCATGATTGGTTTACAGTTTTAAGCAAAAACAACCATGGCTGTCATGGAATGTCATGCAAAACAATGGACAGGCAGTTGTTTGTATGGATGGTCAGTTTACACTTCGTAAAAAAAAAAATAAACTAACTAAAAGTTTGGGACTTTTTGTAACTTTTAACGAACGAGTTTGTTACGAGATAGTCTGGACTTTGGCCCACTTGTCTCAGTTTGTCTTTTTTAAAAACTATTCCAATTTGTCATAAATGGAAATACCTAGAAATGATTCTCTTCAATGTCATGCTTTAATAATTGAATTATCTTTCTTAGTCATTCTGTTGCATTTAATCTCCATGTTAAATGCATTTTCGAGAAAATAATGCGTTAAAACTTTCAAGAAATACAAATAAATAATCTCCGAACAGCCTCCCATGTATTTTTATGATGACTCAAACAAGCTTGGTCACCAATATAAAATGTGATTAATGCTGCTTACTACAAGTGGTCTCTTGGAACCTCCTTCAATGAAATAATTATGGTGTTTTTTTTTATGGAAAATCATATTTTAAAATCTATAAAAACACGACGTGCAAAATCAGAGGACACAAACAAAATTAAACAGAAACTAAGAGTTCAATTTAAAATTTACTCATTTTTACGTTCCACATAAATTCAGCACAGAAAATATTTAACTCAACTTCGAGTTTAACATCTTTGATCTGCAGAGTAGGAGCATAGATTTGAGTTGAGTTGAGACTTTTATGCTCTTGTAAATGAGTTTAACTGAAATGCGTTCCAATATGAGTATCATCTATGCATTGGTATTAAATCTGTTATTGACATTTAATTGGATGTTATAGGTATTTTTATAATATAAGTTTATTGTTATTAAAATAACTGAATTCACTGAATAAATTAAATTTAAATTACCGTTATTTATTGAATATAAGATTAATTTATTTTTTTCGTAAAAAATGGTAGTTTAACGTTTTTTTTCAATTGTTAACCTGAAAAAATACCAATATTGTTAAATTACTTTAGATTATTTCAATCTTTTGAGTAGTTGATTTAAAATTTGATTAGCAATCCAACTGTCAAAATTGTCAAACTTCTTTCAGATTCAACCATATAAGGTCTTTAAATAACTGTCAATCAACTAATTTGAAAAGAATAGCACTGTAATTTCATGGAAACATTATTCAACTTTTTGGACTGAAGTTTTTATGCATTTCGTCCAATTATTATTTCTTTTTCTATGACCATTGCTCCTCAGAAGTTTTCCAACTTAAGCTTATAAAAAGGCACGGAGATAAAGATAAATTATCGTTTTCCAATAAGGTGGATCTCCTCATTGAGTTGGGAAACCTAGGGCCTATTCCACCAAAAACTTTTCATTGGGCAATTTAGCAAAAAAAAAGTTTTCACTTTTTATTTTTTTTTTTTTTCAGATAAAAAAAAGAAAACTTATTTAATTTTAAATATAGTCAAGTGACCTTGTTGTTTCATAGGAGGGAGACCTTGCGTCAGATCCGACATTTGTGATTTTTTGCCGTGTTGTTTATGATGTTGGCCTTATATAATCCAAGTTTTCGACCTTGAGCGCCGAACGCAACATGGTAAAAAATAAAAAATCGCGAAATGTTCGCGCTATTTTTAGTAATTTTCGATTTCATATCTGAAAGAATAGTTGTTGATGAAAACTTTGCTCTAAGATTCGAAATTTACTGAATTTGCATCAATTAGAGCTCACAATCGTCTCTGTAAGCCCAAGAGTTCCCAAGATACAGCCTTTCAAAATATATCAATAATAAATTTATATTAACAAGTAGTGTAATTAACAGTACTAGTACGTCCAACACTTGAAACTCGAGTGCTAATAACACTATTGTCTAGTTGGCAAAATTCTAGAAAATCGTTCAAGAATCGATCACACAAATGATTCGATTATTTGGATTGATTAAAAAAGCTCAGAAAAAATAAAATTTTCAGTTTTTAGTACTCCGGAAAAAGGTGATTTTATGTCAATTGGTTGACATTTTGATCGTAATACACTTTTTATGTGAAAATATAGTTCAGCCCTTATTCATCAAGACATTAACTGTCAAATTTCATTGACGGATGGCTGCGATGTCAATGGATTATAAAAAACCTCTGAAAAATCACAAATTTTTGATGAATTTTTACTGCTCCAAAAAAGGTGATTTTAAGGCAGTTGGGTGACATTATTTGTATCAAAATATACTTTTTCTGTCAAAATATAGTTTGTCCCCTATATTTCAAGCCATCAACTGTGATTTTAAGGCCATTGGGTGACATTTGAATTAAAATATACTTTTTTTTGTCAAAATATAGTTTATCCCCTCCCTATATTTCAAGCCATCAGCTGTCAATTTCCGTTGACGAATGGCTTCGATGTCAGTGGATTAAAATATCTCTAAAAAATCTGAAATTCTCGATGGATTTTTACGGCTGCAAAAAAAAGGCGATTTTAAGGCAATTGGGTGATATTTGGATCAAAATATACTTTTTCTGTCAAAATATAGTTTGTTCCCTATATTTCAAGCCATCAACTGTCAAATTCCATTGACGGATGACTACGACGTCGATGGATTAAAAAGCCTCTAAAAAATCTGAAATTCTTGATGAATGTTTACTGCTCCAGAAAAAGTTGATTTTAAGGCAATTGGTTGACACTTGGAGCCGTTATGTTAAGCTTGACGCATAGAATTCTCGGCACTTAACTTAAAAGCAGATAAGAAGTATGTTATCGGTGTGTAGTAGACACTAAAAGTTTACTTGTCAACGCGTTGACAGGTCGTAGCAAAAGTGACGTTTGCATAAAATTGGGGCTAAGCTGAACCAAGAGAAGTGGCGTTTGCATGCGATTTATCGATTACAGTCATTCGCGCAGGTAGAGGACAACCTCTTTGGGCTAATTTAAACAAAGAGAATTATCAGCGCTTAACTGAAATACGGAGAAAAACTGTGTTACCGATGTGAATAACACAACAAACGTTTTAGTTATAAGCGCGTTGACAGCTTATAGCTTTCTTGCAAGCATGGATGAAATCGGTCGAAAAAACGACACCGGGGATTACCGAAACCATTACAGAAAAAACATGGAGTTTCCATTCAAACTATCGATGACATTGTATGTAATTCATTCCGGTAAGTTTTTCTCCGTGCACCGAAAATTCTCCGTAAATTGATAAGCACCGACATCGTTTCTTTCATCCAACTCCCCTCGTGCCCTTTCACACAAGGAAACTGAGTTGCCAGCAACTTTTAGTTCCACGGTGAGAAGGGCAGGAGTAAAGAGGGGTGAACAAAATCTCCCCAGTCGAGGATTTGAAGAGATTTTTTGACATTTCCTTTCACATCTAGGTTTACTGGCTGAACAGAATGGAGACGGAGCTGCAACTGGAGCTGCAACTGGAATAGCTGTCAAAATGTTGAATACCCACAAATTCAATGATGCGAACAGAACACGACGCAACTGCAGACGCAACTGGACAAGTTGGCCAACTTTTAACTTTTGCTTGCAGCTTTTTTGACGTTTCGAAATTGTGAGCAAAACAGAGTATTAACATGTGGGTTAAAGTAATTTTTAAACTCTTTTCAATGTCTCATAAAGACGTAAAGCAATTTTAGCTTCTTTTTCATCATTATTAATTTTCATTTTTGTTTTCATTTTTTTTTGATACTAAAATGTCAGAAAGCTGTACAGCTGCATTGTGGGCGCGTAAAAAAAATCACGTACAACACTTTTTGACAGCTATTCCAGTTGCAGCTGCAGCTCCAGTTGCAGCACTCTATTCTGTTCAGCCAGTTAGGTGTGTTCAACCAATAGACTTTCAAAGGAAATTTCAAAAATCGCCTGGAGATTTGTTTCCTCGTTTGAAAGGTATAAGTGATTTTTAAGGAGATTAAAAGAAAACGTCAAAAAAATCTCCAGCAACTTATTTCTCCGTGTGAAAGGGGACTTCAGGCTTGCAAAAAACAGAGCTATTATTGATCACGTATGAGAGTCCGCTGACTGCCAGTCAGCCTGACAAAAAAGTGTGACAATTTATAGCAAACATTGACGTTTGCATGAAATTTATCGATAGCAAAATGAGCCAGGGTATTTGCATACGATTTTTTGATGCACTCCAACATTAAGTACAAATCGCAAGAATAATTGCATCGTTTAAAAGCAGTCTTGAGCGTCGAGAAGAACTGAACTACTTTTCTGCAGCACTGAACGCTGCCATCGTACACTACAATAATCTTTCCAGTCAGCTGGAAAATTGGTTGGTTGGTGGGTGGAAAAATCAAAACGTCACCTATTTGTCGGTGACGTTTTGATTTTGTCAAAATAAAAACAAACTAAAAATGAAAAACAACAACAAAGGAATAAAACAAAATAAAAGTGTAAAGAAATACATACATATAGGTATCATCATATAATAAAAGGGCAAACACGAATCTTAATAAAGTGTTGTGAATTTTAAAGTGAAAATGTAAAATTAAGTGTCATGAACAAATAGGTACTCTGTCTCTCGCTCGCACTTATTGTGCAATTTTCTTTTATTGTTTCTTAGTTTTTGTGTTGCAGTAATTTAATAAATGTTTGCATTATAACCTTTTCAACGGTAGGTATATAATTTATATTCCTTCGGCTTTTGTAGACCTCGTAAAAAAATCGTGTTTGCCGTTTTATAATATAGTAGAATTGTTTTTAAGAAAATAAATAGAAAAATTATTCATAGTCAAAGACTATAAACAATAAATCCATTTATTTCTTAATTTTTTTTTTGTGGAGTTTATGAATAAAATTCAATTAAAAAGGTTATTGCGGCCTTTACTCCAGAATGCGTTTCGCCCAGGTATGGTGGTGGGCTCAACAGTTATATAGATGCCACCATACCCAATCTACGACGTATTGTTTAGTCGATGGTTACCGACGTCTGCATATAAGAATTTAGTGAGAAAACTCACTGCGAACTATATATATGCAATCTAAGGAACTTCGGTTAAAGTTGTGCACTTTGATTTTGTTCAGCAAAAATTCAGAACTACCGGATCTGACGCAAGGTCTGATATATATTGTTACTGGACAATAAGATTTGAAAAAAAAAATTAAACTAAGCCCAATCCCACTCCTCTTAAACATTAAGCAAAATTACGCCTTTTTATCAAAGCGGATGTTTAATATGTTACTGAGAAGGTATGATCGACTTAGTTTGACACTTCGACAACTACAATGAGAACGACTGTCAGCCAGGCACCTGCAAACATGTTCATCCTAATCACGTTTCGTTGATTAAAAAAAAATCGGCAGGTACACTGTAGATAAATAAGAATTATTTAAGTTAAAGTACTCAAACCTGCACTGCTTATTCGTGACCTTCACATTGTCTTACTGGTCATTCAAATGTCATCCTTAATTTTATTCAAAATCCTATATAACTTGCTCTTTACCAGATCACGGAATTTCTAACGTCACCTGCTGCCGGAAAAAAAAATTGTGCACTGCGCAGTCCATTTGTCGTTACTTCTTGTTTTTCAACATGAAGACAAAAAAATAAATTAAAAAATGTGATCCTCTTGATCGGCAATAAATCCGTAAATGACTAATGTAATGTCAAAGATCGCCGACTCGACTCTCAAGACTCAAATTGATCGCGATGAGATTACGCTCCAGACCACGCTCAAGACATGCGATGCGATAGTAAATTTTCCATCGCACCGTTGCAAATGATATGTCATGTGTGTGTGTTGTATACTCGTATTAGCAGGTTGATGACACCTGAATAGATGTGCCGTGTTCTTGCTGGTAGACCGTTTGATGTTGGCAAAAAGAAAAAAAAAACAAATCCATTGGAATGTTTTCTGGTATTTTAAAAAGATAGAAAGTTGTCAATACATCAAGTTCCTATAAGAAGCAATAATAATAATTATGCAACAAAAATTGTTTGCAAATATGCAAATCGTTTATGGTAATATTTTCTTTTATTAATCTTGATTATATTCATCATGATGGAGATGGGAATGGGAGTCGTGAGGTTTATGCTAAAGCGTTATGAAGTCATATTAATAAAGCCAATTTAGCTCTTATAAAAACACAGAGAGAGGTATGTAGGTAATCTATGTAGCTGTAAGATTGATGTAATTGTAAGTGTTTAATAATGTTAATAAGTATGTCACCAAAAGTGAATCCTGATGTTGTAAATTCAGTGAAATCTATTATTTATAATCTATGTTCTTCTAGAGACTTTTTTATGGAATAATTAACCGCAACAATGACTAGCCTAAGGATCCAATACCTTTTCCTCTCTTATTTTTGTTGTGGCTGCAATATACTGACGGAGTCAAATCACCGTCCCATCAAACTTTGATTTACTTACATATTATAATCAGAGTTTCGCTGAAACTATGTATATAAATAATCTCTTAGTTTATGCGTTAAAAATGAACCATCCAATTGAGCTGAAAAGAACTGTGATGGGAGAAATGCATGTTTATTTAAAAGTCAAGTTTTCTATTTGATTAAACTTTACCGAGGATTGAACAAAGTTTTCTTACCTCTTAAAGAGTTAACACAAAAAAAAAACCTAGGGATTTCGGTTCTCAGAAAGCTTGCATTGTGTTTTGACATTTTAAGTGAATGATTTTAAATAATTGCTTTAAGAAAAATTTTTGTTTAGAGTCTATTGCACAATTATGATGAAAATGTATCAACAGCTGACATAAAATATTTGACAGCTGAAGGAAAATTAATGTCACCTTGACAGTTTTATTTGTTATTCCATGTTCATAGGTTACCCTTCCACAAAAAAATTCAATTTAAAGGATGTTTTTTTTTAGACGTGTGGTTTTGAATCAGGCAATACTTTCTTCGGAGTTGGATATTTTTGACATATGTCACTTGATCACACATCGCGCACTGCGTCCAATATTCGGTTGACATAATCGCCCAGCAGAGCCGGTAATTCGAGCAACCATGGATCGGTTTCGCACCACGTTTACTCTAGTGGATAATGCACATCCTCAGAGACGAGCCATACAGTGCGCACCGAAGACGCTATTGCTGTTGTGGTGCAGAGTATCGAAGAAGACCCGAATGAGTCCATCCGCCATCGCGTCGAAAATTCGTGGTCGATTTGGGCCTTTCGGCTGGAATTTATTCGAGCCAGCCGTGGCAGCCACCGGTCCGAAATCATTTTTTAAACATAATGTCAAACCCTTATCTTTATAATAACATTAACATTAAATTATATGCGTTTTATTTCTTCTTGAAAACCACACGTCAAAAAAAAACACCCTTTATAAGTATTTCCACTTGAGGTAGATTTATCAAATCTCGATTTTAACAAGGTATACAGGCCCTTGCGCACATCCAAAATTACACTGACATTTATCTGAAAGTAATAGTTTGAATTTGGAATTTCTTAGCATTGGGTGCGTTTGGCTGCGTAGGCGTAGATATCCAAAGCGATATGTGTTGTTGTAATCCCTTGCGAAAAAAAAGTTGATCTCAGCTGATGCAAAAACAACTAAAGGTATCTGAAATGTTTTGGGATTTCGGATAGCCTATCGGATAAATGCCCGAACGCAAGGATTGTTTACTGCGTTTACAGCTGCTGGCAATAAAATGACATTTCTCTTTGTAAAATAAACAAATTCACGCATTTTGTTATCGCGGAGCGCACTAGGTATTGGTCAGGGTCAGGCCTGTATAACTTTGCTAATTTTCCTTTGTATATTTGACCGACACAGACCAGCGTTTAGATAAACAAACCCAAGTGGCCCCCTCAACCCATTAATTTTTTTTGAGGTTGTGGATGGAAATTTTTGATTGAGAAAAACTTATAAAAAACAAATGTTGATTTTTGTTGTTTTCCTGAAGATGGAAGGGGGAAACAAAAATGTTGGCCAGTTAAGGCCCCGACCCATAGAATCCTATGCGTCCGTTGTGGCGACGCATTCAACTGACAGCTCGATAAAATACATGTTTTCTTATAGGGACCTACACACGATCAATATTAATTGACAATAATTATTGAAGACATTTTTTGTCAAAAAACATTGAAAGAAAATGAAAATTGACAATAATTGTACGTAAAATTGTATGATTTGGCTGCAAGAATGTTGCATCGGGTGTATCAGCAAATAAAAAAGAAGGAATAACAATATTTAGTACTAAGGAAGTTGTTAAATAATAAATTTATTTGAAATTTAGGGAACTAAGCCAAAAAATCGACCTTTTTTTCTATATTGCTATTTGCTTTATTTTTGCCACCGACGCAAACGTCAACATGACAGTTACATTGAAGAAAACCCAATCGATTTTGGTTCTCATCAATGTCGTCAATGTTCATTGACAATGACATTGAAGAGCATACGAACGATCAATACTCAGCGAAAAATGACTTTTTCACTGAATATTGACAATAAATATTGATCGTGTGTAGGGCTCTTATGGGAACTGACCCATAAGCAACGCGAGCGTTAGACGCAACGGATAGAGTAGCCGAACCGAACTTTTAACTTTTTCTCTCCGGCAGATGCGTTGACAGGAACTTTTTTTGTGTGTGTTTGAATTTTAAGTGGTTGTTATGTATGTGTGTTTGAATTTCAAGGACGGTGTTCACATTGGACTGAGTCTTCCGACTTATTTTGACATTCATCCAACTTCTTTTATTCAGACACAAACTAATGTGAACACCAACAGACTCACTTTGAAGTTGAGAAGTCGTTTAAAGAAAACACAAATCAGAGCTCGGTGAGAGATTAATAAATTTTTTTTCATTCCAAAACTTTAATTTCATTTATTTAAAATGTTTTATGAAGTATTTGTATTGTTTTGTGTAGTATTTGTTTGCCAAAGAAAAAGTACAGAGAGAGAAAGCAGTTGTCACAAAAGAAAACGTCAAAAAAAAAATCCATAGATTTTCAAAAAATTTAATGTCGTTTTCCTTTTGCCACTAGGGATTTTGATCCAAAATTGCTAGTTTTTCGTGGCAAATAGAACACACATTGGGATTGATTTTTTTTCGTGCTTGTGTGTGTAACATATCAAATTTGCCGTCATTTCGTTGATGTGACCAGTGATAGAATGCGTAGGGAAAAATTCCTATGAGTAGGTATTTTATATAAAGATGCATGTGAATGTCGGTGTTCATACCAGCTTCTCGTGAGGCGACTCATTCTGACGTCTCTTCTTTTTATTTCACTCTCATCTCTTGGAAAGAATGGCCCAGTGAGGCAGAAATTTTTAATTTTTTTGAAAAATTTTGCCTAACCTCACCATCTTCTTTTTTCACTAAATAGGAATGAGATAAAAAAGAGAGTAGTCAAAATGAGTCACCTCACGTGAAGCTGGTATAAACACCGTCAATAGTTTAAAAGAATTTGAAAGAAAACTTCAAAAAATCGCCAACCATTTTTAACTCGTATGAAAGCAAACGTGAACGAAATAAAAAGAAATAATTCGCAATTATGAGTGCGTCATATAATTTGCTTGCTTAGGTTTTCGTATGACAGTTTCAGTGAATGAAAGTTTTACCTTAACATAATCAAAAATGAAAAACAATTTAGGGATTTATTTTAATCTTTAGTGGATATTATATTTTTTGCATATACTAACACTGCACTTATCTCAATATTTTTGATAACAAAAAACCTTCAAAGTTATCACTTTCTTTGGACGAAATTTTTGTTAAATGCAATTCAATGCAAGCGGGTTTTGTTAATCCAGCCATTTGGTAATTTAAAGACACTTATTATCCCTCCATAGTAGGTATTAGGCATCCCTGAAGGCGTTTGGTAGCCGCCACGCAAAAAAAAAAAAACTATTGGACCACTTCACGGGGAAAATTCTTTTTCTACCAAGAGTCCAGTACACCAAACACATTAATCACATCACACCCGATCAAAAGCACATTAAATTGTTCCAAATATAATAATTATTTGAATAATTGAATGATTTTATTTATCGCACAAAAAATTTACAAAATTCCGAATTTGAAAATAAACAAATCCAATGACAAATCTAATGAAGTGAAGTTTCGACAATCGTCACTTTACTTTGGTGTGTGTGCAAGTGCGTGTGAATCCCTCTTAAAACAGGGATTGCAGAGATTGATCCCTGACACACAGAAATCGATTTTTTTTGGTCAAAAGGAAAGCGAAAACCTGACAGGGATCAAATAGAGATCAAAAAAATCGATTTTTTTGGTCAAAAGGAAAACCACATAAAATATTCTGCCTGTCCTTCCCATCTCTTTCTCACAATGAAGTGGGAGTGAGATAAAGTACAGAGACGTCAAAAAAAGTCGGAGGAGTCAGTCCAATGTGAACACCGTCAAGTGGTTGTTATGTGTGTGTGTTTGAATTTCAAGTGGTTATGTGTATGTGTTTGAATTTCAACTGGTTATTATGTGAACGTCAACGCTTTCATTGGGTTACCTCAATCCGTCGCATCCGGCAATATCAGTGGCTCCGTCAGCGTCGTCGTCGCAACGGACGCAACGGATTCTATGGGCTGAACCCTTTTAGTCTAAGAGCCGACAGCAAATTTTGGGAGTGGAGGTATAACCAAAATCGGAGTATGAGGAATTATAGGTACATGTATAGTGATATCAAATACCAAAGTCTGGCAGGTTTTGTTTTCAGCCTTTGGGAGGGGTGGGGGGTTAAAAAGAGCTAGATCCTCTGATTTATTTTTTAAAAATTGGATATGATTCCCTGTCATTTTTCCTAAGCATAAACACCACAATCTTGACGGTCCGATTAATTGAACTCAAGATATAACCATTTTACGTGAACCCTAGCATCCCGTTTTTGGAGATTTTCAACAAAACAAAAAATCAACAAATAAAGTCTCCACAAAAACGCTTAAAAAGGTTTGATTTAAAAGGTAAAATTATGGGTCCTATTTATCCTATCACCAAGATAAAAGTCTTGAAACTTAGGGAAAATGACAGAGCATTATATCCTATTTTTTAAAAGTGAATTGAAGTTCTAATGACCCTACCATATAAATAAGAAACTACGCGGCTTTTAAACCCCCACCCCCACCAAAGGCTGAAAACAAAACCTGCCAGACTTTAATATTCCAGATCACGATACATGTACCTATAATCCCTCATACTCCGATTTTGGTTATACCTCCACTCCCAAAATTTGCTGTCGGCTCTTGGTCTATTTATAAAAACGGTTTGCAAAACGAGCTCAAGTCTAAGGGCCAATAGTACAAATATTTAACTCGTGGTTCCGCAATTTTAACTCACCGATTTACTGAGTTTCAACGATGGTTCAGGCATTAAATTGGCTACTATAATATCACGGCCGTAGCCAGGCCTACGCTAGGGTGAGCTCAGCTCACCCAAAAATAAGTTAGGCTCACCCAAAAATTTTCTAAGGTATTTTAAGATTTTCCAAGTTTGCTTTGAAATAATATTTGAAATGTACTTATGCCACAATACCAATTTTTCGTTTTATTACGCACACTTTGATTTCTTCGTCAACAAACGGGGGACCCTTCGGTTCATTGGTCTTTTTGTGCTTTTAGTGCCAGTCGCTTGATCAGTTATTTTTCAGTCAAAAGTGTGTTCCGAATATAAAAAAAATATGGAATACGCAAAACACATATAAATTCATTCAATGATTATAGCCATATAGATTTTAAGCTCATTGGTTTCCTCTTGTGTTCATAGCTTAAAATTTAAATGATCGTTTCGAATGTCAATTAGGAAAACCGATTCGAAACGTGTACAATTTTTTTTCGATTTTGAAATCAGGTAAAAAAGCTTTTTTTCTTCTTTGTACGGCAAGAACTGTCATTCTGAATTTAATTCTTAATTTTATTTTCAGAAAATTTCCCCGTAAAGATTCCACATAAAAGATCCCACAAAATAAGAATTTCGCAGTTCAAATAACTCTACAGGGTACTTTCAGAAATGCTTGAACGTTCTTTTCAGCACCCAGTACCAGGAAATCAACATATTGTAATTTTCATAATAAAAATGTGAGCTCACCCAAAATAACTACGGCCGTGTATAATATACTTAAACCTTGAACCATCGTTGAACCTCAGTAATTCCGCCAAAATCAGCCAATACAAATATTTGAACCACGGATCAAAATTTGAACCACGTTTGTACAACGGGTCCTAAAATCTCACTTGGGTGACGACTTCTTTGTTTTTTTTTTTAGAAATTTTGCTATAAAAAGGAATTTTCGATACTTATTTGTTGCCTTGAGGGTGGAAAAACAAATTTTGTTTGTGGATACTCATGGGCAGCTGGTGGACAAACAATCCTGACTGGCTCCCACTACCGATATTTCATTTGGTGGATCTGGAAGTTCTTTTTAAATATTTTCTTAGCAACTGAACGGTCCAGGGGAAAAACGGCTGAAGTCCACATGAGTTGATTAGGAGAAAAATAAAATTGTAAGCTTATTACTAACATAACGCTTAATTCAAAGAAAAATAAATTAATGTAACAAACTTTTATGTCAAGCACAAGGAACTCAACTGTGCAAACATATATTGATTTTAACATGATGAATTTTGTTGCCGGATCCGCTGATATAAGTCAAATGGACTTTCGACGGTGGAACCAAAATTATGAATTCTTTATTTGAAATTGTCTTCTGAACGAACCGGTCATGATAACAGGAAACGGTTTTTGCTTTTTATTCAGATATATGTAGTCTAAGAGCCGACAGCAAATTTTGGGAGTGGACGGATAACCATAGTCGGAGTATGAGGGGTTATAGGTACATGTATCGTGACATCGAATACCAAAAGTCTGGCAGGTTTTGTTTTCAGTCTTTGGGAGAAGTGGGGGGCTAAAAAGTTCTAGGTCTCCATATTTATTTTTAGGGTTATAACCTCTCTTATTTATTTTCAAAAAATTGGATATGATGCTCTGTTACTTTTTCTAAGCATTAACACCACCATCTTGACGGTCCGATTAATAGAACTCAAAATATAACCATTTTACGTGAACGTTATCATCCCGTTTTTGGAGATTTTCAACAAAACAAAAAATCAACAAATAAAGTCTCCACAAAAAACTCTTGAGACTTAGGGAAAATGACAGAGCGTCATTTCCTATTATTTTTAAAGTGTATTAAAGTGTTAATGACCCTACCAAAGGTAACTAAGCTGGCTTTAACTCCCCACCTCCACCAAAAGCTGAGAAAAAATCCTGTCAGACTTTTGTATTCGATATCACGATAAATGTACCTATAATCTCTCATACTCCGATTTTGGTTATCCATCCACTCCCAAAATCTGGTTGTCGGCTAATATCTCCAGATTTACAAAATAAAATTTTACAGTAAAATAATTTTCTAAAGCACGACATTGGACCTTTTTTGAAATTTAATTTGTTTTGACAGTACCTACTTCCAGGGCCGGCCCGAGCTAGATTAGCGCTCTGCGCAAGCTTCATCATTAGCACCCCTCAATTACGGTTATTGGTGGAAGAAGTCATCTTCTCATTACCTAAGATGTAGACTTTGAAATGCGTTTTTTTTTTTTACGAAGTAGCCCCAAGAGACGTACGAGGGATCCCCAAGAAAAGTTGATATCTGTCCTTAAATTCAGAATAAGAATGGATACCAATATCGGTGTGAGCTATTAAAAAGAATTTAAAATTAAAAAAGTATAGGTAGGTAGTGGTAGTGGCTTTCTTGATACTTGCTCAAGGTACCCATTGTGTTCAGCGCCCTGCGCATTTGCACCGCTTGCACGTATAGCTTGTCCGGCCCTACCTACTTCAACAGGAAGGAAGTATTTAGAAGATCGGATCATTTTTATTATTTAGCTGACATGTCACTAAGTCTAGGCACAAGTCTTTCTATTAACGTTTTGTTCAAATTTTGGAGCAAAAAACAAACATTGTGAAAAAAATGTTTTTAAGAGCCATATTGCGAGTTTTCAAAGTCCTCTGTGCAGAGAACTATACTACATCAGGTAGTACTCATACAAATCTACAAGATTTCATCATTAGGTATGCTAGGTTTTCACTTGTCTTTGAATTGACACAGTTTGACAGATAACGATTTGGTCTTTAAACGACACAATTGCCAGTTCATTTCCTCTTGTCTCTTTAATTGACACAAAATCGTTGGTCTTTTTAAAGACAAAGAAATTTTGACCAACGTCTTTGTCAGTTCATTGGCAGCTATTTCCATTTTGAATCGCATTTTATGAACTGACACTCATTGTCAATGAGCAAATTTTCTGAGCAGTCTGTCATTTTCAATGAAATGTGTGCATAGTGAAGCGAAGAATTATTACATTGCTATGTAATTTCTAGTTTGAATTACAAATAATTTCGAACTTCTGTACCTTTTGTATCAGCGATTTTGGTTAATTTCATTGTGCACTCTTTTTATTTTGTTGTTGTCAGGAACATTATCAACTTCCAAAATGGATACAAGATAGCTTTATGTTGAAGTCACCCATTTCACAGCTTTATCTTTTTTCTTCACTTTTGATAACATAATCAGCCAAATTTTCAAAATAACTTCCAAATTGCTTCAAATTAATGCTTTTCATTGACAAAGAATTAAAATGCGTTGTCAAAAAATTTTCTTTGTCAGTTAAACACAAACTGATATTTCGTTTGTCAATTGTGCTATTTCCATTTGTCATTCAAATTTGTTGTTTTTCATTGACAAACAGTCAATGTCAGTTAAAAGACAACCAATTGCGGAGTATTTCCACTAGTCATTTTGTGAAATGACGCAAAAATGTGTCTTTCGTCAGTTGGTAAATGACAAGTGGAAACCTAGAACTAGTTCAATAGAAGGACTTAAGCCGTTTTTCCCCTGGACCCTTCAACTTCTATTGATCCTCACCAGTAATGAGCTCGTTATATAAAGCATACATACCTTAAGATTGTGTTACTTGGCTTCATATAGTTTAAATCCTTACTGGAAATTACTATAATTGAAAAAAAAAAAAATAAAACAGCCAAGTGATTTGATTTTTTTGGAAGAATGTGTCTTTTAAATAAAAGTATTCTAAGAAAAATCATCTCACTAGCTTTAAGCCCCATTGTTATCTTAAATGAAGGTAAATTATTACATTCTTTTCTTAGGACAGCTCAATACAAAATCTTGAAAACAGCCTGAGAAGTGTTTATTCTAATAATAATTATGTGTTTGGTAAGGATGAAAAATATGTGCATTTTCACGCACAATAAGTATTAGTAGTAGACTATAGGCTATAGATTTAACGCATAATATACAACAAAGTTTCCATCTCAAAAATGGTAATTACTATAATTAACAAAAAAATAACAGATGCGGTGATGAAAATGAGAATTTGAAAGCCTTCGCAGCTTAGCTTGTGGTCATAGTCATCACTTCATTGTGTAGATTTATGAAATTGATTTACAACACCATCCTCCTTTCATGCAACACCAACAATACAAACGTTTAAAAATGTGTGCAGATGCAACTCATTTTTCTGACTAATATCGCAATTAAATTGGAATAAATAATAAAAATAAAAATGTTTGTTGAAATCGATTTTTGATTGCATCAATATATATACACAGGTAAGGCTGTATGGCTGCATCAAATGCAACTTATAATTTGTTTTCATTTTCATATATGAATAGCGCATTATGAATTTATGTGATTAAACCTAGGTTAACTAGAGATTATGTTTGACCTAATTTATCAATGTAGGATCTATGTTTTTACATAAATAAGGTTGAGATTTCTGATTTAGTGACTCATAGTATATGTTCTCACAGGTCGCACACCTTGTATAAACAGAAAACAATCTGATTTTTACTAAAAGTACAACCTATTCCATGTATTATTTCAATTAGACAAAATGGTATAAGGGGTGTATCTGCTACAACTTTCAAAAATAAATAAATAAGGGAACTACAGCTCACTATATCACCATGTCAAAGGCTATTACACATTTATTAATAAGATTTTTCGAGTGATTACTCACTCTTGTTTATTGTTTAATAATAAGGAGAATTGGTAAGGATTTTCAGAAAAAAACAAAGGCAAGCTCTCTTGTCACCATAGTGGGTTAATGACATTGGATTATAAGGTTTCTATTCCCTGTTGTCTTAGAGTAAAGCAACAACTCATAGCCCTCTGCGTTTTGGGGGCGAAGGTTGACTTCACCACCTCGTTCAATCTACTATTAAGAGTCTCGGATAATGATTGGTTACCTTCAAATGACAATGACCACAAGTACCGAAACGTCAACGGATAACAACTTAAGTTCAAGTCACTCTACACACGCTTTAAGGCAGAAGTTACTGCATTTCAAGGGAATCGATAGATAGGATCAGATATGATATAGAGAAAAGCATCAATCATTTATAACAGCTGCGATCAGAAATTCAACATTAATTAGAATGACGCCTCTACTTGGGATAAATTGGAAGCAAAGTTATAGACTTTAAGCTGATGAGTGATCACCTGATTTCTACAATTTGCATCAAAGCAACTTTCCAAAACTACCTAAATCTAAAATGCGCACACGCCCTTACCGATGAACACGAAAAACCTAGCAAAGAGGATTTATATGACTCCTGAAAGGAATAGATAGGGTAATTACGTTAAAGTTGTACGCGCTGACTTCAAAATGGGGAAGGAAGACTTCTGGGCAGATTACTTGGGAAAAATAATCTCCATGAAACGAACAAAATTAACTTCAGCTTTTGAGAAAAAGACGATAATAGGTAGCACAAGGTATCCAAGTATTGTGTGCCACTATTCAGATGGTATGATCGTAAGCCAAAGGTAAGTATCCAACAGTAGTACCTCGTGGCATAATGGTTAGTGCGTTGGACTGTAAAGCCGAAGGGGTGGGTTCGATTCCCAGCCGTCTTAGATAGGAACTGACAAATCCTCCAAGAGTATACTTGTCATGAAAAAGAGCTTCTATTTTAGAAGTTCGGACTTGGCAAAAAACTGTAGTTCCTCTCCATTCCTGCCAAAAACATGCACACAGGAATGGTTGAGAGTTGTAAGTCACTAGACCCTGGTTCTTTACGAGCTGTTGCAAAGCCCAATTTATTTATTTATTTACGTATGCAACATCCAAGACGTGTGTACACTTCGGGGTGTAAACGTCGACTCTGACCATTTCACTGTTGGAGCTTGCGTGTCGAATGAAAAGAAACCTCGAACCATCTAAAAGAAAAAAATCCACGTTGGTCGTTGAGTTGTCAGAGTCTACACAGAAAGTTCCCTTGATCGAGAAGCTGTCAATTGCACTTTCAGCTCAAATGTACGTCAAAGCTCAGAGGTCGCAGTATAGCGGTATCATGATCATCCACAAAAAAAAAATAGCTGGAATCTATCCAGCGAAGGAACCCGTAAAACAATAATGGAGTGCGTGAAACAAGATGCACATGCAAATATTCTTCAGCGGAGAACGAAAGTAGCAACAGAGGAATATCAAGCAGGCAGGATAGAGGAGAAGAAAAGCCAACGTAGAAAGACGAGGGCTTACACAGCCTTCCAGCTCAATGAAATGGAAGATCCCAGCAATGGAAGGAACAACTGGAGCTTCTATGCAAAATTCTATGTAATCGTCTAAGATCCCATTTTTCAGTGCAGAGTTAGCTCTGAGCTAAATCACAGTTAGCTAATCCTGAAAAAATAATTAGCCCCCAGTTAACTCAGAAACAGTAGTTTTCCAGTTGAGGATTAACTCTATCCATCTTTCAGTTATCAAAAATTAATTGAAGTCTATGTGTGACACTATGAAGATATCACCTTTTTTCGATTTTCACTATCGAGATCAAGATGGCGTCACAACGGAAATTGCACTGTCTTTCACTATCGAATTCAAAATGACACCACAACGAAAAGGCCCTCAATTTGGTCTCTGAGTAAATCCACCAAATTAGGTTACGTAAACCCTGGAAAAAGTAACGCATTCCTGACGAGGTTAATTACCCTTATTGAACCAAATGAGTAAAGCTATTATTAGATAGTTAACGCACATGGTCAACGCGGTATGATCGTCAAAGCAGAATAATGTCCATGCATTGACAATTGCGTTGACACTCTCGTTGATACAAATTTAAGGGTCACTGCGTTGATTATTTTCGTTGGCCGTGCAATCAGCATGTCAACGGAGTAAGGACACTATGACAGACTAATTACCAACGCGTTGACTGTATCCTTACGTCGACACCGTCACACCGTGAATTTTTCTGCCATGTCAACGTACCCTGCATTGACCTTCACCTCAATCTCGAAAATTTGGCATTTTTTGAGGATTTTCAATACAGCGACAGTTGATCGCTCTGCAGATGAGGGGATGAACTATATTTTGACTAAAAAAGTATTTTTCAATCGAAATGTCACCCAATTGTCCTCAAATCGCTTTATCCGGAGCAGAAAAAAAAATTCAAAAATTTATGATTTACTAGCTGTTTTTTAATCCATCGACTTCGTAGTCATCCTTCAAAGGAATTTGACAGTTAATGGCTTGACAGATGGAGGAAAAATTATATATTGGCGGTGAAAGTATATTTCAATCCAAATGTAACCCAATTGCCCTTAAATCGCTTTTTCAGGGAGCAGTAAAGAAACTTCAATTGTTTGACTTTTAAGAGGTTTTTTCATCCATCGGCATCGTGTAGCTATCCTTCAATGGAACTTGCAGTTGATGGCTTGACTTCAAAAATTTTGGATTTTTTAGCTGTTTTTTAATACATCGATATCGTAGGAAAGATGGGGGATAATCTATATTTTGACGGAAAAAGTGTATTTCGCTCTAAATGTCACCCAATTTTCAAAAAATCACCTTTTTCCTGAGCAGTAAAAGACTTCGAAAATGTCTGATTTTTTAGAGGTTTTTTTAATCCATCCGTCAATGTCGTGTGATCGTCAACGTAAAAAATGATTCAATTTTGCTCTTGTCAACTCCGCGTCAATGTTCATATGTTTCGATGTGGTCAAGTAGTGTAATAATTGTCAAAGTTTCGCGTGTCAATACGTTCACACTCGAGGGCCCCAATTGTGTTGACGCAGATAACACGTCAACTTATTTTGGGATAACATTGAACGAGTGCCGTCATTTGAGTAATCGTCAACGTTGTAACGAAGTCACATCTTTTCTACCCTTAATCACCCGTACCAAACAATGAATGAGCTTTGCATACAACCGAGGTCCCCATGTAAAGTACAGAAGAGGATACGCATTTGCCGCCTGCTACGACGTCAGCAACAAGAGGAAACCAACTGGCGGTTGATTACGTCATAAAATGAAGTTCATTCGCATTTTTACAGTCCACAGTTGGTTATGCCAGCAAAGTTGACTAGAAAGGGTTGGAAATCCACCAGAAATCAGATTCTTCTTGCATTGGAAAAGTCTCGCTTTAATTAGTTGAGCTAATAAAGAAGTACGCTGCTGGCTACTCTTGTGTATCAGGTAGAAGCTTCAACACTTTTTGGCTTACGTGGTGAAATACCCCCCTCCCCCCGTCCGCTTTTTTATCTTTATAAACTTTGTTCTGCCACCGCTTTAAAGACTAGGGAATACGTCCCAACCTACGTTGTCTTGAGCTCCGCTCAGACTAGGGAACCCATCCCACCGCTTCTCCGCCGAAAATAAATTTCGTTCTGTCGCCGCTTTTAAGACTAGGGAGCACGTCCCAACCTACGTTGTCTTGAGCTTCGGTCAGACTAGGGAACCCACCCCACCGCTTCTCCGCCGAATATAAACTTAAATCTGCCGCCGCTTTTAAGACTAGTGAGCACGTCCCAACCTAAGTTGTCTTGAGCTCCGATCAGACTAGTGGACCCCGTCCCACCGCTTCTTCGCTAAATAATCCGGTGTCATTGCTTTGTAGAATAGGGAGTACGTCCCAACCTACGCTGTCTTAAGCAACCCCCCGATGTTTCTGATTACGCCAAGGAGTCGATGCGTTGACCATTTACGTTGCTTGACTGTCTTATCTAAGCTTAACACGCTAAACGAAGCGCACACTCCGTAAAACCCTTATTCTGACAGTCTTGCCCTATGACACAGACTATCAAGCTATAAACAGAAAATGAGCTCTTTCGAATAAAAGAAAAATTCTTCGATGGATATTTGGAGGAGAATATACAACCTCGAATTCTACGAGCTGTAACAGCATGATATAACATGACAACATACAATTTCCATTTACTTACAGAATACAACTTACCATTTTAAGAAACTAAAGCTACCTAAGAAACACCTTTAGAGTTTGGACTGTTTGCAATTAGAGCTTGTTCATTATTCGTATATTCACCTCGCCAACAGTTTCAACCGTTCTCTGAAATGAAGAAGTATCCGCCAGCTCAATCGATTCCGATCGACTCAACTCGCAATAAATAACAAGCATTTTCTCAAGAAATTCCATACCATAAGACAAATGTTTCCCAAAAACCCAACATGCTTTGCAGACTACCGAACTAAACTAAAAACATGATACCAGACAGGACTCCTTGAGTTCCACATTCTCAACTTCAGGTGTAAGCTACATAGGTATCTATGCGAGTCCACTTGAAGTAAAAATTTATTATCTATCCAATTCCTCGCACGTTTTCTGTCTGGAAGAGCTATACATATATAGAACAGTTTCACATCCTCAACCACAAGTCTACTGACCTTTGTGTAATTGAAGCTAACTCTTATGCTGGCTGTGACCAAAGTCATCCGCACACCACCACACAAACCACGAAGCAATCTCTTGACAAATTGCTTGCTTTTTTATGAAACAAGAGATTTCCGCTGTTGAACTGCCAAAGTCCTCTCTCTTTCCTGTGGCATGACAGTGTTTGTTTGTTTTTTTTTTTTTTTTTTGGTGCGCTTTGCTGCTATTCCAGAGATACAAAACTTCACACATGCAACTCATATTTCCTGGTGCTGCCTTTGCTTTGTGGCAAAGCGTTACTACCATGTCCAATTTCATTCCACGATGATAAGGATCTACGTGAATGGATTTTTAGTTTCTCAACTGGAACAGCTGTCCTAGGTTTCTATATGCAAAACATCACCAGATTCTGGGGCGATAAGCCCCCAAGCCTTAAGCTTGACCGAGCAACGTAGAGCAAAATGATCTACGGATCTGGACTTGTTGGAGACTTATCTCCGCTTTGCTGTCGGAGATATTCGAAAAAGATAAGTTGGCTGCGTAGACGGACGGACATTTTTCGTATATGGTGTTACCTAATCGCTAGGAAAATAGTTTTCCAGATCACGTTACCAGATAAGGGTGAAGAGTTAACATGTCCACACGTGTGGCTGTGGATAGAATATTGATACCCCTTCTACCTACTGCTGTCCATTTTGAAAAGATCTGCTTCAGAAGCTGATCCTGATGCAGTTGCTTTTTCAAGACATAAATAGTGGAAAGTGTTTTGTTCAACATCATGTTTGATTTGGAGAAAAGATGGCTTCTGGTTTGGTAGCCATATCTGTATATAGCCACCACACACAACAAGGAATGAGAATAAGTAAGTAATATTATAAAGGGTTTTTGATTGATTCATAAATCATAACGCTATGTGTAGAATGGTATATGGGGTAAATGGTATGGATTTTGTGGCACTTACGCACTATGATGTCTAAATCTTGGGTGAATTAAATACAAATACCTACCCTTAAACAGCTGAGTATTTTACAAAAAAAATTCTTTATACAATGTTGGAAGCCTTGTGTAAGTGTAACCTTTCAAAGTATATGATTTGTGACACCAATATAAGAAATTATTGTTGAACACCAAAGTGTCTACATTCTATTGCGTGATAGAAAGGCATTACCAGAAAGCTACATACATCTCAGCGTTATTTTGTGATCACTTTGTTAATAAGATCAAGTACTTAGATAACTAAGCAAACAAAATCTATAGTATTTGTATGTTATATCAGAGGCACACGCTCAACAAATTAAGGTAAGAAAATTTAAGTGTATATATGTAAGATACAGCATAGGTATACCTTTATGAATCTATAAATTGGGCACATGCTTGTGAGTCTGAAAAGTGATTTATGTACATACATGCCCACGAAATTCTACAGAAATATTTGCAGTAGGTAAGTCGTAAGTGTATACAAAGTGTTAAACTAAATTCCAAACAGCCAAGATGCACTTCGATCTACAGCATCTTATTTTGAAACAAACATTTGAAAGTTGACGCGGAGTTGACAAGAGAAAAATTAAATAAATTTTTACGTTGACGATCACACGATATTGACTGTGATGGTGTTATCGAATGGACTAAAAAAACCTCTAAGTAATTAGAAATTTTGTATTGCTCAGGAAAAAGGTGATTTAAGGGCAATTGGGTGACATTTAGATCGAAATACACTTTTTCCGTCAAAGTATAGTTCATCTGCCATCAACTGTCAAGTTCCATTGAGGGATGGCTACCATGTCGATGGATTAAAAAACAGCTAAGAAATCAGAAATTTTTTTTAGTGCGGTGGAAAAAAGTGATTTTACGTCAATACCTGGGTGATATTTGGATCGAAATATACCTTTGCCGTCAAAATACAGCTTGTCTTTAATCTGTCAAGCCATCAACTGGCAAATTCCATTGAAGGATAGCTTCGACGTCGGTAGATTAAAAAACTTCAAAAAATTCAAACAAATTTGAAGTTTCTTTAATGCTCCGGAAAAAGTGATTTTAGGGAAATTGGGTGACATTTGCATCGAAATATGCTTTTCTGCTCCGGAAAAAGTGATTTTAGGGAAATTGGGTGACATTTGAATCGAAATATGCTTTTCTCGCCAAAATATACTTTGTCTTCCATCTGTCAAGCCATCAACTGTCCTTTAAAGGATGGCTACGATGTCGATGGATTAAAAACTAGTTAAAAAATCTAAAAAATTTGAATTTTTCTTACTGCTCCGGAAAAAAGTGATTTGACTGTCGATGTCAGTAGCTTAGCTACCGCGGTATCAGCCGTATCAATGATACGAGCCCCCGAGATAAAGGGCCCCCACGATACAGAGGACTCGATGTGCGTAAGAAATGTTTCATTGAGATGAATACGACACACAATGTCGATTACATTTTTAGAATTTACTTATTTTGTTTGCATGTGTCTTTTCGATAGTTTTCCTATATACGTATCCTTTGTATCTCTATCTTTATCCTACTAACTAAAGCACCCGTAACTGTAACTTGCAACCACTTTGATTTTTATAAAATTTTATTCCTCGGAAAAAGTGATTTTAGGGCAGTTTCGTGACATTTGGATCGAAATATACTCTCAAAATATATTTCGTCCCCCATCTGTAAAGCTATTTTAACTGTCGATGTATTAAAAATCCCCAAAAAAAAGGCACAAACATTTTCTAGATTGATATGAAGGTCAACGCAAGCTACGTTGACATGGCAAAAACTTCTGCTACAGTCAACGCGTTGATGAACGTGTTCTTACTTCGTTGACAGAATGATTACACGGACACGGACAATTTTGGGACAGAATTTGACGTCACTTTGACGTTAGAAAGGCAACGCGTTGATAATTTGCGTTGACCGTCTAATCGTAGCTTAACTTATGTAAAGTTCCAAGACTTGTATTCATTTAAAATAAGTTGACGTAAGTTTATTTTGCAGGAAACAAAAAAGGTAGTGCTATTGTCAGGAAAAAGTTAGCCCCTAAAAAATTTTTGATACGGGTCTCCTGAAATGCTCGCTACACCACCACTGGCTGATGTATTTAATATCCTCAAAAAATCCAAATTTTCGAGATTGAGATGAACTGCAATGCAGGGTACTTTGACATGGCAAAAGAATCCTATGTGTCAACGTAAGGATACAGTCAACGCATTGGTAAGTTTTCTGTCATAGTGTCCGAACTGCGATGACAGGGTGATTATACGGCCGACAAAAACAATTAACGTATTGACCCTTAAATTCGTGTCAACGAGAGTGTCAGGGCGATCTTCAACGCATGGACAGTATTCTGCGTTGACGGTCACACGACAACACATTTTTGGGACAGAAGCTTAAGTCATTTTGACGTCAGAGAGTCAACCATTTACGTTGACCGTCTAATCATAGCTTCACCTTCTTTGGTGGTAATTTTTTTGTTTTTTTTTTTTTGGCTACCGCATACATACGAAAATCGGAGCATGGAACTTTCGATCTCTGTACAGCAAATGTAGATACGAGGAGGTTGAGCGTGAAGTGCTTCGCCTAAAGATCAGTATCCTGGGCATTCGCATTAGCGAATCTAAGTGGAGAGGAAGAGCTGAATACAGATCTGACACTGGACGAACGAAAATGCTGTGTTCCGGGGAGGATGAAAAAGAGGGTGGCCAAAGACTGTATGGTGTTGGAATTACGTCAAACGAAGAAGCAAGTCCTAGTCTTATTTCGTGGGAGCCCATTTCTGCGAGATTAATGACAGCAAGGTTTCGTTCAAAAATTCGTAACGTCACAATAATTTAGTGCTACGCCCCCACAAATGAAGTGACCAAGGAAGTCAAAACTGCATTCTACACTCATATTAACTTGGTTAACAGGAGTGCTCCGAGAGTCGATATCATAGTCGTCATGGTAGACCTCAATCCCCAAGGGTCTGGAACTCGTAATTGGAAAAAATGGCTTGATGGGGTCACGCAACGAAAATGACGATTTTCTTGTCGACTTTTGTAAGGTGAATCGTCTGTGCTAGGTATTATGGGACTGCATTTAAGCAGTAAGTTATGTAACCAAAACGATGACTTGCACTTTGGACCAATGATGCAGATGAGGATGACATTTTTATCATCAGTCGTGTGCGCTGATGATGATAGACAAGCTCTATCGAAACGCATTCGTAAGGTACATCGTGTTAGAAGTAAATAAATGTAGTTTTTGTTGCGTTTTGTTTATTTTTTATCGATCCATAAATATAATCAATTAGGTACAACTGTTTTGTACAATTTTATTGACCATACCATGATTCAGCAGCGATGGAGGAAGTCAATAACCCTGTTCCTTGGTTTAGTCCCAAATAGTTTCAGACCGCCAGATTTGGTGCGGACCAGTATAATTTTTCAAGTGTGGAACGACTTCCGACTAAATCTGGCGGTTTCAAACTGTTTGAAAGTCGGCAAGGAACAAACCTAATGTGTGATGTTTAAAGTTTAAGAAATGCCGATGTGCTTAGCGACCACCATTTGGTTCTGATGAATATCAAACTACGCACCGCTACGCTGCTTCTTTAAATGCAAAAGAAACTTTGCATACACCCAGCCTCGCACCTACTCCAAATCCTATAGTGAGCCCAAGCAGTGGGGTTGCGTACCTATTTATTCGCCATAATGCTTTGTCTTACATAAATACAGTGCTAGCACGCAGTATTATACGGCGAATAAAAAGTGAGGTCCATATGGGGCAACTCCCCTGCTTGGGCACACTATGGGATTTGCGGTAGGTGCGAGGCTGGGTATATGCAAAGTTTTCGCGCAATTTTGCATTTTTGTAATTTTTGTCGTTGAAAGTTAGTTCCCCCTTCATATTTAAAAATGTGTACTTAGTTCTCATAAAAAAGTGGACTACTTTCTCACCTTACCTGGGAACTAAATCCACTTCGTTAAAGTGGATGTAGTTCCCATTTAATGGGAACTAAGTCCCTCGGTGGACTAAGTTCCCGGGGACTTAGTTCCCTGCACCCTAGTCCTACAACAACGCAAGGTGTTTTGTTTTACACAATGGGCCCTTATCCGACCCTTCGTAGTGCATCAGGGTGTGATGAGACAAGGAGATGTTTTATCGCCAATTCTCTTCCTAATGGCGATGGACGAGGTATTGACAGCCGCAATGTTGCTACAACGGAGCGATTTTCAAAGGCTCAATCATTTAGATTATGCTGATGACCTATCAATATCGTCGGCCTAGATTGAAAAGCAGCTAACTCTTATTTTACATTTTTTACAAAAGTTGCAATTTGCAAATCATATTTTTTTAGTAAATCATGAAATTTGTATGCCAAACTCACCCAAAAACTGGTAATTTAACATTCAAAGCATAGCAATGTATGAAATGTGTCTCTTTGTGATTTGCAATTAAAATCCATGACTCCAAGTTGTATTGTTCATAGTAAAAGCGGAGCTTCCGAGAAGAATCAAAAAATTTTATTGTTTTAATTGCAATGGACAGATACATTTTATGATGTTTTTAATAAATCAATAAACTTAATGGCATATAAATATTTTTATTATTTCATAGTAATCATAGTCATAAAGATGTGTATAGACCGAGAGCCCACAGCAGATATTGGGTGTGCGTGATAGCAAAAAAAAAGTATCTACCTACCTATAGGTGTCGCGTCCAAAGCTTTTGTAAAGATTATTAAAAAATCAAAGTCTTGCAGTTTATAACCGTGGCTTAAGTGATTAAACAGTGCATCAAAAACAAAATATGAATGCAACTTCGGTAACCGTGTTTGCCGAAATTCGTTTTCACAGCTCGTAGATAATGCTCCTCTGATCACATATCACGGAAAATCTGAGATCATTTGCATTCATATTTTGTTTTGACTGTACAACTTTGATTTTGTGAATAGCATTTACTTAAGCTCTCGACTCCTATACTTCGTTTTTTGTTATCACTCACACCCAAAATCGGCTGTGGACTCTTAGAGCCTGTTTCACAATCTCTGGAGTAAAGTTCTGAATAGTTATTCGACACATAAATTCTGAGGCAGGGTCATAAGTTCACAAATAAATTGTTTTTGGGAATTTATAATCCATTCAGGTGGGTCATAAGACAATAATTGTGATTTTTTCCTCTGTGGACTTATTACCCTGTACTAATATTTATGTGTCGGATATCTAATCAGAACTTTACTCAGATATTGTGAAACAAGCCCTTAATCTAGTACAAAAAATAAAATATTCTTAGACACAATGTGCTACGCCAAACAAAGGAGAATGGGCGTTTTGTCCCATATGTTATAACACTTTCTGACCTATATCATTGGAAAGGTGGACATAAGTCCGTATCTTGGACAGGGAAAGTTTTAAAACCCAATAACTGTTGCTCTGCGCTATAGCACCCTGGAGGAGATACAAGCTTATACTCATAGAACAAAAAAAAGCACTCATTGAGACCTTCCCAATGATATATGTAGGTCAAAAGGTGTTACAACACTTGGAGCATAACTTGTGCATGGAAAGATTTATAGTGCAGTAAGCAACAGTTATCATGGGCAATTACATTTTCCCTGCACTAGATACAGACTTATATCCCTCAAGAAAAAATATCACTCATTGAAACCTTTCCATTGATGTATGTAGGTCAGAAGGTGTTACAACACTTGGGACGCAGTTTTTTTTTGTGTAGCGAAAGTGTAATCGTTCAGTGCAACAGTTATTGGGCAGTAACACTTTTCCTGCATGAGATACAGACGTTTATGATGATGTTTATACGACAAAACACAACACGCATTAAGACCTTTCCAATGATATTCGTCATATAGTGTTAAAACGTAAGGGACGCAACTTTAGTAGGGAAAGAGTTGTAGTGCAGTACAACAGCCCAGCAAACATTTTTGTGAACGTTCATAGAACATTCAGTGGAAATGAAGAATATATATTCGAGAAACACTCACTTCTGTGAATCAAATGTGAATATACTCAAATATTCCATCACTTTTACCTCATACGCGGGGAAGGGGATTTGTGTTGATTTTTTTCAAAATAAAAAAATATCGAGATTCTTATTTCCTTCACATAATATGAATAAAAGTGAACGCGCACAAGCGATCATCAAAGAGGTATATCTTGGGAGCGTCCATTTTTATTCACATAAACTGAATGTCCCTTTCATTTAAAAAGCCATAACGGGACCTAGTCGTGCCAAAACTTAAACAAAAGTTATGTTAAGAGGAAATTTGTCACTTTCATTAAATTTTGCGTATTGTTATTTGTTATTGTACGGACGGAACTATATTCTTTGTGGCAGTGAAAAAAAAATAAAAAAAAAGATAAATTGAATAAATTAACTTTCGTTTTAACTTTTTCAATTGGAGTATCTTTTTGATTTCCGTTTTCATTCCGTACGGAATTAATTCGACCGAATATCAGAATAGCCGCGAATATTCCATTATACTTTATACTTTAGCTAAATTTATTATAAGTTTCATTCGATAAATCTAGGGAAATCAAACTGTTTATGCAGATAATTTTACCATTTTAAAATAGCATTTTGTATAACCACACTGAAATAATATTTACATTCAGTTCTATGGTATACATTCCGATTATTAAAGAATCATTATAATGAATTAAATATAATTCAATTTATATTCACTAAACTGAATGAGGAAACCCCAATTTATATTCATTTGAATGAATCAAATCTGTCTCATTTAAATGATTCAAAAAAGATTCATGAATTGTTTAGTGAAATGAATATATAAGCGTCCTATTTACATTCACTAAAGTGAAGAATTACTCTATTATTAATGAAACATAAAAACGATTCGAATTCGAGGTAATGCTACCCAGTAAATTTGATCCAAACCGGTTTATAAATGAGTTCATAAATGAGGGTTTCTTTCACTCCTGTGAATTATTAATAAATCATTTCTGAAGGGAAATGTTTGCTGGGAGTTGTTATAGGAAATTACACTTTCCCTGCACGATATACAGGGTTATGTCCATACATAAGAAAATAGTACTCATTGAGACATTGTCAATGATATAGCCCAGCAAACATTTTTGTGAACGTTCATTGAACATTCAGTAAAAATGAAGAATATATATTCGAGAAACACTCACTTCAGTGAATCAAATGTGAATATATTCAAATATCCCATCACTTTTACCACATACGCGGGGGAAGGGGATTTGTGTTGATTTTTTTCATAATAAAAAATATCGAGATTCTTATTTCCTTCACATAAAAAGAATAAAAGTGAACGCGCACAAGCGATCCTCAAAAGAGGTATATCTTGGGTGCGTCCATTTTTATTCACATAAACTGAATAACCCTTTCATTTTGTTTTGAAAAGCCATAACAGAACCTAGTCGCGCCAAAACTGAAACAAAAGTAATGCAAAGAGGAAATTCGTAAATTTCATTCAATTTTGCGTACTATATCCATTGTGGCACTGACAAAATTAAAAGAAAACAAATAAACATATAAAGTGATAAAAATAAAGTGACATCTCATTTGTTGTGACAACAATTCAATTGAAGTTAAAATAAAATAATATACTTTAGCAGAATTTATCATAAGTTTCATTCGATAAATCTAGGGAAATCAAAGTGTTTATGTAAATAATTTTACCATTTTAAAATAGCATTTTGTATAACCACACTGTGACTGAAATAATATTTACATTCAGTTCTATGGTATACATTCGGATTATTAAAGAATCATTATAATGAATTAAATATAATTCAATTTAAATTCACTAAACTGAATGAGGAAACCTCAATTTATATTCATTTTTATGAATCAAATCTGTCTCATTTAAATGATTCAAAAAAGATTCATGAATTGTTCAGTGAAATGAATATATAAGCGTCCTATTTACATTCACTAAAGTGAAGAATTACTCTATTATTAATGAAACATAAAAACGATTCGAATTCGAAGTAATGCTACCCAGTAAATTTGATCCAAACCGGTTTATAAATGAGTTCATAAATGAGGGTTTCTTTCACTTTTGTGAATTATTTGTAAATCATTTCTGAAGGGAAATGTTTGCTGGGAGGTTATAAAGTTTAACATAACGATGGGAAACAACTCATACAACTGTGCTTTCTTTCAGCACTTTTGTTCTTTAATTTTATAATAAAATAATATACTCAGGGGTGTAATCGAAGTGCGAAACTATATGTACATATGGGTGTTTCCATCGTTACGGGTGTGACAGTGAGACTCCAAATTTTATTAATTATTCACATACTATTCCCAATTTATAAATAATTACTTTACTATTCTATAGGACACCTGAAGCGCTTTCAAAAAAATAGTATACTAAAGTATGAAAAATTAGTGGTTCAGTTATAGGATGCAATTTGGTTGCGTTACGGGTGTGACCTTAGAAAACTGCTGATTTGCGATTAAGATATCTAATTTCCATGTGGTGTAAAATATTGCATGAAAAGTTTGTATCATTCTTTTTCAAATATTTACCTAGATAGTTGATCTAAGAAATGAGAACCAAAACTACGAAAAACTATACAAAATTTCTAATTGAAAACGTTACGGGTGTGACAGGTCATCGTTACGGGTGTGACCGAGCATGATTTGTATGCCTTAAAACAATATAATATACTATATTTTGACGGGAAATTGTTGTCATCGATGTATAATCATTTCTCACATGATATCAGAAACACTTTTTCTAGAAAAATGAAGTTTTTCTCACTGAAAAGTGAATAGTTTTGTCACTTCAATGAGAATTTTTCCATTTTCTTTTAAAATAGGGAAATCTTTCACTTAAAGCCGATTCAAATCATATTTAAAGTAGATTTTCTTAGAATTATATCCCTTCGTCATGAATTTCATATCTAAAAGCAACAAAACTAAAATTGAGTTGAAAAACAGAATGATTATGATTTGAAATGCCAACCTGTTACGGGTGTGACATAGGCTTAAAATTTTAAATACGCGGTCAGTATTAATTTCAACGTCTTGAAATTTTGTCTGAAAGTAGATCATAGTATTCTCCTTTTTTCCCCAAATTATCACATTGAAACAAATTTGTTTCTTCTAGTAATGAAACATAATTTTTTTTTGTTACGGGCGTGACACTAACCACTTTAAGAAATCAACTGCCTTAAAAACTAAAATTGTATTTACTATTGAATAATTAAATGACACGAAAACGTGCTTAGAGTTTTCATAAGGGCAAATAACCACCAGTTCTCAAATTTTGAAACAATTAATTATTGAAAATAGGGTTTTGAGCTTCTGATAACAAAAAGTGACTTTTGGAGACCTATTTTGCAAAGTGGTTCGAGCTGCGAAATTAGCGGCGATAAAAAAAATTATTGATAATTTCACTTTTAAAATAAAACATGCAATCTTTTAAAACCGTCTAACGGTCGTTTTTTCAATTCTAAGTCATATTTTGTGATTTTTCGTAAAGGGTCGTTTTCTATGGAATCACCCATATATAGCCCTTAAAATAGCGATGCTCTTTTATTTCAACAATACCTTTTGATCTTTGACACGCAGCTTTCAAACTAGGATTTAAAATTCTTCTTCAAAATTGCTTTTTTAGCATACATACATGTGTACATAATTACATATATTTACCTATATTTTCTTCAGCAATTTAAATGACCATTTTAATTGCCATCCCTGATGGTAAAAGCATTGCATGACAGTAAATTTATAATCGTTTCCACATTTTCACGCACTGCAAATAAAACTAAAAAAGAAAAAAAAAAAAATCAAATGTCCAACTTCTTTTTCTGTAGAAAATATTGTTTCCTTCAACTCCATGAGCATTGGACTAATTACAGTTTCTGATGTCTTGACTTCCTCCACCTGCCTGAATTACACATTCTGCGAAATTGCAATCCTGCGTCTCCACCCCCAAATGTGTGTTCGAAGCACGTATCTAAGTGGCTTAGCCTTTTGCTGCTATAAGACCTATTCCAAGAAGGAAATAAAAATTTAATTGAAATCGTCAAGTCCTGCTGCAAGTAGCTAGCAGTTAAGAAGCAAGCAGCACGCATATACAAAGCTCTCGATTGGAGTGTAGCCTCAGTATTGAAGTGGCCAAGTCAATCCAGCCCCTCGGCTTACTAGTTCCATGTATGGAAGTCAGAATATGGATTCGTGGATGCACGCAACAACCTGGAGACACTTTCATGACGCTGGCTATTTGTACGTGTCACAGTGTAGTTATTAATTTCCACAGTCAAAGCCATTTCTAGACTACTAGCTTGTGCTGCTCCCATCCCAACATATAACTTCAGTTTATAAATCGATGACATTTTTAAGTTGGTGAACTTGTTTGCCATGTCTGTTGTCTCACAGGCACAGCCGCCTCACCAGGAGGAGTCGCAGGGCTCACAGTCACCAGTCACAGTACAAAAATATAAAAAACAAAGTCACGCCAAAAATCTATACTGTCAGCTCCTCGACTGGTTACATTAATTTTTAATTTATTTTAAGTGCTCCTCTCGGTTCGACGACGAACGGTCTGCTTTTCATCTCCTAGGTCTAATTAAAAATACCGTGATGGTGGGATTTGCATTTCTCCAAGATGCTCCTTTTGGGGTGGTCCTCGGGCTGAGCACTCGTCGAATGGGAATGTGTGTTTTCTTTAATTGCATAATTGGACGAATTGGCGATGAATGTGAGTGGACACGAGACCTGCAGTTGTTGTTGTTGTTGTTATCTCAAAGCTTCTATCTAATTAGACTTACACGATGCCCATCCAGAGCAATGCGTTGCGTATTACCAAATATTTATTAATAATCTACTATAGGCTTGGCAAGCAGTGTATCTATGTTACCGTTTGGCGAGGCGATTCGCCTCCACTTCGGGGCCTAATGAGCACCATCATTATGGCCAGCATTAATATACAGTTTGCCATAACGAGATAGGTACCTCAGACATGAGACTTATCAATTTGGAAAGAACGCGAATGCGATCGCAACTGTGAGGCTGGTTGGAGCTTGTTGGAGTTGGAGTGTTTAATGTTTTGTATAACAAATCCGAGATTAATAAGGGAACAAAGTGTCTCGGAATAATTTACGAGTACCACCAACTGCAATATCTTTCCATTCTTTGTGAGGAATCCTTGGTTCTCTGATTCGATGGTCAATGGTGCTGTTGGTGGTGTGTATACAAAGGTATAACCAGCACTTTGCTAAGGAATGGAATGATTGACAGCTTACGCTCGTCTGGAGCTCTAAGCGTCCTCTGGGAATTCCTTGGTTGATTAAGAGAAAATTTATTGCAGAATGATAAGAATGCTGAGAGACAGATTTCAATGGAAAGAGATATTATGTTCTGTATGTCTAGATTTGGCCAATGGCTAATCGAATCGCAGTTCTTTTGGAATTCTCACGGCAGAGTAAGAAAAAGGGAAAAAATGTTCTTAATTGGAAGAACTGCGTATCATACAGGTAATTTGAAAGGAATTTCCTGAGACGGTGGGAAGAAATATTATATCTTCGTAATAATATTTATCGTTAAGAGTCAACCAGGTGTGGTCCTGGTTTGAGAAACCATTGGCATTCCAAAATTGAGTTTAGATAAAAATAATAACGAATTGGTTGATACGATAGGGATAGGGAGTGACCTTAAAATGAAATATGAAAAAAAAGCAGTTGGCATTCTTTATTTTCAATTCAAATCATTTAAAAATATATCATATACATAGGTAAATTGAATTTAATTTTTAAGAAATTAAGTTGGAAATTATATGAAATTTAACACACCTAAGATAGTTATAGTAGGGTAAGAGTGGGTACTATGGACTACACGACTTTCTACGAGTTTTTCTGGGAACCTAAAAACGCAATCGGGAGGAAACCTTTTTACAACGATGCGGAAACACTTTAAACAAACCTTCGTTCGATTTTGTAAAAATTTCCAAAATTGGGGTTGGTGATAATAATTTCTGCTTCGTAGTAAAGGCTTATTTTATGATTGAATGAATGAATTAGTTTAAGGGTGTAAGTGCACTGCGACCTTAAGATCTATTGTGCCCCCTTACTAGAGCTTGATGAGGTTACTCATTCTACAGCTCATCCTCCAAATTGATTTCTTTAAGAAACTTAAGTATTTGGAGTACTTTAAGAGAGGATAGTTCTTTCTCCTCTATCTGGTGATTTCCCAGATGCCTTTGTCTTTGATGCACAAGTGCATCACATCTACCCAATATGTGGTTCGGGGTTTTCTCGTGCTCATTGAAAAATCTGCATATGGCACTGATTTCCAGGCCAAGAATTCGGGGGTGTCTCCTTAACTTGCAGTGTCCTGTGAGGAATCTCGTTATTATTCTAAGTCTATTTCTATTTAAGCTGATGCAGGATTGGAATCGTGCTTGGTTGTAATCCCCAAGTAGAAGTTTGGCCTGCCTCAGCTTAGGGAGCTCTTTCCAGGTTTTTGATCTTTTCTCCCTCTCTGCTTTTTTGATTTTGTTTTTAATCACGTTTTCTCCTAATCCGCAATAAGGCTCTGGCCCCATTATGGGTGACATTGCTCCTTTTTTTGCTAAGGAGTCTGCCTCTTCATTGCCCTGTATGCCAACGTGCCCAGGTACCCAGTGAAGTGTTACATAGTTATTCTTGCCCAGTTCATTTAGCCTGCCCACACACTCCCATACCAGCTTAGAGCTAATGATATACGAGCTTAGTGCTCTGAGTGCGGCTTGGCTATCTGACATGATTGCAATATTTTGGTTTTTATATTTTCTTTCGAGATTTCTTTCTGCCATTTTCCCTATGGCATTAACTTCTGCCTGAAAAATGCTGGTGGACTGTCCCATCGGTAAGAAAAGTTTGGTTCTAGGCCCAAAAATTCCTGCCCCAGTCCCCTCAGACGTTCTAGATCCATCAGTATACCATTTGATGGCATTTGCTTTAAGAGTGTAGCTTACGTCTTCGTCTACCCACTCTTTTTTGCTACTTAGCTCCGTATGAAAGTTCTTAACGAAGTTATACTTTTTAATCATGCCATCTCTTGGAATGTCAAGAAGGTTTGATTCTGTGGACGTGCAAATCGAGTCTCTTTCCCTAAGACCAATGATTTTCCCCGTCCCAGTTCCCTCCCTTGCAAATCTCATGATGGCTCCCTTAGCAGCACTATCTATGGCCACGTGTAGTGGGGTCAAGTCCAGAATGACTTCAATAGCTGCTGTAGGGAAAGTTCTCATTGCTCCGGTGATGCAAATGCATGCGAGCCTTTGTACATTATCTAGTGATTTCCTAGCTGTACTAAGTTCGGTTCTTTTGTGCCATGCGACCGGCTCCATAGGTAATGATGGGTCTTACCATCATGGTGTACATCCATCTCAGGATATTTGGTTTACAGCCCCATGATTTACCTGCAAGTCTCTTGCATATCATGAGAGCTTTTGTGGCTTTTCCGACAGTTGTCTCGACATGATTGTTCCAGATAAGTTTGCTATCTAGTGTAATACCTAGATATTTAAACCCCTTCTGGATGTCGATTTCTTCACCAGCCAACCGGATAGGTTTCATGCGTGGTAGAAGCCTCTTTTTAGTAAAAGGGACTATCGTTGTCTTTGTGGGGTTAATGTTCAATCCCACTGATAGACACCATTTTCTTGTTATTGTCAATCCTCTCTGAATAATATCATAGAGAGTTTCTTCGAATTTTCCCAAAGCTGTTATAATAATGTCATCGGCGAAACCGATGCAGCGTATTCCTTGAGAAGATAGACTCTCCAGCAATTCATCTACTACAAGACTCCACAGTAAGGGTGATAGAACCCCTCCCTGTGGACAGCCTCTTGTTGTGATGACTGTCTGGACACTATGTCCTGCATAAGCTTCCGCAGTTCTTGTGCCTAGCATACCACTTATCCATCTGATTATAGTGACGGGAACACTCTTCCTTACTAAAGCCCTGTTAACGGCTTCATGTGAGGTGTTGTCAAAGGCGCCTATTTTATGATTGCTATTAAAATGTATATTTTTTAAAGAATTTATTTTCGAATGTTTGAATGAAATACATATGAAGTATTATATTTACATAAAAAAAAAAATGTTGAACAAACTTAATTTTTGTATTAAAAATATTTTTTTTTCAAACCACCGGGGTTCGAATATCCAATATTTTCCAGTAGTTTTTGAAGTTCTTAAAATACTCGTGTTCTCTGCACTAAGTGATCCATAATACCCGCCACTTTTTTCAAGTGATGTTTATAGGTGAAACCACTTTCTATTTCTTGTATTTGTTTTGTGTTAATTTAATTTAATTTTAATTGCTAAGAATCTATTGAAAAAATGCATTTCAAAAATAAAAAAAAGAAAACAATGTGAAAATTAACATTTTCTGGCTTTAACTGGCCCATATCACCTACTTGACTTTAAAACTAAAGAGCTTTTGAGCTTAAATGTCAAAATTCGGTAAAATCTATGCAGTATTCATTGAATATAAATTTATTGAATGATAATTCTTTCAGTGAGCTCGACAAAAAGTTCATTAAACGATATTTTGCATAAAACTTAATACAAAACACACTGTCACTTCGGCAAAATGCCGGTATTTATGGGAAGAATATATCCGTCTGAACGAAGCCTCATGACAACGGATAGGATATTGCTAACTTTGCATTTTTTGTGCGAAATCGTACGAAAATGTTTCATGTTCTCCTGATTCCGTAAATATATTTTTTGTTTGCCTTTTTTACCCATTAGTGCCGCTGTTGCCTATTTTGCATTTAATTGCCTTTTTATAAAAGTTCATTGTTTTTAAAGATCAAACAAAATTTTATTATTTTATTATTATTGACTAACATTGGTTTTGTTTTAAACATTGGTCAAAACGGCCCATGTTACTATTTTTTTAAAATTATTTACCAATTCCTGTTCCACACGTCAAAAAGAGGATTCATTTGGACGGAGAAGTACCTCGACACTTCGTAGCATAATGGTTAGTGCGTTGGAAAGTCATGTCGAAGGTCTGTGTTCGATTCTCATTCGCTGCCACCTAAAAACAGAAATGTTTTTTCCGAGGTACTGCCTCTTGCAATGAACTGAACTGACAAATCCTCCAAGAGTATACTTGTCATGGATAAATGCTTCTCATCTATAGCCGTTCGGACTCGGACCGAGTAGGTCCTTCCATTCCTGCCAACAACACGCACACAGGAATGGTTGAGAGTTGTAAAGTCACAGGCCTTGTTTCTCCACGAGCTGTTGCACCACCATTTTGTTTTTATTTGGACATAAATTCTTTGGTCTGTCAAATGCCAATACCAGGTTGACGTAGGTCGGATGTCAAATACATGCAAGAAAAAACAAATTAAAAATACTTTTTTTGACAAACTGCCATAAATCTCTGGAACAAAGTTATTATTTTCATCAGGGAATATCAATTTTGGGCACGTATTCTCAATTTTAAGGAATATAAACGAATTTTTTTCCAGGAAAGGCCCGATTGCAAAAGAAGTTTTGAAGAATTTTACTGCTGTCTTAAATGCAAACGGTACAAACAACAGTTGAACAAAAAAAGTTATAGTTAACGGCGACGTCATGTCAATTCCAAACTTCCCGAAGGCATTGAAGTGAATGGATGTGTAGAGTTTTAAATGCGTTCAACTCGTTTCTGCTTATAAGTAGAGAAGCCCTCTAGGCCCTTCAAGGCGCTTTTAAGAGGCGATCAGATCATACCTGTTACCTGTGAACTTAAAAAAGCTATTGGTAGTTAAATGGTACTAAAATTGAACATTATGTCTTGCCAATATTTTCTTTATTTACCAAATGCCATTTTTTGCCTTTTTAAGGATTTTATTTTGCCTTTTTCAAGTTTTTTAAGTCAAAAAAAATCTTTTTTCTGCTACTACCACATTCAAATAGAAAATGAAACGATCTGAAAATCAAAACAATTTTAATTTTAATTTAATTTTGGTAGGGGCAAAAACCCCCATTTATTCGGCTTATTACAAGCTAATTCTTAATCTAACTTAAAAACTAAGAACTTAAAGTTTCGTGAGGCGTTGAGCGGTTCAGAAGTTGTTTTTTTAAGGAAGGAGTACTTAGGTTAAAGTCGAAGGAGGACATGTTTGAATTAACAGCCCGCAGCATACGAGAGATTGGTTCGTTGGAGCCATAAGAGGTTCGGTGGGTGGGTATATAAGAGAGACGAGGATTACGTGTATTGCGAGGGTTAGTATTAAAAGAGACAGAGTTGTAGAGCGATATGCAGTCAACGGAACCAGAGAGAAGTCGATGAATGAAGAGAATGTCTGATATTTCTCTTCGTTCTTCCAACGAATTCAAGTTTATTAGTTTAAGGCGATCTAAGTAGGAAGGCAGGATCAGAGGATTGTTCCACGATAGACCTCGAAGAGCAAATCGTAAGAAACGACGCTGGGTGCTCTCAATTCTTGAAATGTGAGTAAGTTGGTAAGGGGACCAAACTTGAGAGGCGTATTCTAAGAGAGGACGAACAAATGATATATATAAAGACCGGGTAACATAGGGGTTGGAGAATTCTTTGGACAATTTTTGACGAAGCCTAGCGCTGAGTTAGATTTGAAAATGATATCGTCTATGTGAGTGAGAAAATTAAGCTCTGGGTCACATAAAATGCCAAGGTCGCGAATATTATCAACTATGGGTATGGGTTGATTATGGAGCAAGTAAAGACGGGGAGGAGATTTGATACGTTTGCGTGAAAAAGTGATTGATTGGCATTTGGCGACGTTTAGCTCCAAGCTATTTTTTAGACACCAAACTGAAAAACTGTCAAGATCCTGTTGAATAAGGGAAGAGTCATATGTTGAGGAAATGGTCTTGAAGAACTTGGTATCATCGGCGTACAGAGAGATAGAAGAATGTTTGATGACCCTTTCAATATCGTTAATAGTAAGAATAAATAAAAGTTGGCCTAGGTGGCTGCCTTGGGGGGCACCGGAGGTAGCTAAGAAAGGGCAATAGGTGGCAGATCTGAATCGAACGCGGTAATAACGGTTTTCAAGGTAAGAACAAATCCATTTTAACAAAGATGGTTCAAACCCTAGAGTGGATAGTTTTAAAAGAATAAGCTTATGGGAAATTTTGTCGAAGGCTTTGCTGAAATCTGTTGAGATAGCATCAACTTCGTAGCCTTTCTCTAAGGCTGAGAGGGTGTAGGATACCAATTCAACAAGGTTAGTGGTTGTAGACCGGCACTTGAGAAAGCCATGTTGTGAGGAGGAGATGAGAGATTTGCAGTGGAAGCTTAAGGTTTCATACAAAATACTTTCGAAGAGTTTATGGGTATGTGTGAAAGCTTAGCAATGGGATGATAGTTGTTAACATCGCTCTTCGGACCCTTTTTGTGTACACGAGTTATGAAAGATAATTTCCATATCTGAGGAAACTGTCCTTGATTTAGGGAAAGGCTAAAAATGTTTGAGAGAGGGAGAGAGAGGGTGGAAGAGCATTTTTTTAGAAGTATGGCAGGGAGACCATCTGGTCCCGGATTAAATTCTTCGTTTAATTGATTCAATTTATATTCGATGAGAAAGGGATTGACAGTTCGAGGGAGAAGCGGTCCAAGTGAAAAACGTTGTAGATAATGGAAATAGGCAATTCTTCATAAAGTAAGTTCATTGAAAATTTTAAAATTTGTCTCATTTCATATTGAAATTAAAACTTCAATCAAATCTGCACGAAATAAGGTTGGAAATTGAGTGAAAATATAATGCACACATATCCAATTGAAAATCATTTAAGAATTTTTGAAAAGCTTTTTTATGGAAGTGTCACTGCAGACCCGATGCATGAAAATAAGAATCCATAAAGGGAAAAAAGTCGATTAAAATTCCAGTTATAAAGGGTGTGTTTTTTAGACGTATAACATTTTGAAATGGAATAAAACAAAGATGATTTTTTTTAAACTGACATGAAATTTACTTTATTCGAAAGATAATCTTCTTGCTTCTTGCTGACACCACAGCTCCTGCACATCATGGTTGTTCAATCGAACGAAAAAGTCAGTAATCATGGCTCTATAGCGGTCACCACTGCACTGACTGTAACGTTCTGGCCAGCATCGTTTCTAAGGAAGGAAGTACGAACCAATTATTCCACCAACCCATAAAGCACACCAAACAATCAGTGTTTGTGGATGTAACGGTGGTGTCTCAACATACACTTGAGGATTATAATCACTCCAAATACGGCAGGTTTGTATATTGACGTATCCATTCAACCAAAAGTGAGCTTCATCGCTAAACAAAATTCGCTTATGAAAATTGGGATCAACTGCAAACTTGTTTTGGCCCCATTTGGCTCAATTTGGAAGGGTTGTTCAGGTGTCAGTCTATTCACGTTGAAATGCCAAACCAAACTAAAAATAGATCACTTGACAGCTGACAGTACAATACAATACAATGTAAAGGAGAATGGGCAAAAATTTATGGGAAATGTTCCATTTCCCAATACGAATGTGTCATATATCGTTGAAAAGGTTATTTTGAGTACATCATTTCATTATATGCCGTTAAGCTCTAAACCATGGGGTTCACGAGATATTCGGCTAATGTTGATTAGGAACACAATGTCCAAATATGGAGTTGCATTATTGCTCTTTCGGTGCTTTGAAGCCAAATATCTTGCGAGCTCCATGGTTTAGAGCTTAACGGCCATATAATGAAATGATGTACTCAAAATAACCTTTTCAACAATATATGACACATTCGTATTGGGAAATGGAACATTTCGCATAAATTTTTGCCCATTCTCCTTTACATTGTATGTATGTCATAAATGGAAGGCTTACAATTAACTGAAGATTTCTCCGAGAAGAAAAGAGGTATCGGGAAGATTTAAACTGATTTTAAAAGAAGAAATTTATTTCTTTCAGGAACCATTAAAAATTTTGTTGAAACAATTTACTTCACGTTACAATGCAACTTTGAAAACAGCAAAAAAACGGTTTTTTCGATTTTGTAACGGGAATATCTCAAAAACGTGGCCCGATAGAATTTTTCTGACTTCAGATTCAAGTTTAACACACCAAAAACCTACGGAAAAGTATATTTTGGTTTCTGTAACAAAAAAATAATTAAATTTTGTTGACCAGTGTTATCGTTTATGGGGTCGTTTTTACCATGCAAATTGTGGGGTATTTTTTATTTTATTCCTGCTCTATGTTTTCGGGGGTGCTGAATCCGAATCTCAGGTTTGCGACTAAAATTTCGTGACGCAACAAGGAAAAAACCCAAAAAATGATGCCAAAGTGAATATTTTTTTTTTTTGAGCTTTTCATCTGTGGCTCAAAAACTATCAGTTAATCTTTTAAGGTTTCTTTCTGTGACAATCCATTTTGACTCAAGAGTTATTTGAAAATTGACGTATTTTTACTGTTTTCGAAAATTCATACGACTAAAATTAGAATTTTTTGAAATTTGAATTTTCGTCTCTAGCATGAACCAAAAATATATTTTTCTAATGGTTTTTTGATGCGCTAAATTCGAATCTGGCCTCATAATTATTGCTATAGCACTTCACGTTTTTGAGATATTCCAATCTAAAATTTTGGAAAAATTGCGTTTTTAATGCAAATTCGAAGTAATATTATTTCTCGAGGTATTTTTTTTTTTTTTTTCAAATAAATTTGTATGGTCACTCTGAAGAATGAACCTTTTTTCTTCAAAATTGTTTTTGAATCTGCCAAATACCTTCATTCATCTTTGAGAGTCATTATTTAGTTGTTAGCCTTCGTCGAAAATATGATAATAGTTCGTCAATTTTCCAACCTTAAACAGAGATTTGTGGGAAATTGTGTATACTTTCAATTGTGTTTCGATGAAATTTACGAATAACTGATAGTTTTCGAGCCATAAGTGAAAAGCTCAAAAAAAAAAGTTATTCTTACAACATTTTTTACATTTGTTTCCATGTTGCGTCACGAAATTTTAGTTGCAAACCTTAGATTCGGATCCAACACCCCCGAAAAAATACAGCAGGGAAAAAATCAAAACTACCCCACAATTTGCTCACTAAGCGCCCTTTTGATTACGATTTGACTGGAATTTAAAACGATTATAGTAATAAGGGTGCTTAATTGAAACAAGAGCTATATTTGGGCGTCGAAATATTTAATTATAATGATTTTACTTTACAAACGTTTCAAAATCAATCATTAACATTTTAAATGATGAGTTTAAATGATAGCTTAAACTGGCGCGTAAGGCTAGGAACGCTCTTGCGATTTTCTGCCACAGCGACAAAAAAAAGTATTTTGGAATTTTGGAAAAAGAGTTTTTATAAAAACAAGACACGCTCTATTGTTTTTATATAAAAATATGAAAATAGATTTGGAGAAAATAGTTTCCAAATGAAAAGTGTTGTATGTATATATAAATTAGAATGGTCGTTAAAAAAGTCATCCCGGATGGGCCCAAATCGGCTCTAAATGAAGAAAAAAAAATCCCCAATTATCCAGATTTTTATTTTCTTCCCCTGTAGTCGCTGTAGGGGTAAATTAAATTTCCCCTTTTTTTTTTGTGTACTAGAAAATTCGGGTAAGATCTGCCAAAAACAAATCGGAGCATGTAGGTGGGAACTTGACAAGAAAAAAATCCTATTGGAGTGGGGTAATATCTCCCCCCGCTTGGACGGGAGGGGAAATATAATTAAATATTTGAATAAAATAGAAAAAAAAAATAATTTAAAAACAACGGCAAACTTACAGTAATGTTTTGTAACATTTTGGGAAGCCAGAAGTCCATTCTTACGGCTTGTTTTTAAATTAAGTTATTTTGATGAACAGTTTTGGCGAAAAATTGTTTCAAACTCAAAATTTTGAAGAACTATTATTTTGTTTGTTTTTAAATTATAGGTTTGAAAACAAATTTTGCTGAAATTGTTTATTCAAAGAATGTTATTTTATAATCAACTATTAAAATGGACTTCTGGCTTTCCAAAAAGCTACAAAACATTACGGCAAGTGTTGCCGTTGTTTTTAATTAATTTTTTTTCGATTTTATGCAATTATTTATTATATTGCCCCTCCCGTTCAAGCGGTGGGAGATATTACCCCCCTCCGTTAGGATTTTTTCTTGTCTACTTTCCACCTACATGCTCTGAATTTTTCGAAAGATTTTACGTGAATTTCCAAAAAAAAAGGAAATTTATTTTACCCCTACAGCGACCATAGAGGATGAAAAAAAAATGTCTGAAAAAAATTAGGGATTTTTTTTTTCTTCATTTAGAGCTGATTCAGGCCCATCCAAATATTAAAACTAAAAAAAAACATTATAACGACCACCCTAATGTACACATTTAAAAAATTCTAACACTATTGTTTTTATTTTTGTATATTTGTATGCATATATTTTTCTAACCCTTAATTTTTAAAACTTTGTCAAATCATAAAATTAAAAGTTTTTTAAGACTTTAAAATTTTAACAAACAAGCAACAGGGATATTATTAACCAAATTTATATTTATAGCTTGAATTTGTATGATGATTTAAGCACTTTAAACGCGCACCTTTTCATTTAAATTATAACTCGTTTATTATGCGTCTTGAATAATTGGAATATTTTTTGTAAGCCAAAACTTACTCATATACAAAGTTGTGTTGGTGTGGGATACAATCTAATGCTACAGAGTGAATGGAAATCACCTGTCCACCTGCGTGTCGCACTTTTTTTCGTTTTTCTTTTGAGATTTACCTAGTCTCCCTCCCTCAAAAGTAGCAAAAAAAAATATATACAAAAACTGCAATCTATGAGAGTAACATATTCTGGGTCAGTGTTTTTAGATTAATTGCATTGAAGTTTCTTGTATAGAAAATGGAGTTAGGTGCCGAATTATAGCCAATCACATTGCGAACGCATTGCCTAACTGCATCAGCAGGTAAACAGGTGGAACAAGGTTTTCCACAAATACACAAATGGAAAATAAGTCAATTAAAGTGCAGCCGTTCCGTGCAGTTGTTGTTGTTGTCAAACTCTAGATAGTGCAAATTGCGACGAATTATGGGCACTAAGCTTTGGTCATTGAGTGGGTTGGCTCTAGGAGATGACTTTTTATTTTTGTTTTCCTTAAATTGAGATAGTATAGAACTTAGAGTGGGATTGATTGTGTTGTGCTTTACAAATTGATCAATGGTTCTGGGAAAAGTGTATAGGTCATATATAAATCTTTAACACAAGGACTCTATCACTATAGTAGGATTGACATTCGGTATGCGTAATTCTACATTATGGGTAATGATTTCATTTTGACAGTGTTTAAATTAGAAATAACTTATTGTGAAGTGAATGACGTGAAAGGTTAAGGTTTTTCGAAGCTGAAAAGAAATACAATTAAATTGAACTTTTAAAAATTTACTAAGAGGCTATTGAATAGACCGGAAAATGAGGGGTAGGTTTAAAGGAAAAATTACGTAGAAGGGTTTTATTATTGAATATGTTTGTTCTGCCCATAAGCATGCTTAAAACCGATAAAGCTACTAAATTCACCCATTCGTTAGAGCAGGAAAAGTTAACGAAAAAAACCTAAAACAAAGATTTTCAAGTTTTTTATAAATTGCTTATAATTTCCTTTTGAATCAATGATAAGGTCAAGACATGAACAGACAAAATATAGAAGAGACTAAAAAATGCCTTAATATGACATATTCAAAGTGTAAGTTTCGTTCCAAATTGACGGAGATACGCCTATTCAAACTTCACCATACCTACTTTACCTTTGCCTACTTTATTTTGTTTCGTGGTTTTAAGTTGGTAGCACTGGCATTTATGAGTGTCAAGTTAGCAAAGCAACTTTGACGAATCGAAAAATGGTTAGTTGGATAATTTGCCATTAATTAGTCGTTAATTAGTTGTGGCAGTTTCGAATTTGTCGTTCAATGTTTTCTATGTTTTTTTGGGTGCTTTGCTAACTTGAATTCAAGTAAAAACTTCTTATACCTGATGGTTTGTGGCTTAATAATTTGCCATTAATTAGTTGTTAATTAGTTTTGACAAATTAAATTTGATCGTGCAATGGTTTCTATGTATTTTTGGGTGCAAAGCAACTCTCACGGATCGAAAAATGGATAGGTGCATAATTTGTCGTTAATTAGTTGTGACAATTTCGAATTTGTCGTTCTATGTTTTCTATGTTTTTTGGTAGCTTTGCTAACTTGACACTACTCAAAAAGTGTGAAAAACTTGTTATTCTTAATGTTTTATGGCTTAATAATTTGCCATTAATTAGTCATTAATTAGTTGTGAAAAATTGAATTCAACAGTGCAATGTTTTCTATGTTTTTTTTTAGATTCTTCGTTAGCTTCATATCAAGTAAGCAGAGCACCCCTGCTAAACTGCTAGTACCGAACTGTTTATGGCTTAATAGATTGACACTAGCTAGTCTTCAATTAGTTGTGACAATTTTGAATTTGTCGTGCAGTTTTTTCTATGTTTTTTCAGAACTCTCTGAAAATAGGGTAAAAACTGTTTATACCGGATGGTGTATTGCTGAATAATTTACCACTAACTATGTGTGATAATTTTGAATTTGTCGTTCTATGTTTTCTATGTTTTTTTCGAAAAGTGGTTTAAGCTTCATAAACTTTATATACTATTCCTTGATAATTTCCCATTAATTAGTCGTTAATTAGTTGTGAAAAGTTCAATATTGTCATGCGATGTTTTCTATGTAATTTTGGGTGATTTGTTTAATATTAGAATTAACGGAAATTATTTTCAACGACAAATTATCCACCTACCAATTTTTCGATAAGTGAAAATTGATTTGGTAGCTTGACGCTCATAGAAAACAAATCACCCTAAATTACATAGAAAACATCGCATGACAAAATTGAATTTTTCACAACTAATAAACGACTAATTAATGGTAAATTATCAAGGAATAACATATGAAGCTTTGGAAGTTTTTACCACTTTTCGAAAAAATATAGAAAACATAGAATGACAAATTCAAAATTATCAACAAAAATTAACGGCTAGTTAATGGTTAATTATTCAGTCATAAACCATCCGGTATAAACAGTTTTTACCCCATTTTCAGGTAGTTCTTGGCCAACTTGATGTCAAGCTACCAAAGAACCCAAAAACATAGAAAACACTGCACGCCAAATTAAAAATTGTCAACACTAATTGAAGACTAGTTAGTGGCAAACTATTAAGCCATAAACAGTTCGGTATTAGCAGTTTAAATCCCTTTTTAAGGTGGTGCTTTGCTTACTTGATATGATGCTAACGTAGAATCTTAAAAAAACATAGAAAACATTGCACAATTGAATTCAATTTTTCACAACTAATTAATGGCAAATTATTAAGCCATAAAACATTAAGTATAAGAAGTTTTTCACACTTTTCGAGTAGTGTCAAGTAAGTAAAGCACCCTAAAAAACATAGAAAACATTGAACGACAAATTCGAAATTGTCACAACTAATTAACGACTAATTAATGGCAAGTTATCCACCTACCCATTTTTCGATTCGCCAAAGTGGCTTTGCTAACTTGACCTCATTGAAAACAAATAACTCAAAAGCTTATAGAAAACATCGCACGACAAAATTGTGTTTTTCACAACTAATTAAAAAATTACTATGCTAAAAAAAATATTTAATTTTAGAAGATTTTACCACTTTACAAAACAAAAACATAGAAAACATAGAACGACTAATTCAAAATTGTCTCAACTAATTAATGACATACTATGCACCTATCCATTTTCGATCCGTGAGAGTTGCTTTGCTAACTTGATATCAAGTTAGCAAAGCACCCAAAAAAACAGAAAACATTGAACGACAAATTCGAAATTGTCACAACTTATTAACGACTAATTAACGGCAAATTATCTAACTAACCATTTGTCGATTCGTCAAAGTTGCTTTGCGAACTTGACACCCATCTGGCATTTGACACCTGTCTATCTCAGCTGTCATCTGAAGTGTCATAATATTAGTTGAATATTTGCCATTTACGATAGTGGATCGCTTAGCAATCGAACAACGCGTTAAAATTATTAAAACTTACTACAAAAGTGGTGATTCAAACATAGCCACTCTTCGCGCATTACGCGATCATTATGGTCTTTATAATTGACCCACTGCCCAAGCAATCGGTAAAATTGTGAAGAATTTTGAAGGGAGTGGAAGTGTTATTAAAGTCGTAAGGCGTGTGCATCATCCTTTGGTGTGATCTATGGTCGAAAGGTGTCATATTGGTCCGTATTTCTTCGAAGATGCCAATGGGCAGACGGTTACAGTCAATTTGGAGCGATATGGTCGAATGATAACCGATTTTTTTTGCCCAGCGTAACAAACAAACATATTCAATAATAAAAACCCTTGTACGTAGTTGTTTCTTTTTAAAAGGTTTATTCAATAGACTATTAGATACCAGCTGTTTCTTTTTCTACAGTAAATTTTCCCTTGATTTTGATGATTTATTCATAAGTTTTAGATTTGAGTGGGCTTTTATATTTCCCCCTCTATACCATTCCATTATAACATTCAATTATATCCAATCGATATTCTGATATAAAAAAAGAAATCTTTCAGCTGACATTAAAAGGGTAAAATTTGAATTTGATCTGAATTCGTACCATTTCAAGTCTGACCTATTCAGTCTCTTACCAAAAACACTTCACAAATCTTAACTAAGTAATGGTAATGTAATAAAATAACCAATATGACGCTGACGCATGCATACAATCCATAAGTTACTGCACATATTCATCGATGCTGCGCTTTGCCTCCAATGTCCAAAAGCACATTTGTATCTCAAAGTGTGGGCTTGCTGCACATGCGTGATGCATGGCATGCCAACAAAGGAATTGCTATATACGCGCCGAGAATGTTTGTCATAAATTTAAGAAAAATGAATATTTATGTCTTTCGATGCAATTTGATTTGATCGACCTAGATTTGTGTTTGTGCTGTTAGCGCAGTTATTCAAAAACTTGTTGCAAAAAAAAAAACAACAACCACAAAAAAAAAACATCCGCATGAAAGATGCAAACAAAAAAAAACTTCAAAAAGCACGCAATTATCAAAAGACTTGGATCACACACTCATAACTCTTTTTTATTTTTATTTCAGAATTTTTTTTTATTTTGCTGAAATCACGCCTCCTCAGGCATTTTGTAAGCCCCACTTGACTGGCGCAAAGGCTTAGTTTACTCGCATAATGATCTTGACTGCTTGAAATTAGGCTTTAACATTTGTAGTAGTACTCGTACATAAAGTTGTTTGGCAAAGTGAACGTCAAATTTCAGGTCTATAACATTCTGCTTGCTCCAGCTCTGGGGGCACGATTACTTTTAATATTATAGAAATGGCGTGCATTTTGTATACACTGTACACTTGTCTTAGTAAAATTGCAATCAATTTTATTTGCTGGAAGAAGTTAAATTTTGAAATTACAGTTATAATGATAAAACATCACTCTTAAATTTTGAATTATGATTGTTTGTTCAGGTTCAATGTTAATGATTTTTGTTTGCTAGGACTTAATTTGTTAGTTGAGTTGATTGTTAATTTTTTCTTATTATTATTATTTATTTCTTTAGATACATTTTCTGAGAATTAAGACAAAAAAGGCCTATACGATAATTTTCTTGGCGAAATAAAATTGATAAACTTCAAGTGCTATTAGCCGTTTTCCTTTAGAGGTGGCAAAGTACTCATGAGTAGATGATAACCCTAATCTAGTACTATCAACTACACTCATGTTCTCATGTGCGAGTATGTACAATTTACATGGGAAAGCAGTTTAATGCGTTATTCATTGAAAAAAGCTAGTTAAGTACTCATGAGTATTAAAACGGCTTTTATACCTTTAAGTTGTGTTGTTGTGAAAAGTTTTTTGTTACTATGCTCTATGTACAAGGTGGTGCAAAAGTCATCAAATATCAATTAAACTTTGACATTTGTGAAGTAAACGGATGCAAAATATACATGTTAAGAAGGCATGAATCATTATACCCCACTTCTAAGATTATTTCCACCTATCGCCAGAAGTTCGAAAATTCCTTAAATCGGGACCGAATGGTTACCAATTTTGGAAGCGGCTAGGAATGCACTTGCGATTTTTTGTCGCAGCCACTTAAAAAAGTGATACCAGCTTCGAATGATTTTTTGGTGATATGTGAGTTCATTCTCTTAAAAATCATGTGTTCTATTTATTGCGACTAAATAATCGTGCAAAAAATTGTAAATGCGTTCTTAGTCTAAGAAGAAAGTTTTTCATCCATAAAACAACTACAGCCAAAGAACATCGGGTACCAACAACTTTTGCGCCACCTTGCACCTATTACATACAAAATATTTTAATATGAATCTCATAAAAGTGCTCGATAATAACAACCCTTAATAGCAAAGCTAATACACATCAAATTATCGATTCCCCAACGAAATGAAGAAAAAGGCTGTTACCAGGCATCCAAAATGTTCGTTAGTGATTCAAAGTGCCAACTAAACTAATATGTATTCTATATTAAACTAGATGGTTGTAACGCGCGTAAGGCACCATTTGAAAATGTATGAATATGTAGATACCAAACACGATATATTTAACAGGGTTGCCATGTCTTGAACTAGTTTGATATCCCAATTTAATAAACTGTGTAGCCCAAAGTTGGAGCCGAAAAAGTAGCCCAAATAGTAGCCAAATACAATACTTTATTTTTAAATTTTCTCGAAACTTTAATCACAATTTTTTTGTTTTAAAACAATTTTGAGGAAATTGAATTGGACACAATAGCCGCATTTTATTATCCTCATGATCTGATTCGGATCAGATCATGGCAAATAAAACAGACAGGATCTTAGTTATACACCCGTCTCTTTTTGCCTAATGTTTGTTTATCTTTGACGTGGCTGTTTCCTCTTTTCTTGGCATTATTGAGACAAATTCGCAATAGTAATTTTTGGATCATTGAAATAGATCCCGATAAAAAGCAGGATCCCATGTTGCTCAATGTCTATATGCAGTGAATAAAAAGTGGTGCCAAATTGTGAAATGCATAAATGATATGTTTATGGAGAGAAAAGTGGTTTTTATATGATTTATTTATGTAAAAAAAAATACCGCCCAGTATTGAATTTGGGCTATTAATAGCCCAAATACGATTGGGCTGTCATACTGAAATTAAATTGTCGTCGGCAATTTCGGAAAAAGATAGCCCAATTTCCGATAAATAGCCCAATCTGGCAAGCCTGATATTTAATACAAAATAGTTTCTTTTAATATCTATTGGTTGGCATCTGGAGGTGTTTCCTCAACTATTTATATCAAAAATTGGCAAAAAATTTCACTTTAAAAAAGTGTTCTTCCGTAAACTACAGCACCAAAAATGTACCCGAAGTTGCCTCTACTCAAAACCTATCTTTTAAGACATAAAATGATATTTGCATTTCTGCAACTTTTCAACATTCAAAATATTAAACAACTACCAAACATGGAGGTCACACTCTTTGACATAAAAAAAGGGACAACACTAACATTTACTCTGAGGTGCCTCTACTTAACACCTATCTCTTACGACATCTACCGTATTTTCTCAACGCGTTTGATATCTGAGTGCGTCTCTTCAACACCTATCTTTTGAGGCATCAACCGTTGTTTTCCCAACGTGTGTTTGGCCTCTGGAAGCGCTTCCGTAACATACGTTTGGCATCTGGAAGCGTTCCCGTAAGTTTTGTATGTTTAAAACATTAATAATTATTACCAAAAAATAACTTAAATAAAATAAAATAATTTCCCGAAAAGTGGCAACACTGAAATTTTACCCGAAGGTGTGTATACACAACACTTATCTTTTAAGATATCGACCTTTACTTTTCCAATACGCATTTGGCATTTGGAAGCGTTTATAATTGTTCATATTCAAATTACTTTCCAGCGTTATACTACTTTTTCACCAAAAGATAATCAGGGATTTATGTGGTGTTTTCACCGGCTGAAAAGATTAAAAAGAAGATTAACTCTGACAGCACACTTCAAAAGCAAAAGGAGTTTCATTTTTTCTTATGAAGTGGAAGTGAGACAGAATGTTTTTTTTTTGTCAAACATTAATTAGAGAACTGAATCCAGCCACTAATAAATCCTTCAGTTCCATATAAGAATAGGTTAGTTTGATTTGTTCAACTATTTGTTTGAGGGAGATTTAATAAGATTAATTTTTAATCTTGTAGATTAACAAAAACAATTCGTATGGTAAATCTTGGAGATTTAAAGAATAATTGAGGCAAATCTTATTAAATCTCGGTTTAGTGTTCGGTGAAAACCCAGTATAACAGAGTCAGTCATTTAGTCAGTCAGTCAGTGAAAGAGTCATCATCGTATATATATAATTTAATAATACTCAACACAAATGTGTAATGCATTCTTGAAAAGGTTATTGCGAGTACATTATTCCATTATACAGCCATTAAACTCTAAAGGCGTGGTCAAACAGAACGTTACCCGGTGCGGTGATACGGTCAAACAAAATTTCTGACAAAAAATAGGCTCAAAGCATGTTCAAGCCAAATATAGAAGAGGCTCAAGGCTTTAAAATGTAATTTCAAAAAAATATTTTAAATTTAATTTAATTATTTAAAATTGTGGGGCTTGCTTAATTTTTAAATACACTAACCAAACAAATTTAAGGAACACGATTTTTTTCACTTTCTGCTAGTTTTTTTTTTTTTTGAAGAGATTTATCTTTGTGATGAGTGGTCGTATTGAGTAGAAATGAAAAGCATTCAACAACTCTGTGTTCGAAAAGATATTTTTTCAAAAAAAATTAAAAAAAAAAAAATTAAATATTTTCACACAAAAACTTAAAAAAAAAATTTTGTTCTAATTTTTTTTTGAAAAATGCACTTTTTATTTCATTTCAAGTCAAAAACTATCTTACCAATGCAAAACTTTGAAAAAAGTCGACGGGAATTGTTGAAAATTTGTTAAAGAAAAGCAGTTCTGTGAGTTGATTTGAAAATTTCTTGAAAAATGGCGCCCAATATGTAGTCCAACCAGGAAACTTAAATCCTTTCACCTTTTGTAGGGGGGGGGGGCTTATTTTATAATTGTATGTAATTTATTTTTGACATGCAAGTTTGTAATCTAGTTTGGGAATCATTTTTGTTAACCTTTCGCTTGGATGCCATTTTCAAAAATGGCGTCCAATCTGTGGAAAACAGTAAAATAAAAAAATTAATTATGTATATGTAAAATTTCCATGATCGAAATAACAATTGATGTCTTAAAAGCAGAGATCAGAAATAAAACTCAACCTTTTGAAAGGTTCTTCAATAACTCTCATTTGTTGTCATTTTCAATAAAAATCACTCTTTAACCTTTATTTTAAAAAAGAAATTTTTTCGGTCAAGCTCTGAGAGAAACCTTTATTTTGATTTTTTTTCTGTTTCGGTCAACCAGTGAGATTTATCACTGAGAGAAAAAAATAAATCTCATCTGCAAATTGATCATTGAGAATCTCTGTTAGTATGAATGTTTAAATTTTGTAGGCCTTACATGAAGAAATGCATTTAATTAGGCTATTTAGTCATCGGTGAATACCTACTCATGGATAATGAGCAGAGTTGTAATAATCTATTTTTTTTGATATGCATTTTGGCTTGCATTAATTATTAAAGAAAAACAATGAATTGTGAAAATATTTTGCAGTAAAAAAATGTTAATGTAAACTCAAAACTTTGTTGCATTGAAATGTTAATTCAGAATAAAAATGTTTTGCATTAAAAAAAAAAATGTTAATGCAGGCCAAAAATTGTTTGCATTAAAAAAAAGGTTAATGCTAAATCGAAAATTTGTTGCATTAAAAAAAATGTTAGAATATTTTTTGTTAAAATCGTAAAACTACGTCCATGATATTTAAGGGCATGATACGTGGTAATGATGGGTAGGACACGAATTTCAAATGAGTTTGTATTTGATAGGACGTAGATTCACATGAACACGATTTTTGACAGGTGTTAAAATGTCAACATCAAAATTTTGAAAAACCGAGTATGCCAATCGATTAAGAAGGGGGGTATTACCTAGTGTTCCCGCCAACGCTGTGGGACCACTAGAACACATTTTATTCGATAGGTTAAAAACCAACATCAAAATTTTGAAAAACCGTGTATGCCAATCGATTTAGAAGGGGGGTATTACCTAGTGTTCCCGCCAACGCTCTGGGACCACTAGAACACATTTTATTTGACAGGTGTTAAAACATCAACCTCCAAATTTTTAAAAACCGAGTATGCATAGGTTATACGCCCCTTCTTAATCGATTGGCATACTCGGTTTTTCAAAAAAAAAAAAAAATATTTTATTTTCTTGACATGTTTTTTCAATGCAAACAATTTTTCATACTGCATTCTAATTCTATTTTTTTAATGCAGAAAATTTTTGATCCTCACATTTTCACATTGCATTAAAATTTTATTTTTAATAAAAAATGCATTTTTTTTCATTGAAATCTTACCAACTCTGATTATGAGTGATTTTATGCAATAAATCGTAAAAACCATTTTTGATTTATTTTCAGCGAAAAAGGTTAAAGGTTGACCTTTTCCATCTATTTTTTCGCAAAAAACTCAACCATTGAGAGATATTTCTAAGAATTAAAAATAAATCTCAACCGATAACCTAAATTTGATTTTTTTTTAAATAAATGTCAAACCAAAACCGAAATCTTTTTAATGGAATGTAGTTACTCTCAGAGAGAAACCAATTGAAAATAAAGGTTGACTGTTATTTCTGATCTCTGCGTTAAAAGATAGGTGTTGAGTAAAATTTCAGTGCTGTTGATGTTTTCAAAAACAAACTCGTAAATTACTTCGAAAATTGCCAAGATCAAAATAATGATTGATGTTGTAAAAATAGGTGCTGAGAAGAAGCACCTTCTTTTTTTTTAAACGTAATTATTGCCAATTCGGGGAACATAATTTTTGTATGACAAAGGGAAGGACCGCCATTTCTTTGGTAGTTAATAATATTTTTAACACGAAAATATGATCTAAAAACGCCGCCAGATGCCAAACGCGTTTTGGGAATATACGTTGCAAGCTTTTTCGTATTCAAAATATATACATACAAAAAGTTTATTCCTGAAAAGTTGCAATACTCCAATTTTAACCGAAGGTGCGTCTACTCAACACCTTTTTTTAAGATATCAATTGCTACCTACTTCCCAACACGCGTAATTGGTGGTGAATGTGAAATTTGCCAAGAGTAGAAGAAGAGGCCTCAGCCCTCGGGCCAAAACTGAAAAAAATGATTAGAAATCAAAATGTAAATTTAGAGTAAAAAAGACTCTTTAAAATGAAAATCTTGAGTTTCTCCTTCATTTCGTTTGAACAGGTCTTGAGCTTTTCTTTGATCCTAAAAACAGTTGTGGTTGGTCATTGCTAACTTTCTCCACAACAATTTTTTTTATAAAATTTTAAATTCCATTTTGATAGGAGATGTTATTATGAACAAACAATTTTAGATGTTAATTGTCGAATTCGGCTCAGTTTCTGAGCTATTCCAAAAATATTTAGAAATTAATAGTATGACCATTCTTTTAGAAACAAAAGGGTGGATTAGGTAGAATTTTCGATTTTATTCTTGCTTATGCCCTAAATAAACATGTTCAATAATTATGTTTTGTTGAGCTCCTTCATGTGAATACTAAGATAGATACGCTCCACATTCAGCCATAGAGTTTCTGAAGTTCAAATATGTAGTTAACTTGACGTTGTTGGAATTAACATAGAACATTTCACAAGTTTTAAGGTGAAGTATTTCTTGATGTTCATATTAAGGAGCTCAACAAAACACACCTAATAATAAGAAACCTTGAACGTAATTGTCCCTTTATTCAGCTCAGGTTTGAATTTGATATACAAAATTAATATTGAATATTTTTTGACAGATCGTAGAAAAACTGTTTTAATTAGGTGTTTTTCTTTTTTAATTCAGAATAGTGCTCTAAACAGAGTCCACGATGTCGAGCATGTTCTGAACATCATCTGAACAAGTGTATTTTTGAAACATACCTGAACACTAGCTGTCAAATGCTATGTGTTCAGCATTTAACTCGGTCTGCTCAGTTATTTTATTCTAAGCTTATAGAACGCACTCTGAGCAAGCCCTACGCTCAAAACGAAAAAAGAAACCAAATTTTTAGATCTGAGCGCTCAGAGCAAGAAAAGAAAGACAATTTTTTGTTTGACAGTTCAGGTTCTGCTCTGAACTAAAAAAGAAAAACGCCTTTTGTTGGACAAACGAACTATATAAAACGATTGACAAACAAACTTATGTCCACGTTCTTACAATTCTGCCGATTGCGACTGGATTTTGTAATAGTTCTATTCCTATTGAATTTTGAAAATTTAGAATAGAGGGAGTGTAAAAGGATTAACTCCGAGATCCAAACGTCCAAACGAAAATGACATTGCAGAACGTGGGCACTGATATATACTTTTGGGTTGGCTAACGAAGAATTATTACAGTTCGCTTTAATTGAAATCTCTTTGACCTAAATTTAAGCTAAGACTGTAAAGGTGTGAAAATTCTTAAGGAAAATAAAAATCATTTAGAATTATGTTCTTACATTGTTCAACCGATCTTGAGTTATATCTTATATTCCATACATTTACTCGTAAATTAAAACTGTCTTCAGGCATAATATCCGCCGCCGTGCCTGCCTTGATTTTCACGCGCATTACTGTGAGCTAACTATATGAACTTAAACTAATTCCATTCCAATCGTGAATGCAAAGCCAATACTACACACGATCAAACACCAATTTCGGGAAGGAGGATTTATGAGATCAGTGCTCCATTTGAGGGGAGATTATTGCCAATGCAAGATTTAATACCTAAAAGATAATTTGTCTAGCGTGTGCCTCTGGTGAAAATTATAAATTACTGACTATGCTATAGCATAGCAATCTATAAATGGCCTTTAATGGAGAAACGAACGCATTTAAAAAGAGAAGTGTCGTGTTGTATGTAGTATGTGATGGTGTTCGTCGATGATAGCCATCAAAGATTTTAATGTCTTGATCGCACGCATAAGCACACTCCAACAACTAAGTCATTGTGTATTACAATGGTAGTGGAACCGTTAATCATATTGGAAATGTTTGATACTTCGCGCACTGTCTGGACAATGTTGGCGAGTGTGCATTTTGCATCAAAACAAGAATCTATACGAGAAGGATGGTTATCGCAAAATAATTTTGTATGCACCTTGGGGAAAGTCCATAATATTTAACAACTTAACACATGGTGTTATGTTTCTAGGAATCTGATAGATCTGACATTTCCTTCACGAGCCAGTCCACGGAGTTTTGTCTTCAAAAAAATACAGATCAATTTTTTTTTTGTCAAAAGAGGATTATAAGCAGAAATGCTGGTTAATACGTAGGTAGGTACCTCCTCCTTTAGTTTTTGGCACCAAGCATTCACTCTGTATGACAGAAATTGGCTGCAAAAATCAACAGTCTTTGGACGAGCCCATCAAAAGGATGGTGTGCAGCGGATGAATATTATATATTGAATCAACGGTGGTGTCGCAAACAGTCTGGAAGATAGAGACCTAACATGGACTTCTCGGGAATACCTAGAAATGAAGTAAGTAACGATTTTCACTTGCCAGAATGCTGAAAAAGAGATGTTGTTGGATGAACGGGCCAACGGTAGCGCTTTCATCCCCGTATTTGACTTCTGGCATCGCATTATCCGGCCTGCTGTCCTATGGTGGTAGAACAAGGATCCGGCCTTTCAGTACTGGGGATTGTAAGGTGGGTTGGCAACCCCCCACACATGTAAGGAAAACAACCGTTTCGAATCGGCAACTAAAGCGTCGTCCAAGGTCTGATTTAACGACTACAACTTTTGGCTATCGATCAAGGACAATGGATTGGATTCTGGAATGCTAAAACTAAGGTCCCAGAAATGCCAGATTACTTCAACTTGAGGGAGAATTCCTACAATACGACCTAGACATCTTGGAAATGAGGCAAGTCAGATGGTTGAGCGCAGGCTATGTGGACTCACCTTCAAAACGCACTTTCTGCATTTGCTCCGGAATACCAGATGAAGACTTCCATTATTACGGTGAAGGACTGTTAACCCATCAACAACAGGATACTGACAGCCAGATTCTAAAGTAACCAATAAATAACCACCAAAATCCAGTACAATGCCCCGACTGAGGATGCGACGGATGCCGCAAAGGACAAATTTTACAGCCACCTCAGTGAGGCTTTCAGAAGTTCGCCGAGTGGAGATGTAAATGCTTAGGTTGGTCAGGACAACACAGCACTTAAGTATATTCCGGTGAGCGGTTTGTTGACTTCTGCAACGCCAACGGACTAGTCATTGGAGGCACGTACTTCGAACATAAGATCTTACATAAGACAAAAGACGCCGATGTGAGAAAAGACGTCGCATAAATGCCCTCGCAGAACAGGCTGAGGAAACAGCTTCCAGGTGCAACAGCGGCACCGTCTACAAGATAACTAAGGAATTGGTCCGAAAAAGAATCCTGAAAACAACATCTCGTCAAGGATTTAGACAGTACTCTGCTAGTTGCAGTGCAGATACGGATAAGCTCAGAAGATGGAAGCAGCACTTTGCCACATTACTTAACCATCTTGAGTCTAGACGGTGGTGGTAGTTTACTGGTTCCAAACCCAAATGAGTAAGTCGCAGCAAAGACTTCCCGTATGGGCAACTGCCCACCCAGTTAAGCCAAGATAACATCAGCAATAAAATCCCTTAAAAACAACAAAGCTGTAGGTTTAGACGGCATTACCGTTGAACTATATCAAACAGCTCCACAAATATCCGAAAATGTCACATCCCTTAAAAGCGCAATCATAGGGGGATGAAAGTTTTTTGCGGTGACAAAGAAAATGGCGAAAATAATCTTGGAACGAAGCAAAGAGCATCTGGATTCTATTCTCGACATACTAACTTACTTACTTACCTAAGGTAGACAAAGTCTCTGACCACTATTCTCGACATAGAGCAAGCGGGATTCCAGTCAGACTCATCCTGCATAGATCATATCAACACCTTAAGGATCATAATAGAGCAATGCGTGGGCCTTCGATAGTTTGAATCGAGACTTTATTTGGTAAGTCTTATGCAGGAGAGGTCTACCCGAGAAGCTTATCGCCGTTATCAAGGCTACCTAAAAGGGTGCAACTTGTCTAACCTTGCATAACGAAAATGTATCTGTGGACTTCAAGATCCAGAGTGGAGTCGGGCAGGGGTGTTTACTATCACTATTGTTATTTCCGGTTGTTATTGGAGATGTGCTTGATGCAGCTTTAGCCAAACAAGGTCGCGTCGAGCTACATATATAGAGCAGTGTTTGGTTTTGGCATATCCCTCCCAAATTCGTCCGTTTGTGCAGGATGACAATGGCGAATGCACGCTGATCCATCAAGGTCGGGAAAGACCTCACCGATACCTTTGATGTCAAAATGCTTTTTAGACAAGGCATCGACGCACTGTCATGCGACTTCCTCAACATCGTTAACAGTGAATGAAGACAAGACCAGATATAAGCTGTCAGCAAGGAAAGACACCCAACACCGACGTCTTGAACAGAACATCACTTAAGACAGCTATAATTTTGGGATAATCAGAGATTTTGTCTACAACTCAGCGAACGATTCCAATGCTGAGATCAAACGAAGAATTACTCTTGCCAATCGCTGTGTCTTTGGGCTAAGAAGGCAATATCAGAGAAAATCCCTCTCTCAAGCAACTAAATTGTTCCTGTATGACGCTTATCATCCTGGTTCTGATGTGTGGTCCAGAGGCATGGACACTATACACGGTGGATAAGAATGCTTTAGGCTGTTTTCAGAGGAAAATTCTTCGGGTGATTTTCGGTCCCGTGCTTCATAGATGCTAAATAGAGACGAAGATACAACAACGCGAACTGTACGGGCTGTACTACGACACCGACCTAGCCAAAGAGTGAAAGCCCAACGACTAAGATGGCTGGGAAAACCCAACGACCTAGATGGAATGAACATCAATGCTCCAGCCCGGAAAGTCTTTGAATCTAACCCCGTGGAAAGGCGGCGCAGTAGAATAGGACTCAACCAACTTCGCGTACGAAACTGGAGAAAGCTAGCTAGAAACCGAGCCGGCTGGAAGAAGCTTTTGGTTGAGGCCCTGGTCCACCCCGGTCTGTAGCCACCACCAAGAAAGTATGTAAGTTGTCTCAAAATTCGATGGAGGTACAGATGAAGATGTTAATTGCAAGATCTGCTTATTTGGCATTCTATTAATAGTCTATAGGAGCAACAACGTCTACAGTACGGATACCAAGCTACAATTGTTCCACTCGAACGTAGAGTCCTGTGTCACAAAAAAGCTGAACATTTTTGTGAATAGATGTCTTCGAAACATCCTAAGGATTATTTGGCTGAACACCATCTCCACTCCAACCAAGAACTCCAGTGCAGAACTGGTAAAGAACCTATCGACATCGTAGTTCGTAGAAGGAAGTGGCAGTGCATTGGACACACCTTACGGCGTATGCAGGACACGAAGTGGAGTGGGACCCTTTTACTCAAGATTTCAGAAGACCTGGGGGCCAGAGAAAAAACTGGTGCTGAATAGTCGAAAAGGAGTCTCAAAAGCTTGGAAAAAGTTGGGGAAAGCTCAAACACATTTCCCGAAACAGAACAAGATGTAGCGGAGGGGTCAAGGAGCCAAGTAAGTTAGTTCATATGCGAAGGAGATTTGTTAAAAGGGCTTTGCATTAACTCATCAACCAAGTTGGTGCAGGAAGCATGCCCGATGACTGCACCAACAGTTCCATATCCCTGCTTCATAATTGTATTCAATTTATGTATTCATTTAAAAGTGTATTCACACATTATTTCAAAACCCTGTCGTGACTTCACTTAGTCAATATGCGAAATAAGGTCAACAATAAATTTTTTCACTAATACTCTTTACAAAATTGAATCACTGCAAGATATTGAAATTTTCAATTATTCACTTTGGCCTTATATTTCAACACACCTACAAATTAAACTTTCATATCCTTATTAATTGCGTATTACGACAAAATGTAAAGTATAAGCACTTTGTCGGCTTAAATAACGCTCAATTTAATTTCCCTACGGGATATGATAGAGATTCTATTTGTGACTTATTTTGCTCCATACTCTCATGCTGTTCGAATTAATTAAGTTAAACGAGTTAAAAAAGAGCTACACTGCGCATGATCAAGCTCCAACAAGTTATGCGACTTAGCGCGCAAGGATGTGCATAAAGTATATGAAGTTATTTGTTTTGCAAAATATAAATGGCTTGCATTTATTTGCAAAATAGGTCTCGGCGAGAGGGCTTTAGAGAAGATTAAACCTGTTTGATTTCCTCTTTATTAATTCCAGTTAATTCGAAAAACATACTGTTACTTGCGCATAGTGTTGTTCCTGCTGTTGTAAAGCGATTCTTGGAATCCACATGCACCAAAATAATTAATCCGCTTAAGAGATTTATGTCTTTTGCGTGCGCCTGCACTGTGTCTGTACTATGCACTGGTGCAACGCAACACGACGAGACGCACACGACTTCATTCCCACGTCTTTCGGCTTAGCTCAGGTCCTGTGTTCAAGTGCACACAGCATAACACGTAATAACAATTAATTTTAACCCGGCCAACTATCCTTATTCATGGAATAATTGCCCAATGCGAGTGGCCCACCTACAGGTCTATAACCCACCATGTTTCTTGGGCACTCACATTCTTCTCGCGAAGAAATATGACTGCTTGGCACACACACGTCTAATATCCCGAAACAACTCTATTACCGGTGCGGTGTCCTATAAGCCGGCTTGTCATGGTAGAAAATTCGACTCGGTTCATATAGTGGGAGAGTGATCTGAATCCAAAACAAACAAAAATTACAGCTTAATTGCCTCCATTGGGACACTCTATCTCCTAACCGCCGCTGCCGCCATTCGCAGTGCCTCCATGGGGAACAATATTACTCTCCGCTCATATGGCTTTTGCTTCTATATTCAGCCCAAACAGGGAGTGCCATCAATTTTTCATATTGAGACTTCATAAATATTCGCTGACGAGCTGTCAGTTTTGAATAAAATGTCATTTCGGTTTGCCTTTCATGAAGGAAAGACTTCATGTTCATCAAATTTGAACACAGACTCCGCGCTAGCATATAAGTCATCAAAAATGGCGTGGTTGGGTATTGAGACTTTTTTTGGAGAGTATATCACATTGCGCGCTAATAATCTCCATCCAGAGGCTGAATAAGTGACCAAATTGGTGACACCTCTTGTCGTCTAAATTGCCGGTTTTGTGTGCAACTACGGAACATAGATTTACATGCGTTTAAGGACATGTTGACAGTAGTGACTGCTGCTGTTGCTGCTGTCAGTCTTGGGAATTCAATGCACACAATTCGTTTCTTTGACATTTTGCTTTTGAGTTTTTATTCGTTTGTTTTTCTTCTACCAACCAGCAGCTACCAATATTGTAGGTTTTTTCACTTCGTTAGGTCTAATTGAGATTGATACAAATTCAGCAGCTTTTTTGTGAAAGTCTATTTTTTGTTTAACCATCTAGACTTCTTGAACAAAAGGTATAACTATGTTAGGTAGCTACATATGCACATTTAAAATGTGGAATGAATCTATATAGGCTTGGCTGTATGCGATGAATTAATTACCACACTGTACACGTACAGACACGCGGGTTAAAATGTTACAATTTCGACGCTTATTAGGTGGTTTTAACGCTGCTGTCGTTGAAATTAAGCGAAGTAAAAAAGTTAACCGATATTAGCAATCCTTGATCATTAAAAGTTTGATGGCTTTAAGGAAAAAAACAAAATAAACACACACCCTACCCATTTGTAGGAGGCTTGATTGGCTGTTATCATTCAATCTGATTGATTTGTCTGGCGTGACCGTTGGATTTGACACGGTCGCTTAATTGATAATGATCAGCCAGCAGGGGCTTGTTCAAAATAAGTCTTAATTAATAGACTTAAGGCAAACGATTATAACTGAATGTTTTTTTTTGTATACGCAGTATCATTATGCTACCTTCAATAAATGTGTAAATCAGTTCTATTTTGCCCGAAAGAAATGTATTGAACAACGCATATGCAGGGATGTTAAAAATGTGTATTTTTTTTTAATCTAGGTTATGCTACATTATTCCACCAAACGCTAATCTGAGATTATATTAGATTTACCTCAAATCTTCCTTAAATCTCTTTAAATACAAATTTATTTCGTAAATCTTGAAGAAGTCTTTTCACATCGAACCCAAAAAGCAGTTTTCGCGAAAATATCGGTTTTGGGGAAAAACCTAATCGAAAACACAAGTTTTCTCATAAATTTTTGGTAGCTTCAGGTTTTCGTAAAACACAAGTTTTATATATGTACATAAAACCACTATTGAACTGTCAAAAAAGAAACTGATGGGATGCTTTCAAAAGAAATTGAAAACAGCAGACGAAATTCTGTCAATTGTGGTTACTATAAATATACCTACGAACTAACCTATTCTTATATGGCGCTGAAGGATTCCTTCATGGCTGAATTCAGTTCTTCACAAATGAAGCATCCTCTCACTTCCTCTTCATAAGAAAAAATGAAACACCATTTGCATTTTAAAAGTGCTGTCAAACTAAATCTTTTTTAAATCTTTTTGTGCTGTGGAAACACCAAATAGATTTATTAAATCTGAACTGGGATAAACCTTTGTTAGAAACATAGCATTATGTTAGGTTGAATTAATCGATTGAGTTTAATATACCTTATAAACATCAGTATGAATTGCTGTTTGAATTTCAAAATTATTAAATCCCAATTCTTTTTTTTAAAGAAATTTAAAGTGATTTGATATTGGAGATTTTCAACGTGTTTTTTCATGAAATAAATAAAAGATATTATTTTGAATAACTTAAAAACACTAATTTTATTTATATATTAAAAGTTTAAATTTTAGCTTAATGTAAATTCATGAAATGTTATGTTTATATTTTAATATTTTAATATTTTAATATTTAAAGATATTTAAGATTTATGGAGATGTGACCCCCCCCCCCCCCAAGGCGGAGCGGAGGCGGAGCGGAGGCGGATCGGAGGCGGAGCGGAGGCGGAGCGGAGGCGGAGTGGAGGCGGAGCGGAGGTGGAGCGGAGGAGGAGCGGAGGCGGAGCGGAGGCGGAGCGGAGGCGGAGCGGAGGCGGAGCGAAGGTGGAACGGAGGTGGAGCGGAGGCGGAGCGGAGGCGGAGCGGAGGCGGAGCGGAGGCGGAGCGGAGGCGGAGCGGAGGTGGAGCGGAGGCGGAGCGGACGCCGAGTAGAGGCGTCCGCTCCAGCGTCCAAACAGCATCCGCTCAGCGTCCGCTCAGCTCCACCTCCGCTCCGCCTCCGCTCCACCTCCGCTCGGCATCCGCTTCCATTCTCTTTAATTTAATCAAAAATAATAAACAAACAAAATAGTATACCTACCTTCCCGGCGAACACCAAGTATTAATATTTGCTAAGTGTAAAATTTAATAATTTTTGATAGTAGATCGTACTAATTTTGGTATATGAAAAAAGTTTAATCAAAATCGTAGGAGACGTTTTTAAGCAACAAAAATATTTTGCTTTGCGGTTTTTCAACTTTTGTATGGAATATAAATTTTTTTCTGAAAATATTTTAGAGAGTACTAAAAAACTCTTAAATATCGAGTTTTAAAAAAAAATCGATCATGTAATTTTCCAAATATTTGATTTTCCAAAAAAGAATTTGAAACATTTTTTTGAAAATCCAAAAAATATTTTTTCAAAAATTTTCGTACACAAAACTATTTATATTTTTTGGAAAATAATTGAAATCGGTTATACCGTTTTGAAAAAAATCAAAAATTAAAAAAATGGTTCTTTGGGAGGAATGGTTAATAACCATTTTTGAAAAATGAATGTATTGAATTTTTTTGAAGAAAAGTTGTCGAGCCGTTTTTGAGAAAAATACGATTATGTAAAATTGCTTAAAAAAAATTTATGGTAGGTACCGTTATTTTGGCTCTACAAAAAAATTGAAAACACATGTTGGCATAATCACCAAAAACCCCTGTGTACCAAGTTTGATGAAAATCGATCGAGCCGTTTAGGCTGTAGACGAACAGACGAACTGAATTGTGCCACCCACTTTTTTGGTGTTCCCTATCTTCGTAATATCATGTTTGATTGTTATCTCAAAAGAAATAAATATTTTAAAAACAGGGTATGTCAACATATTGCAACTTCGTTGTTTCTAGAGCGATTTCAACGAAATTGACAGTAATAGATTGTTACTTTTGGCTTCGTCATGAAGATTTATAAGTGAAATCAGTAAGGATAAAATCTTACCCATAAATTCATCCGCATGGGGTGCAGTGAGTAATCACAGTCTAAATAGGGTCTTTCATAGAGGTGCATGGTTATTAATTAGTGCAAATTGTAAAATTTAGCATTTTCTATAATTTATAGGTGACCATCAAGATATATTCTGTTAGCGAGATTTATGGGAATATCTGAAAAAATAGCTGAGAAAATGATTTTTGCGCATATCCCGAAAACGCTTCCGAAAAAAAATAATTTTGATTTTCGTGTTCAGTGACCCAAAATTAGTATAGAAAATATTTTTTTTCTAAGGACCCTACCATGATCCAAAATTTTGTAAACTAGTGTAATGAATGACTACATCAAGATTGCCTCGAACTTAAAAAACAAGGTCTCATATTAAAATTGAGCAACTTGAAAAAAATATATTTCTAACCTCAAATGAAGCTTTTTTTTCAATAAAATTTTGTAAGCTAGTTTATAGATTTTCTTATTGAATTAATGGCCAGTTGCACCGAACTTTTTTAAAAATTTATTGCTTCGTTTAATTTTAAAATGACATTTATCGGTTGCACCAACCACTTCTAAATCTAACAGGCCAATAAACGAACCAATAAACTAAAGTTCCATTTTCCTCCAGATAAATTTTAAAAGCAAGTTTAAACGAACATATCTAACTACCTACAAACAAAATAAAGCATTTTTATTTGACGGAATGTTGTTAATTCCAAATTAAAATAACGAAAACAACAGGTGAAGGCATTTTGTTTCCTATTTATAATTCACTACTTAAATAAATAAATTATTCCAGAAAAATTATAGACTCGTCATCGTGTGTTCATCTGATAAGGAAGTAAACCAAAAAATGGCGAGACGTCGAAGAATTGTTCAGGTTCACAGAGAAATCCATTTTCTGAATTCGATGACGTCGCTTTAAAATATTTGTTCATAATTTCAAAGAGTGTGTCGAAAAAATTTTAGTGTTAGTTGGTATCTATTTCATTAGTTGCATAATTTTTCTGAAAAAAAAAGAAAATAATAAATAATAATAAAAAAAAAAAACACCAAGATGGCGCATTGGCTGTATCTAATGAGAATACCAGAATACATTGTTTCTGTTTATTGTGTTTTCACATTTTCCTTATTGCTACTGGTTAAATTTTTTCGTTCAGTTTAATAAACATATGATAAAATCCAGGGGTGGTTCATGAACTGGATTTTAGTTAAAAAATGATCGAAAGAGATTGGTGCAACCCAAATAAATTTATCAGTCCGATAAATTTTAACTCCATTTTAGCAAAAACCACTTTTAGTGAATTTTGATGCAACTGGGCATAGTCTATTAAATGTCACTTCAACGAACTTCATACGAATTGAAAAAAATTAAATTAAGCCTGATCGTACTGGATTTTAGCTTGCGATTATTCTTTGGTGTCCACTTTGTGTCATTTAGCTTTGACATTAATTTTATAGACAGACAGCAATTACTGTTGCCTTCTGACCGACAAATGATGTTACCTTCCTCCCATGGCCCTGCTCCGGTAAACTTGTTGTAAAAAGATCATGATTTCGTATCTAAGCGGTTATGTGAATCAACAAAATTTGTGGTTTCTCGGGCACGGAGAATCCACATGAAGTGCACATAGAGTTTCAAGCACGATTGCCACTTTTGTCGTTTGTGACCTTGTTCATTATTTTTACATCTCATCTCATGGTCATTTTTTGGTAATTTTTTTTAGAAATGAAAAAAGCAGAGCTCGACTTTACTCTATATTTCCTCAAAAACTAAATACATAATCTACCAAAAGAGTTTTTTTTTTGAAAAGTAGCTTTTGTGATTTAAATTTAAGTAATCCACTGTGGTCAAATGTGTTTTCTTACGGAAGCGAAGTGTGGTTTGCCAAAGGTTTTTGGTGCTCTTACCTCGTAAATGCTCCATCACATACAGTTTTTGAGGTATTCCAACTCAAAAATGCTGAAAAAATTTATTTTCGCTATATTTGAGGTTGATAGATAGAGATAGATAGATACTTTTCTTTATTTCTTATAAAAAGTGATCCAATTTTTTTGTTGATATAGAATACGGACTTGGCAATTTTGCCGTCTGCCGGATATGACATTTTGTTAGCGAAAAATAAGTATTAAAAAAGAAATGTAATATAATGTTATTAATAAAAACTATATAAAAACATTTGAATAAGTTATAGAAGCAAAAGATATTATCGTACTTAAATTTGAATAAAATGGATAAGCGAAGATACTGAGCAATTATAATTATTTGCAGCATAAAAAGTATTAATTTTTGATGATTTAAAACATAAAAGAACAATTTTAGATAATTTGAAACATAAAAATTTGAGGTTGTTTTTGACACAAATATCAAACATACGGAAAAGTATAGCTTTCTATTCTATAACACAAAAGGTGTCAATTTTGTCAACAAGTGATAATTCGTTATTTTTATTAATTTTTGTTTGATATGAATAATGTAGTGTGACACAATATCAATTAAGTTTATTTGGTACTTTGTGAGTTTTTTGTACCTGTTTTTTAAATGTTTTTGTTATTAATTAATTATTAAAAATAATATGTGAGTATAAAAATGTGATGAATTAATAATGCGTTTAACAAAACGATTTCATACTTAAATTATTTTGGTCATTTTTATTTTCAATTTTCAACACGAATTTTATTTTGGAGTGGCAAACGTTGTTTCAGGTAATCAATAACCAAGTATATGGAAAATGGGCGTGGCAGTGGGCGGTTCTAATTAAAATCATTGCCTAAGCCTTCTCCTTGATAAATAGAAAAAACTGAAAATTGCATCCAAATTGCCGTTTCCAAGAAATCAATTCTAAGAATTGTTTTTTTGTAATATATTGATAATAATGAAAAATCCATTTCATTTGGGGATACCAAATGATACTGCAACCGAGTCTCGGTAAGTTTCAATCCAAAAAATACGTCTTTATCGTTTTGGATCCAATGTTTTGGAGATGCGATCGTCACGTTTCGGTATAGGTTACTGTTACCAGACGATATCGACACTTTTCTGGTATCGTGGTTAGCCCTATCGAAAAGCCATTGCATTATCACAATAATTGACAAATTTTGGTCTAAGTGTGCCAGTCTTAATAACTAATGGGGTTTTCTTAACAAAACATAACGTAACAAAAATTGATTTCTTTTCCCTTCAGATCAGTCAAAACACAGATTTTGGCAACTAAAGCCATCCAATGGGTAAAAAAGTTAATTTTTTTCTTTTGATCAAAAATCAATTTTTGCAGATATGGATTTTTCGGCAGATTTACCCCTCTTTTACTAACACCATTACACACCAGAACAATTGAAACAATCTTAAAATGACATGTCATTACCGTCTGCCGATTGGACTTTAATACAGTTTAATTTGCTAAGACTTCAGGTCGGGTTATTCAACCATCGACAACATTCTTGTGCTTCGGAACATAGCAGAGTTCTTTGTCTCACGAGGTAAGAAGCTATACACGTTTTTTGTGGACTTCAAGGCTGCATTTTACACAATAGACCGAAAATGTCTTATTTACAAACTATTCGGAAAAGGAATGTCGCAAAAATTTGGACGCGTCATAGAAAATATCCTGCAGGACACATGGGCAACAGTATGGAATGGAGAAGAGGTATCCGACCGATTTCAAACTAAATCTGGGCTTAGACAGGGGTGTGCACTAAGTCCATCTTTATTTGCTCTCTTTATTGATGACATCACAGATGCTCTTCCTGGTGGTATTGAATAAGCGGGTCTTTTAATAAGGCGTTACAATTTGCGGATGACATCGTACTTCTAGCTTACTCCCCCCAATCACTTCAACTCATGATAAATAAACTTTACGAGTACTGCAAGCTATGGAGTTTAATAGTCAATTAAGAAAAATCTAAAATCATTAAGGGTATTCATGCAACGTCGTAAGTTTACAAATTGTGTAAAATGATAAGTTTACGCAAAAGTTTGCATGAACGACCTTTTAATTAATTTGGTTAAATGCTGTGTAATTGAATCAGCTGTTTGTTAAATGTCAAATATTTGGGCGCGTTCGGCTTGGGTCGAGGAGTTGGTTTTACAGATAATGCATTAGGGTCTGTTTATTTGCATGTGTGTGTACAAATATGTATTTGTTTTAATAGATACGTGTAGTAAGTAAGTACTCCTGTTAATTCAATTATATTTGTTTTGCATTGAAATAAATATATCAATGCCATTCATTTTGCTGGAATCTCAATACCATTTCAACTCAACTCAAGTGACGAAAAACCTGGAGCTCCTGATCCTGCTTGTAAACGTTGTAATTTTTAAATAGAGAACCTCTCCCGAACCAACGTGCAGTCGGAAACTCGGAAGGATAAAACAAAATGTAAAGCTAGAATTATTAAGGCTTTCTCAAACCAATGCGAAATATTTGGAACGACAACGAAACTTTTGCCTGTCAAAATCAATGCCTTAAAAACCCACGAAAAGTTGCTTTCCAAACAGTCAAAAGAAGAAGTGAGGAATATGCCACTTAAGTAAAATGAATCATCCCTCTCTTTTTTTTCGTTCCAACTTCACCAAATGTCAGTTTCACTCCCGTGAGATGAGTATGGTTTTCATGTATTCGCTCATTTTCAACCGCCCACTTCAGTAAACTATCAACAATTATTATAGTTCTACCATTGTATATCCAATCTATAGTATTCTCATGAAACACGATTTTGTAAGTAGACATTTGGTCGATAGGTTCGCTGTGATTGCCTTACCAAGATCCCTTAACAAAAATTAGTTTTACATTTGGATTCATAGATGGCCACGAGCTTTTTTTCTTCATGAGAATACTATAGAATTTATATACAATGGTTCTACCTTAATACACATGACAATAGTCGCGTAAGGTAGAAATATATTAGTCGCAAGCTCACGGCAGTGGTCGGATGAAAATCCAGTTCAATCCAGACATTCAAAGTGCAAGGACGTGTCAGCGGAAGATATTTATAAATAAATAATCCACCCCGAAAAAAAGGGTTAGGTAAAATCAAGTCTACCTGTGGACTACCTAAGTTTTACTACCCTACAGTAATAAAAAAAGGGGATTTCCCAAAACAGTTTAATCCAGTATTAATGTGTACCCAAAAGTTTTTATTAAAATAGTGTGTGCGCGTTAATCTGTGTGTAATAAAAAAATATATCAGTGTAAAGTACCTACATAATTATCCGTGATAAAGTTAATCCCGAAAGCAAGCAGAGGTAGAACAATGGTGGAACCCTTGACTATTGAATCAGTCTTAGCTGCAATCGAGGCTTTACTGCTTCGCGTGAAAAAGGAACAGGGTTCTGAGTACGCACGAAAAATCGGCGGACAGTTCCAAGAAGTCACCAACAAGATAATTGATGAAACAAATGCAGACAACGGCAGCCTGTCGATGGACGAAGACATGGTTACACTCACTGGAGATGAAGCCAACTTAACGACTGAGAGTGAGAGCTCAGAAGAAGGAACATCACCAAAGGCAAAGCGACAGAAGAAAACTTCAAAGAAAGCTGCAAAAAAAATGAAGGAGAACAGCGAAAGCTTACCTTCAACGAGCCAACAACCAACTACACCCGCTGTAGCAACAATCACCAAACAACCGCCAATTAACAAGCAACCGCCAACAGTCACAAAAGTTACATCAACAGGACCAACAGCAAAAACCAACAAGCCAGGCATTCCACCAATCATTGTGTTCTCCGGCAACATCGCGGAGATAAGCAAGTTTGCTAAGACAATGAAAATTGACATCACTTTGAAGAACTTAAACACCACAAAAACGATCATCAACGTGACAACCAAGGATGGATTCGCCACACTAAGGGAATACCTCAAATCCAAAAAGATTGAGAATCACACATACACCATCCGTGAGGACAGGAAGATTCTTCTTCTTCTTAAAGGCATTCACCATACCTATTCAGCTATAGAAGTCAAGGATGAACTTCAGATCGAAGGAGTACCTGCCATCAACGTCACACTCTTCAGGTCAAGGAAGTCCAAGAACAAAAGTTATAACTCTTTCGTGGTGGAAGTCAGTAAATCGTGTGATGTTGCCGATATATACACGAAACAACTGATCCTCAATCAGAAGGTCCACTGGGAACGCCTCAAAAACACGGACATTGTTCAGTGTAAGAACTGCCAAAGATTTGGTCACGTGGCAACCAACTGCGGCATGAAGTATGTCTGTGTTAAGTGCAACGAAGACCACAACCCAGGGGAGTGTAAGCGGAAGGAAAAGGACCGAGGAGTATACTGCGCTAACTGCAAAGAGTTTGGTCATCCGGCAAACTACCTTGGATGTAAGGTTCTGCTCGCGAAGAAGGAAGAAAAGAAAAAGGCGGAGTCCCAAAAGAAAGCTCAACAAGACTTCAAGGCGAAATCAGTCTGCACTTTGACTCGCCCCTCAGTAAGCTTTGCAGCCATGGCCAGGATGGGAAATACAGCCAAGCCTCAACCTCAACAATACCAGAAGCCAATTCCAAAACCCCAGCAGCCTACAGCAGTCCTTCCACCATGGAAACAAAAACCAAGGACTAACGGACCAGCAACCTCTAGTAAGCTCAACCTGGATAAGGAAATGAAGGAACACTTCGGAACCGATCTGGCATCAGCAATTAAGAAAGCTCGATCCGCAGTGCCAAGCAATTACGCTTCGCTGTGTAAGGAAAAGAAGTCAGTGGCTTTGGCCACCTTTATCTTCGACTTATGCAGCGCATAATGCGCATAAACCGGTTAAAGATAATCGCATACAATGTGAATTCATTGTATAGCGTTTTGAAAAGGACGACATTCAACCTCTTTCTGAAGAAGCACTCACCGGACATAGCCCTTATTAGTGAAACCAACGTCACCAAGCGAAACAACATAGATTTCAAAGGATACAACACCTTCCGAACAGACAAGGATATAGGCAAGAGAGGCACAGCGCTCTTCGTTAAGAAGAACATAAAAGCCTCGCAAGTCGTGATCCCTAGTCTTAGATCGTTTGAAGCCACGGCCGTCATAATAGAAGTCGAAGTTGGAGCAACACTAATTATTTTCAGCATATACAACAAATGCAGTGCCAGACAAACTGATATTAATCACGATCTTTTTATTTTCAGCAACCTAGCCGCCCAGCACACCTATGCACTGATTGGAGGAGACTTCAATGCCCGACACCCACGATGGTACGACACAACTACATCTGACGCTGGAAACTTCCTTGTGAACTGGTTGGATGAAAATTTTGAGCATCATTCATTCCTGGTGGTCTCTCAACCAAAGCCAACGTTCCCAAGAACTCCATCCTGGTTGGACTTCTACCTGGTTTCCTCGAACTTCATCAACATCATTCCCGAGTTGCGAAATTACTCATGCCGGACCCTTTCAGGAGATGCGGACCACGAGCCAGTGGAACTTCACATCAAACTGGGCCAGCCAATTCTAACAATAGATGCCCAAAATGAAAAATACATCAACTACAACCAACTGGATATCGACCGATTCCAAAGAAAAATCGAGGAAACCATAGTGATGCCAGATTTCAATAGAAACCTTTCCAACAATGAAATCGAGGAGACCATTGAAGCAATGGAGCTCACCATAAACAACGCCCTGGATGAGCAGAAGAGATGGAAGACCTCAAGGGACAGATACCAGCATCTTCCAGAAGGAATTATTCGACTATATGATCATCGACAGCGATTGCGGAAGCGCCTACAAAGGATTCAACAAAGGGATTGGAACACGGCCAACGGAAACTACCAAATGGTGAAGAGTGAACTTCAATGTACACAAATTATGTTGAGGAACGCTCTTCAACATTTTAACAACAACCAGTTCCAAAATAGGCTACAATCCATCAAACCTGGACCCGATGCATTCAAGGAAATAAACAAGATCATCGGCAAAAGACAGCAAATACCAGAAAAAATCAGCACCAGGCAAGGGGAAGTCACGACGACTCAGGATAAAGCGGAAGCATTTGCCGAATATTTTGAAGGGAATTTCGTGCCAAACCCATCCAGCGATCCTTCACTCTTAGAGGAAGTTGAGTCAACGATTGAGCAGCTGCAGCAGACAGACGCTCAAATTATCATTTTTAACAATGAAAATCCTGCTAGTGATCCCGAGCTGACTGGAGGCTTCACCAACCCTGAAGAAGTAGCTGAGCTAATCAAAAGTGGACGACCTAAGAAATCATCCGGACCAGATATGATTTCCAGCTACATCATAAAGAAATTTCCCCAAGTTATGGTGCTATTTCTCACGATCCTATTCAACAACTGCGTCAACAATTGCTACTTTCCAAAGCGATGGAAGACAGCTAAAATATTCTTCGGAGATTGAAGGCGTTCTGTACCGCTAACAGCGTCGTTCCGGACATGCAGTTTGGATTTCGGGAGAGGCACTCTACCTTACATCCGCTCTTGCGATTTCATAACGACGTTGTTGGCACCCTCAATAACTGTCAGGTTGTTGTTGGATGCTTCTTGGATATAGAGAAAGCATTTGACAGCATCTGGATACAGGGGCTAATTCATAAGCTAACCACTTTTAATTTTCCAGGTACACTAATAAAAATAATTTTCAGTTTTCTCAATTCCAGATCGTTTTTCGTCCAGATTGAAAACAGCCAGTCAACAACCAAAAACATCAGGGCAGGAGTTGCTCAAGGATCAAAGCTGGGACCTTACCTCTACAACATCTTCACCTCGGACCAACCTCAACCCAACAATGCTATGAATTTGCTCTATGCGGACGATTCACTAACATACGCCAAATCTTTTTCACCAATCATTGCAGCCCAAAGAGTTGAAGAGCACGTGAGAAGGCTGTGGGAGATCTACACAACATGGGGCATCAAAGTCAATTCAGTCAAATCTGAGTTGGCTTGTTTCAGAAGACCAGCGGGATAGCGAAGTACACCGTCAGCTAAAAGCTGCCGCAGCATCATCATCAATCTGCCTGACGGATCGCAACTGACAACCAAACCATCGGTGAAATATCTGGGTGTAAACTTCGAGGAGAGGTTACGCTTCAATCCGCATGTCACAGCTGTTCTGAAGAAAGCAAACTACGCTTTCCACCGCATCCACCCCCTATTGCGGAAAAGGAATGGACTCAGCCAAAGGACGAAGTTGCTTCTCTATAAGCAACTTCTCAGACCGATCATCACATACTGCTTTCCTGTCTGGTTTACTATTTCCAAAACCAGCATGAAGAAACTGGGAGTGTTCGAGAGGAAGATCCTGCGGATCTGCACGGGACTCCACTTCGACCAACGGCGGCGAAAACATTTCAGCAACAAGCGTCTCTACGAGGCATCCGGAATAACACCCCTTGACAAATACTTGATCAGTGCTGCCAAAAGACTGACGAACAACCTAAGCAATCATCCAAACCCTCTGGTGAGAACCATCACAAGTGAAGAGAGACACTCCGAGCCACGATACCTTGATGTTACAGCATTACTGGACAACGGAATTATTCCTATCAACGACGACGAGGCAATTCAATTTTACGAAGATACAGCGTCAAACTATCACCGTGGCTAGAAGCCACCGAATCCCCACATCCTTCCAAAAGACAACCGGATTTGAACAACCCGAGATAATTCATCTTCATAGTATTAAAAAGTATATAACCATCAATCACAATCTTTTAAATAATTTTTATAAAAATAAAACAATGTATAAAATTAGGCCCCTTATGTGCCAAAACAAATTAAAATGTCAATGTAATAATAATATACAAATAGAATTAAGAACCAATTGTAAATATTAATTTCCGTTCAATAAAAACTAATGTAAATGTAATGTCGGATGAAAATCAGTGAATAGAAACAAATAATATGTCACGCCCATAATGTACTTTTCTTCATTTTCGTTAGCTTTGGCTTTCGGAAGTGAATAGAGCACCCTCGATTACACTTCACGGAAGTGAAACTGAAATTTGTTGAGTTAGGAACGAAAAAAAGAGAAAAAGTGAATTATGCCATCGTTCTGATTTTGACAGTTCAGAAAGATACTTTGCATTGGCTAATGACATCTGTTTCTAACAGTTTCCGACTATTTAATCTTCCATACCAGTAAGAAGCATTCGTTGACCACAACAAAAACATTCATAACAACACGTTGTTGTAAATGAAAAAAACACATTCGTCGTCGTCAACGAAAGATTCGCAATGGTTTGGGTGAGAATTTATAGTTCTACCTCAATAATTTACGAAAAGTAGCTTTCCTAAAGGCTCTCCCAAACCAACACGAAATTAAAGTGAATGATCTCAATACTAAAAAACAACAAAAAACTGTCTTTGTGAATGCTTCGCTATAATTTGGGCAGAGCCTTTAATCGTAGAGAAAATGTAGACCTTCTAATTATTTTTTTTTTGTGTAAACTACGTTTAAATTCACAACTTTTATCACCAACTAATTGCAATGCAATAATTACAGAACACATTCAGAGCTTTTTTAGTTCTCCGAGATATCATTTATATCATGTCTCTAAACATGCCTAATTCTTAAAGTCACAAACACGCCTAATTCAATCTCTAAAAGTCACAATGACGTTTGGATAAGTTTAACCAAATATTTGGTTAATTTTCCGCAGCTAAATCCTTGGATAAAATTAACCAAATTGTGTAAACCATTTCCCATACAAAATTTGACAGTTCATTAACCAAAAGATAAAATTAACCAAATCGTAAACTTATCTAGTGTTTTACGCAGTTGCATGAATACCCCTATTATACTTAAAAGAAGTGGTGGAAGAAGATGTGCAAATGAAAAATGGTTCTTCAACGGCAACAACATCGAAGTCGTAAATGAATTAAAGTACCTTGGAGTATTATTTGTAAAAAACTTAAGCATGGAAAAGCACCTAAAAGAAAAACTGCTGAAAGCTAAAGTTGCGATAAACTCTACGTGGAAGAAGTGTTTTTCTAACCAGTATATAACACACAGTAGAAAATTTCAAGTTTTCGAGGCAGTATCTGAGTCAATCTTGCTATATGCGGCACAGGTATGGGGAGGAAAAAGCTTTAATTCGGCGGAAAAATTACTCAGGTTTTACATCAAGAGAGCTTTCCAACTTCCACCTAATTCGCCAAATTATGCTAGGTATTTACCTTGAAACAGGCTTGCCTCCTCTGTTAATTAAAACCTTGAAGCTACAGGTGGACTACATTCTCAAAGTACTTAACATGGATAATGATAGATTACCAAGGAGAATCGCTCTCCAAGCAATACAGAGCAAGTCAAACTTTTATGGTGACTGGCTGGGATTGGCGCAAGCTTGTGGCTTTGATCTAAGCCTAGATGCAAACCAACATTCCAACTGGAAGACAACACTATACAGCTTTTAAACAAGAGTTGATGAGCATCAAAGAGAAAGCGGAAGCTTCAGAATCAATTTACAGATCAGTGTATAGTAAACTGCGGTATAACCTGATGGAAGGAAATTATTTCAAAGATGAGCTAAAAACAGAGGCAATATCGATGATGTTCTGGCTTAGGGTGGAAATTCTTCATAAAAATTATATCCCACATCGTTAAGATCTGCTTATTTTATGCAGTATATGCAATTTGAATGAAAGAGAAGATATTTTTCATTTTGTCGGAAGATGTCCAACGTTGCGAGAAACAAGGCGTTTTTATTTCGGCAGCGATTTTTTATCAACGGAACAAGTTTTAAACCTTTTAAATGAGATGAATGTGTCCAAATTATTTAGCTACTGTAAAAAAGCCCTTGACTATCGGGAAAGAATCAAAAATGCTGCTTTTTGAATAGCTTTTATTTAAAAAAAAAAAGTATTAATTTGTATTTGAAACAAAAATCAATCAATTTTAAGAGATAGTTTTTTTTAAATTATTATTTTGACGTTTTCTTATACTATTTGCTTCACAAACGTTGATTTAAATTAAACAGGAGGAGAAATCCCTTCATGCCGAATTAAGGACCCTGCCTTGAGAGCTGATGAGACACTTTATCAAAGAAAGCATAGGAAAAGTCCCATGCTACTTCGATTACAAGATTGCACTCATTGACCTAACTTCTTAACTTTGACTTCATCTTTCATTTAAATTTTAAATGTTTTGCAATCATTTTTCATTTACATTCAACTAACAGCAATCAAATTATTACAATCTTTTGGGAATGAATGTATTTGTTGCACTCTTTTGCATTCCTTGCATTAATTTGCATTCGTTGCGATAGTTTGCATTATTTTGCATTTTCTTCTATGTATTCTTTGGCATTCTTTTGAATTATTTATCTTACAGTCATTTAAATTAAATTAAATTTTGTTTCATGTACATTTATGTATGTCCTTAAATCATAAAGTAATTGATCTTTGCAAATGAACGTAAAGAATGCAAATGAATGCAAAAGAATGCAAAAGAAAACAAATAATGCAAAAAAAAGCTTGGATTCTCAAAAACTTGCATTCAATTTATTGCTGGAAAATTATTGAAAGAAAAAATTGTTGCAATCATTTTTGAATGTAAAATTAATTGTGAATGCAGAATTTTAAGTCAAAGTCTCAAAGTGAAGTCAAGTAACGAAATCTTTCGATCGAATTCAATAGAACGATTTAAAAGATTGCATTTATAAAAGCTTGCATTCTTTTACAACCCCGCAAGCAGTTATCTTTAACGCATTTAGTATTAGGGTATTATCGATTTATTTTTGAGTAATTTTGTTCATAGATTTGACTCTCTCAGTTTCTAACAATCAGTTTCCAAATGTGTTTAACTGAGTTATTTTGAAAATTGTATTGCTCTCTATCTCCTAAGGTACAAACTACAGAGAGTCAGACAGAGAGCAATGAAAACAATTCATAAGATAAATATTTGTTTTGCTCACTGACCAGAAGGTATTGAAATAAATCGATTAAGAAAAAAGGGGCAAAACGTGAGAGGAAGTGCTGAGAGGGGGAATATAAAAATTTCGCCTGTTATTTTTAGCATTTGTGGAACAATAATTTGTAAATTCAATCTGTTACAGATTCTTATGATATTCTCCCACCCACCATTTTTTGTATTATTTGACTGTTCTACATTATTTAACGTATGTATAAATCAAAATTTAAAAATTAAACCCGGTATTCCATAATATTTATTGATTCAAAATAGCTTTTTATGGCCTTTAGTCCTACAAATTGGCGTTTCGTTCGGCTTACTCACTTGAACTCATCAGTGACATAGTGAGGGCTTTGTCATACGCAATTTGTTTTAAGTTCAGTTCAACTTACATGAATTTTTCAACGAAAATCCACTGTAAACTATATCTAACAAGATTAGAATTCCTAATCATTAAGCCGGAAGTTTTTTTGCCCGGGGCCAGGCATAGTTTCTATATAAGAAGGTTTTATAATACAAATTCTATATACTACTGAAATAAATCAGCCAAGTAGAAGACTTAGCATTAAGGATTGGACTTGTTGAATTATTGATTCAAAATAGCTTTTTATGGCCTTTAGTCCTACAAATTGGCGTCTCGTTCGGCTTACTCACTTGAACTCATCAGTGACATAGTGAGGGCTTTGTCATACGCAATTTGTTTTAAGTTCAGTTCAACTTACATGAATTTTTCAACGAAAATCCACTGTAAACTATATCCAACAAGATTAGAATTCCTAATCATTAAGCTGGAAGTTTTTTTGCCCGGGGCCAGGCATAGTTTCTATATAAGAAGGTTTTATAATACAAATTCTATATACTACTGAAATAAATCAGCCAAGTAGAAGACTTAGCATTAAGGATTGGACTTGTTGAATTATTGAGTCCAATCCTTAATGCTAAGTCTTCTACTTGGCTGATTTATTTCAGTAGTATATAGAATTTGTATTATAAAACCTTCTTACATAATATTTATTGATATATTTTATATTACCTATAAACATACGTAATGCAACAAAGATTTGTCTACCCGTGCGAAGTATAAACAGAAATTATGTATATATATGTACAATGTACATATGTAATAGGATTAACTATAGCAACTTAAATTGTATTAAAGTCCAATCAGCAGACGGCAATGCCATGGCATTTTAAGATTTTGTTTATCATTTGTTTATTATTTATTTAATTTATTCAAAATTGTTTATTTTTGTACAAATAAAATCTTTCTAATTTAGTTTGACATGTATGGATCGCTATAGCTTCATAGACACAAATTATCAACCAATACAATAAAAAAGAAAAATCCATCTGAAATCGTATACCATTCGCGACGAAAAAAATCAATTTTCAGATCAAAATCTGAATTTACAAAAAGAAAACCTCATAACAGTCACTTGTACCTAATCTTATTTTTTTGACAAAGTTGAAGCGACGGCATCGGCAGTATAACCTAACTGATGAGTGCTACAAACAGAAATATTGAACGAATTTTTCTGACGTTAGTTGATAAATTGGATCTTAAGCATTGTTTGTTCACAGAAATCTTGTGTAAAGTCCGACAGCCATTTATTTCGGCTTCGATCAGCCATCAGCATAATAAGTATGAGAGAACATTACTTGTCAAAACGAGACCTTTCTTTTTTGGACGAAACTTTAAATGAATGTGATCACAAAGAAAGGAATAATCACGTTTTTTTATTCTTGAAATTCCAATATAAAAAAGAAATGCAAAATATATTATTGTAAAATAATCTACAAATCAAAGGAACAGTTTCTCTTTAAAATGAGGTAAGAAATGATTAAATATACAAGTTTGAAAAAAAAGAAGACTTGTTGCTGATCCAAGCCCCCTTTTCTTCCAAATTGTTCTTATCAAGAACCTCCCTAATGCATAAAGTATATGAAACAGCTTCTATTTTATCTCAATCTTAGTCAATCAATTAAATGCTAAGAATATCGTATTAAGATATCAAAAACTCGTTTTTTTTTTTTTAATACACATCTTAACACTCTTAACAATGTTTAGATGTATATAACAAACACGTTGTTATTTTTCTCTTAATTATGGTAATATTCAAGTTACTAAACAAATATGAACTTACATTTTTTTTTACCAAAATCTGATTTTATTTACTTTTTTAATTTTCAAAGATCAACATCTTGATTCTTTTCGCTTTTTAATATTTTTGAAAGATCATCATCTCAATTTATAACTTTTTTTTAATCAATACTGAGTCTTATTTTGGTATTTTTATGCATAAAATTTATACTGACACACCTTTATCCCAGCAAAGGAATGAATCATTAAAATCAAACTTGTTTCTTAAATTCTCATTTTTCACACTCTTTCCACCTTTTACCTTAAAGCCTCCTAATTACCTTAACTTACGTTTTATGGCACCCATCAACATTGTTGATTTATTTGCAATAAAAAAAAGGTACATACCATTCCAAGACTATTCGGCAGCATTCTTGGACCGACGAAAAAATAATAATCGAAGGCTGAGGTCGCACTCGCAATCCATCGTTATCTCCATGCTCATGGTCAAAAATTAATCAAAATTTCAATCGAGTCATTGCCCTTTGAGATCTCAAAGCTTAACTTCAATATAATCGATTTCTAACAATGCATGATTACCATTTTGCACTCATTCACAATACAACATTTGAAAAAAAAAATATACAACAAAAAAACCATCAGTGCACATAAAACAACAAAAAATTTGATGCGGCCAACTTCAAAATGAACTCTCGCAAGGTCAACAATTTAAGCAAAAATATCTTTCAAACGATAAAGTATTTCTTTCAATTGTTTCTCTATTGAACTTTACAATAAAAACCGACACAAAAAAAAAAAATATATTAATCATCAAGGCATGTGTTACCGAACATACAACACCAATGTCGAGCTCAGAGCCTCTCTCTTATCTCTATTCTAGCAAACGGATTCTAGCACGTACTTCCCGAACCAATCGATAAATTGACCAAAAGTCTCCGATCAGCATAAACCAAAGACAATCTCCTTTGGAATGTTCTGATGAACTTACAACCCGTCACGATCACGTAAACATTAAAAATTCGATCGCAACAAACTTACTCATCTAACAACAACAAAACAAAAACTCACGGATAGAATTACTCGATTGATACACATATCTATTTTCTAACTTGTGCGCGACAAGTTAGATATACGAAAGTGTGAACCAAAGTGGCGTTTGTATCGACTGAAAGTGCAATGTTATCGATCGTGCACTTCTAGCCATTGCGCCCTAGAGTAGAGAGCCCCTAAAGTGGAATCCCTCTGCTCTGAGTCTGCATTTCTGTGAATTCGCGCAAGGTCGCATCTCACGTGAATCAATCGCTCTGCCTTCAGATAGATTTGTTGAGCCAACCAACAAACAAGCCAACTTTGCCTCAGAACAGGTAGACCGATCATCGTTCGCGTTTATCACTTTCAGTTTAGTTCACTTCGTCGTGCTGTACGGCCCGTTTCGACTCTTGTTCTTCGATCGTATATGCTTACCTCGAGTTCAAAGGCTCCTTACAGTCTCGGATTGAAAGGCGAATAGTTTTTTTTCCAGTTTGTGGATCGTAACTTTGCCGTCGCGTCGCGATCGTCATCGTCTCTTTCAATAAATACAAAAAAGAAAATCACTCAAACACTATTTGAGTGGTTTTTATGAGTGTTCAACTGCATTCAATATTGAGTAAAATCCAGTGGATTGTAACTCATTTTGTGGATAAGTTATAAAATGCAAACAAAATAAGTGAAATTAAAGATCGTAAAACGATCTTATAGAAAAATAAAAAAAAATATAAAGAAAACTGTGAGTGATAAGAAATAAAATCAAACATGGATTCAAATCAGCATTTGAAAGTAGAACATCGGGATTCGATATCTTCGACGAATTCCTTAGATGTACCACCCATTCCTCCTGCGCGAACTCCAAAGAGAGTTTCCTTTTCCGATAACACTACCACACCACCGACTCCCGATGAAGTCCTTAGCAACATCGAATTCAATCCAATGAACCATTTTCTGCATAAAGCTGCTTCATATCTGGAACAGCTTCATGAGAATCGTCTAAGTGCATCTAAAATACCTGATAAGGACCAAGCGTCTGAGAAAGTTGTTGCTGCCATTGAAGCTATTGTGATAGAAAATCCTCCTTATCCTTCACCAAAGGTAGATAGTGTGGAAGAGTCTTCAACGCCACCTACTATTCCCGTTACAGTGGATAATAGTCCAGCGAGTTCAGTTTTTGAAATCCGGCGTGCTTCACTTCCGAATGTCAATGGAAATTCTGCGCTTATTCAAACAGAGCGGGAAGATGAAAATCGAATAGTGAGCTATTTAGATCGATACCATCTGGATATGGATCAAAATTATAGCTACATGGAATTGGAAGTGCGAAGAGAGAAAATCAGATGGCTTTTGATTTCGGAATGCAGTTTGCTGCTGGGCGATGGAAAACATACGAGAGAGGGCTTTAGAAAATTATTTCTCGATGAGGTAGGTTTTATGGTTTTATTTTTTGTTAAACTATAAGCCTATAGATTAGTTTTAAGTTTTTTGAATAGGATTTTGCTGCTCTCGTCAAATGAAAGGGGATCAAAGAATAGTGAGTTTCAACCAAAGCAGAATTTGATTTTGATTTAAAAAATAATTTAGGTATTGCAATGCAATTAAATTTTGCGAGATTTTCTAACTTCTGCAAAGTAAATCGACTTCTCTCTTAGACCACATACAAAAATTGTAGTTTTTTGAATACATATTCCAATAATTGTTGTCAACAGAACAAGAAAGATAACATTGAAATTGTATATCCAGTCTAATGTCGGGTAGTTTTTGTTAGTTGTTGAAAAAAAAAACGTTTTGGAAAACAATAATAAATTACAGAAAAAGATTGTCAATTTTATGTTTCTATTTTTAGTTTTGCAGGGTTTTTATTGTCACAGCGAATACGTTCCTGGTGAACTTTGAATTTTGCGAGATTTTGATAGATATGCGAGATTTTTCCCTGCACCCACTTGCGCAAGTTCTTGTAGAAATATGAAATAAAATTTTCACTATCGGAAACGAGATGGCACCACTGGGTGTGAATCACCCTTTCTATAAGGGCGCATTTCAATTTCTATAGAAGTTTTTCAGGCATCTGCCAGAAATATTTGTTCAGTAAAGGGCCAGTTCCACAATCCTGTTTTCAAATTCAAATTTTGATCCTTGGTTCAAACATTTTAAATCACTGGTTTTGGCGGATTAACAGAGATTCAACGATGGGTCAAGGTTCAAGTATTTGATAGTAGCCAATTACATGCTTGAACCATAATTGTACCTCAGTTAACTTGCCAAAATTGGAAAGTTAAAATTGCTGAATCAAGGATCAAAATTTAAACCACATAATATGTACAGTTGGCAACTGTTAACCCAGGTTCAACCCTAAAACTAGGGTTATCTCGTACTAAAAAGCTTATTGTTCAATTGATGATTGAAAAATTAAAATGTCGTAAGGAAATGTATAGTTACACGTAAATATATTATTTTATAAACAAAAAAAAATAAAATAAAAAAAAATTGTTTTTCCAACTTTCTCGTTATCTTTATGTTTTTTTTTTGTCTTTGTTCACACTTTTTCTCTATACATCCAGTATCAAACATCTTCAAAGTCTAACCATAGCTTTGAACCACAATATAAAGTTCAGGTATATAAACTCAAAACAAACAACAAGTAATATTATGTAGATGGTGCAGACAATCAATTCCTTTTAAAATAAAATGCAAGGCTGAATAAATTGTTGTAACGTTGAACGCACAAACCATCTGCAATTTCAGTCAAATGTCATATTTTTGTTTTCTGTCAAAATATTGTGTTTACTTTTTGATTTTACTGGAAGCGAATATAAAAAGAACTTTTTTTATTGGACATCAAAAACCTAGATTAAATTAAAATCAAAAATTAGTGACTCTGGGACTAAGTTATAAAGGGTGTTTTTTATTAAACGTGTGATTTTCAATCTGGCAATACTTTTTTCGGAGTAGGTCTTTTTGACAGTTTACTCGACTTGATTTATGCTCAGTTTGGTTTGCCATTTCATAATGAATAGACTTATGCTTCATTTCCACCTAACGCTAATCTGAGATTTAATAAGATTAACTGCAAATCTCATTTAAATCTCGAAGATTAACCATACAAATTTTGTTCGTAAATCTTGAAGATTAAAAATTAATCTTGTAAATCATCCTAAGACAAATACTTTTACAAATCGAACTAACCTATTCATGTATGGCGCTGAAGGATTCATTTATGGCTGAATTCAGTTCTTCACAGAGGAAACATTCTATCTCACTTCCTCTTTATGAGAAAAAACGAAACACCATTTGCATTTTAAAAGGGGCTGTTAAAGTAAATCTTTTTTAAATCTTTTTGTGCGGTGAAAACACCAAATAGATTTATTAAATCTGGACTGAGATAATCCTTTGGTGGAAACATAGCATTACTCACTTACTTCTGAACAACGTTTGCAAATCGTGCAAATTTATTACCAAAATAATGGTTCGGTTCGCACGCTGCGATGAAAAATGATGAAAAATGTAGCCGGCCATAATGTTACAGTCAATGGGAAACGCTATAGAGCCATGATTAATGACTTTTTCATGCCTGAATTGGAGGATGTTGATGTTGACGACCTTTGGTTCCAACAAGACAGCACTTCATGCCATACAGCCAACGAAACAATCAACAACGCTTTATTGCTGACATAAGGCCCCAACTACTACAAAAAGTTGTCGAAAATTGGGCCTCTCGGCTGGAATTTATGCTTATTTGGTTTAATAGTTTCAAACAAAGTTGAAGCCACACTTTTAACTTACATATAACCGATCTTCCATCGATCCCGATTATTGGCGTTAGGAAATAGCGGCTTAATCGATTTGGAAACATCGCCCGAAAAATTTTTTATCACCCGAAAGCAAATAAGAAATTGTAAATATTGCCCAAAACAACTTTGAACCCAAATAATAAAATGGAAATATAGCCCAAATATTTATATTTATATTTTTGGATGTAAATTGTTTTTGTAGAATTTAGGCGATATTTCCTTAATTTTGAGTGGTATTTCCAAACTTTATTTCAATGAATACGCAAAGTTTTTAGGAATCTTTGTGATAGTAATATTTGTTTAAGATCTCAAAATGATACAGTTTCAACTATTGTTGGATTGTACATGTACATATGTTCCTATGTAGGTATAGCATACATTTAAAGTTTCTTTAAATCCAGATTCTTTAAATGCAAAATGTACTTTGCATACACCGAGCCTCGCATCCATTCCAAATCCTATAGCGAGCCCAAGCAAGGGGGTTGCATACATAGCTGACTTTTTACTCGTGAATTTTTATCAACATGTCACAAACTTAATAAAATAACTCTCTTTTATTTGGTTTGTGAAATTTAAAAATTCGCAAATAAACAGTGAAGCATGTATGCAACCCCCCTGCTGGGGCTCGTTATAGGATTTAGGATGGGTGCGAGGTTGGGTGTATGTAAAGTTTCTTTTGCATTTAAGGAATCTGGAATCGCCCCGATTGCATTTGGGCGATATTTCCTTATATTGTTTTTGTTTGTTTTTGGCAATTTTTCCCATTTTGCTATTTTAATTTATCAATTTGGGCATTGTTTCGTTTTATGAATGAATGCAAAATAAGGAAATATCACCCAAAATGAGAAAAAAAATTACAACAACAGTTTGTTCAGTGTTTTTTTGGGCGTTATTTCTAAATCGATTTGGGCGCTTTTTCCTCGGGTGCTACTTCCTCACCTATATTATTTATAAAAACGGTGAAAACTTTCATTTCTTGTTTCTTGTATGGAAACATTTTGGTATGTTCATCATAAGTATTACTGTGTGTGAATAAACAAAAATACCCTTTTTTGAGAAATCGATTTTTTAGAAAAAAATATTTGAAAATTTTGATATGCAATATTTTTAAATCCAATTTGAAATTGTCATTTAAAAATTTTTATCTGAATCTGTTCAGCCAAAAATGAGAGTATTGAAAATAGAAAATAAATGTTCTATGACAGGTTGCTAAGTTTAAATTTTTATAATTTTTGATAGTAGATCGCACTAATTTAAGAATACAGACAAAATTCTATAAAACTCGTAGTACGGTTTTTTAACATTTGTATGGGATGGAAAGTACCGTTATTTTTCCATAAAAGTTAAATTTGTTCTTTAAATATTCTAGAAAATAGTAAAACTTAAAAGTACTGAGTTTACAAAAATCCACCTTGATTTTCAAAAAAAAATGAACTTTTTTAAAAATCTAAAAAATGCTATTTTTTTGAAAATTTTGGTAAAAAAAAAACTATGTATATTTTTAAGAAGCTTCTGTGTAAAGAAATTATTGAAATAAGAAATGGGTAATTCCATGAAAAAGTGGACTTGATGATAGAAAAATGAAATTTATCTCGCCCCCTGTCTATTGTTTGCTAGTTTTAAAATTAGGATTTCAAAATATCCTACAAGTAACAAACATACGGCTGAAAATGAATAGAAATTATAAAAGACTTAGCCCTAAATTTTTAAATTAAAACCGTGCAATAACGAGAGTTACCCAGTTTTTGTAACGTGAGTTGCCATGTATTTTAATAAATTTGTAAAAATATTTTCAATAATTTAAAATTATTAATTAATAATTATTATGATAAATCCTAATATCTTATTCAAAAAACCCGTTAAGCTTTATTGGTTTGTTTAATTTTTAGAAAATGTGCATATTACTGCAGCTAAATCCGTGCCCATTAATAAAATTTGTTTGAAAAATTGTTTCCTATCCAAAGATAGATTTTACTAAAAGAAATGTATTGAATTTTTTTTAGAAAAGTTATGGGGGCATTTTTGAGAAAAATAATAATAAATATTGTAAATTGTTAAAAAAAAAGTATGGCAGGTACCATTATTTTTGGTAAAAACAAAATTAAAAGAAACCTGCGGAGAGAATCAAAACCACTATATACACAACACACTCTTGGCAAAAGCAACCCTCGATAAACGCAGTACCTCGGCTAAAGTGACACCCAAATTTTAACCATTTGTGACTCAATAATTGCAACCTTTCAAAAAAATGTTACTCAGTAAACGCAAATTTCCTTCTATAATTATCTTTATTTCGTTTGATCAATATTTTCAGCTTTTCTATGTTAACTTGTACTCCAACTCGGCGCAGTTATTTTACAGCTACTTCTCAATATTTTGTACACTCGTAAATCATAGGTGTATTGTGTCATTATGATTTACAATTATTGTTCAACTAATTTTCTAAGCCATGGCTCAACTTTTAAGTGACTCGGTTATTACTGCAAACTCAATTAACGCACCTGCCCTAATTTTAACTGGTTGCTTTTACTGAGGCCGTACTATACCAAGCTTTATGAAAATTGATCCAGCCCTTTAGGCTGTAGCCCAACAGACGTACAGACATAATAGTGAGACTCACGTTTTGCGTCTTCTCTATCATCGTAATGGCAAGTCTGATTAAAATTTCGAATTTACGAATGCATAACTTGCCATAGCCATACATCTCAAGTAAAAAATATAAAGAATTTTTTTTATTCTTCCCATTGATCGGGTATTTTAAATGAAGAAGGGAGATTAATATTGCCTAAAGCATAATCATTCAGTAATTCAATCATAACTTTTTTATTTAAGAAACTGGTTTGGATTATAATGTACAGTAAAATATCTCTTAGGCGGATAGTGACAATATTGAGGAAGTTGGCAATATGAGGAAAACAAAAAACCTTCTACTTTGTTTAAAGTGATAAACAAACCAAATGACAACCCAAATTTGTGTATACATACGTATGTATGTAATTCTAAATATAAAAAAATAATATAATGAAAGATTGTTTGACTCAAAAAATTTCAAACTGATTTTCTGAAGAATAAAGTTTTTTGAGATTTGTTGGTTTTCTTAAACAGCAATGATATGTACATATACCAAGCAATGAACTCGCAAATTCATAAATCGAGTTATACATTCATCCCAAAGATACTGCTTTCAATATTCGATACAAAACTTTTTTTTAGTACATATCGCCATAAGTATCAAATTGTCAAAAAAGTACTCATACGCCACAGTGCTCTGAAAAATAAATCTCTTTTCATCAATTTAGGTTACTCATTTATTTTTTAATCAATTATTCAGTTCAGTGAGCAGACGAATCCAAAATTTTTTACTTAGTATTTGACAGCAAAACTGGGGAGATTCTCTGAGCCCTCAGAAATATAAACTGGTCAAATAAATTCGCCTAAAATTTGACATAAATGTTCCCCAATTTTAGTCAATTATCATTTTGATGAATTAAATATAAATTATCTCAGCTACAAAGGCTTACAATAACCAACGAAGATAAAAAAGAACTTCAACAATCTTTTCAATGTTCTGATAGTATATTTTTCATATTCATCTAAGAGAGATTTCTAAAATGGGAGATTTTTCTGTAACATTATTCAAATATGCAAAACTTATATTTCTTTAGCTAATAAGCATGTGTAAGACTGTGCCTTTAATTGGAATTGAAAAAATATAATTTATCAAAATTTATAATACATTTACATACGTAGTTATAGCTACCATGAAATTGGTAGTTTAAATTTTGTTTAATAATAATTGGTAATAAATATTTTTGCATACCTTCTCTTAAAATCAATTAATATACTCCTGAGGTATATTCACAGAATCAGTTTTTTTGAGTGTGCACAAACAAAATTGACGTAGTTCGTGAAACAAATTGAAGCAGCATTGTTTTTGTTTTTCAAAAAAAAAAACGCTGAAAGATTGGTTTGTGTTTATAATAATTAAATTCTCATCTTAAACTTAAACTTGCTGCAAAAAAAAATATATTAAATATAGAAATAGCATCAATTAAAATATTATTGGATATATAAATACCAGTCAAAAAATAACACGTAAAAATAACTGCTTTTCAGAGCAGTAACATTTTGCCATTATTAATTCAAAAAAAAAATTGTTTTTGTTTCTTCTTTTCAATAATTTTAAAATTATTCTGCTTTTCGAGACATCACAAAGTCCATAACTTAATATATTTAATTTATTCATCTAGGTTCTATACATAACTTTATTGATTTTTTTTATTATGACCTTTTAATATTTTTTGGAAGTAAGAACGAGATACTAAAATTTTGTTTTCATCTTGTCAACTTAAGAGAAATTTCAATTCAAGTAATCGTTGAATGAATTTTTTGGGAGAGTATCTTTTTTGTGGAAAAAAATACCTGAAAATAATATCACATCGTAGACTTTTTTGCGGACTAATTTTACTATAAAAATATTGGGGCGGCAAAAGTTTGATGGCCATTTAGATTAAACTAAAATTTAACTATTTTAAATGCAACTCAAAAATCGAAGGAAATATTGCCACATAAGCTTTAAGGGGGAATTTAATAATCGTATCATGCTATAGGTCTCAGTCAAATAAACTAATGGCTCACCTAAATCGATAAAAAGAGATTTAATTTTCAGAGCACTGTGGCGTATGAGTACTTTTTTTGACAATGTGATGGCATCATAGAGATATTTTCTGAAAAAAGTCCTTATTGAATATAGAAAGTAATTGTTTTCGGATAAATGCATTGCTTAGAAAAATGTATTTGCAAATTTATTTGTTTTTTTAATTTAAAATAATTTTTTTAATCATAACGAAACATTTCAATAATTTTATTTCTCTTTTATGACATATTTCTTAAAAAAAATACAAATGGGTACGTCTTGTTGGTGGCTAAGAAATATCATAAAAAAATCTTTTCTAATTTTTTTGAATAAATATTAATGTACTCTAAGGAAACTTTAAAATTTGTTAGTTTTATTAAAAATGTTGTGTTAAAAGAAATTTTGAAAATTTAGTTTTATAAACTTAGAATATAATGAAACAAAAATAATATACATGCTTGTTTACCAGATAACGATTTTTGATTTGTTTTTTATTTTTGTTTAGTTCCAAGAAATGTTTTTGTTTTATAATTTTGATTTGTAACTTTATTTTAATTTTGAACAAACTCCTGTTCAAATTTTTTATCAGAAAATCAATTACCAAAAAAAACACTCGTTGAAAAATCGGTCTCACAATTCTGTCTGTCTGTTTATCTGCCTGTTGAGCTACAACCTATATAGACCGAGAGCCCACAGCAGATTTTGGGTGTGATTGATAACAAAAAAAGAAGTATAGGCGTCAAAAGCTTGATTAAAGGCTATTCAAAAAATCAAAGTCTTGCAGTCCACAACTGGGGCCTTTGCGAGAAACAGTGCATCGAAAAAAAATATGAATGCAACTTGGAGGATAATCGGGTTATAGCTGAAATTGGTTTTCACTCCTCCCAAGATAGGCTCATCGTATCACACACCACGGAATCTGAGACCATTTGAGTGTATAGTTCGCTCTACCGGACCGTTTGAAAAATTCAAAATTCTAAGTGAAAAACGGTTTTTTTAAACAGTCTAGCAGGGCGAATTAAACACTCAAATGATCTCAGATTCCGTGATATAGGATCCGCGGAGCTTATCTAAAGGGGATGAAAACCAATATCCGGCTAACACGTTTATCCTCGAAGTTGCATTCATATTTTTTTTTTTTCGATGCACTTTCTCGCAAAGGCCCCAGGCCAGTTGTGGACTGCAAGACTTTGATTTTTTGAATAGCCTTTAATGATACTTTCGACGCCTATACTTCTTTTTTTGTTATCAATCACACCCAAATCTGCTGTGGGCTCTTAGTCTAATAGAGCTGGATCGATTTTCTTTAAACTTGGTTCATAGCAATTTTGATCATTTATTCAATGTTTTTAGAACCAAAAATAACGGTACCTATCATGCGATTTCTGTTCAGCAATTTTACATATTCTTCTTTTTCACAACAAATAAATCATGATCAATACATTACTTTAAGTAAAGGCTACCTTGAGGTCGAAAACCATTTAAAAAAAAAGCGTTATTAACGGTTGAATTTGGTTATGCAGAAGCTTCTTAAAAATATTTATAAATGGAACTGTGAACCAAAATTTTCAAAAAATATTCAAAAAAGTATTTGAAAACTTAATATTTCGAAAGCTTCATGGTAGATTTTCTTGAAACTTGATATGTAATGGGTTTTTAACACTTTTAAGAAACTTTAAAAAAAAAAAATATTTTTCTTTTATGAACAAATTACAGTACTCAGCATGAAGGGAGACCTTGCGTCAGATCCGGCAGTCCTAATTTCTTGCGACATTTACCATAAGGAATTGAGCAAAAAATCAGAACTACCAAGTCCAACAAGGTTCCCGGACTTTAAATAGTGAGATAGATTTGGTTATTTTTATTTTTCCTCAAAAACAACAAAATTTTAGCATATGGTTCTCATAATTTGACTTAAAATTGATAAAAGCCACAAAATAAAAAAATAGTTAATAAACAAATTATTTTTTGTTTTGGAAAATTAATTTTTCAAAAACTATCAATCAAAACAACATTATTTGCATAGAATGTTGAAGAATGGATTTTTGGCCTAAGAGGAATTAAGGGATTTTTCGCCAAATATTACCACTGTTCTTTAATATATGTTTTTCTGTTATAAGTTTTTGTTTTAGATATTTGCACCTCTCTCCTGAACGGGGAGGTATGCACCCCCTTCCAAACCTATTTTTTTTTTTCTTCTTTTGACCCAACCTACATGCTCAGGAGTTTTGAACTGTCTTATCTCAAGCACACTGTATTTGTCATTATACTGTTAATTATACTGTGGTTGGATGTTGTAGGAACTGGGGGCCTCGAGCTGTATCTTTTCCTACACATCAAGTGCTTACAATACCTCCAAGTTGGTAGCCGCCGGATACTGGTCTTGGCTTTATGCCAGGACTTGCTAAACTTGTAAGTGCGAATGTTGACCAAGGAAAGAATTGCAACATTAAACCCATGGCCCTACAGATTGGAGGTTAGTGCGTTGGGCTAACGACCCGACCACAGTAAAAAAGCCAATTGTTATGAGAGAGACGCATGAAGCCTCGGATAACGACCCCCCTCAAATGGCAACCAGACCCGGAACGAAAATGGACTATGACCTACGAGTATGCACCTGGAATGTAAGGACACTCTATACACCAGGTGCTACTCAAAAACTTGAATCTGTCCTCTCGCGGTACAAGGCAGATATTACCGCGATCCAGGAGATACGATGGATAGGATCAGGTATAACGAAAAGAAAAGATTGCGACATTTATTACAGCTGCCATCAAAGACTGCACATGTTAGGATGCGGATTCGTCGTGGGAAATCGACTCAGATCGAAAGTCATCGATTTTAAGCCGATTAGCGATCGCCTGGCTGTGATCCGCATCAAAGCTACCTTCCAAAACATCAGCCTAATATGTGCACACGCCCCTACCGATGAAGCTGAGGAGTCTAACAAGGAGGAGTTTTACGACCTCCTGGACGGAGCCTACGGAGCCTGTCCGGAGTACGATGTCAAAGTCGTGCTCGGAGACTTCAATGCTAAAGTCGGAAAGGAAAACATCTTTGGCGGATTAGTTGGAAAGCACAGCCTCCACGAAACGACAACAGATAACGGCTTCCGACTAATCGACTTTGCTGCAGCTCGTAATACGGTGATAAGTAGCACTAGGTTCCCCAGGCGAAGGATACACACAGCAACCTGGCGATCTCCAGATGGTCGAACCGCCAACCAAATCGACCACGTGCTAATTGGCGCAAGGTATGCATCGAACATCTTGGACGTGCGAACTTTCCGAGGCGCAAACGTGGACTCTGACCACTTTCTTGTTGTGACAAAGTTCAGAGCCCGACTGTCCAACGAAAAGAAAACGAAGACCGCCCAAAGGAAGAAATTCAACATTGCATGCCTTAGCACATCTGAGAAAGCCAGAGACTACAGTGAGCAATTGACCGGGAAACTCTCTGCCGTAAACCCAGCCACAAGCGTCAACAACCAGTGGAACCAATATCGCGACATCATTAAGGAGACAGCCGAGACCACCATAGGCTATCAACCACCCAGAAAAAAGAACCCGTGGTATGACGATGAATGCGCGGTATTGAAGCAGGAGACGGAAAATGCACGAATGCAAATGCTGCAACGGAAAACAAGAGCAGCAAGAGAGGAGTACCGTGAAAAGAGAAGGAAAGAGAAAAAAACCCTGCGTAGAAAGAAAAGAGCATCCGCAGCCTCTCAGCTCAAGTATCTCGAAGAGTCTAGCACAGCCACCAACACCCGCCGGTTCTACAAAACAGCCAAGCAACTGGCATCTGGTTATAGGACTGGCACGCAAGCTCTTCGAAACAGCGAAGGGAACCTAGTCACCGAAGCACAGGGAATTGTAGACGTGTTTAAGCAGCATTTCCAACAGCTGCTTAATGGGCATTATGTAGAGGAGGCAATAGAGGAACAAAGAAGCATAAGACCAGTCAATGAAGATCCAGTCCCAGCGCCCAGTACTGAAGAGGTTAAGAAAGCCATCCACAAGCTTAAGAACAACAAATCCGCCGGCTCGGATGGCCTACCTGCGGAACTCTTTAAGTATGGAGGAGATGTCCTGGTAGGGTGCATGCACCAGCTCATCAACCAAGTTTGGGAGGAGGAAAGTATGCCCGACGACTGGTCAAATAGCTCCATATGCCCAATCTACAAAAAAGGCGATCCTATGTCCTGCAAGAACTACAGAGGCATATCCCTGCTTAATGTTGCCTACAAGATCCTATCCAACGTACTATGTGAGCGTCTAAAACCTTTCTGCAACACTATGATCGGCACGTACCAGTGTGGCTTCAGGCCAGGCAGATCAACGATAGACCAAATCTTCACATTGAGGCAAATCCTGGAAAAGACCAACGAATTTCAAGTCGAGACCCACCACCTATTCATCGACTTTAAAGCCGCATATGATAGCATAAGTCGCCAAGAGCTTCTATTGGCGATGTCGGAACTCGGGATCCCGAAAAAACTGATCCAGCTATGCCGCATGACGTTACAAAATACGCGGTGCAACGTGCAAATGGGTAACAGCTCATCCGAGTTATTCCAAACTTGTACAGGGTTCAGACAAGGAGATGCGCTATCATGTGATTTCTTCAACTTAGTCCTGGAGCAGATAGTGCGCAAGAGTGGTGTTAACATGGAAGGCACTATCTTCAACAGGTCTTCGCAACTGCTTGGCTATGCGGACGACATCGACATCATCGGCCGCTCCAAGAGAGCTGTACTTGAAGCATTCACAGCTATTGATGAACAGGCGAAACGCGTTGGTCTTGAAGTGAATGAGGACAAAACAAAGTATATGCTATCAACAAACAAAGCCTCATCTGTCCATCGCCTAGGACAAAACGTCACTGTTGGTAGCAGTAATTTCGAGGTAGTCAAGGAGTTCACCTACCTCGGAACAAACATCAATCCCACGAACGACACCTTAGTGGAAATCCGACGAAGAATTACCCTAGCGAACCGCTGCTACTTCGGTTTGGCCAAACAAATGGGTTCAAAACTCCTTTCCCGAAAGACAAAGTGCACGCTGTACAAAACGCTAATTTTACCAGTTCTACTCTACGGCGCCGAGTGCTGGACGATAAGTAAAAAAGGGGAATTGATACTGGGCACTTTCGAGAGAAAAATTCTTCGGCGGATATTTGGTCCTATATGCGAAGAGGGCGATTGGAGGAGAAGATTCAATCGTGAACTGTACGAGCTGTACCAAGATGTGGATGTAGTCCAAAGAGCCAAAACACGTCGACTACACTGGCTCGGCCACATCGAGCGAATGGACAACAACGCTCCAGCCAAGAAAATCTTCGAATCCCAGCCCCCAGGTTCGAGACGACCAGGAAGACCGAACCTCCGCTATAGGGACCAGGCGGTCACAGACGCAAGAGCGCTTGGTCTCGACGACTGGAGGGAGCGTGCGAGGGACCGCAACCGATGGAAGACCGCAATATCTCAGGCAGAGACCCTTCATGGATCGGGAGCCGGATAAGTAAGTAGTACTGTTAATTATTCTACTTGTTGTTAAATAAAATGCACGACTGGATCGCACGTACTTGCTCTTATGTTCAAGTTGTGTGGGCCTTAAGAACTTTAAAAAATATTCAACTTATTATAGAAAAATCGTTCTTTTAATTGTATAAACAGTCTGATAAATAACTTAGAGCTCAAAAAAAAGTATGCCATCTGATTACTTGAAAAAATATGAATATATGCAAAAAAAAAATTTAAAATCGTTGGAGCCGTTTTCTTAAAAATTAATTTTTTATATATAAAATTTTTCTAATATTTTTCAAAAAAAATTTTGGTATGCCAATTTTGAGTATATATTAATATACATTTAAAACTGAAATTTCAAAACAATTCATCAACCCGTTTTTGAAATATTGAATTTTCAAAAAAAAAATTGGAATCTTTTTTTAAAAATCCAAAATTATTTTTTTTCAAAAATTTTGGTATACAGTATTATTTATATTTTAACAAAGCTTTTGTACAAAAAAAATTTATTGAAATCGGATGAGCGGTTAATGAGAAAACCGAAAATCAAAAAAAACCGTTATATGGCAGGTACCGTTAATAAATAATGTTTTTGGTAATTTTTTTTCTTACCAAAAAGTACACCATGTCTACAATAATACACTGATTTTTTTTATCAAAATCGTTAGAGCCGTTTTTGAGATAATTAAGCTTTTCCTTAACGGTTGTATGGCAAGTACCGTTATTTTTTGGGCTAAAAAAAAAATTTCAATTTTCCCTCTGGAGAGTTACAAAAAAACCTTAAGTTCAAAATTTGAAGAAGATCGCTTCAGTGGTTTAGGCTGTAGGTTGAGGTACGGACAGACAGACAGACAGACAGACAGACAGACAGACAGACAGAATTTTGCCACCCACTTTTTTCGTGTTCTCTATCATCGTAATGTCATGTTTGATTGCTATCTCGAAATTTTTTTTTTGCACGAATCGAAAACTTGCCCTATAGTACCTATATCGCAAGTAAAAATTATTATTGATATAAGTATTTTGAAAGGCTGTCTCTTGGAAACTCTTAGGTCTACTCTACAGAGACGATTCATGGCTCAAATTGATGCAAGTTTAATTGATTTCAGATCGTAGAGCAATGTTTTCATTCAAAACTAGTCCTTCAGGTATAAAATTGACAATTACTTAAACAAGCGCAAAAATATCGCGGTTTTTTAATTTTTTACCACGATGCATTTGGCGCTTGAGTTCGAAAACTCGGATTTTTTATACGCCAGCATCACAAACAACTGGGCAAAAAATTAGAACTACCGGACCTGACGCAAGGTCTAATCTCAAATGTATACATAGTAACTAGAATATAAGGAAAATATTTTTATTTCTCAAAAATAGCTCCTATTATTTTGCTAAAATTGGTTTTTATGTTAAAATTAGTTCATTTTACTAAAAAATATAGGTACACTTAACAACTATTAATAGTACCTCCCATAGCACGCTTTTTTAATTTTTTCATTATTGGCTGCTCAAATTTGAATTTATTTTTTTATGTACAAATTTAAAATAAGTTTAAAAATATTGCATATCAAAATTTTCAAAAAAAATTGTTTGAATTTTTAAAAAAAGTTTCGAAATTTTCTTCTTGAAAACTCAACATCGCGAAAACAAGTTGAATTTTTTTTTATTACATCCATTTTAATTATATGCATAGTAATAAATACTTTACATCCGCTAGCAAAAATTTCACTTACCAAATTTTTAAACATAAAAAAGTATTTAAAAAAAAACGGCTCCAACAATTTTAAAATTTTTGTCCACATTTATATTTATTAATCGTTTGTAGTGGAGCCCACTATGGGATTTTGGGATTTACTCAAGCGCGTCAGATTAGTGTTAGAGGGGGTACTTTGCACCCTGCTGAGTACCTCCTCCATATACATATATATATATAAGTCCTCTATGTACTGTTGCCGTTGTTTGCTTTTTTTTACCAAAATTTTGAGTTTGAATGCAAATTTTTTGAAAACTATTGACAAAAATAATTTAATTATTCGCCTCTACCTCCTAACCGGGGCGAGATAGACCCCCTCTCTCATAGTGTAAAATGCTTGTATTTGACCCTTCTACAAAAATCTGTTATCAATTTTAGGCGCCCAAGTTATCGTACCAACGATTAAAAAAAAAATCCTGAATAAAAATGTTTCTTAGATAGATAGATATATTTATTGTTTCCATTTGAAAATTGTACATATTTTTTACAGTTTTAAGTCATTGCACAGTACAGAGATATGATAAGTTATATTTTTATCTTACTTCTGAAAATATATTTTTATGATTTTAAATTGCATGTTTAATTTAAGAAGAAAGTTGGAAGGAAAAATATGGAAAAAAAAAACCTTCATGTAAATGTTTGTGTTCTCGTATTTTATATCACAGAATATTAGTATTAGCATAAATTGCTTAGAGTATATTGAATAATAAATAAGTAAAAAAAAAAAAAAAAAAATATATAATAATCAAAATAATAAATAAATATAAATATGATTAATAGATAACTTAACACAAAAATATCACAGAAAATGCTTTAAATCTTTGAATTATTTAACAAAATAAATAAATAAATAAACAGTTAAATAGCAGTTAATATTAACAAATAAATAAATTAAATAATCAAATAAATAAATAAATAAATAAATAAATAAATAAATAAATAAATAAATAAATAAATAATAAATAAATAAATAAGTAGATAAATAAATAAATAAATTAATAAATAAACAAAAAAAATGAATATATCAATAAATAAATAAATATTACATACACAAATTGATAAATAGATCTAAGCATCCATATATACATTGCAAAGTTATATATAAATTATATAATATACAAAATAAAATTATTATTCAATAAGTTCAACAATTAATGCATTATCACTGTTTTGACATGTTCAAATGAATTTTTCATTGAGAACTTCAATTTTCATTTCAATAGTTTTTACTCTAGTTTGCTCATGTAATGTTGATGTTGAGTAGAACCAAGGAACACGAAGGATCATTTTTAGAACTTTATTTTGAGATACTTGAAGCTTTTTTCTATGCATTTTGGCGCATTTTCCCCAGACTGGTGATCCGTACAAAATTATTGATTGAAAAACGACTTTGTAGATAGAGAGCTTATTCTGGTTGCTTAACAATGACTTTCGATTTATCAAAGGATATAATAATCTTATTGCTAAATTCAATTTACTCAACGTATTTTTTGTGTGTTCCTTGAAGGTCAATTTCTTGTCTAAGTAAACACCTAAGTACTTGACAGAGTCAACCCAAGGAATATCACAGTTATTAACCTTCAGATTTATGCTGGGTAAGAAACAGTTCTTTCTTTTTCTTGTGAAAAAGATAGCCTGACTCTTCCCAGCGTTAATTTTAATCTTCCAGTGTTTATAATATTCATATATAACATTAAGTGCGGTTTGAATATTGTGAACAACAGAAAACTCGTATTCATCAGAAGCCCATATAGCAATATCATCTGCATACATTCCAAAATTGCAGTTCTGTAAATTAGGAAAATCAGAAGTGAATATATAGAAAAGGGTGGGAGATAGCACGGAACCTTGAGGAACACCTGAGGGCACTGCTTTAACAGAAGAACATATTCCATTCAACATGACGAGAAACTGTCTATCGTTCAAAAAACTTTGGATTATTCTTATTAAGTAGCCAGGAAAATTGTTAGTTATTAATTTATGTATTATCCCTTTATGCCATACAGAGTCAAAAGCTTTTTCAATATCAAGTAGAACAAGGCCAGTGGATTTCTTATTTTCAAAATTTGATTTAACATGACGACATATTCTTAATATTTGATGGCACGTATTGTGGTTCCTGCGAAACCCAAACTGCTGAGGTGGAATGATACATTTATCATTAAGAAAGATCAAAGTTTTTTGTAATATAACTTTTTCCAGTATTTTACTAATATTGCTTAGCAGGCTTATAGGTCTATAACTGTTAACATCATTACGAGGTTTTCCAGGCTTCAAAATTGGGACCACTTTCGCCGTTTTCCATTTAAGTGGAAAGTACTGTAACTTTAGACATGAGTTAATCAGAAACGTAAGAAAAGAAAAGCCACTCATTGGAAGCTGTTTTATGACTAGGTTTTTAATTCTATCAATGCCAGGAGATTTTTGGTTTTGAAGATCACTTACAATATCTTCAATATCATCAACTGAAACCATTTCATTAGTAGGAAGTACTATTGATTTTTGGTTGAATTCATCTACATTGTTATTGATAAGACGTTCCACTTCCAAATTGAAATGTGGAGAAACAGCATGATTTGAAGCGAAAGTAGTAGCGAGTAACTCAGCCTTAGCATCGTAACTAGTAATAAGACTTCCTGAAGACTCAAGATGAGGCATTGGAGGGTTTTTCTTTTTCATAATTTTATAAATGTTCCAAAATGGCTTTGAGTTTGGGTGTAAAGAGCTCAATTTGTTACCCCATTCAATGTTACGAAACTCAGATATTTTTTGCGATATTAGTCTATTGAGCAAGTTCATTTCAAAAAAATCATTCTGCTGTCAATATCTTTGCCAGTTTCTCCTGAACGCATTTCTCTTTTTTATAGCAATTAATATATCACGAGGCAGAATTATAGACCTCTTCTGGACATTTCTTCTAGGAACTGCTATATCGACGCTTTCTAAAATATTCTTTTCGAATAATTCAACGCCAGCGTCAATATCTTCCTGACATAGAACATTTTCGATACTAGTCTGACAATCACGAATTTTTGAATGGAAATGTGAACGAAACAGATGCCAGTTAGCATTCTTATAATCTAAATATTGCACATTAATCAGTCTTGGGCTTAATATAGTATCACAAAAAACAGGGAGATGATCCGAGCTGAGGGCATTAGCAGTATATGGCTGCGTAAAACAGCTAGGAGTATTTGTTAAAAACACATCCAGAGTTGAAGAGGATGATCTGCTGCATGAAGGAACGTACGTTGGACCATTTGGAAATAAAATTGTGATTGGAAATCTCAATATAAAGTCATAGAGCATATTTCCCCATGAATTAGCCCTTAAGCAACCCCACTCGCGATGTTTACAATTAAAGTCCCCTCCAATTAAAAAGTTATCGTTGCGAACTAATTTTCTTAAGTCATTTCTAAAATCGCGTTTCTTAGCCTCATTGGATCTACCACCACCAGGAAAATAGATTGAAAATATTTTAAATTTATTAGAGTCTTCTAATAACAATTCTACTCCAATCGCTTCAAATAATCTCGTATTAATATTTGGTAGTAGGACATGTTTAATTTCTTTTTTAAGTACGATGGCAACACCACTGCCCAAACTTGGACGGTCCAGCCTATGACAAATATAATTACAATTTGAAAACCGAACATCAACATCTAACCAAGTCTCACATAACAGACATATATCAATATTTGCACTACATAGAAAATTGAAGAACTCATTACATTTATTGCGTATGCCTCTGGCATTCCAACATACAATCTTCATATTTACAATATTACTTTCCATTATGAGAATACAAATACTTAGTTGCTAACTGTGCAATGACATTGAATTGATCGAATTTGGACTTACATTGTCCAAGCTTTGAAATCATTTCCATGGTGAGAGCAGCGAGTTCTTCTTGGGAGAAGAGATCACTCTCGTTAACTGCATTATCCCTCGATGTCGTCGTCGGCTTCACAATTGATTGTTGAGTCATTGACCATTGTTGACTTTGGTGCTGGTGCTGGTGCTGCTGCTGTGGTTGGCTTTGGTGACGTTTCCAGTGATTAGGTGGTTGAGGTAGAGATGGAAAGTCTTCTACGCTCATAATGTTCACATGTTTTGTTGTTGTTGTCGTTGGAAGCTTTCGTGCATATTGTAACGGGCGTTTGGTCTTCCTTGTTAAACTTTCTTTTATTTGCATGTACTTCGCTCGACTTGAACAGGTTTGATCAGTTGATCGGTGGCTTTCATTGCAGTTAGAACATTTCGTTTGAGAGTCTAATACTGCACTGCAATCAGATGTTTTATGTGGACCAGAACAGTTGCTACAGCTAGTTCTAACATTGCAGTGCTTCTCACCGTGGCCAAACATTTGGCAGTTGTGGCACTGAGTTACTTTGTTTTTAAATCGCCTTTGAAACTCCCAACGAACCTGAGTTCGAAATATTATTTTATGATTACTTCTTAAAAATGCAAGACGAACCGAGGCGTTTTCAAAATAAACAATATAGAAAATGTCAGTGAATGTTTCATGCTTTTTAGTGATCATTTTAATATCAATGCACTTTAAACCGAGTGATATAAGTTCAGCTTTTAAAGTTCCAACTTCAATTTGGTCCAAGCCAAATAAAATAACTTTGAATGACCTCTCATTTTGGCGATCATGAGTAAAAAATTCGCACTTATTTGTTTTGAGAGCATCCAAAACTTTTTCATGAGAAACAACTGAATCACAACAAATTTTGATTCCGATAGAAATTTTACGAATTGAATAGTCATTAACACATAATGATTTTAATAATTGATGAACAAATTCAATATTTTTATTAAGTAATTTGATTGGCGGTATAGGCACTTTTTTAGGCATTGGGGCGAATGATTCACCATTAGTTTCTGCGTCCATTAAATCCGCTAATGGATCATAATAATTAGCACGATCGGATGCCATTTTTTGAGAGTTTGATCTCTTAGTTTTATTTGAAGAGGATTCAATATCCTCTTCGCTTCGGGAACGTTTTTTATTAATTTTAGAGTTTAAAATCAAGTTTATCGAAAAGAATACGTTCGCACACGTCTTACTCGGACTTTAGCACGAAAGAGACTGAAAAAAAAAAATGTTTCTTTTTTCAAATAGTCAGATTAAGAAAACCCCTCCAGATCGTCAGATTAAGGTTCAGCACATGTATGACATCAAGTTGAACCATAGTATTATTTCAAAATGGCGATTTTTTTTGGCATTATCAAAAGCTGCCGCAGGCTTGCGTCACACCCGAATCGTCAGGGAGCGCTACGATATCCCGCAAACCAAAATCTCGAATAAAGAAATCTCGCATTTTTTAAAAAATCTCGAATAACGAAATCTCGCAAGTTAAAAATCTTGTTTTTCATAATCTCGCAATTACAAAATCTCGCTTTTTACACTGGATATACCATCTCTATGTCCTCTCTCCTTCTTCCTCTTTTGAAAACAATAATAGTGAAAAATCAAAAGCTCAAATTAATATATAACAGTGTGGTCTTAAAGTACCCAGACACTGGATTATATATTTTGCAGTAGGTAGGATATCTCGCAAAATTGAATTGCATTGCAATAAATACATTTTTTTAATCAAAATCTCGCAAATTGAAATCTCGCGCGAGATTTTAATTTGCGAGATTTTGATAAAAAAAATCTCGTGCGAGATTTTGATTAAAAAATGTATTTTTTGCAATGCAATTCAATTTTGCGAGATTTTGATATGCGAGATTTTAGTTTGCGGGATTTCGTTATTGCGAGATTATGAAAAGCGGGATTTTGTAATTGCGGGATTATGAAAAGCGAGATTTTGTAATTGCGAGATTTTGAATCCGAGATTTTGATTTGCGAGATTTCGTAGCCAACCCGAATCGTCAGTCTTTTGAATGTGAGCATCATAGCATCCCCTCTTGATATCTGACGCACTCGAGTAAATCCATTTGTTTTCTAATTTCTACCCTCCCATACGGCCACCCCACTACGGAAACCGGCATATAAACATACCTCTGTTATAAGAAAGACGCCGGCCTATACACTATCAATATCTGACGCGCTCGAATATGTCCATTGTCCATGTGACTGTTTTTTTTTAACATTTTTTTAATACGGTATACTTTACTTACATTTTTTCCTCTCTATTATGAAATCTTTAAAGTACAAATAAGTATACATAAACATTTCAAAATATAAGTTTTTAAAAAATGTTTAAGTCTACATCAGTTCAATGTTATTGCATTAATAGTTGTTCAAAAATAATCGTGTATTGGTGTGGTTTTCATATGACCTAGATCTATCACGGTGTAAACACTCAAAGCCGACTATTATACGCACAAGTGGCTCTATAATGAAAAGCAACAACAACAACAACAAAAAACTGTACGCATTAATCAAAACACGATCTAACATTCGGTAACGTGCTTGCCGCAGCAAAAGTCCACGCCTCCTTCTGTATAAACAAAAATCACCAAGAGCATCATTTGTGGGACTTACTATAGAGTTGTTCTTGGTATAGTATCATCGCTATATCGTGGACACTGTTGCTTGCTACCACCGAAGCAGAGATCACTTCTCGTCTTCTCTATTAAGCTTAGCTTATATAGTTGCAACATTCACTATTAAACCATTACCCAGAACCAATCTAAGAGTATGTATCTTTTCGGTAGACGATGTCAATCCGAACTCAGAATCTTTAAGTAGGAGGTGGTGACTTCGACTCCATATGCTTGTGAAGTGAATGGGATTTCGTGTTAAAATTCACCAATTATTCGCACACACTTTAAACAAAAAAAAATGGAGTTGCAATCTTTAGATTGTTTTTGTTGTTGTTTTTATTATTTGTTAAAAGTGGCATTTAATGAGGGAACCCGAACTAATTGGTTATTGCAGATCGTTTATTCGACAAGTAATCGCGATTTAAATTTGTTGCATGCACGAATATTGCAAATTTTTATCAGATTTTTCGAACATTTTTCATCTTTTTGATGTTGTGATGGCTCGAAGGTGGAGCTGAAGGACATAATATATGTTATGTGATAGATGAAAGGTGTATTTTTTTTCGAAACAAGGACACACATTTTGTTGTTGAGACTGATTTATTGCACTTTTGTCTTTTTGATTGATGGTAAGAAGAACGTGAATCAAAATCACTGTCGAATTCTTTGAAATCTGTTAATCTATGACAGGTGAGGTTTTTATTAAATTATCATTTATAAATGACCTTTTATTTTAACAATTTCAAACAAAAATATTTTCTGTAAGAGAATTATCAAAATGATATAGCTTAAAAGCTCTAAAGTATAGATAAACTAGATGGTTCTGGTTTGATTTCCCTAAATTAAGCCACAAACCATCAGTTTTTGACATTTTTTAAGGTAGTGCCTCGCTAACTTGATATCAAGCTAGTAAAGCACCAAAAAAACATAGAAAACATTGCGCGATTGAATTCAATTTTTCACAACTAATAAAAGACTTACTAACGGCAAATTATCAAGCCATAAGACATTTAGTATACAAATTTTTTTACCGTTTTTGGAGTTATTTCAAGTTAGCAAAGCACCCAAACAAACATAGAAAACATTGAACAACAAACTCAAAATTGTCACAACAAATTAAATACTAGTTATTGGCAAACTATTAAGCCTTAATCAATTCGGTATTAGCATTTTAAGGTGGTGCTTTGCTCACTTGATATGAAGCTAACGAAGAATGAAAAAAACCTAGAAAACATTGAACGATTGAATTTAATTTTTCATAACTAATTAAGCCGTAAAACATACATATATAGTATAAGAAGTTTTTTACGCTTTTCGAGTTGTTTCAAGTTAGCAAAGCACCCAAAAAACATAGAAAACATTGAACGACAAATCCAAAATTGTCACAACTAATTATCGTCTAACTAACGGCAAAGTATCCACCTACCCATTTTTCGATTTGTGAAAGTTGTTTTGCTAGCTTGACACTCGTGGAAAAAAAATCACCTAAAAATACATAGAAAATATCGCACGACGAAATTGAATTTATCACAACTAATCAACGACTATCTAACGGCAAATTATTAATGAATAAAATATTGAGTTTTATTAGTGCTTACCAGTTTTCGAAAAAAAACATAGAAAACATAGAATGACAAATTCGAAATTGTCCCAACTAATTATCGAGAAATTATCCACCTATTGATATTAAGTTAGCAAAGCACCCAAAAAAAAACATAGAAAGCATTTCACGATCAAATTGAATTTATCACAACTAATTAACGACTAATTAATGGCAAATTATTAAGCCATAAGCCAGTAAGAAGTTCTTACTGATTTTGACAGGGTGCTTTGCTTATTTGATATCGAGTCAGCAAAGCACCCAAAAAATCACAGAAAACATTGAACGACAAATTCGAAATTATCACAACTAATTAACGACTTGCTAACAGTAAATTATCCATAAGCTCATTTTTCGATTCGTCAAAGTTTCTTTGCTAAATTGACACTCATCGTTTTGTGAATCGCCTTTCACATTGATTGATTTTTTTTTCTATGACGGAATGTGGCCTGGACTTTTTGCAAATGGCCCCCAAAAAGGCCCTCCATATTTTTTTCATCGTGGCAACGCTGACGAGGGGACTTTAACCCTCTTTTTGGTATACATAATTTTAATGATTCGAATTATCATTCTTCTCATAGTGCAAATCAGTGTTCTAGATTTTCTTAGAAGACTTTTTTTATCCGATGGAAATCTTCAAAAGACACTCGGTAAGAATCGGTGCCAAGTAGTGCGGGACTCTTACCGCACTAAAAACAACCGGAGAATCAAGACCAATCTATGAAAGATCGACAAATGATTTTTCTTTCTTAATCTATAAATCGCATTGGGGGAAGTTTAAAGTTTTAACACTTTCCCACTGCTTTTAGACCATCAGCTCATGAGGCTTGGTTCTTTTTAATCTCCGAGCATTGTTTCGTTCATTTAGGACAGTTTCCATTTGGAGTTGGCATGACTTAGCAGTCGCTGATTGTATGATACAGCGTAGTTTTTAACCACTTCTGTAATCATTTCAATTTGAAAGTCACGATGTAGATCGCTATTTCTTTTATACCAAGGGGCATTAATTATTATTCCAAAGAGGACCTTGCTTTGAAGTTTTTGGAGTTTTCTTAGAAAATTGCCCCTCCTGGCTAAACGGGGTGAATAAAACCCCCTCCCATACGATTTTTTTTCTTTATCAACCCACCCTACATGCTCTAGCTTTTTGTCACATTTTATACGAATCACCCTGTATAAACGAGATACTATGTTTTGTGACCTTCCACCCCGTATTATTAATGCAGTGGAACCCGAATCGATGGAGAACTTTCCCAAAACTTTTTTTTTAAATAAATCCGTGCTTTCTAATTTTCCTAGTGGATACCACGCAAGAAAAACCCACCTGGTACTCAACCCCAAAGGTGATGTAAAAAAGTCCATTTTATACAGAAAGTTTTGCCATGATTGGTATAAGCGAAATTAGTCGGTAAGATATTACTACTTTTGGTGGCTTACCTTGTTTAGGTATAACAATGACTTCTGCAATTTTCCATTGATGTGGCACATATCTTAGTTTAAGGCATGCGTTTATTATGAATTGTAGTTTCTTGAAGGATATAAAAGGCATTTCTTTCAAAACCTGAGCAGTTATTAGACCGTACCCTGGTGATTTTTTGTTAGGCAACTTATGTTGACACATGCTTCTTACTTCTTTGAGCGTGACAAAAGGTATTTCACATTCGTTGTTTCTATCAACAAACTGTAAAGGATCTGTAGCTGTAGTATTCATCGAAGAGATCAGCCTTTTGTTTCGGGTTTCCGATCTTTTTACCATCTTGAGATTTTATAGGCGGGTTGTGTCTGTAGTATTTTTAAGCGCTTAGCTGCTTTCCATAAAGAGTATTCTATAGAAGCATCCGCCATCAAACTATTCAGGAATCTACTCGGTGAATCGTTTTTAAGCTCACAGATTCTTGTCTTTAGTTCGTTGTTAAGACGGTTAAAAACTGCCTTATCACGTGGCAATCGTAACTTTCCATTTTCTTCGAGCTCTTCTTTTTTCCAATATCAGCTCCTTTATTTCGACAAGATATTTTATTTCTTTTTCCCTTGAGTTCAAAATAAATGAAGTACTTTCTTCTGCAGCCTGTTGCACATCAGCAATAAATTGTTCTACTTCATGGTCAAGAGGACAGAAAATTGTCCTCCCTTTACTGAATTATCCTCAAAATTTCCTCATTTTATCTTTCAAACCATTTTTCTTAGATTGAAACCATATCAACCATCAACTTTTTTCATTACTTAACCAATGACAGCACTGGTTTGAATCTAAACGGGTTTTCAATGTACTAGAATTTGGAATGATTTGGCTAGGTTAGTTTAGTCAAACGATACGTCAATGAAGAACAAATTGAAAAATGGACAATTGGTTACCAGATAAGAAAATTTTGTAAAGAACATTTGAAAATTTATTCTAGCCAGTAAAGTTGTCGCTTATGTCTAGCTTGAAATGCCCTGACCGAAAGAGTGTTTTCAAATTCAAAACAAATTTGGACAGCCGATAAATCGCAATTAAAAGTTGACAAACTAGAAACAATGTCAATAGCAAAGTGCAATAAATTACAACTTTGGCTGTGCAGATTTTTAAAATTTCTTAAGAAAAAATATTGCGAAGAAAAGTGCAAGAATTAAACACCGTTTTAGCCCTATTTATAAAACGTGCTCGGGTACCTATCTTATAATTCACAAGTTAACTAAAATTCTGATCAAAAACTAGGTTAGGTTTGCTAATTAAAATTGTATAATAATAAAGTTATAAACTGATAATCTACGTTATGTTCTATATTTTAACGAAAATCTAGTACCTACCTACAATCAACAAGAACTCTGATGTTACCAAAGAGTTTGGGCTTGTTAATAGCGTTTTTGTCACCACGATCTGTTTCCTTTTATATCTGACAGAATTTTTCTATTTACTTAATTCCACGTTAATGTACCTACCTACTGCGGTGAATTAGTTTATTTTCTTGAATTTTATTTAATTGATAAGAATTGACTTAAGATATAGAGTTTATGAATACTGGTGAAACTTTCTTTGAATCAAACGTATTAAATAATATTGCCAGTATTTAAGTTTTATTTTATCAATTACTAGCTGGCACGCCCTGGCTTTGCTCGGTTAGGCAAAATTTTCGAATTATATCCTCTGCATATAACCTTTCAAACACAAAAAGGACGTTTAAAATCAGATTCCATATTTTACAAACCCCAAAAATTTGAAATGTCTTCAGTCCTTTAAGAATAACCTTCCCAACTCAAAAAGTTTTTTAAATAATATACCTATTTTTAATGTCTACCCCATTTCACCCTATGTTTCAAGACAACATCCTCTTAGTAAACTCTATCAAACAGAAAAAGAATTTTTGTTATGTCATACCATTTTTGTTTTTACCCGATTTATCCCTACAAATTGAATTTTTTAACCGCTAAGCCTTCCCCTTAGAATAACCTTTCAAACTCAAATAGAAATTTTGAAATTTCTAAATATAAAAATCAAAAACTCACAAATAGCCCAAAAAAAGTACAAACATTTACATTTTAACGTTGCAATTAAAAAATTTAGCCTATATTACTCAGGGACATTATATCTTTCCATTTATTAAAGAAATTTTATGATCGGTTGAATATTTCCAGCGATTACCCCCTACATACATAGGTACAAACAAACAAACAAACAAATAAATGTTTCATCTTTATAATATAAGTATAGAAGTATAGATATAGATATAGATGAGTTCTGGTTTTAAGTTAAGTTTAAGTTAAAACTTTTTAAAAATTATTCTTTCTAAAACTTTAGCACGTTTTTAAAAATGTGTCCTCTTTTTTTCCCCTGAAAAAATGGTCACCGGCGTACTATATACTATCTTTTATCATGTCTGAAAATTTCTTCAAAATTGGAAAATATATATATAATCTTATTTTTGTTTCAGAAATGTTGTGAAGCCATTTATAATAAAAAATAAGATTTTGTAAAATTGCTAGAAAAAGTTATGTTTTTTTTTCTAAAAATAAAAAAACGTTTCGGGGGAAATGACCAATAAATGCTTCAAGTTTAAAAAATCGACTCAGCCGTTTAGGCTGCAGTTGAACAGATAGAACTGCGAGAACCACTTTTCTCGTCTTTTCCATCGTCGTTGCATCAGGTTTGATCGAAATCTCGAGCTCCATTTTTTTACGAACGCATAACTTGCCATATAGAAACCTTAATTTATGTATGTACAATGTACATATACATTGCAAGCAAAAATTATTAAGTTGCAGTTTTTAACACCCAGAATCGTTGTAGCCGTCATTTACCGTTTTAATTAATATGTCTAATCAAGTGAAACGCACTGTTGATATCAATAGTCGTCATAAGCCGCCTTTTACTATCGCTCATGTCATTACCCATATGGTTCACCTCTTGAAAATAAAACGATGCGGGTTAGTGTAAAAACAGTGCTGTATATCAGTCTCTTTTTTTCTTATCTTTATTTGTTTTTCATATAAACACTTGTCTCTTTTCTTCTCTATTCCTATTACTGCTGACAAATTGCTGACATCATTCACAATGGTAAATAGCCCTCTGCCGGTCAGAGTGAAAACCTCTATCTGGATTATTGAAATTAACCTCGATAGAAACCTAGATCCCATGTTGTTTTTGTAATACATGCTAAGAGATAACCTCGACCCAGACCCAGAGATAGTAAAACGCAGCTATTATTGGTCAAGGGTCAGACAATATTTTGTTTGTTTTTTTCTTTATTTTCATTCTCCTTAGCCAGGTAATGGCCATGAACCAGTCTCCAATATTAATCATGTCTTACTTTCTTAAATGAATCATAAATAAACGATGTACAATGAAGGAACATGGGTGGTCCATATCAGTAGCTAATTATTAGGCTATTATAGTATACTTATTAATTTAGTCCATAAATATAAACACATTCAATTTTAAACATGTAATATTGCACTTAGAAAAATAAATCAAACATCTTTAAACGAATCGCTTAAAGATTTATTTTTGTATTAGCAAGTTTAGGCATAAAACTAGTTCACCATAAATGATGCAAATTGTGTGTGTCTGTTTGGTTGTTGTTATATCATTTTAAGAGTTAAGACTTTATAGGAGTTCTCTTTAAATGTTCACTTACTAATTAGTAACGGATTTTTGTAATTTTTCAATTAATTGCCAATTAGTGGTTAGGATGTTTTATTTGCCTGTTAAGCTCTATTACCAACCATAGACTAATGCCCATTTTAATAAAGTAGACTAAAAGAAACAAACAAACAAAACAAATACAAAAAAAAAACACCACGCAAAAATCAGCATGATGCCAATTTAAGTATGGAAGATCATGGTGAATGTTGTGCCATCTGGTATGAGATATGTCAATCACAATAATTATATTGCGCAGAAGTTAAAATAGGGATTTTTCTCTATAAAAGGGTATTTCTTTTTGAAACTGTATCAGTTTTGGGATTTGTTCAATTAAACTGTTATGTGTGGTCTTACATATCAACGATAGCATGAGAAATAAATAAAATTGAAAAAGCTTTCTGAGTTTTGGTCTACTTTGAGATCACACTAACTTGGTCTCTACGATGAAGTGGCCTACAATAATTGCAAAAGATTAATCTACTACTATTTTAATTTTTTATTTTTTTTTTTTGCAGGAATTCCAACAGAAACTCTTTCATCTTTTCGACATCGATGGTCAAGGATTTCTAGAGCAAGATCGTTGGATTGAACATCTCAAGGGTCGACTAACGTAAGTATGCCTAATTACCTATACCTATTTCCCAACACTGTCACCTTCAATTTACTTCAAACTGACATCAAATTCGAGCAATTCAACAACACTGCCAGTCAAGAAATAAATGTCTTTTCAAGTTGGCACTTCTTGTCCACAACACTCACTGCTCCATCTAGCTGTCTGGGGCTGCCATCCAAATGGGACAAACAAGGGTAAAACTCGTCTGAGGTGGTGATTTGTTGAAAAGACAATTATCGAAAGTCAAAATGCTACCGTCACGTGCCAAAGTCATTTAATGCCCCATATGAGTGTGTTTGCGAATAAAGTCTTTTATACCTCCACAGAAATACCAAGTCTTTATACCTATACCTCTCTGTTATGGCAAAAAGCGCGCAATCAATCAATCCACCATGGAGCGGTTGGATCAAAAGTCAATCAAATCATGAACTGCAGGTGTCAGACAAGGAAAAAGGTGAATCCTATGAGCGCTCAGAGATCAGTCATTATGTCCATAATGGATAGTTTAGCTGAATGACGCGATCATCTCTTTAAGTGACACACGGGTTTAATTAAGCCACCGGAAAATCCAGTTCTTTACAAATACAACAGTGACAGAACATGTTCTCATAAAGTTTGTGATCAAATTATTTCACACTTTTCACTGCATAGATGGCGCTTTTGATAAATTCCTCACAAAATCAGTGTCATCAAATGTAAATACCAAAATAACAATACATCTTGCATCTCTATAGAGAGCGTTGGAAAAATTAGTTTAATTTCATTACATTGCAACCTGGGGTTTTATCTAGCTTCCAGCCATAGCTATCATCACGTATACGTAACAAACTGGCTCGGTATAGCGCTAAAGTGGTGTTCTTTAGCATGCAAATCACCACCAACGATCGTCAACGACCATTCCAGAGACCAGCGATGTTGTTAAGCGCTTGTTATTACCACAAAGCGCCACTACACGAATAGGTATGTGCACAATGTACAATCGGATTGCATCTCAGTCTCAATAGACAGGAGGCCTCGCTGCCTACTCCTTTGGTCTGAAGAGGACTTTGGGACCCAGGCAGAGGGACCATCATGCCATGTTTCTGATATGGTAAATTACACTTGTTAAGAGCTCTGAGTATGTCCACCTACCTAAAATCGTGCAAGAGGATGTCTGAATTAGGAGGATCGCAAGTAAATGAGGCAACGACAACGGATGAGGACGGAGACACACACATTAGATGTCTGTTTGGAGGTGCAGAAGATATTGTTTAGAGTTGGCAAGTAACATTGTTTTGACATAATGTGAATCTTGCAAATGATAGTTAATAAGTCAACGCCCTCTTTGGTATTTTCTTTGAACTTGTTTTTTTTTCGTCTTAATTTTGTTTTTGTTTTTGTGTGTTTTAGTGAAGAACGGCAAAAAGACTTTGCTGAACAACTGGAGTCAGTGGCGTATGTGATATGTGGAGAAAGCAAAATTACGTTTAATAATTTCGAGGAAATTTGGGAAGCTCGTGGGGTATGTTTGGCCAATCTTAAGACCGGGTTCAGAAAGACCACGTGTGTTGACTCATTTTGACGCCTTTTGACGCCTTTCTTATCTCACTTCTATTTCGTAAAAAGAAAGAGATGGACAGCTGAGGCAAGAATTTTCAAACAATTTAAAAGCTTCTGCCTTATTGGCCATCTCTTTCTTTCCAAGAGATGAGAGTAAAATAAAAATGAAAGACGCCAAAACGAGTCCTCACATGAAGCTTGTCTGAATACCATCTCTAACAGCGTAATTAATATTCTTATCTTAAAATTTAATTTCTTGACAGATTGTTGACAAATTCTACAGGCTTATTGATGTAGATGGAACGAATTTAATTTCGACGAATCAAGTGATGGAATTTATATCGAAGATAACAAATTTAAGGTGAGTTTTATTATGCTCTTACGGCATCTTAAACAATAACAGCCATATTCAATAGAATTCGCCTAGACACCTCTTAACTGGTGAATAGTTACGCAGTGTACTTTAATCCTTATCCATAAAACATCACCCCTGTTCCTTGGTTAGTCTCAAATAGTTTCAGACCGCCAGATTTAGTGCAATCCAGTACAACTTTTTAAGTGTGGAACGGGTTCGCATTTAATCTGGCGGCTTCAAACTGTTTGAAACTCGGCAAAGAACACAGCTATTGTCTGACCCATTTAAGTTCCAATACCCTTGCGTCAAATAAAGTACAAAAAAAGAGAAATCTATTACGTTTTCATGTCATACTAAAATATTTGTATGTAGCCGCTATTCAACTTCTAAACGCATTTGACTTTTAATGGCTCTATTCAACGTCAAAAAACTTTTATGAATTGTTACTTTACGTTATTTCTAAAATGCGCTCATGAATAGGGCTGTTATTGGACAGCATTAGGCGTTTTTCTTTTTTAATTCAGAAAAGAGCTCTGAACAGAGTCCGAGCATGTCGAGCATGTTCTGAACATCATCTGAGCAAGTTTGTTCTGACCACCCTGAACTATCTTTGAAATACACCTGAACACTAGCTGTCAAGTGCTATGCTATCAGCATTGAACTCAGTCTGCTCAGTCATTTTATTCTGAGCTCATAGAACGCGCTCTGAACAAACTCGGAACACACTCAGAATGAAAAAAGAAATACAAATTTTTAGCTCTGAACGCTCAGAGCTAAAAAAGAAACACAACTTTTTGTTTGACAGTTCAGGCTCTGCTCTGAATTAAAAAAGAAAAACCCCTTTTAAGCGAGATTAAATTTTATTGGTAATTTTAATGCGAATTGTATAAATATGCGGGTCAGTTACAGTATAACACTGATCTGATACTTCAAGAGCTGGATGGAATTTTTTTAGAATGAAATATTTCTAGAGAAGATACAAAAGTTCATTAATTTCCAGTACTCAATCATTAATGAATGATCATCATCATTATCGCAATGACAGTTGAATATTGACAGTTCATAAATGGTTGGAAATTATAAACAATAGGTCTGTTCGCGTACTACCCAAAACTGCCAATTTCTACCCATTTTAGCCCAAAGTTCTGTCAAAGTTCATATAAAAAAAAATGATATTGACAGAACTTTGGACTAAAATGGGCTCTTTTGGGTACTACACGAACAGAGGTAATATCTAGTTGGATGACCCCTTAAATTATCCGGATATTTGGCACCAATTTTAACTATATACATAACTCCTGTTTCCAATATATCCTTATCTGTAAGGCGGTGCTCACACTGGACTGAAAAACTTCAATTTTGTTGACGTTTCAGTATTCACGTTTCGCTCCCTCTGCTTCAGTGAAGTGAGTTGTGAATACTGAAATGTCAAAAAAATCCAGTTTTTCAGTGCAATGTGAGCACCGTCTAACTGTTGTTATTAACCGTTTTAATATACTAAACTGTCAGTTGAATGTTAAATATGGCTGATAGATATCTATCTTTCATTCCTTTTTTATGTACATTTGTCCATTTTAAGTCTTCAAACCATAACCACATGTTTGGATTGGTTTTCAAATACTCGATTGAAACAAGATCTAAACACTGCCAAATGCTTCCTTTGTTTGGCGCCAAAGTGAAGGGCTTACTTACTGTCATTTGGCTGTTCTATTTCAAATAAGACTACATATTTATATATGTAGGTACTAAAAGTCGATTCAAATGCACTCACGCAAAGCATTCCGGTTGGAGATCAAGGCTCTGCGTCTCCATGAATATTTTATGAGCTAGGGCGTGAGCGTTATGGAATAAAGTGTCTTTCCTTACAAGAAACATAACAGCAGCAAGATTTGGCAGTTATAGCTTAATAGAGATATGAATAGATTGTGACAAGATGTCCAGTTCGTAGTTTATATTCGTATCCACGTCATTCCATGTGCCATTTGTGAACTCAGAATTCCAAACCTTAATGGAAATGAATGAAATAATATTAAATGAACGTTCATGCATACCTTCAGATGTACAAACATGCATGCATGTAACTACATCGATCTGAAAGAGGCAGATCGAAATTATTGGACATCCAGGTCCACCAGGCAGGCAGATCGTCTGGACACATGTAACGATATTCTAAGCAAAAAAAAAATTATATGCGTAGGAAACGCAATTCGAATGCACAAAACAACATTTTGCGTAGGATGATCATTATACATTAAGGTTATGGGATCTTAAAAAAAATGATGTAAACTTGGTTGTCTCTCCAGATCCAGACTTTTTAATCTTCTTTTGCCTTTACACTGCATCATTCTTTTTCGTTTTGAATATTTGTCAATTTTGACATGTTAAACGTGTTAACTGATCTTGTCTTTTTGCACTTATCCAGCGGAAATTGCGCGTGCAAGCACTTAATCCAAGTGACATTCTCCCTGAAGGTCGACACGAACTTAAACGATATGAAAAGATTTCTGTCAACTACATTTGATTTAGGTATAGGTAGGTTCATACATGGTGTTTTTACTTTTAATTAATTTTTGGCAAATCGAAGAGGTTTAAATTCAACAAAGTTGACTTTTTGACAAATTATTTTAATTGGTTCGCGATCAGATATTTTATTGTTAATATAGTGAAATAATTATTGGAAATACATTTTTTGTTAAAGGAAAAAACAATAGCTAGTTTCAAACCAAATTTAAAATTTATTTTAATTGAATAATTGTGTAAATCGGTAAATCTTCAGTTGGAGCCATTGGAGATTTACCGATTAAATTTCATGAATTGATGGATTCACAGTCCTTCAAAAGTACAATTTCTGATTAAGCTTAGCCTAAAATGACTGCCCTTAATGTAGCTCAAAAACAAACCTTATTTCATTTAAAAATATCAAAACTCCATTTTTTCTTTCATTTTTATTTTTCAAAATAAAAAAAAATGAAGAGTTTCATAGTTTTTGAAAAAAATATTATAAACTCAAAATTTTGGATAAAACCTTGCCTGTTCCCCAAGGCAAGCCAATGCAAACCAAACAGAGGAAACAAGGCAAATATTTTCAATTGTTTTTAGCCTTGCTTCAAAAATGTTTTAACTGGTCCAGCGTGCTTTTAGCCTTATACTGAATTTACACTACACTAGTTCTTTGTGGTGTTGTCTCCATGTTGTGTGGATATGAATGAAATGAGAAATAAAAATTGTTTTAAAAATGTATTTAAAATAATCTTTAATTTATTTATTAAAACTTTAAAAATATCACAACATATATATTTTATTAAGTTATTAATTTAATAAATTTTCATTTTTAAATTTCAACTTATTTAGCCCGAAGATGGACAATTCTTCCGAAATGCGTTGCTAATTTTAATAAACATAATAAAATATATAAGTTGTGATAGTTTTAAAGTTTTAATAAATAAATTAAAGATTATGTTAAATAAATTTTGAAAACAATTTTTATTTCTCATTTCATTTACACTACACGACTGTCAATTTTTTTCAGAACTTCTGCAACAAAATTTATTACAGCCATTAACTTATGCGAAGTCATAAATAGCGATCTGACATCTGAATATAGGTACTGATGGCAATCTGCCAGAAAAGAATGAGCAAGTTAATAATTATAAGGGTATTCAAACAGCATCGTAAAGCCGCCGGCCGCTCGTAAAAGTTGTAAAGTTTAAAACCTCGTAATTCTGTTCCAATTTGTATGTATTTTTTAAAGTTTGCAAAATGATGTCAGCACAATATTTACACGGTGTATAATCGAGCAAAATTATATATCAGTTGCAGTTGTCAGTTTTGTGACGAAAATGCTGGCCCTGGCACACAGTACACATATTAAAGGTAATATCATTAGCGTTTTCAGTTTTGTTTAGTTCTGCGCATCCATCAAAATCAGTTGAAAATGGCGAATCCCGTGACCTCCCACTCGTTAATAGTCAAAATTTGTTGTTTGTTATGTGCTTATTTGTTACTTATTTATTAGCAAATACAATTGTTTCAAGCTTTTTACTGTTTATTACCATTATTTTATCATGCAAAAAACATTCTTTACAGGTTTTCAGTGTTATTTAAATCATCCTTTTGTGTCTGTTTTCTTCGTTGTTGTTGTAATACAGCAAACGGGGTCAGGTAAGGCTGCCGTCTTGAATTTCTTCAGACAGTTCTCATTTCTGACAACCTGCGCAAGATAATAACTTAGATATGTGTACTGTGGCCCTGGCACATTAAAGAACATTTACTTGATGAAAAGTGGTATGAAAAATGGAAGAAATAATGTCAATGGCGCAAAATTATAGTGAAGTTAACACGATACTAAAACAACTTTAGTGTAGCACTAGGTAAAATGGCGTTTTCTTCAATTATAGACGATGTCAAACCAAATTTATGTTTAAACACTTCCATTAAAGATAAAATCACCAAAGTCTGCTTTTAATTTTATAGTATCACACTAGCTCAAATGACGTCTGTGGCACGAACTGTCATTGATTTAGGCGAGTTCAACTTTAATTTGCTTAGAAAATGGTCTTAGCGCGACACTAACTAGCATGGTGTCTATAATTCAGGAAAAGTTAGAGAGCTGCATTAAAGTTAAACAATTGTTAACTAGTGTCACACTAAGGCCCTTAAAACAGGATGTCTATAATTTTGCGCCGGTATGTCATTAATGTCATTAGTTTATAACATGGAGATGTATATATCTCTAAAAGGGAAGGAAAGCCTGGTAACCAGTATAATGAACAATTACGTGTGAGGCACAGTAATGCTATGTTCCCACCAAAATGAAATCCGAGATTTTGGTTGAAAACTTTTAATATTTAAAAATGATGGAACATGATTTCATGGAAATTTCAACGAAATCTCAATGAAAGCTCTAGATTTCAACGAAATTTTAATGAAATCCCTCTCCACCAAGTCGCGAACTCCAAATTTTTCAGCTGAAATCACAGATTTCGTTTTTTTGGGAACATAGTATAATAGACAACTGCGAAGTTAAGAATAGAATAACAACCATATAATCTCACTTCTGATCACGTGTAGAAGCGCCAATGTTATTCAGGGCCGTAGCTACGGTAGGGCATTGTGGGGCAATGCCCTACCTAAAAATACCAATGCCCTTCCTTAAAAATACCATTAACCATCCGTACAATTTTCCTAACTTTCTTTAATTTACAAAAGAAATAAATAATCGTTGCAAGTTGATATAAACGAGGGGTGTGTTCTTTAGAAAAGTTGTAGATAATGTAATTTGTAACAATTTGTTTATAAACAACTTTTTTCTAAGCCCACTTTTGAGGGCGTTTCTAACTTAAATATAGTTTTTTGACTAATTTGTATGGTTAATAACATGCCCACAAAATTTCATTTTTATCGTTTCCTTAAACAAAATATTAGATACAAAATGTGTTGAAAATGCCTTTGTTAAAAATTAGGTCATACAAAGTTTCTTACCACTCCCAGCTTTGAGAGTTTTATTGGAAAGAAGTAGAACCTATTAAAACTAACAAAATTTCACACTCTATTTTGTAAATGATAGTGAAGGGCTTTAAGAAAGAAGAAGAAGGTTGATTGAAAATTATACTAATGCAAGGATCTAGCTCCAAAAATAACATTCATATGGGTTTTCCCATAATTTGGGGCAAGGATTTGAAATCCCATACAAAAATGTCATTCAATTTTTTTCTTTTTGCGGGGTCATAAGACCAAATGGGTGTTTTTGAAGGTTCGCAGATATTAGCAGCTAATTTTGAATGTATTCGATACCTGATGGTTCAGTGTTAAATATGTACGACCTGGAAGGACAAGGGAACATTAACTTTTTCTTAGCTGAATTTTTAATTTAACTTAAAATAGAGAACGATTTAAAAAATTCGCGCACAAAAAAAAATTCCCACCTATCACAATTTTTTTTTTCTAAAATTTAAGTTGTTTTTATATGCTCAAAAGAGGAAGGAAGAGGAGGGCTCAAAATAATCATTTTTGAAGTATACTCATTTTTTGCTTCAAAATTACTGAAATTTCATTTATCTGAAATTTTAAATTCATACAAAAATTGTGATTCAACTATTACTTGATCAAACTGCACTGTCAAAAATCGAGTCGAGAAAATTATTTTTGTCCTTCCATGAACCACAGTGTACCGGTATTTACGTCTTTACGTCTGTGCGTCTATGCGTCCACTGTACATCGATCTAGACACTAGATCCTTAGGTATAGTGTTTATCAATTTGCCTCAAATTTGGTACAAAGCATTTTTTATGGGGTTCCTAGAGGAGAAATTCAAATATTTGTTGCACCTCATTTCAAAAGGGAAGTACAATTTTGTTTTGTTGTTTTGTTTCAAATTTTCTCAAAGACTATATCTAGGATTTTGTTTAAAATTGGTACTTGTTGGAACTGTCTTATTTTCGGTTTATTTCTGTTATACATTTCCTTGATTATTGCTCGAACAATTTTGTTCTAATTTAGCAATTCCATTTCGAAATTTTCAACCTATTTTTTGTTTGTTTTGTTATAAAACCTCTTGAAAAAATTAGCTTGGTATAAAAAAAATCGTCAAAGAAAAAATGTCCGTTGTAGAAACGATTTTTTTGTGCGTTATCAATTTACAATTTGCAAAAAAAATCGCAATGAGAAAGTTCAATGCAAAAGAAAACACAAATGCTAGACGAAAATTTGTTTCCCCAAAAGAATATCAGTAAAGGGCAATTCACATGAGAGCGACCAACGAACAACGAACAACGAATAAACGAACAAAACGGGATTTAACACATTTATTAAAAAAAATTCTTCGAAAAAACAAAACAAAATGGTAGATATTTAATTAACGTGAATGTTGAGTTACTTAAATTTTCAGTTAACAAGCTTAAATAAGAGAAATTTGAGGAAACAAATTGGTCGTCGCCAATAGATTGTAATTCGCAACGACCAAATTGATTTCTCAAATTTCTCTAATTTTAACAATTGAAATGAAAATTTTTCTACCTCAACATTGACGTAAGTTACATTTCGACCATTTTGTCTAGTTCTATCGAAGAATTTTGGTTTATAAATGTATTAAATCCCGTTTTGTTCGTTTATTCGTCGTTCGTTGGTCGCTCTCATGTGAATGGTCCTTTAAGGAGAATGAAACATTTTATTTTGTTATTACTTTTTATTTTGTTATTGTTATAAGAACGTTAAACTTTATATCTTCAATGGCTACCCACGCTTGAGCCTTGGCCCACAAAAGCAATTTCGTGCGATCCACTCATAAGTAATTTTATTTAAATTCTGCCCTACTTGTTTCCATCGCTGCCCTACCTTAAATTCGACTCTAGCTACGGCCCTGATGTTATTGTTTTATTTTGCATATATGTAATTCAAATTTGAACTTACATTTGAATTAATTTATTTTTACATTTTTATTTTTAATAATGATAATGAAAATACAAACTCGTGAGTGTAATTCTGAAGTAAAAGATAACACTTAATGCGGGCCTTACACCAGGCAATATTATTGCTCAATAAACAGTGAAAACATATTGCGTGAAAACAAATGGGTTATTCTGCCATACGTGATGAATTTTATTTAAAAAATGTGTGATTTCGTTAGATATTTTAGTTTGTGGTCATTTGCGGTGCAGCTGCGCGGTAAAAAGAATCGAGTTGAGAGCAAGGTATTGAAAAGTGTTCGTCAAATGCGTTTGCAAGTAATTTCACTGACGTTGATCAAACCGATTTTGTACAAGCAGGACGATTGCATATTTGACGATCAAATTGCCCGTTTTCGAAAACGTTATCACCGTTAAAAATGTATTTGAGGTTTCACTATATGAATTTTGTTCGATAATGCTATTTGCTTAAGTCACTAAAAAATTGTGCAAGCAGGACTATTGCATATTTGATGATAGCAATATTTGCGTCAAGAAATTACTTATTATTAAGACCTCATTTATTGATTCCTCATTAAAATTAAAGTCGTCATTAAAGATACAATTTTTTAAAAATTTTGTAAGCTATTTGTTAATTTCCCACCTCTAATGGCGTCTTTAAATTAAATGGAGGGTGAATATGTAGTTGGGAATATAACAAGTCCTTAGGTGTAACTTGTTTTTTCTTGATAAAAACAATAACAAAACTTTTTCTTCATTTTGATTTTTTACAGGCCTCGAAATGGTTTCGACAAAAAATCCCTCGAGCAATTGGAATCACTTTTTCGACGAACGGTTGGAAATGAAAAAGAAATTAGTCGAGCTGAATTCAAAAAGATTGTTACATCCAAAAACGTAAGCTTTAATAACTTAATTCAACATCTGTTCCACTAAGCCTAATTGCCATTAAGAATGGGAAATTCATAAAATTTTATACAAAAATTGTAAATTTCCCATATTTAATGGCACTTTAAAATTTAATAGAGTGTGAATAAATCGGGATTAAGATAATCAAATTATACATTTTCTTTCTCAGCCTTTTTTCACAGATCGTGTCTTTCAAATATTCGACAAAGACAGTTCTGGTTCCATATCGTTGCAAGAGTTCATCGATGCAATTCATCAATTTTCTGGTCAATCAGCAGATGATAAAATTCGATTTCTATTCAAAGTTTACGATATTGATGGTAAGAAACAATTAGTTGTTGCAAAGGACCTTGTTTTTATAAATGTTTCGTTTTCAAGGTGATGGCTTAATCCAACACAAAGAACTTCACGATGTGATACGTGCTTGCATGGAAGAAAATGGAATGAGATTCTCAGAAGACCAAGTAAGCCTTAGTCCAAAATTATTTACTTTCTGTAAAATTTAAAGTCTCCATTAAAAATGGGAAACACAAAAAAAAAAAATCCATGCAAAATTTATAAATATCCTAGTTTTAATGGAGACTTTAAATTTAATGGAAAGTGAATAAAATGGTGATGGCATGTCTGTTTTCACTCAAGAACGATTATACTAAAATAATATTCTAGATAGAAGACCTAACAACGGCAATGTTTGAAGATGCCGACCCTTACAATCGAGGAACAATTACCTATGAAGCTCTGAAAAATCAACTTCACAAACATGGCGGCCTACTTGAAAACTTGAGTATAACGTAAAAAGTTCAGTTCAAATACTAAGGACATTAAAACCATTTCTGTTTCTTTTTACAATTTTATTAGAATCGATCGATGGCTTGTTCCGGTGCAAGAAAAAGCAAAACCTACAGCCAGAAAGCGATGTTTATCTATGCCTCATCAATTTACCGGGGCATACGTTCGGAACAATCAAGTTTTCGTATCATACCTTGTTGTTTACATAGCCATTAATGTTGGCTTATTTGTGTCGCGGGCAATCGAGTATCGGAATAGTAATTTTTACACCATTTTAGCAAGAGCCTGTGGTGAGTTAGAGATGAATGACAGCTGCTGTCATCAATTCTGAACAATATTTAAAATCAATTTGTCTTTGTATAGGACAGTGCCTCAATTTTAACTGCGCCTGGGTTTTAGTCCTGATGTTAAGACACTCCCTAACGTATTTGCGATCACGAGGACTCAGTTCATATCTACCACTTGACAACCATATCTACCTTCATAAGTTGACAGGTATGGTGATATCGGGTTTGAGCGTCGTTCACACCATCATGCATTTGTGTAACTTTTCCATGGTCGTGGTGTATGATCCAAATTTGAATGCTGGCAACTTTTCCCTTGCTGAATGGCTTTTAACGAGTCGACCAGGCGTTTTTGGATTGGTTAAAGGCTGGGCTAATCCAACAGGTTGCGCTCTCATTGTGATATTACTGATCATGTTTGTGTGCTCGCAACCGTTTGTTCGAAGAAAGGGAAGTTTTGAAATCTTTTACTGGACCCATTTGCTCTATATCCCATTTTGGTTCTTGACCATTTTTCATGGTCCGAACTTCTGGAAATGGTTCATCATACCAGGGCTGGTATATGCAATCGAAAGAATTCTACGATATGTTTGGATGAAATCAGAACATGGGAAAACCTATATCAGCTCTGGTTTACTTTTGCCTTCAAAGGTTGTGCACTTGGTTATTAAACGTCCGCATAACTTCCACTTTAGACCTGGAGATTACATCTTCGTGAATATTCCATCGATAGCTATTTACGAATGGCATCCCTTTACCATAAGCAGTGCTCCTGAACAAGAAGACTACATGTGGTTGCACATCAGAGGTGTAGGCGAATGGACTAATCGACTTTCTGATTATTTTGAAAAAGAACAGGAAAGGCTTCATAACGGTGAAATTACTCCTCATGTACCTCAAAGCACTACTACAGATTCTGCAAATGGCGAAACAAATGGAAAATCATCAACACCTCAGACAGATTTTCTAGCCAAGATGCATCATCAAAATGGTTCCAATCCACAACCACTTAAGCCGACAAGACAAAATCAAGCAGTTTCAAAATTGGCAATCGACAGTAACACCAAAGTTGATGATTCAGAGAACAAAACTATAAAAAGTATTAAGCAAACTTTGCAGAGAACTTTCTCAAGAAAAGAAACCGACACGTCGAAAGCGGCATCAGGCACCGCCAATGATGGTTTTGTAGCCGACGAAGGAGATTTCGAACCAATGCCCTTGCCTCGGCGCAAATTAACACCTGACAAGAGGTTACAGCATCTGATGAATAAAGTTCCCTTGGAAAAGAGTCTATCTATGCCTGATATGGAAGGGAAGTTCAAGAAAAGAGAGAGGATCAGAGCGTTCGTATAGAAAAATTAACGTAATCTTTGCGCTAACAATTATTATTTTTCTTTTTAGGCTTCGTGAGTACACTCGATCAGAATCCGAAAAGTCGTTTGACCAATCGAAAATCAGAAGAGCTCGACTTCAAACACTTGGACTAGCATATTTGAGTCCGCAAAATAAGTCCTTGGCCCAAAGCTTCCGGTACATGCGACACAAGCCGACAATCATAGCTTTCAAGACACCAAGTCTCGAGAATTGTGAACCAAGACCATCTTCGAATTCTATGAGTAAATAATGTTAGGTTTTCAACTTTAAATTAACCAACAAACAATTTGTTTTGTTTTAGTTGTTTCACCTGGAATGTACACCCAAAGAGAAGCCGAAGAAGGTCGAATCGTAAAGCGAAGTTCATGTAAGTTAAGATCTTTATCAAACCACAACCATTTGATAATATTTCCTCTGCTCGAAAATAGCCCCATCTTCGTCCAATTCTCCGCCCACCAGCACGCATGGTGTAAATTATCCCGTGGGAAAACCATTAGAGGTACCTTTAGTTGTTTAATTTTTTTCTAATGCTTATTTTATTTAGTACATTTGTCTACTCGGGTTCTTTGTGCTTTCTAAAATAGAAGACACTTTCTTCGCTGCCAAAACCCTTAATTAGTTAAAAAAGTCCTTAACAAAATTTTCAAAAAAATAAAAAATAACCAAATTGGTCCCAATTTATTAATTTCTCCAAAAGGAATCTACTAAAACAAGTTGTTTGTACAGGCCGTCATTTCTTAGATCATCGCATAAAGCTAAAAGTAATTGCAGAGGCTCGGCTACAAATACAAGTACAACTACTAATGCTGGTAGTAAGGTTACACTTGAAGTTGGCGTTTTAGAGGTTTGGGTCTTTATCTTTATTATTTTTATTTCATTCTAAAGCTTAAGAAAACTTTCTTCAAAGATATATTTGCTCTCTTAATTGTTTGATAAATATTTCATCATCAATAGTATAAGGTTAAAAGATACACAAAATAGTTTATATGTAAAAGTTAAATGGCGCCCAACGTGGGGTCGACGTATATTTTACAAGTAATAAATTAAGTCATTGGTATATTGCAGAAAAACGGTTAAAGCAAGCGTTTTAGACTTTGATTTATTGGAGATATTTTTATCGATTTCACTTACGAAGAAAGAATTCCTATCGGACATAAGAGTCATATTCTCTTTTACTCTCAAGTTATTCATTTCATTTGATTTATTATTTTTGAATTTATTTGATCACTCTTTAAAGTAGCACACGCACTCTAAAGAAGATATGGTTTCTCACTATATAAGGCTATTTCAAATAATTAAGAACTATAAAGTGGCACCCAATACGGGACCTTTATATGAAAACAATGTTCGAAAATGAACTGGATAGAAAGTTTCAAAGATTGAAACCATAGTCGTACTAAATTCACAGAAAAAAAATGCTTCTCCGAACAGAAATGCGGTCATAGTATGATGGAATATTTAAATCAAACTGCTTAACTTTATTACACTCAATTGACTTCTTTGATTTCTTTATTAATTTCAAATAAACAATTATTCCATTTCTTTAAAACCTTTTTCTCTAGATCTACATAGATGGACCATATGGTGCTCCATCAAGTCATATATTTGGCGCCCAACATGCCGTCCTCATTGCCACTGGTATTGGTGTTACTCCATTTGCATCAATTTTACAATCAATAATGCATCGATATTGGAAGGCACGGCATTCGTGTCCACGATGTCAGTACGAGTGGGCAAGTGATATACCCGGTACAGTGATGAATCTACGAAAAGTAGACTTTTTCTGGATAAATCGAGATCAAAGATCTTTTGAATGGTTTGTCAATTTGTTATCACAATTGGAAATTGAACAAGCTGAGCTTGGTGGAGCAATGGAGAGGCAAGACAAACCCTTATTAACTATGGCTCAGCAATAAATCCATATATTATGAAATAATTATAAATATTTACTTATAGATTTTTGGACATGCATATGTACATAACGAGTGCACTACAGAAGACCGACATGAAAGCGGTTGGCTTACAACTGGCTTTGGATCTTTTACATGAAAAGGTCAGTTTTATTCATCCCATTGGAGGTTATGTTTGGATTTTAATAATGAACCTTGTGACAGTCAATACGACTATCTCTAACGTGAATGGCCCCTCGTTAAAGTCCTTACGACCGTCTAAACACAAACTGACCCTTTAATAGAGCAGTAGTTGAGAAGGTTATAACACATAAGGACTGTCACATGCTAGGGCCGTTAAGATTTTGAAAATGATTGAATTGGCCTTGTGTTAGCTGAGGCAGTTCTATTGTGAATGTGTCTGGCGTGCCCTCAGTCCGTTACAAGCGTCTTTCAAGTTGAAATCGTCGTGACGGTCGCAAGCTTATATGTTAGTTCGCATAAGACCTTTTCACGATCTGTAAATTTTACATTGAAAATTACCACCGCACTTGCAAGCTTGCGACAGTCCTAACTACCGTCTCAATGTTAGCAGTGTCTGTAATAGAGAAGCAGCTTAGACGGTCTAAGGACAACCGAATGGAAGGTCTATAGAGTTTTTCAGTGGAAAAATGAAAGTGAATTATGTCGTGTTACCTGAGATGATGGTCTTCTTGTGAATGAACCTCGCGTGACTTGAGGTCCATTAAGTATGGTTCATTAAATTGAGAACGTCGTTAAAACGGTCGCAAGGTTTGTCAAGCTTTTCAACGAGCCTCAAATCACACGTGGCCCATTCACAATAGAACCTGTTAATGTAAATGTCAATGTTTTATACCTCTACGCACCTTTCGACCGCGTCTTAGAGTGCGTTACTTTTTTTTTATAATTGGCGCGCACTCAAGGGGTCTTATGAATACCCTTAAAATGTTTTCACACAGTGCGAGCGTTTTGGAAATAGAAGGAGAACAGAAAAGGAGATAACGATGTACATTTGTCTTAAATGTTTGGATATTGAAATGGGAAGGAAAAACAAAGTTGGGTAAGGAATTCCACATTCGTGTGGTACGGCTAAAGAAAGAATCTCTATATTTGACGGTACGTCCAAAGTTAGGCTCAAGGGTATACTGATGAGCATTCCTAGTAGTGCGGGTATTACGCTGAAATTGTTTGAGGGGAGGAATGCAGCTAGCTACTGCAACAGAGCAACGTTTGAAAAAGTAGCGATAAAACAAATGTTGACGAGATTGATCCATCACCTATCAGTTTTAAAGCTCTATTTTGGATTCTATCCAGTAGGTGCAGTGATGAGAGTTATAGTCTGGCTTTGGGCGTATGTATGCTTTATATATAGTAGCCAGATCAGAAGGGGAAAAATAGTTCTTACATCTTCTAAGGAAACCTAGGCATTTCGCAGCATTTTTAGCAATATCTTGTATGTGGTCGTTCCACAAGAGCTGATCAGTAATGCACATACCAAGAATCGAAAGCTTTTTAGTTTCCTCGATGCAAGTTCCATTCATGCTTCAACGACTGGAGACAACTTTGGGTTTTGGATGCATTAAACTCCACACGATTATTAATACCCCATTTGACAATGCTGTTTAAATCTGAATTTAATGAGCTCAACATATTCTGCCGTTACTGCTCCAAGTTTGAAGAACAGGGAGGTGAATCTGGAAATAAGTATGAGAAACTAAGGGTGCTGTCATCAGCGAAGCAGTTTAGTGGATTAGTAGTTTCAGACAAGAGATCGCTGATGAAAATAAGAAATAGTGTCGGAGACAATACGGACCCTTGGGACACACCAGCACTTATTTTGAGAACTTCAGATTTTAAACCGTCCAAAACAACTTGGATTGAACGGTCAGAAAGGTAATTACTAATCCAGCGAAGAAGTGATTCGTTGATACCAAAAGCATGCATTTTCGATAAAAGAGCTTGATGCCAAACTCTATCAAATGCTTTAGAAATATCGAGTGCAACTATTTTGCTTTCTCCAAAACGATGCAATGATTGATTCCACTTTTCAGTTAGAAAAGCCATCAAATCACCAGTGGATCTGTTGCAACGAAAGCCGTACTGACGGTCATTAAGAAGCTTTCGTTGTTCAAGATATTTCATAAGCTGACGATTGATCAGAGTTTCCATGACCTTGGAAAAAATGGATGTCAGAGCAATTGGTCGGTAATTGGAAGGAGAAGATGAATCGCCTTTTTTAGGGATAGGCTTGCACATATGCCTTTTTCCACCCAGATGGAAAGTGGCCTAAGGAATAGGAAAGGTAAAAAAACTTACGCAGAGGTTTTGCTAAAGTGGAAGAACACATCTTCAAGACAATACGTGATATATACCATCAGGGCCGGCGGATTTCCGAATGTCGAGATCTTTTAATACTCTGGAAACTGTACGGGTACGAAAATGTAATGGTTCCAAAGAGAATTGGACGTTCTCAAGTAAAGGTGGGACCCTGTCGCTAACTGGCAGCTCTGAGTTTGCGGCGAATTGTTCTACAAACACATTTGCCTTGTCTATAGAAATAACGACAGGGTTATCATTGATGATGAGCGTGGGAACAGATAAAGATGATGAGTTATTAATATTCTTAACGAAGGACCAAAAACTTTTACTGCCCTTAGGGCATTGCAGTATTTTTAGCCTTATGTTTTACTCATGCAGAAATTTAATTCTTAGAATCAAGGCATTGCAGGAGTTTCTGGTTTGTTTGAATTTTGTCCGGTTTTCCTCTGTAGAAATGGTTTTATATAACCGAAAAAGCGATTCTCTCACTTTGATAGCTTCCTTGCAGCTAGAGTCAAACCAAGAGTTTTCTTTAGGCGTATACTCTTTATTCTGTGAGGAACAAAGAATTTTAGACCATTAAAGATAACATTGGTTATCATATTGGCACAAGCATCATCGTCTCCATCTAAAAAACACAACGACCAGTTAAATTATTAATAGAAAACAATGAAATAAAACTGCAATAAGATCACAACATTTATACTGGTATTAAAGGAGCCATTCTTGCTGAAATGGTTGTTAAGACTGTCGCAAGCATCATAGGATTTGTCAATGGAAAATTAACTGGTTCTATTGTGAATTGTCTTCGTATGACGACAGGGCGTTGAAATTCTCTACGAGCCTTGTGACCGTCTTTGTAACTGTCTCAACGTGACATTTTAAAACTATTGCAAGAATATTTTTATTTTGTTCGATTATTTAATTTAACAAGTGATTTTTGTTTAAGGCCTAAGACCATGAGACAATATACTTGTTATCCATTGTTGAAGTTTTTTTTTTTTAATGTTTATGTTTACCTTTTCAAAATTTATATTTATATTTTTTTTCACCAACAGGGTAAACGTGATCTTATCACCGGTTTGAAAACTCGAACAAACGCTGGTCGCCCAAACTGGGATAAAGTATTTAAGCAGTTACAAGCTCAGAAGAAAGGTAAAATAACTGTATTTTACTGTGGACCAGCTCAATTGGCCAAAACTCTGCGATATAAATGTGATCAATATGGATTTGCATTTAGAAAAGAATGTTTCTAGATATTATGTTGCATTATGTTGTAATTTATTAGTATTTTATTTCTTTTTTATAATTGTGTATAATTAAAGCTACTTATTAATTTTAATATTTAACGGTTACGGGATATTATGTCATAAAAATGTTATGTTTTCTTTTGAAATGATATTTTATTTAAATGTTGTTGTTTTTGTATGAAAAATATATTTTTATGGATGTTTTTTTTATTATTTATGTTTTATGAATTTATTTAAATTCAATTGACGATTTCTGTATATAAATAAAGCTTAAAGAATTATTATATTTCAAATGCATTTTAGGTTTGATTTCTTACAAAACTTGAAATAATATAAAATTGATTCCCAGCAATTGCCACCTAAAAAAAAAGAAATGTTTTTTCTGAGGTACTGCCTCTTGCGAGGAACACCATTCCTGCAAACAACACGCACACAGGATTGGTTGAGAGTTTTAAGTCACTAGGCCCTGGTTCCCCACGCCACCAAATATATGTTTTTACATATTTTAATAATATTAGAATTAGAAGCGTTCAACAATACAAATCATCATTAGGCGTGTTTTTTGAAAGAGTGTATAGGCAGCTCAGCAAATTCTTACACACAAACAACAACACAATGAGGAGTGGATATAATTTTGGTCAGTAATCGGAGTGCACATAATAGTGAATATAAATGTTGTAATCGTGAAATGAATCAGGGCGCTCAACTCGGTTGTAGAGTAAATATTCAAAACTGCAACAGAATAAAACCAATTGTCAACAAAATATTAAATGGAAACGACATCATCGAAACGTTAAAATGCCCAAATTCATCAAATATAAATAAGATTAATGCTATTCTTTTAGAAATAGACACTATTGTATAAATGTATATATATTTAAGTATTATAGAGCGGTAGGCCTTTGCAGCTAGAAGCTCAATAATTTGTATATTAGCCTGTAATTCATTACTTGTTTAATAAATATATATGTAATAATAATAATAATAATAATAAAAGTAGGCAATACCAAAAATGGCGCTCAACTCAGTTGGTGAGTAAATATTCCTACACCAAAGGTGGGCTATACCATCCAAAAGGTAGGCTATTCCATCCAAAAGGTATGCTATACTATCTTAATAGTAGGCTAAACCACCTAAAGGTAGGCTACACGAAAGCCGGCTATACTAACTCTGAAGTGTATACAAAAGTGCATAAAAGCGTTTTGTTCAGATTTTATTGCTGCGCTGCTCACGACTTTCACCAAAACACGGCTATTATAAACGATTTTAATCGCTCAAGACCCATATAATTCACTCATGGAAATAAAACAATACGGATTAGTTGTGATAACAGTTATAATATACTCTTCACTTTTTGCACTTCTGACATCATTCACATTAATATATAGCCATCTACCCGTCATAGTGGAAACTTCCGTCTGGGTTACTGAAATAAGCCTCGATAAAAACCTGAAACACATGTTGTTTCTGTAATTTGTACGTGTTAAAAGATATCTTCGACCCAGACCCGGGATAATAAAAAGAAGCTATGAGCTATTTATTATTTAAATTCGGAAGATCCACGCACAATTTCTGCTATTGGTTTTTATCATTACTTTTAAATTAAAATAACGATTTTTTTGTATGGATGGTTCCTAATGCAATATATTTTTAATAACAAACGAAAGAAAGTAAGTAATGCGGAAGAAAACACGAAAGCTCAACATGTCTCCTCTTAAAACGGAATAACAAGCTCCCAAGTAATCGACTTTTTTTTCGTTTCAGGCAGAAAAAACAAATAAATTTGGTTGTATTTACTTTATGAACTGAAGAAAGCTGAAATTACAGGGTGTATTTAAGTTGGAAACTACGTTTTTTGTAAAGCGACCCTTAAATAATTTCAAAATATTTGGGCCTGATTTAACAACAATGCGGGAAAGCAACTTTTACTTACTTAAGGTGGTCTTCAGTCTAATGTGACTCAGGGAATCAACCACCAAACTTCGGCTCGGTGTCTCCAGTTTCACACGCCAAATTGGTTGAAGTTTTCTTTCACTTGTATGGATGCTGTCCTTCTTAGAATCCGGTGTCCCTCTACCCTTTTCTGCTCAAAGAGCCCAAAGTGGGAAAGTTCCATATCTGCTCCAATCTTATGAACATGATAAAAAAAATCATAACTTTAAAATTTCAACACGTAGGTAAACATATTTAATTTAAAATGTCCTAAAATATTTAATTTACTTTTATTCTTAAATTTAATTTGTTTGACAAAAAATTGACCAAAACACATAATTATGTATGTATGTATGTATGGATATGTAAAAAAAACTATACAAAAATTTTGTAATTAAATAAATTAATTTCTTTGCCATATGGCAAAATTCATAGTCACTGGTCTTTTTTTACGTTCAATTGTTATAATCTCATCAGCAGCATTGTCAGCATTGTAAAAGTGTCGCAGCTCAGATATTGCAGTCTCTTCTATTTGCGTCAAAACCAACGATTTATTACGCATTCTATCAATGTACTCTCGTTGCTTTTTCTCATCTTCTAAAATTTTCGAAAAACTTGTTCGACTAGTCGATGGAGATGGCCCTGATTTGGATGGAGATTCGTTTGGTAAACTTGAAGGTGAACTAAGGAACGATGAGTCGAAATCTTGTGCTGGTGGACTACTGATACCCCAGGCATTCGGCTTAGCTTGATTAAGTTGGGGAACTTCAATGGGTTTAGTAGAAGGAGCTGTTGATTCAGAGGAGAGACGTTTTCTCTGTTTTTGAGAAAGTTTGTCTGCTTTAATTGGCGTGAACTCGGCTAAATTGATATTGAATTCTTTTGTGGGTGTAGTTTCTATGGGCATCACTTTCTCAACACGTGATGGTGTAAGAGCGACTAGAGCTTCCTTAGGCTTTGGTTCCACTTTAAGAATTTCATTTGCATTTACTGCAGCAACTAGTGACTTCTTTTTTATGTCTTTCTTATCGACAACTTTAAGCCATGATCTGTACTCATCATGTATTTTTGCCGATGCCTCATCTGCTTCCTGTATAACCTTTGAGTTTTCCGAAACGCTGTCCTTTCTTGAATCTTGTAAACTCATTTCTTTCATTGAATTTATAGCATCTTGCTCATGCTGTCGTGTACTTCGCCAAAACTTATTCTCTCGCTGTTTTAATTTTGTTGGAGTCTTAATCGTATCATCCTCTTCCATTCTAAAGTCCAAATCTACATCGAAATCATCAACGAAACTTAGCAAAATTTCATCACAAACTGCTTCTGAATCAGGAGTTATCATACGATAATCGAATACTTCCTTAAACATTTGTCGATAATGTTCGTTGATGCATTTCAAAGCTTCTGGCTCACAACATTCGAGACTTCTTTGTAAAAGAACTCGGTATAAATTTTGGCAGATAAAATTTAAACAACCAGTTTTCAAAATGCTACAGTTGTAAAGACATGCAAAATCCAACATTTCACCACACTTTCGAATATTGATCTTCTCCAGCAACAAAACCTCACAAACTTTCCGCAGTTGCTCGATAAAAAACTGATCGCAAAATACCACCATGTTATTGAGAAAAGTTTCCGAGTGATTTTGTTTTCGAAAACTATCCCCATTCAATGAGTAGAGAAAATCTATAATGGGAGTCATGTATTCTGGGGGTACTGTAGATAAATTGATTGTGGTTTTCTCAGACCAAGTATGTGTGAACATCAGGTCGAAGTATTCGAGTCTCGAGACTAAAATGCATTTGTGAGCATAAATTTCAACATCTCCTGCACATCGGATAGTGACATCGTAGAGATTGGGAAAATTACCGCGTTTAAGGCTATTGAATCGGTATTTAGATCTGTCTACCGATCGTGGCAGTTGACTGGCATGACTAGAATGAAATATGTAAATCAAAATTTGACAAACAGCTTTTCAAGTTATCTCAACTAACCTTTTGATGAAGTTAGCTAAGCTGTTGAGTTGGAACTTCTCCACAAAACTAACAAAAACTTCGAGGACCTGCTCTCGTTCTGGTGGACTTTCATTCCCCAACGACTGCTGTATATCATCGATATCTAAAACAGATATTAGTCAAGCTTTACTTTGTATATATAAAAAAAATAGTATTCCAAACCATCTTCAGTTATAAAATAGTTTGTGTAGATGTTCTTCAAAATCAACTCAAACATTTTCCCCGATAGTCCTCTAAAATTCAGATAAATTTTCTTATCAGAATATGCCTCAACTATATCTCGCAATCCTGCTGATCTGGAAAAGACTATGAATTTATGTGCAAAGAAGGTCTCTCCGTCTACATAAAAGACCAGATCATGGACGTTGTCAAATTCGCTGGCATCGTTTAGGAGTTTTTTGAAACTATACTCTTCGTCTATTAGTTTTGGTAGAACAAAATAATTTGCATAACTTTCTTGAAGCACAGCAAAGGCAGTAAAATCATCATCACAAAATACATCTACAGCTCGATCCAATTGGGGTATTCGACTTAATTCAATTCGAATTTTTTGATCATTGCAAATATCTTTGCGGGATTGAGCGTCCGTGAACCAAGCATCAGCATTGCTTTCTTGATAATTTTGTACTGGAACTTGGTGACATTTGCCTGTATAAACATCGCCCTGCGATAGAATCAACAATTGGTTGCCCTTGAGGAAGATTTTATCAATCTGATTTACACGGATAAGTGAAAACATACATCTAAGATTATTAAACCAAGTTATTTATGATAATTTCAGTGCTACAAATTTTTAATTACCTGAGATATTGCTGAGACATTTCATACCAAATAAAAACAACATTTGTTTCTGTTAGCATTAGAAGTTTTAGGGCTGAAACCGAACCTTTTGATGCTTTTGTATTGCCGCCACCAACCACTGATATGCTCTTAATTGCTTCTATTCTGTTTCGAAAAAAGGTTTTATATAAAAATTTAAAATGTTTAACGTTATTTTCCCAGCGTTTTATGGATTATTGTCATTGAAGAATAATGGGATAGCGATAGGAGACCATTCAAAAATATTTTTTTGTCTCTTGGAAGAGTCAAATGGGAGGTGTAAAAAGGATATGCAAATATATCTCAAACCCCACTACCTACACTTTAACCCAATAACCTTTTCAACGACGTATCCTCTTACATATTTGCGGATTCTCTTTAAAAATATAAATACCTACATAATTTTATAAAATTTCAGTTTTAACTCACTGTGGTGCTTTGATGCTTTTCATTTTAAAGTTGTAAAATAGCAAAATCGTCTTGGCAGTTGTATAGCATGCAATGGCAAAATTATTCGCTTCGACGAATTTCAATTCAGTCCTATCAGGTAATCCTCTCTAGAAAAAAAACAATTTATTAAAAAAAACAACAATAAATTGTATTTATTTTTTCTTACCTGCTTTGGTACAGAAATACTAGCTTCACCATTACTACTCCAACCGAACTGTCCAAAATTTGTACCCCATACCCATAGCATATTTTTTGAATAAGCCAAAGAATAAAAATCTCTTGCAATAACTCCTTTCAAGTTCTCTACCCCAAAATCTCTAAGGGTGACAACTTCTTTAAATGCAGTAAGTTTTTCAGGATTTCCACGAATTCCAAGTTGCATGTCTTCATTCAAACCACAAGCAAAAACTGCACTCTTGTTGGTCAGAATGAGTGAATGTTTCTTGGATGTACTGATGCAAATAATTTTCTCTCCTGCATTTTTTATGGGAACCTTGACTTTCTTCGGAACTGGCAGACTATTCTCGGTTCCATTTCCTTGATGATTAAAGTTTGCATAAATTTAATTTTTAGTTTTAGTTTTAGATTTAAGAGAGTTAGAAGATCTTACCTAATCGGCCTCCTTTGCCATGCCCTACAGCATACAGTTGTCCGTATGTGTCCACAAACATACTGTGATAAGCGCTTAATGAGATCAATTGAATCGACTTGTGTTCTTTTCGGAAGAAGTCGATGAATTGAGGTGAAGATGCGCCTTCTTCATTGCCAATTCCTATATTGTAGTTTTTATTCGATCCCCAGACTAGGAGTTCAGTAGTTTTGGGACTAATCAAATGCCTCAAGTTAAAGCTAGCTATCAACAGCGTTACTAAAATAAAATCTTACACATCCAAATCTCCTGAGAAATCACAGAGCCGACAGCAGTTTTGAAGGGGACTCCGCGTGTCATCATCGAGGAGTTCCATGCTGGCCCCGTACCGAAGAAGGAGCACAGCACAGTCAATGCAGCCATAGTAAATTGATCTGTGAAGGGCACTACTACCAGATTCAGTATCCCTACTATTGATTATAGCTCCCTGAATATATATAATGTGAGCACTATCAAAATCGAAAATGACAACAAGCGATTCTATCTACCTGATTCAATAGCCACTCGAGGATTACATAACGATCGACGGAAGCCGCCATATGAACCGCCGATCGGCCCTGGAAAAAGATTATTAATTACAAACTGATCTCCAACAGATGAAGTCACTCTCGCATCACTTACCAGCGGATCTGTGATGTCACAAAAGTTGCAACACTTCTTGGCAATGAAGGCGGCTAGTTTGTTGTCTTCCACAGCTCGTTTGGTTAGTGCAGCAGTGATTTCCTTGCCATGAGAGAGGGATCTGCATTTTTTGGTACAATCGTACTCGTAGTTGTTGACGTTGTACTTGGTGTTCTGAAGCTGCGAGGTGGCAGTCATTTTTGAAGTATCCATTATCAATGATTTTTTTAATGGATTATGACAACTTTATTTGTATATGCGTTAAGGTTGAGTGAGGAAAATGAACTGCTGGGCTAAGGTGCTAATGCATAATATTTAAAGCCAATGGGATTTTTGTTTACAAAAATAAATTAAATTAAATTTCACAAGACGATGTAAGGTGGATTGAACAGGAGTTGTTTTATCAAACGCAAGACGCAACTCTAATTTTTCAAGAAGAGAGTTTTCCTCTGTACGCTGTACGCAAATCGCAGTTCTGCAAAAAACAAAAATGCTGCAAACTGCAAACTTGTTTTTTGACATATGAAACGTCAGTTTTGTTCTGATTTTAATTGTTCCGGATGTTTAATGTTGTGATGTATCGAACGGAAATCAAATTCAAACGACTTGCCAATTTTAAAATTAGTCGTTTTCTTTTGAACAAATCTAAGGACCGAGGACTGAATCCTTTTGGATTCCCAACAGCTCCAATTTCTATTTAATTGTATTTTAAGGTAAAACCGCACTCAAACTTAAGCCCCGGCTTAAGGCGTATTTTTTTGACCTCCTTAATGTGAACATTAGGAAATATGCCTTACATTACCCTGAGGCCACACGAGCAAGTACTTGCAAGCAAGTTGGCTACATACACTGCCTGTCAAATTCGTAATTTGCATTCCACTTGCCTCCCACTTGCTTTCCACTTGCATTCCACTTGCTTGTTTCCCAGCTTGCTTCTCAACTTGCTTCACTACTGGCTTCAAAACTTGCATGCCATTTGATAAGCAAGTTGCTTGGGTTTGTAGCCAAAATTTTAAATGTTTTTTCTCCTTCACACTCACGAAAATTCGAAAAGAGTCAGACGCAAGGAATCATCGTGTAACCCTGAGGCCACACGATCGAGTAATCGCCTTTTTCAAAGAAAGTTGAGAAGCGAGTAGTGTGGGCGAGTGATTTGACAATTAATATATGTACCCAACTCGCTAGCGAGTACTCGCTCGTGTGGCCTCCGGGTAATAGAGGTCTATGGAATACGGAAGAGTAGTTGAAGTGAAAAAGGATTGAAAAAGGAGGACTTCAAAGTCCCTTTTCACACGAGGAAACTGAGTTGCCAGCAACTTTCAGTTCCAAAGGTGAGAAGGCCAGGACGAAAGAGGGGTGAGCAAAATTTCCCCGGTCGAGGATTTGAAGAGATTTTTTTGACATTTCCTTTCAATATCTAGGTTAGCTGTGTTCAACCAATAGACTTTCAAGGGAAATTTCAAAAATTTCCTGGAGATTTGTTTCTCGTGTGAAAGGTACAAGAGATTTTTAATGAGATTAAAAGAAAACGTCAGCAAAATATCTAGCTACCACTAAACTACTAAAAGACTGTTAGGTATAAGAATGACAGCGCACAAAGCAGACATTAAAAAGATGAGATAAACTTGTTTTATTTGCATTCCAATATAAATTGACCCAAAAAGCCTGCCTAACCCGGAGGCTACACGAGCAAGTACTTGCAAGCAAGTTGGCTACATACACTGCCTGTCAAATTCGTAATTTGCATTCCACTTGCCTCCCACTTGCTTTCCACTTGCGTTCCACTTGCTTGTCTCCCAACTTGCTTCTCAACTTGCTTCACTACTGGCTTCAAAACTTGCATGCCAGTTGATAAGCAAGTTGCTTGGGTTTGTTTGTGTTAGTAAACAAATGTGTATAGGGGTATTCACGATCTGGTGCAACAAGCCTAGTAAAATTGTAAAATTTTATCTTTTTACAATAGATCGTGAACGCACTTTTCTTATTTGTAGTTGCGCTGTAGCAAACTAGTGTAACATTTGACATTCAGTATATTTTGTTGTTGTAGTGTAAGAAAATGTTACACTTTTACACTTTTGCAATGATACAAGACCAGTTACATCGGATCGTGAATACCCCTTATGTATTGCAACTTGCTTGCAAGTACTTGCTCGTGTGGCCTCGGGGTAAGTAATTAAAAAAAATCTAGCAACTTGTTTGTTCGTGTGAAAGGGGACAAACATCCAATCAAAAACGACATATATACACAGTGAATAGTCAGCAAGAGCCTGTTTAGATTGGGAAAATTGATTCCGGATTCGTGAATCTCATTGTGTCTACATTAGAAACTTTGAGGTGCCTCGAAATACATAGAAACAACAACAACTTCAATGTTTTGCGCATTGAAACAACAACAAATGAGACTCATGAGTCAGATGTTTATGTTTTCTTCATGCCTCACGACATCCCTGACCCCCCACTTCTCTTGTCCAGAAACCACCGTGAGACCGGTCTCAGCCTTCCCAATCTAAACAGCGTCTAACGTCTATTCGTGTGCTTCTGAGAACTACGAATTTTATTTTATTTTATGAGCTTGATATAACTTCCCAAGGGGCACAGATTTGAATTTTGCAACAAGAAATTCAAAAATCTGGTTTCACAAGAATAACTTGAAAGTTTTTGTAGAGTTGTTGAATGCTCTCATTGTATTTTAAATTATTTGAGTTCCAACTTTGTTATATTCAGGTCACTGTTCTTATTTAGTGGGACTAAAAATAAATAGGCGTGGCTTAATAGTAACTGAGTAGTTATCCATTGTGTTTCAATGTAACCTTAATTTTAATTAGCCGTTCTCAAAAACAAAATCGAAACTGTTTTGCGACTTTGATCTTTTGCTACTTCAAAGTAACTCTAAAGTGTCTAATCATTATGATTCAGTAAAACTTATATACAACACTTTTGTAACAAAGTGAAAAAGTGACAGAAGTATTAAATAAAATCCTAAATACAACTACATTGTAACTTGCTGTCAGATTCTTCAAAAATAACTACCATAATATTAGGGTGTCTATTTCCCAACATATTTTTTTAATGACAGACATCTGTTAGTAAAATATGAATGTCCTAAAAAAATATTTTACCAAAAAATTGTGTCCGATTTGTCAATAACCCTTACAAATTTATATTTGTATAGGTATTGCTGTTTTCACATTTTATTTTTGTAATTACTGCAGCTATTCATTTTTTTTGTTTCTATTTGTTATTTAATCCTTTAAAAGCCCCCACTCAAAAACTTATAAACAATAATTTTATATAAAATATTATCAGCCAAATTAAAAAACGCGGAATAGCCAAGGGTTAGCCTTATTCCATGGACTAAGTGCAAAATGTTACTAATAAAACAAAATTTCTGCTATGTGACGTTTATATGCTAAACCACCGAAGCAGATAGTTTAGCGAAGGAATAGCAGCCAGACTATTTTTTTTATTGGTGTTGGTATCAGAAGATTTACCTTTTCAATAACATTTTTTTTCTATGCACAATGATTTCGCTATGTTCTGAAGAATATAAAGCAAAATGTTATTTATAAATGGTTTAGTTTATTTTTATGAGCTTACTTTGTCTTTGGTGCTCCAATTCTCGCTTCTTTTTCTTTTTTAATTAAATTTACCAATACCTACTAATAATTTAGATAGACATACACAAGAAAATTCTTAGGTGTGTTTGGTTACTTGAAATTTTAAGATGTCAAAACTCATACGGAAAAAACCCAAGCTTCCGAAACTTGGTACAAATTTCAAGATACTTAACAGGCCTCGCACGGTAAACGTCACTTTACTATTCCACGAATATAAATTTCTTTTTAATAAGAAATTTTAACCCGTGGCTTAGCTCTTATTCCGTGGTTTAGTAAAATCGTGGAATAAAGGTAGAATAAGCGTTTTTTATTAATAGCGCTGTATGACTTTTAATTATTTAATTAATAATATTATGACTTTTAATTCAATGATGAGAAATAATTTGTTTGGTCAAATTTTTTTTGGTCACTAAATTTAATTTAACCTTTAATACATTATTTTGGAAAATTGATGACACCCTTATGTAGGTTCATGTTAAAAAAATATTTGTTTGTTTGGCTTGAAAACAAAATGGCAGAAACAAACCTAAATGCAACAAGAAATACATGCAGACGGTCACAAAACTGTTTTCGATTTCTGGAGTTATTGAAGGACTTGTATGCAACTCAAGTATGACAACTGTGTCTGTCACTTTCGTTGTTATTGAACAGTCACTGAGGGAAAGCATGTTGTTTCAAAAGAGGTGCGTTCTTTTTCTTCATTAAATCGAACTTTTGTTAACGTTCATCGTTCATTTATTCCAAAATTTTATTGTTTTGTTTTATTGGATTCGGAATTTATTTGGAATTTTTATTTATGTATGTAGTTATTTTCAATTTAGTATTTTCTATTGTCGATTTTCATTTTTGATATTTTTTATTAAAATTTATATTTTTATCCATAAATAGTCCGACTTGGACAAATGTTATTATAATGGGAATTTTGCCCCTCCTTAAATGAAAAAGAAAGGTATTAGTAGGCTTAATGATTCAATTTCTTACAAAAATATTGATAAGAGGAATTTGATTTGTTAATTATATGAATATTTAAGTACTAATTGTATGAATATTTGAGTACTTAAGTTTTTCCTAAACCAACTCGAAATCATAGCGAATCATTTGCAACGATACAAATAATGCAGATACACAACTCTTAATAACAAAGAAAAAATATTTTAAGTGAACAACAGGTTTTTTGAATGACAAATTCAAAATAGCTAAGATTTGATAAGAAAAAGAACGCGCTTTTAATATTGTGTTCGTAAATGTTTCAAAGAAGTTTCTGAAACTTCTTTAGAACTAAACTTTATGTTAGTTTCTTCACAGTTTCATTAGGATCATTGTAGGCAAAGAAAAAGAACGAGGGTGAGTGAGGCAGTAAGAAAAAAAAAAAACGAATAGAGATTGATGAACAATTTTTGCACAGGGACGAATTAGTTTTTGTTGGTGATGGCAAGGCGTTCAAATCCATTTAGCAACCATAATGCAAAATTTTTTCAACGTTTTAAATAAAATATTTTTAGATGTCTTTCTGCTGTTGCCCCTTTCTATCTTGTCGGTTTTGTATCTTCGCCAAGAAGTGTTCAATAGTTTAAAAGTATTCTACGATAATTTATTTACCTAAAAACCATCACGTCGCATAACTTTATGAAAAATATGAGACAAAACTTACCTGTGAAATGAAAAATTTTTACACCGTATTATAGGCGTGTTTACAGGATTTAATGCAGCATTGCATGTTCTTTTATATATATTTTTCAAATAAAGTATTGCATGTAACATACCTATTCACTATATTTACATTAATTTCACCCTTTCATTTAGTTTAGTAAGGTTTTTCACTAATTTAACGATTTTAAATTTCTGTACACTTTCATATATCTCGGCAAAATGACGGAAGCATCTCAATCATTTTTTATCTTGCTTCCTTTGGGCACCCCAGCAGATAAAAGCCTCTCCTTTAAGTGCATTTTTATCTTCGCTTTTTTCAAGCGAAGATAGAAATGCGCTAAAAACATGGCTAATTAGGCTTAAATTTACACTATTCACAATCATTTGTCCTGGAACAAAAATGATTATTTCGTGTCAAAAATTAATTAATAATGATATTATCTGCTGTCGTCATTGACATCAGTATCCTGAATTTCACTCATGTGAACCATTCCACTAAATTCGACCCTGAACTGAATTAAAAGATCAGTTGCTATGGGGTTATAGAAAGGAAACTTTCTATCAGCCATATTTTTTTTTTTCTGAAATAAATGTTTCTGTCTTAAAAAAAACAAGAAATTAGGTGTTTATAATTGTTTTTTTAATTGAATATATTTAAACCATGATTTTTGACTTTCAGAATTTATAAAATGTAATAATATTTTAATATTTGATGTAAATTTCCACAAAAAAAATCTTTTAAAAATAGAAGGGCACTAATTTTTTAACAAAAAAACTTTAAATTCAATCAATTTTACGAGCGCGCAAGTTTTGAAGGGGGTAGCAATGAATATTAGTTGATTCAACTGCGAGCGTAGTGAAAATTAAATACTTACAACCTTGAAATTAATTATTTAATATAACCTATTTCAATTAATTGATAAAAGAGGAAAAAAAAACAGTTGTCACATCACAAATGTCTGACTGCATTTTTAGTTACATATTTAAATAAGAAATACATTTCTGAAACTGAAAAATATTTATTTGAAACTAGTTATGTAGTTTATGTAGGTTTCAGTTTAGTGTTCATAAACTCCCCTAAGACAAATTGATCTGTTGCTATTAAGTCAATAAGAACTTGACTGAAACCTTTCAAACTTGTTGCAATCCAGTATAAAGAAACTTATTTTGAACGATTTACATTGATTACACAAGTGTTACGTGTAACTACAAAGTAACTTGAATTTAGTTGCACAATAGGACCACCCCTGCGCTTTTTTGGTTACAGTGGTGTTCCTGTGACTAGTTCTTTTTAAAAAAATGCGACCGTCACTATGTTACTCAGAAGTCACCACAACTTATCAAAAACTTAGCGTGCCCCTTGGGTTTGGGCTAGATTCATAGAAATTCGTAGTTTTCGGAGGTACGCGAACAAACAAACCAGAAACGACATATACACAGTGAATAGTCAGCCTTATGTTTCAGTTCCGTATTATTCCCATATCGAAAACGAAATGTCAAAACATGCACATCCACTCATCCAGCAAATCGAGTGCACATCGCTTTTCAGTCGCAGTTGAAAAAATACAAATATGGCTTCGCTACCAAATCCAATTCAAGTAATTTTTTTCTATTGATTTTCACCTAAAATATAAATTCAATTTTTAATAAATCTAACATAAAATCATTCCTTAAATGAATATCCATTAGTGTATTAAATTATTTTCACAATTCATTTCAAATTAAGTCCATAAAATTGATGAAACAAATTTTTCTTTTAATAAAATTTGCTTTGTCGATTTTTCTTCCCTGCAAAAGGGTGTCACCATCTGTCAAAAAAATGAAGATTTTCTGTTTATCGATTTTGTGATAACGACGAAAAATAAAAAAAATATAATTTTATTTTAACTTCCTCCCACAAATGATTAAGGAAATTGATTAATCGAAGAATTTTTTTTCTTAAAATTTCAGGTATCTGGTAAACACAATGCAATTTTCGAGGCCTACTACAAACAGGTAATTTATATAAATGAGCAAAGGAATCTATATTTTTTTTTTGTTCGAATCTAGCTAGTAATTGAAAATTCCATTCTAGATTGACCCGAAGGGCACGGGAGCAATTGAGGCAATGACTGCTGCTAAATTCCTAAAAAAATCTGGACTAAGCGATGTAGTTCTCAGTAGAATCTGGGATTTATCAGATCCAAATGGAAGGGGATTTCTGGACAAACCTGGTTTCTTTGTTTCATTGAAATTAGTATCCTTGGCACAGGCTGGCCTGAATATCCATATGAATAACATATTTGCTGAGACTGCAAACCCTCCAAAAGTTGTAAGTATTTTTTTGTCAGATTTTTAATTTTTGTCTAAAATGGAAATTTATATACAAGAATCGATTTGAGTATTTTCAAAAACTATTCTATAAACCCTGTTTGAGTACAATATTACTGTGCGGTGGGTTGTGCTTTTTTGTATTGCTTCACTTATATAGAAACATGAAACATAGAATGGGGTTTTCTTGTTTCCATTACTCACGTCATAGTATTTTCGCAGATAATAATCTAAGCTTGGTGGAGTGGCTTCAAAATGATTGAGTTTATTTACTTGTACCAGAAGCATGGCTTAATCATTTAAGAGCCTGTACTTATAGTGATCTCTGAATCCGTTGCGTTAATGTATTTTACTTGGCTTGTTTTAAATTGTTTAATGTCGATATGAAAATTATGTAGTTTCAAATTCACTGAATGGAGCTTCCATTTGTGTTCATAATTCTAACAAAAGGTATTCTAAACTAAGCACAATAGAGTTTTCTTTTTACATTCGTAGTTCATAAAGTAGAAACACTATTAGTGTTGTATCTAGCTCACCATGTTGCTGATTTAGTTAGTATTCAGGTTTGTGGGGGGGACCTTAACTGAATAATATTTCAGTTTAATCGATCGCAATATGTTCATTTTTAAGGGTAGTCAAAACCTTTATAGTTCACGTTCAACATACAAAAAAAAGCAATATAATCTGCAACAGTTCACCTGACAATGAGCACACAAAAACTAATTTGTGAAACTGTCCCATTAACAAGACAGAAACACTTCACTTCAACTATAAGTAAATGGCTTTTATACTGAGGTAACGCTAAAACCATTTTATTTGGGGATATGAAGATTTGTTTATCAGAACTCTTAATCACCACGTTAAAGGAAGCACTTTGTTCTTCATATAAAAATTGCTGTTACGCAATCATGTACTTTTTTTTTCGTTTTTGTGATATCATTTGTACCAGAAGTTAAGAGCCCGCAAATTGAGATTTTCTGAAAATGGCGATGTTTCAAAGATCTATGCTTCTCTGCTTTGCGATAATGATCATTCTCATTTAAAATAATTCTAAATTACCTTATGCAAATAAATCAAGGAGTTGATAATGTTTTTTCTTTGAATTTGTTTTTTCAAGGGTGACCTTCCTAAGATAGTACCACAGCGGGCTCAGCCAGCACCAGTTATTAACACGGATTGGTCAATGAAAGTCATTGATCGCTTAAAATATGAACAACTATTTGAATCATTGAATCCCGTCAATGGCTTTCTCGCAGGAAACAAAGTCAAAGGCGTATTAATGGATTCGAAACTCCCAATGGAAACACTGGGTAAAATTTGGGATCTAGCTGATCAGGATAAAGATGGAAACCTAGACAAGCACGAATTCATAGTTGCCATGCATCTAGTCTACCAAGCTTTAGAGAAACGTGCCGTACCCGATGTACTGCCTCCTGAACTTCAAATGCGAAAACCGGGTGCGCCACCACCAATTCCAGCACAGCCAGTAAAAGCAGCACCACCAGTTGTTGCTGCAATGCCTCGCGCTCCAAGTGGAGAAGGATTCGGTGATGGTGGATTTGTGGCAAACTTCCCAACTGACATTGCTCCACCACCAGTGCCACCTCTACCAGTCGCTGTACCACCAATGCAACGTGTTCCACCACCAATAATCCCTATGCAACCTCTTATCTCAACTGATCCCCTTATTCCAATTGGTGCTCCAGCACCAGTTGCTGCAGCAATCGATTGGGTGGTAGTACCATCTGAGCTAAAGAGATTCGAGATCATATTCCGTGATTCGGATAAAGATAGAGATGGATTAGTTTCTGGTTTAGAAGTGAAAAATGTATTTTTGCAATCAGGCGTTCCACAAAACTGTCTTGCTCATATTTGGTAAGCTTTTTAAGTTTGAAACTTTTTGTTTATTTATTTTCATTTGTATTTGTGAATGTCATAGGGCTCTTTGCGATACTAATCAATCGGGAAAACTAACTCTTGAGCAATTTGCTCTAGCCATGTGGATGGTTGAGCGTAAGCAAAAAGGAATTGAGCCACCACAAGTATTGACAGCGAATATGGTACCACCTTCGATGCGTGGCATTGTTCAAGGTGTTGATATCACCCCACAGGTTTGTTAGTTTTTATTAATTTAAATTATTTATGAAAATTGGTAAATATCTATGAAACATCTACATAATATATATACTCTTTTAGGAACCTAAACCAACATATTCCAATCCAGAACTAGAAATGATTTCCAAGGAAATTGAAGAACTCGCTAAGGAGAGGCGAGTTCTTGAAACTGAAATTGCCCAAAAAGAAGCCGATATTCGTATCAAATCTGGAGAAGTCCGTAGTTTACAGGTTTGGTTTAATTTTAATCTATTTATATTTCTTTAAAAATTTATGAAATTCTTTCCATTTTGTAGAGCGAACTTGACACTCTTACAGCTACTTTGAAACAATTGGAAAACCAAAGAGGTGAAGCTCAAAAGCGTTTAGATGATCTTAAAGCTCAGGTAAAAAATGAATTCAATAAATAATTATGTCGTTATTTTGGTATTTATTTTTAAAACTTTTCTTTTTGATTAATGCTTTTGGTTTAAATATTCTTTTTTTTACTAAAAATAATAGTAAAAAGGTTTTATTTTTAATGCACACAACTATTGTCACAGCCAGTTTAGTGACAAATAAAAGCATACGCATAACACTTAAGAAGGTGTTTGTAAATGTTAATCATTTAAGCTTCCATTTCTATTTGCCTGCCTTCAATTTGTTGGCTTTTAAAACATCAAGTTGGAAATCACCAACAAAATTGTAAGAACTATTCCTCAAAAACTATTGATTAATCTGGAGATTGTTTTCTTTAACCATTTAAAAACTTCTTTATTTACAAATTATTTCCTGGCTCAAGAATCTTTCTGTCTTTAGATCCTTTCGGAAACCGTTTTTGCTAGGGTATTTCAAACTGAATTAGTGGCAACAAGGTCAGCCTGCAAAATACTGAAATAAACCCCAAACCAAACCGAAACACAGCTATCTTGCATTAAATTGGTCTCAATTCTGGGATGGCCTGAATATTTACCTCAACAAGGTAACTGTTATCTGACATTGAAGAAAATAAATGAAACGAACTGGCCATGAAAGTATCAGCCCTTAATAGCTCACTTGTAAAAAGTCATCACATTTTCCTTGGAGTTATGTATAAAGAGCATTATATTCCCCATTTTGTTCCGCCGAATTTAACTGTAGGTGGAACATTTTAACCAACTGACCTGTATCCACCAATATTCCTAACAATACTTACAGAAGAGGATACAATCATTCATTTTCTCTCTAAATGTCTTATTCAGGCTCGAGAGTGATTTTTGACGCCCTTAAAGAACCTTCAGAACTGAATATCAGAGACTTGACCTCATTTTTCTTCTAAGATGAACATCGGAAGCTTCGTGTTCTCTGTCGCATCCAAAAATGTAACTGAAAGATTCGCCTGAGAGATCAGATCATTATTCTTGCTTGAACCAACCATACTGTCGAACTCAAAGCGTGGACGATAATTCTGCAGTGGGTATGTCCACAAATCAATCTTATCTAATTCTAATTCCGCCACTTTCACCAAACGAACTATGGTATCAAGACGGCACATCCAGCAGATGGGACACAGAGCTAGGTTGCTCGTGCTCGCCATTTCCAACTAACTATATATACAAATAATCAAATATGGGTACTACCATCCGTTCGTCTTACCTGCACATGAATTCAAAAATATCTCTTCCAAAAGTTTGGAAATGTTTTTCCTTATTCGCATATTCACCTTAATTTTGAATACGTTACTCCTATTGAATTTCTTTTAAATTAAATTTTCATAGAAGTTTTGGTGGCCTAAATTTTATATTGCTATAATTTATCATTCTATCAGCCTTGGGTTTTTTTTATTCTAAGCCTTTATTATATTATTATAACGGATCTTCCAACAAGTGGTTTCATTTTAAATTTCGTGCCATTTTTTAATTTAATCAATGAATTTAAAAGTTTAAGGAAATTTAGTGACTTGAAGACTCCAATTCATGTTCGTCCAGCGTGAATATATTGCCGCTTTACCTGAGAGTGTGGCTGAAAACCCAGGTGTGTCCATTTTGAGAGTCCATTTAGGGATTTGGGACTCCAACACCTCGGCACACTGCGACACTTGCCACAAAGCTCGTAAAACAATGGCTCTTTTGCGTAACAAATTTTGTAGACGAGTGATTTCTGGAAATGGAGACTTGAATTTGTCGCCCATATCGCGCGATTTAATACCATTAGATTTTATCATTGGGGTTAGGTCAAAGATAAAGTTAAGAATTTATGCACTTACGAAAATATGTTATTCCCATAATAAAGCCACAATTACGTGATGCAAAATCGTAGGCAGAGACAAGGCGATTTTTCGGTAGATATTGTATTCCATTATTAACCCCAGAATTTGCACCTAAGATATACAAAAAAATATCACCTTTATTTAAAAAAAAATGTCTTTTCCTTAAAAATGTCTCTGATTTAAAATAAAACCTCTTGTTAAAACACCCGATACTTAAATCTCCTTATCTCAGCTACAGTCTTTGCGGACGGACGGACGGGCCTCTTCAACAAAATCAGCCTGTGTCCTTCCTTTTACATTACTGACTCATAATCTAAATTTTTTACTCTTAACATTTCCTATTAACCATTAATTTTATTTATTTTACATTTTTTTTATTATTTTTTTAATTTTTTTATTTTATTTTTTTCCCGGTTTTGGTTTATTTTCTATTTAATTTAATTTGATATTAAATTCAAAACGCACAAACAACATTACAAATCTAACATAAAAATAAAAACTAAAGGAATCAGAATATGAAGAAGCTATAACTAGTGTTAATTTAGAAATATCCGATGTACATAATCAGGTTTGTTGGCTCGTTGCCTTTTCTCTGTGTTTTGCTTTGTATTTTGTTTAATTTTGTTTGTCTTCTTTTTTCAACTTTGTTTACTTTTGTATTATGTTTTGTAAAATTTTCTTGTGGTTTTGTTTTACTTTTGGTGCTTATAAAGACAAATGTCATTCTCTACCTGTATCTTATCAGAAAAAAAAATATATATTTATCCTTATCTCTGATTTTGTCCCATTATTAAGGTCAACAAAGTTCGTGAACAATGCTCGAAACAAGAAGAAACCATCAACGAACAAGAAGGCGAGTTAAACTCGAAACGTTCAGAATTACAAAAATTAAAAGACGAAGAAGCTTCTCTTGAAAAGGAATACGAGGAAAATCGTAAAGAATTGGATAATCTATCGAGAAATTTACAAGACACTCAACTTCAAATCAGCCAAGTGGGTTTTGTTTTTTACGATCTTACTTTAGAAGGTCTTTGTATGAATGGATTTTTTTTTAAAGGTACGTTCAATGGTTACCCAACTATTAGAATCCCAACGCGAAATGACCGATGCCTTAATAATGTGTAAGGCAGCCATTGAAGCGAATCAAATGGAATTAGTAACCGAGTATCAACTGAAGATTGAGGGAGATCTTACAGAAGCGAAGCAGGTCCTAGAAAAGAAAATAACCCAGGAGCCCAAAGCTGATGATCCGTTTCAAGAGAAAACCAATGGTTTTGGTAAAACCGATGCATTTGTTTCTAATGGGTTTGCCGCAGATCCTTTTACATCAAACACAAACGGTACCACTAGAGCAACAGGTGGGTTTGATGATAGTAGCTTCAGTACTGGCGGTTTTGATGATTCATTTGGTGGCTCTGGATTCGGCGCAGCCAAACAAAGAGATCCATTTGGAGCTGCAGGTGCTGCTGATCCATTTGGTGATAAGAAATCAACTGCTGTAACACCTGAGGTATGAATAAAAATGAAGCTTAAATAGAAAGAAATTTAAAAAGATTTTTTTTTTATATATTAGCCTGGTAAAGATGACTTTGGAAGTGATCCATTTGCTGCCCTTCATGCACCAACAGGGGTTGGACAGGTGCTGAGTCCAAATACCCAACGTTCTGGTCCACCGCCAAGGCCAGAATCTCCAAGTCCTGCTCTACCACCAAAGAAATCTAAACAACCACCACCAAGACCAGCACCACCACGTCCTCTTCAAGTAAATTTGGAATTTAATTATTTGTATTAATTTATAATATTATTGAATTTTTATTATTATTTACTCCAGGGTCCTCCACGTCCTTCTCAACCATCTGGTGATGCCTTCGGACCACCATCGGGCGGTGGTGGCTTCGCTGATTTTGCTGATTTCGACAATAAGGTTGGTAAAAGACGCATGCCTTTTAATAATGATCAATGGTGGTAGTTTCTTCTTTTGAGCTTTATAATAAACTGCCCCCAAGAGGATGCTTTCCACCCGTAGTTGCATGATTTAGATTTAATTTTCGTTGAAAAAAAAAACGCTACTACTAACAATAAATTTTACTCAGTTTTTAAATTCACACGCTAATTTAATTGTTTTTTTTTTTAGTTTTCAGTTCTCCATTTCTTTATTTATTCGTTTTGCATCCACATTGGTTATTCTTTTGTTGTTATTTATTTATTCCAAAAAAAAGTTGTATGATAAACCAAAACAAAAAATAATAAACAAACATTTGTTTCCGCTTGACTAACAAATGGCTTACGTTTCAAATTCTATTTTCAGTGAACATCATCTCCACTCTCTTTTTAAATGTATATCTAACATTCCACCCTTTAAATTAATAAACAACAATTTAAGATAAACATTTATCCACAAAACTTACACACATACACACACACACACAATTAACCTGTACCTAACTCTTAAGTGTTCATATTTTATTGTTTAACAAAAAAAAAATATATATAATATATTCATAATTATAATATTTAGTAGTTAAATTACAAACAAAAAACTTACAATCAAATTACACAAAATACCCCAAATTGAGATTCAACATGACATACATAGACTAATCAAACTTAAATATTAACATTTTATTTCAAAAAATAGTATAATAGTAGTTAAAAACGCGTTATAGAACAATTAAAAAAAAAATAATTCAAAAGCATATTCGTTGTTTAGTTGTAAAATTGTTTCAAATTACGTACATACATATAATCTTCCTGCGAATCATTACAAACAAAAAATCAGACAGATAAATAGTAACATTCGAATTAAAATTAAAACAATTATCTCATTTTAAGTGCTTTTGACGTCTTTAATGTGTATTTAAAACAAAATAAACAAAGAAATAAAAATATCATTTTAATTAAACCACAATTTAATAAATTAAAAATCGACTTTTGATTATTATTTCTGTTTATAAAGTTTTTTTTTAATAATTTTCGAGAGTGTCGTTGTTTAAAGTCTCATAACTCCAAATTCAATATAAGCTTTAAGGATAATGTACCTAAACAAAGTGAAACAAAAAAAGTCTTCATAACGACCAAGATTTTGTGTTTCCTTTTGAGAGTTATGCTTTTGAACTTGACATTTGTTACTTGAAACTACATTATTCACCAAATTCAGGTAGGTCAATAGATATCATTCGAAAGTTTTTTTATAAGCTATTTTTTTTAGTAGAAGTACTCCCATTAACTTTCGTTTCATTGTACATTTAGGTACTTGTTGCAGTAGCCTCTTACTATCACCTGTTACTTGCTGATTTTCAGACCCCTTATTATTTCCTAGTGAATAGGTAATAAACTTAATAATCCTATTATGTTTGTTATATTTAAAAACATAAATAACGAAAAACGCGATCAATCCCTATTATCGCTATCATCTGGGAATTTTTGCAGAGCTAAAATCTATTGTTAATGGTTCCATTGATAAGCTAAGTGTTATCGTTGTCGAACATTTTATAAATCAAATGTTCATTCACTTTAAAAATAACTTAGTTGATGGTGAAATCCAATGAATTCTTTTACCAATAATCAGGGCCACAGTCTCAAAATGCAATTGTATGGTTTACATGTTCATAAAGAAACCACCAAATAAACAAATTCAATATGATTTGATTTTTCCAGTCTGGTAAATACAGTAATTTTAATGGAAATTTAGTTTCGCTTGGATGTACAAAGGTGTATGTGTAGGTGAAGACGGGTAGTATTATTTATTTGAATTCCAAGTCCTCTCCTTGATTGATTTATTTCAATAATGTGTAATATAAAGAATATGTATTGAAAAAACCCTTCTCATACAAACAATGGGTTACCTTGGGCAAAATCTTAAGAATGGTGGATATATTTCATATTGGATGTACCAAATTTTTCCTATCCTCTTGTTTTTTCTAACCAGTGTCGTGCCATTCAGATTGCATTTAAAAAGAACTACCTAACATAAAAAATGAAGAAAGGACGTCTTTAGTTAATCTTAATAAAATAACATTATAATGCCTTGGATTGATTATTTGCTCAAATATCCCGAATAAGAAACATTGAAGCACTTAACTTAACGTCTCATGTTTTTGTTTGTTTTTTTTTTACATTTCCTAGCATATCGTTAAAATATAAAACCGTATTGAAAAATAAGACCACGTTGCATAATTGTTAACACATTACTTATTTATTATGGCAGTACAGTCCGTAGTGGACGTGGGCCTATGTGGCCTATGTGTTTGTGGGTGACAATATTATATTAGATGAAGGGCTTCACTGCTAAATTAGAAGTGTTCGCAAGAGTCCCACCCTAGGTAGCATTTTTTCTATATGTCTAAAACTTCAACCGAAGTAAAAGATTTCATGAAATAATCAATCACCCAATCCAGTTCCATTCCTTTTAATCAGCCTTGCAATCTAAGTTCTATTTAATGTGCCAATTATGAAAGAACAATTCGAAACAATTTAGTTGTCTTTAAAAAAATCGAAATTAATTCAACTGTGTCAAACTTTGTCAATTTAAATACGCCCGTAAAATACCATTGATTTTAAAGACATAATTTTTAAATTATTTTATGTTGTAAAAAGTTGGAATTCAGTGGCACTGAAGTCACAAGAATAAAATTCAGAAATCAAAATTTAGCAACCTTCGATGTTTCATTTTAGTTCCGAAACTATCTTTCCTGCTATTTATCTGACAAGTAACATGTGCATCTTTCGAAATATTTAAATAAATATACTTTTTCATTAAAGTCAAATGTGCCACCTTTAACTGCGCTACTTCAAAAAACAAAACAGTAGGTAATGTTGATGAAACACTGGTTATATCCATAACATCCAATCATTTATTTGTTTAATTTCCCCTTTCTTGTCTCAATTTTTGTATTTGTTTTTCATTTGCATTTATTTTTTTTTTGATTTTATAATTTGTGTACTTAGTTTTGAATATAATTTATTTTATTTATTTGTTTATTTTTTTTTACGTTCTTCACTTTAGCAACCCTCAATCCCTCCACCACAACCACCACCACCAATTACAATAACTAGATCTACTACTACTTCAACTTCATTATTCCAACAACCACCACCACAACAACAACCACCACCACTTCCAACCACACCAAATCAGTTATCAGCAACTCCTGTTGCTGCTGTACTCGGTCTAACAGGTCCAGCTGATTTTGTTGATGATCCATTCAAAGACTATCGCTATGTAGATCTTTCGAGCATAAAAGATCCATTCGCTGATGAAGAATTTATAGAACAAAACAGTTCAGAGGGTAAATTAGTTTATTATAATGATCAGAATAATTTGTGCATTTTTATTAATTAAATTGTATATTCTATTCACAGATGAGGCAAAGAAGAAAACTAGAGCAACCATCTCAGCATCACCACTTTCGAATATATTTAGCAGTGATACAACTAAAGCCACTTCAAATACAAAAACCAGTAGTTATGAATTTCTGGACAATTTCGATGCATTCAATGCAAATCCTAGTCCTGTGCCATCGTCCCTCTCGGGGGCTAACAAGTCATCGGCCCGCAACACTCCATTTGATAACTTTGCAAATTTCGATGCATTCTCCTCAGTACCACCATCACAGCCTCCGTCGTCGTCGCAAGAGAATACGACTGCATCGACAGACTTCTTCGACGCCTTCGATGACAATTTTAAGGATATTGGCAACAACAACAATGCTCCCAGCAGTGTGACGACTTATGCATTCGACGCTTTTGGCGACACTACAAAGGCATTTAGCACTAACAATACTCTGACTGATAACGCATTCGGCGGCTCCACATCGACGGTAAATAAAGTAACAAAAACTTCAGACATTAAGGTTTTCGATGATATGTTTGACGACAACGCTTTCGAAGATGACTTTTTCAAAATGAAGATAAATGATAACAACAATGTTGTGGCCGCTCCTGCTCTTGTTGCCAACGATTTCTCAAAATCCACAACAGCATCATCAATATCGGCGAACAACGGTAACTTTGCAAAATTCGATCTATTCGCGGAGTTATCAGACAGCAGCAGTAATGAATTTGGAACTGCTTTAAATAACACGAAAAACCTCAATGCCTCACAGTCGAAAGTTCAGAAAAAGATTAATCTCGGAAAAACTAACAACATCACTGAAGCTGGCAGCGGTGGTAGTGGTAGTGGTAGTGTGAAAGTAGCTGACAAGTTCGCTGGGGACTATTCAAATCCGGATTCATTCGATGCGGATCTCGAGGAAGCTCTTAAGCGCAGCATGGCTGAGAAGTAGTTAGAAAGAAATTATTAATCAAGTCTATATATTTTTAGTTATTTAGAAAACAAATCTTATTTATCAACTCTCGTTCCAATCAAACCAGTGGTTAGCAGATCCTGTGTTGTGTAGCGGTGCTTTAAATATAATTGGGCATATTCATAGATTTTGTTAAAGCTGTTGCTAGACAAGACTGGAGTTTACCTGATAAAGTTTCAATATCATAAACTCCAGATTTGCCTAGCAAAAGCTTAAAAAACATCTATGAATATGCCCCAATATTATGTAAGATATGGATTTTTGAATCCTTAGATATTATTATAAGAATGATATTTTTTTATTTTATAAACCAAAATTTTCGATTAGGATGTGTTTTTTTTTTTTTTGTGTTTATACAAAATTCTTGTTTACCATTAATTCGCAGTTTAGTTTTTCGTTAAATTATTTTTACTTTGTTTATTGTATACAATAATTTCTGTTTTGAAGCAAACTAGTCGCGCTGGAGTTTTTTTGTTGTTTTTTTTTTCAATGAAATAAAAGGCACTGTTTGATGAAATGATAATTCCATTATACTGATAGAAAAAATGTTATGTTTAATTAACGGTTTCATTTATATGGTATTAGTTATAAATTATAGATATATATATTTTTTTTTCTTTTTTAATTAAAAAATATAGTATTTACCTGCTTATTAGAAAGAGAAACAGACCGGAAGAAGGATAAATTCTTCTCTATTGCTATATTTTACCTTTAATAAATAAATAAATAAATGCAAACGTAAATAATTTAATAAATTTGTTTTGTTTTCTTTTTTTTTATTTTGACAAAGATGTTGAATTGGAAAATAAAACAACAGCAGAAATGTACTAAATACATGTGTTTGTGGACTTAAATAAGAACCACCACTATTAACAGTGGAGTGCAGCGAAAAATAGAGAATTAAATTACTTGAATTTTGTCTTTAATGATATAATAAACCCATATCTTTAATGAACAGGTAAAAAAGATTATTAACAGTGGAGTGCAGCGAAAAATAGAGAATTAAATTACTTGAATTTTGTCTTTCATGATATAATAAACCCATATCTTTAATGAACAGGTAAAAAAGATAAGATAAGAGCTTCGTTGGCTTGTTTTTCACTAAACCATTGAACATTTGATAACTGCATGAATTTCCTATCAATTCTTCATTAAATAAACTGCTATTGGAGAATGTTTATCTATAAATAAGAGCTAAGAGCAACGAACTTCATTAGTGTGTGTACATACTGAATAGTAACCTAGATCATTTTTACAGGAACGGATTCATTTAGATTGGATCGTTGGAAAATGAGGCTCAATTTGATTCAAATAGACTTTTTTCGAATAGACTCTCGCAATAAGGCCCTATATCTTACCTTATTTAAATGTTTTATGTTATGGGTCTAATTTTTTAATTGTTTAATTTTGTTTATTTTTATTTATTTATGTGCTTGTGTTAGCTCTACTTAATCTACTAACAACTAACACAGCATCTGATTGTAGAATGCAGCTTGGTTAAAGCTCATTACAACACATAGTTCTGAATTGTAAACAAAAATCTCAACTACAAATCCCGTGTTTTTTTAATAAAAAAGCTATTCGACCTTTATTTAAATGGTACACTATGGCGTATGCGTACTATAACTTGAGAAATTAAAACAGAAAAATCGCTGCAAATAGAAAAGCAATACCCAAATGTTGTAGGAAATTATTAGATTTGGTTTTAAATAAATCAAATACAAACGTATACATATTTACATAAGTGTGGGTCAAATTTTAACGCTTAGAGGGGTCTTATCGCTATTTTGTTTTTTCCATACAAATTGTATGGGAACAAGTTGGGAGAATATTTAGAATTTTATAACTTACAAGAAATTGATTGACATACATATTTGAAAAGAAAATTTATTTAAAAAAAAAGCATCTTGATCAGAAATTACCGTTTAGAAGATATTTTGTGCTAAAATAAAAATTTGAGATTTCACTTCTTCTAAATGAACTAGGCCGAACATTTGAAATGTATTTAAAAACACTGGTCAACTAGTTTTTTGTTTTACTAACCAAAACATACTTTTCTATAGGTTTTTCGTTGTTTTCCAGGTTATTTCAAAATAGTCTAAGAGCCATTGGTCAGCTGACTTAAGGTATTTTAGTACGATTCAAATTAAGTGGAACCATTCTATTAGACTTCCTGAGCATGGAATGGGCACAATTTCTTAAACCTTAAGTTCAAATCAAAGCAAGTTCGTTAAATTTGACCCACCCTATTTTTTTAATTTTTTTAAATTTCTGTTTTATTGAACATTTTTATTTACAATTGGCTTAAAAAATAATAATAAACTATAAGATACATTGAGAAATAATAAGATTTTGTTGGCACATAAGTACGGTGACCATTTTTTCAGGGGCAAAATAGAGGACAACTTTTCTCTAGCATTGAAAAGTTAATAAAGAATTATTTTCATAAGAAACTTTGCTTTTAAAAAAATACATGAGAGTTATAAAATACAACAAAAAATTGAAGTTGTAATTGCACCTGGTTTCAAGTAGATCAACTTTTGATTGCGATATCTCGGGTGTCCAAATGATATTTAAAATTGAAAACACTCTTTCGTCGGGATTTTTCAAGATCTTAATGAAAGCAAAACTCACACGTTCTTCATGAAATTTTTGAAAATTTCAAATCATTTCTTATTTGGGGACAAATTGTCTATTTTTCAACTTATTCTTCATTGACTTATCGTTTGACTCATGTAATCTTGTAAAATAATTCTTAATCATCATTGATTTCTAGATCTTTTCTTAATTTGTATACATTGGCAAAGCTTTTGGATTCAAACCAGTGCTGTCTACTTATTACATCTAAGTGATTTAGTAATGATGAAGGTACCTTATATATTTTTAATCGTAGAGAAATGATAATATGAATAAAATAAAGAGAACACGCTACCGAAAAAGAGGACTGTCCTCTTAAAAAGAGGACGGATGGTCACCGTACATATAAGGGGCCTAATGCTGTACTTTGATTCAATGTAAAATACAAATAATATTTATAGTATATTTATGTATGTAAAAACTTAACATAAGAGTCGGCTTGCCTTTGTCCTCCTCGGGTTGTTCAGTCCCTGTTGTCCAGAGTGGCAGTATGTTTTTTAAGAGTGGGGGGTAGAGTTGGTGTTTAGCCACCATAATGTGCTGACTAGAGAATGCAATCCCGAGTTGTTTTTTTAATCCCGGGATTCAAAAATTTCTGTCCCTGGACCCCGGGATTTCAAAAATATTTTTTAAAAAGTTATTCAGAATATATTTTTGTTTGAAGTTGTTCGTTTTCCAAATTAAAAATCATTTTCTGAGTATGCAGAGAGTTAATACTTCTACTTCGGCCTCCACCTGGCAAGAAAAATAAGTTTTATGATTGCAATGTTTTTATTTATAAGAAAAAATCGTTACTCTCCATGTTTTCTCACAAAACAGAAAAATTTAGGAAATAAAGAAACAAAATACATAGTTATTTCATAAATAGGTTCCTATCTACCGTTAACTGCCTGAACAGAATGCAATGCTAGATATCAAAAATGCTGCAGCCGGAGCTGCAAGAGTTGAACAGTTTTTAACTTTAACTTCACCTTTTTTACATCTACTGCAGAATTTTTGACATCTATTCCAGCTGCGTCTTGCCTTCTGTTCAGGCAGTTAAAGGTAGATAGGAACCTATTTATGAAATAACTATATATTTTGTTTCTTTATTTCCTAATTCTGTTCAGGCAGTAAGGCTAGTTGCATGAAGCTGACATTTATCGGTGCATCAGCCGCACTTTAAGTTCTAAGAGGTCGTCAATACATTAATGTTCCATTTTCATCGAATACAATTTTAAAAGAGAATTTTAACGAAAATACAAATGAGTTGATGAGAACCAAAACTTGCCATACCCAGAAAAACTCACCATAATTAACTAGTTTTGACCTACATAAAAATTGTTGGCAAATTGTTCCTGTACGAAAGTCTAAATGCAAGCAGGAAGAAAAATTGTATGCGAATATTTAAGCCACCAATCCCGGAAATCCCGGGATCGAAGCATTATAATCCCGGGATTTTCGGGATCCAAAAATAGCTTGGGATCCCAGGATTCGGGATCCCGGGATTACATTCCCTAGTGCTGACCCTGCTTCAGAGTAGAAGGGTACTGCTTCATCCTTGGTTGTTGGAGCGCTTATGTACCTTGGTGCCGGATGTCGTTTTAGGTTTGTCATCCTTCTCATCAGTTGATTAGGGTGGTTGGCGATGTTTCTAACCAGCTTATCGGCAGATAGCACTAAGTTCTTGTCCAGAGGGGCTACCTTAGCCTCAGAGTAGAGTTGCTCGTTCTTGAAATGCCTACGCCGCTGACGATCGAAGTAAAGCCCAGTGCAAGTGTAGATCCTCAGGATTTTCCTCTCAAATATTTGTAATTTACATATATGTATGTATATGTACATAATAGGTTTGTTCGATGTGAGCACTGGGGTGCACTGGGTCGCCCTGAACTCGCTCTAATGTGTTTTATGTGACACTTTTTTCACCCCAGTTTATTTGCACTGTGTTCGATGTGTGTTCGGGGCGAGCACTGAACTCGCTCTTACGCACCCCAGGTTTTTTCTCAGGGAAAGAAATCAGAGCTGCGAAATTGAAATCAGCTGTTTGTAAAAGTTGAATGTCAAAGGGAAAGGATTAACTTTGCGAATTTTTATGACGATATAAATAATAAATGTGAAATATTTTGTATACTATTTTGTTACTTTTTATAAATTTATATATTAATAAATACAATGCTAAAGAAAAAATATGGATATCTAGTGCTTGCACAAAGATTTTGAAGCTGCACAAAATAGTATCGAAGCATCGTAACATTTTTATCATACAAAAGTAGCACTGAGGTGTTCGATGTGAAATCAAAACCCGGGCAGCCCCCAGTTTTTTGACATTTGAATGACATTCCCCAGTGCGCCCTGGGGCAGGGAACAGCGAACAAACCTAATCTAAAACTGTCTAAAATCATCAACGATGACAAAATAAGACACATTTTTGAATATATGTTGTATAAGAGTGTTTTTGCACTCACATACTAAAATAAGGGCACACGAGTATTCTGCCCTTTGCTGTGTAACATGCATGTTAGTTTTCAGCAAATGGTGGTACAGATCTGGACGTTCAAAGTGGAATAAATAAATCCCACGCAGACTCCGTTTCTCTGTCCCAAATTTTGGAAATCCAGTCAAATCTCCTTACGCATTCTTCGAATCCAATGTCAAATTCGTGCTGTTTTATGCTTGCGAACCCGGGAAAGTCACGACTACCAACTCGAGGAAATTGCAGGCTTTTGTCAATCGCTGTCTACGCCATATTCTAAAAATTTGCTGACCATAAATTATATCAAACGAAGAATTGTGGCACAGGACAAGTCAAGAGCGGCTGGACGTAGACATTAGAAAGCGTAAATGGCAATGGATTGGTCACACACTGAGGAAACCAAACGATGAAATGCAAATCAGTCTTTTGAATGGAGTCCTCAGGTGCACGGTGGATTGAAAGACCAAGAACAACGTGGAAATCAACGGTTATAGCAGAAGCAGACTCCTGGAGAAAGACGTGGCCAAAGTTTAAATATCTAGCTGCAGACCGTGAAGGATGGAAACGATTTGTTGGCGCCCTATGTCCCAATCGGGGTTACAGAACTTGATGATGATGATGTAGGTTGTAATTGGATGTGATTCAATCATGATAAACATAACTTAAAAATATTAAAAAAGCTGAAAACTTTGATAATTGAATAAATTGAATTAAAACTTAACAATTTTGATTTTATGATTGGAGATGAATTCAGGTACAGTTGACAAATTTTGGTCTAACTTAAGTTTTTTTGAATGTCCTTTTGTTTTTTTTGTTCTTCTTTTCTGTTGAAAAGTTCAAAGAAAAAAAATTGGGCTCTCATAATCAGCCTTGTTGTGAGTCTCACTTGGAAAATATTTAACCCTGGAAAATATTGTTTCCCGAAATTTTTAAAGCAAAGCTATTGTGAGTGACAATTTAAGCTCTTAATTACCACACATTTCGCCCGAAATGAGTTTCCTCAAAATCTACTCGAAAACGCTTTAGCCAATTTCTTCACAGAGTCCTAACGTTAGTACCGGTATTAGTCCTAAAGTTAGTACTCAAATCAGTATTTCTCACTTCTTCAAACACAAAAGTATGAATAAATGAGAGATACTGATTTGAGTATCAACTTTAGGACTAGTACCGGTATTAACGTTAGTACTCTGTGAAGAAATTGGCTGTTATTAAATTTGAATTTAAGTCCCTAGCATGAACAAAAATATACTTTTCCGATAGTTTTTGATTCGCTGAATTCGAATCTGGTCTCAATATTGCTGTAGCACGTCACGTTTTTTGATATTCAAATCTAAAATTTTTAATAAAATGTGTTTTTAATGCAAATTTGTATAGTCATTTCGATGAATAAACGTCCTTCGAAATTCTTTCTTTAATCTTTCAAATACATTCATTCATCTTTGAGAAATCATTTATTAGTTGTTAGCCTTCGTCTTAAACTACATACGCACATAGTTTGAAAATTTGCTAATAATCCATTCAATTTGTTCTCAAAATGGCCCTTATTAGCGATCAAATTGTGGGGTAGTTTGATTGACTTTTGTTCTGCCTTATGTTGAGGGTGCTGAAATTTCGTAAGTCAACATGTAAAAACAACGAGCTAGCTAGGAATTTGTAGCTAAGCTCCAAATTTGCATTTATTCGGTTTTTTTTTTGAAATTTGGATTTAAATTTCTCGTGAAATGCATAGAAATTGCAAATTTGGGACCAAACTGCAATTTTCTAGCTATCTTAGTTGCTGAGAAAAGGACTGTTACACTAGCATCACATCAGTGAAGTTAACAGTGAAAAATAATTTTTTTTAGTTTTGTTTTCAAAATTGGAAATTAGTTTTTTTTTGGGAAGTAAAACTAAAAATTTGAAGCCTTAACTGCAAATTTCTAACTAGCTCCATTACTGAAAAAAGGACTGTAATGCTAACTTCACAGTAAAGTTAGCAGTTACAGTATGAATTTTTTTTTATGTAAGGACTTCAAAATTTGGGGTGATGCATTTCTACCAATTTGGAGCCTCATTCATTACAGATTCATGCTAGCCCGGTTACTGAGAAAAGGACATGTCATGCTAACTTTACAGTGAAGTTAACAGTACAGTGGGTGAACTGCAAAATCCAGGATAGAAATGCAAACAAAATGCAAAAAAACTGGAAGTTCTTCCCATTGTCTCATTAGTCTAGCTTAAAATTGTTATGACAACTTCATAGACGTGTTAAGGAGTACCATTAGACAGAATAGAACAAGAATATATTAGGTATGTCACAAAGTCAATGTTTTTTTTCTTGAAAAGCTTTATGTACATATCTTAATGGTTTCGTCCTTACCTAAGCGCAATTTAATGGGATATTAATTGATCAAAATGTATAGTACCTATACCCAGTTTTGTTTTCGTCAATCTGAAAATATGCTAAGGTTTTTTCAAGATTAAGTGTATTTGTGTACAAAATGTTGATTGAGTCATCAACATCTATATCATCTCTCGAATAGCATGCATATATAGATATACATATGTATACAGTGTGAAGATATATTCAATGCATGAAGGTAGATTTGTATCTGCACCGTTAAGAAGTTAACAATTTATTTATATACGTTTTCTTAAAATAAAAATAAGAAGCATATAATATTACAAACAATTTAATTTATAAAGGAATATAATAGTATTTTTTTTATTTCTTCGATTTATTTTCAGCCAATTTTTCTTTGAAAATCTTCTTCAACTCTTCAGCCCCCTCTTCATTAATGCTCTTATAGTAAGGTAATTCTGACATTCGATCCATCCAAGCCAAAAGCTTTGGATATTTGGTTTCGTTGATTGGTGCAACTTCATTCACTGATGTAATTGTTGCAATACAGCATAAATCAGCAATGGTCAATTCATTGCCACACAAATAAGGATCTTCCTTCAAGAAATTTTCCAAGATATCCCAGCATTTTTGAATATATGCAATCTTATCGATTGAACAATCAGTTGATCCATAGTATAATATAGGCTCATACAACATCCTTAATCGAGCAAATAAATGACCTGAATCCAAGTGTAAGCGAGCGTCTACATTCGCACGTTTAGCCAGATCCTTTGGATAAAGTTTGTCATCACTGCCGTATTTTCCAACTAGATAGGCACAAATTGCATGACTGTCATAGATAATAACTCCATTGTCATCCAATGTTGGAATGGTATGTTGTGGATTCATTTTGATGAATTCTGGTGTTAGATGCTCACCTTTGAGCAAGTTGATTGGACTTTGGTTTGGAGAGAAAAAATATGGTTAAATTATACACAAATTAATTTAAATTTATATATTTTAGTTTTTTAACTTACCGTAGTTCTAATTCAACACCAAGAGCGGCGGCTGTAAGCATTACAGCTCTTGAAGGTGGACTTAGGGTTGCATAATACAAAGCTGGTTTACCCATCTGAAAGGAAATAAAATTTGAAATTTTCATCCTTGTGTAATTATGTATTAATATTGAAAATAAATAATATTATAATAATAATAATAATAATAATAATAATAATAATAATAATAATAATAATAATAATAATAATAATAAATAAAAAACCATGGTAAGATGAAGCGAATGCTTAAAACAAGAGCGTTGTTTGAAGATTACCGAACCCGGAAAGGCAGGAGAAATAATCCTGCATCGACAGAAAAGGGCACACCCAGCCTGCACAATGTTTATTCAGCAGGAATATAGGGGTCCCGGAAGTTTTTTGCAGAATCAAATGGCTGAGATGAGAGGGATTTTATCATGACGAGAGATACTCTTGGGGAATAAGTCACTTCCTGCGCAGTACACCTGAACAAAAAATTATTTTTGTTTTTAGTTATAGGCTGATGGGATTCAATCCCCAGGTAAATAAATAAATTTGGTGGCCTAACAGCTCGTGGAGAACCAGGGCCTAGTGACTTTTACAACTCTCAACCATTTTTGTATTAACACACCAAATGGTACTGGGATACTTTACCTATACCTTATCAATTCCAATCATAAAATTTATAATAATAAATATACCTGGAATGACCTTATAACCGTTATAAAAACTGACAAAAAAGGTGTACAAAAGAAATGGACATTTTTTGTTCAGCATATTTCTATTTGCTTATCTTAACATTTTTGAATACCACGACTACAAGTGAATGAGCTCAAACTTTTTTTTGTACCAATTTTCTACATTATTTGTCTCAAATTATAAGTACCTAATTTTATTTTGGTGTTCAATGAAAAATGTGGAAAAAATTATAAAGAAAAAAACAACTTATTCTTCAGTTTTTAGAACGACCATAAAGTCTACTATTGTAAACCATTAATGCCCAGGAAAATTATTAGACAAACAATAGCAAAACTACGAAAAAATTCCGACAAAGCTGAAGTTTGATGGTGAACTTTGTTTTGACTACTTAAGCATTTCCTAAAATGAAGGGAGTTGAAAGGGGGGTAAAATTCTGTTTTCACTTAATTTGTCGAAAACCATCAGTTTTTTTTTTTTTTTTTAATTGTAGCTTATCGAATTCTACACAAAAAAGTTTAACATACATACATGGGTTCTCTGCCAACTGTGATTTCTTTTTTAGAAAATTTTCAAAAATTAAAACTTCTTGGAAACAATTTTTTTTGTGTTTGTGGCTTCATTTAGTCAGAGTATCAAATCAGTAAAAGCATTTTGCTACAACTAGTAAAGAACAAAAAATGAAGTGAAATGTACTAACACTGGAATAGACTATATTGACACTCTTTTTCTTTTTTTGCTTTTTTATTTGTTCTCCCTCCTTTTGACCATATTTTTGTTGATATTCTTGATTGTCTAATACGTTTTGACCTCTTGACATTTCTACTAACCTTTTTTCTTTAAAAAATGATCTCTTTTTCGCTTTTGAGGTCTGTTCTTCTGAAAGGCAACCCTTTTCCTTGTGCTGGGTTATTACTTAGTTTTTATTGCACGGAATGATTTTTGTTTGGCTAGTCTGAGGTATTGCTACCGTCAGGGCCGGACAAGCTATACGTGCAAGAGGTGCAAATGCACAGGGCGCTGAACCCAAGGGGCGCTTTGAGCAGGCATTAACAAAGCCACTTCTCGTAACCACTACCTATACCTACCTACTTTTTTAATTTTTATTTCTCACACCAATAGTGATACCCAGTATATAACTACCAGTTTATTCTGAATTTAAACACAGTTATAATATACATACATATAGGTATCTATCTACTATTCTAAAAATAAGTCGATTCTATCTTCCTATTCTCACCCACAGTAACAAAAAACTACATCACAAAATCTTTGAAAAGTGCACGATTTTGTTCGCCTTTACCAACAGATACCTACCTATTTGTTATTTTTCTCTTTTTCAAACTGTCGACGTTATTCTCAGCTCACTCATCATCGTGTGTGTGAGTGAAGGCATTTATTTTATTTTCATAACCCAAACCCACCCCTATGCTGTGCAACAAAAAACAAAATTCTTCAGCTGCAAATACAGACAATTAACACTACAGCCAGCATGGTGATAACATGCGCACGATAACAGTTTTTCTATATGAAATCGAAGCCAGAAATGTTAATCTAACAGAAATTCTTAGATGAAAAATTCATTCTCATTGACATAACAGCGCGCAAATTAAAAATTTGCGTCTATGAATTAAACTCTTCTGGTTAAGTGGTTTTATGTTTTAGTTTGGCATTGGCTTCTATCGATGAGTGAAATATGAAATTGTAGCACTGTTTTATTGTGTGTTGAGACAAAGGATTGAAATATGGAAATAATGAATGATGATGATGCGATGATTTATGATAATGATGATGTTTGTCGTTAATGAGGGAATCTTGTTTATTCAATTTCTTTTTCTCTATTTTTTGTTGTTGCCTGGCATTATTTTCAATAAGAAAAAAGGATTTTTTGACTTATCTAATTTCATTATTTATGTGCCAGTGTTCTTATTGTGGTCAAACTAAAAAACTCAAAACAAAAGAAAGGAAAAAGAATCTATATTGAGAGTATATTATGTAGATCTGCTATGCGCAGAGTCAGAGTCCAGTAGTAACTAGTTTATATAACGTCTAGCGTGTTTACATTTTTGCTAAAGGCTGAATATAATTCTGAAGTATAAAATCTTTTGTTATATTTTAATGAACATTAAAGTGGTTCTTACATAGTTCGAACAAATTCAGTTTTTTTTATGTGTTTACAAAAGTGTCGTGTCCATCTACAACCTAGGTACCAACATAGTTAAGAGGGTAGGTAGGGACAAAAAAGTGTTAAATAAAAAAAAGCATTGCAAAGTCTACCCCTTGGGTAAAATGAGGATATGATTTCTTCCAGCATTGACCGCAATTGATGGGCGGTAATGATGAATTTTGCGCAGGGCGCTAATTTCACTCGGGCCGGCCCTGGCTACCGTTCTTACAAAGAAAATTAGTAGACAGAAATATTATTGCAAGAAGTTATTTAATTATATTTAATTAAAGTTCAATAAGTATTTAAATGCCACGGTACTGGTATCCACGGTATTGACATTTAGACAGTTTATGTAAATCACTTCTCTATACTTTTGAGAAAAATTATTTCCAGGACAATTTTAGCTTATGCCGTTAAAAGGAGTACAAAATTCTGATAACCAACCAAAAACATATTATAACATGCTTTAAAAATACTAACACGGTACTGACAAATAAATTTGTGACATACTTTCATCGCATGAAAACATATCAATCTTGAAGTACAACAACGTGCACAAAATAAAATGACTGTTGTTAACTATACATAAATACTGTCTCTTTTAGGAAAACACAATATAAATGTGTTAAAACCAAAACAAAATGGCGGTTGAGCGGGAAAAATCTTTTGCATTCAAAAATAAAACTAAAACCTCGGACAACATTCATTCATGATTATTACTTGCGATTATAGGTACTATAATGCAAGTTTTGGATTCGTGCAAAAAAAAAATTGAGATAACAGTCAAAGATGATATTACGATGATAGAGAACACCAAAAAAGTGGGTGGCACGATTCTGTCTGTCTGTCTGTCTGTCTGTCTGTCTGTTCGTCTACAGCCTAAACGGCTCGATCGATTTTCTTCAAACTTGGTACATAATGGTTTTTGGTGATTCTGCCGACACGTTTTTTTCATTTTTTTTTAGAACCAAAAATAACGGTACCTGCCATACAATTTTTTTTGTCAATTTTACATAATCGCTTTTTTCTCAAAAACGGCTCGACAACTTTTCTTTAAAAAAAATCAGTAAATGTATTTAAATAAAGGCTTCCTTTGGGTGGAAAACCATTTTTCAAAAATGGTTATTAATGGTACCTCCCAAAGAACCATTTTTTAATTTTTGATTTTCTTCAAAACGGTACAACCGATTTCAATTATTTTTTATACGGAAAATTCCAAAAAATATAAATAGTTTTGTGTACAAAAATTTTTGATAAAATAGTTTTTGGATTTTTAAAAAATGTTTCAAATTTTTTTTTTGAAAATCTAATATTTCGAAAATGACATGATCGATTTTTTTGAAACTCGATATTTAAGAGTTTTTTAGTACTTTGTACAATATTTTAAGAAAAAAATTTACATTTATGAAAAAGTAACGGTACCTTCCATACAAAAGTTAAAAAACCGCAAAGGAAAATATTTTTTTTTCTCAAAAACGACTCCTACGATTTTTATTAAACTTTTTTCATATACCAAAATTAGTACGATCTACCATCAAAAATTATAAAATTTTACACATAGCAACTATTAGTAGTACCTGTCATAGAACGTATTTTTATATTTTGAGTTTTCTCGTTATCAGCTTAACGGATTTAAATGAATTTTTTTATATACAAATTTCATATAAGATTTAATAATATTGCATATCAAAATTTAAAAAAAAAAAGTTTTTGGATTTTTAAAAAAAGTTTCAAAATTTTTTTTTGGAAATTCGATATCTCAAAAACGGGTTGACAATTTTTTTTTCAAATTTTGTTATTATATGCATATAAATATATACTTTAGATTTGCATACCAAAATTTGTTCTTAAAAATATTTTAAGAATTTTATATACAAAAAATTATTTTTTTTAAAAACCGCTCCAACGATTTTAAATTTTTTTTCTATACAATCATATTCAATCAGGAATTAAGATGGCATTCTTCTTTTTCACTTCAAACTGTCAAAAGAGTGGTTTTAGCCAATTTAAATGTCGTATTTCATGCTTCTTTACATTTTTCTCTCATAATTTCCATGTTTTTATATACAATTTTTTTAAATCCACAGGGTCTTGGAAATAAGAGCAAGTACGTGCGACCCAGTCGTGCATTTTATTTTTTTCAGCAGTAAGTAACTTTTCTTAAGATAGCATTTTTATTCAATGAAGTATTTAATTCGGAAATAGTAGATTTAATTGGAAAAACAAGGAACGGACATGCCATGATACTGACATTTTGACTACACTTTTGCAAGCCATGTGGAGTAAGTAGCAAATTTAGTCCTGATATTGAATGTAGTATATACCTAGCCGTTCATGCAATTCAAACCAGAAATATATACCAACATTTTACATTAAATATCAAAAAAGCACTGAACACAAAGAATCACAGTTGGCACGGAATCACCCAAATGTACTTTTTTTATTATACCACCAATAGATTTAGAAAAAAACTGTACAAGCACTTCATGGCATATTTATTTGTAGTCAAACTAATTTTAAATTGCATTACGATGGACAACATTTTTTTGTACAATTTTTGGCTACATCTGCTCATTACAAAACCAAGTTTTTTTGGTGCCCGGGGTAAGGAGAAGGGTGTCATCTTGAAAAAGAAGTTGATTTGGTCTTTATTCAACAACTCTTTTAAATTTCATTTTATAACAAAAAAAAAAAACAATAAAATTATCTAAAAAAATGAGCTATTAAAGAACTATGTTAGTTTAATAAATAAAAGATATTATTTTGAATAACTTAAAAACACTTATTTTATTTATTTTATTACTTAAAAATAAATTAATAAAATAAGTGTTTTTAAGTTATTCAAAATAATAGCTTTTATTTATTTCATGAAAAAACATGTTGAAAATCTCCAATATCAAATCAATTTAATATGTTAGTTTATTAATCATGAAGTTATGGCGTGTCAAAGTTAGACTTTTGATCTTGTACTGATGTTAAAGGGACAAAGTTAAGGTCTTTTTTTTTTAATATCTCTACAGCCGTAAACTGTTTTCAAAAAATGAGTAAATTTATAATGTATGTAGCTCATAAAATTCTACAGAAAAAAGATTAGAACACTTTTTTTCGTAGGAGCAACAGATTTTGAGAAAAACGTGCAGAACGTACAAAATAAAATAGGTACATAGTTCAAAAAGTCTTTCGAAAAAAAAAAAAGAAATCGTACCATAGTGAAACTAGGTGAAAACGATGCATAGCATGTACCATGAGAATGAAGAATCAAAAGAGTCTTTAAAAATATTTCACATAAAAGTGTGTTTTTTTTAGGGGAGAGGGCGTATGAGTCAGGTAAATTTACCTTGGTACAACCTTAGCATATTGCACATATTTTTAAGGTAGTTTTAAATGCTGAATCAAATGACAAAAAACCAAGACACACAAACCAAGATGCGCTCTCTGTGAAAAAATTGTCATTTTTATTGTTAGGATATAACCATATTTTCAGTTAAATATTACCAAAAACCAAGTAAAACTAATAGTCCGTTGATGAAACTTGGCATCTACGGTTAATTTTTCATGAAAAGCAATAATCAGAAGAACTCATAAAAATATCTGTGAGAAGGTGTTTTTTTTTTTGTTAACTAACTAACAGAATAAGAAATCAATATTTCGTATGAAAGAGTGTTTTTTTTATGATAGGAAAATTGTGGAGTAATTTTTCAAAATTCTTTGAAAAGGATATGTTACTCTCATGAAGCTTGGTAAAAATGTTTCATCTACTTCGAAAATGAAGAATCAAAGGAGTTAACAAAAATATCAAGGTCAAAATGTATCTTTGTGGTTTTTGGTAAAGGATGTTATTTGTAGGAAAGAATACTAGTTTTTGCATCTTTACCATAGACTTTTTTGATTCTTCATTCTCATGGTATGTACAAAGTTTCATTATGATGATGGTAATTATTTTTTTGTTTTATTTGTCTAATTTTACTTGTACTATGAAGTATAATAAGAGCTTTTAACTATTACAAAATTTGTTCAACATCTTGCTTCGGTAAAATAGCAGAAGCGCGTTTGTGTTGAAATGACAGCTATGTCCTTATATTGTGAAATATGTACCAGATGCGTTTAGTTTGAAGTTTACTATAACTTCTAAACAGTTAATGTTACAAAAAAACTTTATAGACTTTTTTATGGAAAATTACCTCAGCTTTCTGTTTGTAAAACAATATTTTTACTTGCGATATAGGTACTATAGGGCAAGTTTTGGATTCGTGCAAAAAAAATTAAGATACAAATCAAACAAAACATTACGATGATAGAGAACACGAAAAATTAGGTGGCACAATTTTGTCTGTTTGTATCTGGATCTACAGCCTTAGCCAATGATTCGATCTTCTCCAAATTTTGAGCTTAAGGTTTTTTTGTAACTCTCTAGAGAGGAAAATAAATTTTTTTTTAGCTCTAAAAATAACAGTACTTGCCATACAATAACCGTTTAAGAAAAGCTTGTTTATCTCAAAAACGGCTCCAACGATTTTAATTAAAAAAAAGTGTATTATTGTAGATATAGTGTACAATCCGGTAAGAAAAAAATACCAAATACATTTATTAACGGTACCTGCCATATAACGGTTTTTTTTGATTTTCTGTCTTCTCATTAACCAGTCATCCGATTTCACTAAAAAATTTTGCACAAAAGCTTTGTTAGAATATCAATAATACTGCGTACCAAATTTTTGAAAAAAAATATATTTTGAGTTTTTAAAAAAGATTCAACTTTTTTTTTGAAAATTCAATATATCAAAAACGGGTTGATGAATTGTTTTAAAATTTCAGTTTTAAAAGTATATTGATATATACTCAAAATTAGGATACCAAAACTTTTTTTTGAAAAATTTTACAAAAATTTTATATATAAGAAAAAGAAAGAAAACGGCTCCAACGATTTAAAATTTTTTTGATTATATTTATATTGTTTCAAGTAATAAAATGGCAAACTTTTTTTTAGCTCTAAGTTATTAATCATAGTGTTTATACAATTATAACGATTTAAATGCTTTTTCTATAATTAAAATAAATAAATAAATTGGGTGGCTCAACAGCTCATGGAGAACCAGGGCCTAGTGACATACAACTCACAACCATTCCTGTGTGCGTGTTTGTTGGGCAGGAATGGAGGGGACCTACAGTTTTTTGCCGAGTCCGAACGGCTAAATGAGAAGTACTTTTTCATGACAAGTATACTCTTGGAGGATTTGTCAGTTCCTCGCAAGAGGCAGTACCTCGAATAAAACATTTCTGTTTTAAGGTGGCACGGCTGGGAATCGAACCCACACCTTCGGCATGACAGTCCTACGCACTAACCATCAAGCCACGTGGTACTACTACTTTCTATAATTACTTGAATATTTTTTAAAGTTCTTAAGTTCCACTCAACTTGAACATAAGAGCAAGTACGTGCGATCCAGTCGTGCATTTTTTTTGTAAAACTTACTGTTTTCGAGATAAAAACCCATTTTCGTGACCTTTGAGGCTTTGACCCCTTGTAACTGATCGAGCGATAATCGGATAGTTGAGGACTTTTCTCTAATAAAAATAAATTCAATCCCAACGTGCATAACAAAAATCAACCTGTTACTAATTTTTTCCTTGCTTTGGCATTTTTATATCTATTCTTACTGGGCTATTCAGGCTTATCCATGCTTTACCGCTTTGATTGACTAGCTACTTTTTTGGAAGCAAAAAAGAAGTAATTTTAGTAAGACTGGTTGTTTTTATATATGATAACTCCTTAGATTTGCGTACAGTCTGGCTGGTAGGAAATGTTGTGTTGTCCACCATTTTGAACAAAGTGTATGGAAAAACATACATACTCGTCCGTTTGTGCAGGATGACGATGGAGAATGCACGCTGCTCCATCAAGGTCGGCAAAGACCTCACCGACACCTTTGATGTCAAAAAAGGTTTTAGGCAAGGCGACGCGCTGTCATGCGACTTCTTCAACATCGTTCTTGAAAGAATGTTGCAAAACTCTCACGTCAACACCAGAGGCACAATCTTTCAAAAGTCCGTCCAATTACTCGCTTACGCTGACGACATTGACATAATCGGACGAACAAAGCGTGATGTCAGTGGTGCTTTTGTGAGCATTGAGAAGGAAGCCAAGAAGATGGGTTTAACGGTGAATGAAAGCAAAACAAAATATATGCTGTCCACAAGAAAGGACACCCAACACCGACGTCTCGGACAGAACGTCACTATAGACAGCTATAATTTTGAGGTAGTCAGAGACTTTGTCTACCTAGGATCCGCTATAAACTCAGCGAACGACACCAGCGCTGAGATCAAACGAAGAATTACTCTTGCCAATCGCTGTTTCTTTGGGCTAAGAAGGCAATTGAGAAGCAAAGCCCTCTCTCGAGCAACTAAACTGTCCCTGTATAAGACGCTTATCATCCCGGTCCTGATGTATGGTGCAGAGGCATGGACACTGCTAACAGTGGATGAGAACGCGTTAGGCTGTTTTGAGAGGAAAATTCTCCGGGTGATTTTTGGTCCCGTCTGCATAGATGGGGAATGGAGAAGAAGATACAACAACGAACTGTATGGGCTGTACAGCGACACCGACCTAGCCACAAAAGTGAAAAGCCAACGACTGAGATGGCTGGGTCATCTAGAGCGAATGGACACCAATGCTCCGGCCCGGAAAGTCTTTGAATCCAACCCCGTGGGACAACGCAGTAGAGGTGGACAGCGTAAAAGGTGGCGCACGCAAGTGGAAGAGGACCTCAACCAACTTGGCGTGCGAAACTGGAGACAGCTAGCTAGAAACCGAGCCGGCTGGAAGAAGCTTGTTGGTTGAGGCCCTGGTCCACCCCGGACTGTAGCGCCACCTTAAGTAAGTAAGTAAGTAAGTATGGAAAAACATAAATGTAATTTTCTCGGCTCCTTTCTGACTAAGAGTAAAAAAAATTAATTGTTTTGTAGGTTAAAATATCTTTTAAAATTTTTGTTTACAATTATTTTTGACATCTCTTTCCCATGAAAAGTTACTGTCGAAAAACGGTCAAATTTTGCTTGTAAAAAATGTTTTTAGCGTTTATCTCGTTTTTTGAAAAGCTATCTAACTTACATCATTTTTGTTTATGCAGATTTAATGTGAAACAAAGAATTTATTCTTAGATACAGTGTAATAAAGTTACCAACATACAGCACATAATTCCTTAGAAGAGTTTACTATTTGTACGGTGTTGCAAAAAAATAACGGATACGTGTAGAGAGGAGGGGCACTTTACGTACACAAGACAAGTTTTAATTACTTAAAAAGGGGGTCAATCTCTTACCGGTTAGAGAGGAGGGCCACTTTAAAAAACAACGCACTCAAGATGCAAAACAAGTTTTAGTCAGTCTAAAGTTTGAACCTTTTACTTCGAAATTCTTTTTGAATCTTCCAAATATCTTCATTCATCTTTGAGAAAATCATTAATCAGTTATTAGCCTTCGCCTTAAACTACATAACTTGAAAATACGCTAAATTCATAAATTTCCAATTAGAATTTCTTAGATCGAAATAAAAATGGATTGTTGCAGAAAAAAACCTGGAACCGAAATTTGTTCGAAATTTCAATTTAACTTCTACATATGTAATTTGTGAACAATCAATAGTTTTCGATTTATGGGCTAATAATTTAAAAAAAAATGCATTTTTGTATCACTTTTTGCAAATATTTGCATGTTGCGTCCCGAAATTTTTGTCGCAAACCTCAGATTCAGATTCAGCACCCTCAAAAACATAAGGCAGGAAAAAATCAAAACTACCTCACAATTTTCTCGCTAATAAAGGCACAAATTGACTGGATTATGAGCATATTTTCGAATAAGGTAGTTTAAAACGAAGGGTTAACAACTAATTAATGATTTTCCCAAAGATGATTTAAGGTACCTATTTGAAAGATTCAAAAAAGAATTTCTAGGTAAAATGTTTCTACTTCAGAATGACTTTAAAAATTAATTCGAAAAAAAATACCTCGACAAATAATATAACCCAAAATTTGCATCAAAAACGCATTTTTTTTTAATTTTTAGATTAGAATATCTCAAAAGTGTGATGAGCTTGAGTAATTTCTAGGTCTGATTCGAACTCAGTGCATCAAAGACCACCAGAAATGTATGTCTTGGTTCATGTTAAAGACAAAAATTCAAATGTTGTCACGCAAAGTAGTAAATTAGTGTTTTTGAGTGGATTTTCGGAAACACCTTATTCTTCAACTAGCGCTTGAAAATAACCTTAAACAGAGATTTGTTGGAAATTGTTTATACTTTCAATTGTACTCTGATGTAATCCTTGAATAATTGATAGTTTTCGAGCCATAAGTAAAAAACTTCCAAAAAAATGCATTTTTGCATCCATTATTGCATTTTTGTCCATGTTGGGTCACGAAATTTTCCTTAAAAACCTCAGATTCGGATTCAGCACCCATGAAAACATAAAGCATACATCAACTACTGCACAACTGGCTTGAAAAGAGCCCTTTTGAGCACAAATTGACTGGACTACAATAATTAAAACATCCTTATTTTAAAAGAATTTTGAGGAATGGATTTCTGCCTTAAGAGGAGCTAAAGGATTTTTCTCTAGACATTACTACTGTTCTTTAATATTGGTTTTTCTGTTTTAAGTCACTTTTTGTAGGTAATTGACCTTCCCGCCTGAACGGGGAGATATGCACCCCCCCTTCCTTTAGTAGTTGTTTTCTTTTTTTGACTTAACCTACACGCTCTAGAGTTTTGAGTATCTTATTCCAAGCACTCTGTAGTTGACATTAGTCGCAATTTTATTATCCTCATGATCTGATCCGGATCAGAGCATGATAAATAAAACACAGAGGACTTATAATTTAATTAATTTTAAATCGTAGACCAATATTTTCTTATAAACTATTTCTTTACGCATAAAATCGAAAATTACTGAATAAAGCGCGAAAATTTCGCGTTTTTTTGTAATTTTTCACAAATGAGCGTTTGGCACTCGAGGTCAAAAACTTGGATTATTTACTAGGCCAACATCATAAGCAACTCCGCAAAAAATGAGAACTACCGGATGTGACGCAAGGTCTGTTGTATATAGTTCCTGTTAAAAATAGTTAAAAATTACATGATTTGAATTTTATGTTTTCAAAATGTTTTTTACCATTGTTATTGTCATTGTCACCCTGTTCTTCTTTTCATATACCTACCTAAGCAAAGTATGAGAAAAATAAAAAAAAAATACATGGCTGTATGGAACATACGAGTACCTATACGTACACGGACGCGTTGTTGTTCTCTTTTTTGTTATTATTTTTTTTAGTTTGCACTTAATTGGATTCACTATATGGGTAGGTGTATAAAATCAATGAGGTCTAACTTAAAAAAAAAAACACAAAATGCTTCATATTTACAACTACGCGGTAAAAAGTTAGTCATGTTCATTAGAAACAATCTTATGCAAATATGTAATGATATCAGCTTCCGTTTGGTGTTATCTAATCCCAAAAAAAAAACAATTAATATAAAACAAAACAATGATTACTTAATTTTCAGCCGGTACTTTTCATTTTTTTTTATCTTTGTTTGTAATCAAACAATTTACATTTATGTAGCTATCTTCATTCGAAGATCGAAGCAGGCATTTAATCGAAGGGGAAATTTCCACTGATTCTTATGATAACAAAATTGAAAGAATCAAAAAACTTATTTTATCATTTGAATATTTAGGAAAATTTTTTGATGATCGAGCAATAAATTTTGTATTTAAATTTGATCCTCTCTATCCTCCACTAACCTTAGATTTTTTTTTACTTTTTTTCTAAAATCAACCACAACAAATGATCGTAAATACGTCAAGCACAAGTGAACTACAGCGATCAACTAAATCAGGGGAGCGAAGCTACTTTTTGTCTGTTTACGGACTACGGAGTATCTACGAGCCACGGGCACGGCACGGGCACGAAACGAATACATGAATTTAATATAATTACAACAACAATATACGAATATACGACAGGTTTGATAAATGTTTGTATATCTAATCGAAAAGCACTTGTGCCTTGTTAATTAAAAGCTCTATCCATATACAACAACAACAACTGATCTTTGAAGTTTGCTTGGTTAGTATTTTTTTTTTATAATGCACTTGCAGTTATGTATGTATTTTTGTACCAACATTGAATTGGAAGTTTATTTACAGGATGAACCCAAAGTCTAAAACTAGAATTTTATTTCTAAAAGTATTGGTAGATATACAACGGATTTTTTTGTAGGTTTTTACCTTTCTAAAATTCTATTTAAATTTAATACTTTCATTCTAATTAATTTTTTTGTAGTATAAAGGTATAAATAGGGTGACTCAATTTTAGCTTAGGAATTAAAAAAAAAATTACGTTTTTTGTGTATAAATTAAACAATATTTTTATTTTGGTCATACTCGTACATAAGAGAATATTTTTACTTCAACAGCAATTTATTTTTATTAAAGTTAAGTTACATGTAGCAGGTGAAGGATGAAGGTGAGCTTCCATTCTTCATATTTGTTCAATAATTTTAAAGTGAGAGCTTGGAGTATTTTCCCGAGTTGCCAGTGCATAGGTACCTGCTTATTTATGTGCCAGCACTAAACAATTTGAAAATAGCAGTTGTTGTCTGATTAAGATTCAAATGCCAACTGAAAGAAAGCCCAAACAACTTTCATAATACCATAACACAACATCAAAGGCAGCCACAGCCGTTTCATTATTTACTGTCTCCTGGTTGATTGATCGCTGCTTTTGGCAAATAACTAGTTGTTAACGATAACGATTTTTGAATATTACAACTCAATTTTAGTCGTAGTTGTTTTTCCATTTACTTTATACTTTTCAAATTTTTTGACGTCCTTTATTTAAATTCAATCTCAGAACCACCCACTCAATTATTGGCTCAGGTTTTCGAGATATTCAAATTTTCGAGATACATTCTGTAGGTATTCGAAACCGAAATTTCAAAAAAATATTGTGTCAGTGTAGGTATATGAAAGGCGAAGGTGGGATCAGATGATTTTTCTCGTTCGCACTCAATGTATTTCGAAAAAAGTCATGACTCAAAAGTAGTCGTGTAATAGGGCACATAGTAGGTCTGATCCTTTACTTTGGGTTTCAGTGATTTTTAGTCCAAAGTAGTATCAAAATATTTTTTTTATATGAACTTTGACACAACTTTGGACTGAAATGCGCAGAAATGCACAGAAAATCACAGAAATTCAAAGTAAAAGAACAGACCTAGTATGTATTCGAAGAAATAATTTATTTGAAAAAAATACGTGACATAAGTAAATTAAAAGTTTTGGAATTTTCTAACTACAGATAGTGTTGGACCCATGACAGTTAATCTTCAAAATTTCAGGGTGATTGTTTTTAGTTTTCCAACTTTTTCTCTCAGACCAAAAGGCTATACTGAATCTATTTCTTAAGGGTTTTCATTATTTAATTTGTTTGTTTGGGCCATAAACATGTTTGTTTGAAACCGGAAATGCTTCTAAATTCATCCTTACGTTTGTCGCACTGATAGCCAGTTTCTAATATGTATGGTATAAATCTTAAAATTAGGCCGAATTTGACAATTTTTCTCTTAAAACTTTTTGCTCAGAATTAAATTTCCTATTGAAATAAATGGTTTAAAAAATTTGGAAAAAAATTTAGAAGGAAAAGTAAGAAAAAACCAACAAAAAAAATTCGAAAAATCAAAGATGTCTAAATTTTTCAATAAATTACGCATATAACTTTCTTTAGAGCAAGTATAGGCTCAAGACTACTTACTCAAACAAAACAAAGTAAGGCTTATGTTAAAAGAGATATATATATATATATACATATATATATATTCAAACTTTCAACATCATCATCATCAAGTCCTGTAACCCCGATCGTTTCCATATCTGCTTCTGCTAGAACTGCTGATTTCCACGTTGCTCTTGATCTTGCAACCCAGTGTGCACCCTGAAGACTCCATTCAAATAACTGCTTTGCTATTTCATAGTTTGGTTTCCTCATTGTTTGATCAATTCATTGTCATTTAGGCGCTTTCTTATGTCGACGTCCAGCCACTCTTGACTTGTCCTGTGCAACAATTCTTCGTTTGATATAATTTGTGGACAGTGAATTTTTAAAATATGGCGTAGCGACAGCGGTTGACAAAAGCCAGCAATTTCCTCGAGATGGTAGTCGTGACTTTTCAGGTTTCGCGAGCATATACCAGATTTGACCTTGGATTCAAAGAATCTCAAAACTTAGTGCGTAAGGAGATTTGACTGGATTTCCAAATTTGGGACTCAGAACCGAAGGCTGCATGAGCTTTATTTATTCTCCCTTGAACGACCAGATCAGTTCCACAATTTGCTGAAACATCACTTCCAAGGTGTTTAAATTGTTCAACATCTTCAACTGGTGTCTCCTTTAGATTAATACGCTGATGTGTGGAGCAGCCTGTGAGCATTATTTGTCTTTTTTCTATATATATTTTTAGGCCACTCCAACTCCCCTTTCACCTTCAGTGCTTCACACATCCCGTTCAGCCCGCTGATGTTATTTGCCAAGACACATATATTATCGGCATAGTCTAAGTGGCTAGGCCTTTCAAACGGTCTATATTGATTGCCCTGACTCTCTGCTGTTCCAACGCTGGCCATCAAAACTATAGCCTTGAGCCTTTACTTTATTTTGTTTCAGTAAGTTTTGAGCGTGTTTTTGCTTCTTTGATTTCTTGATTTTTATTCAGCTTATTTTTGTTAACTTTCCCTACTAAAGTTTTCTAAATTATCCATTTCTATAGAAAATTTAATTTGAACAAAAAGATTTAAGACTAAATTCGGCTAAGTTTCCGAGTTATGCCATACATATTGAAAGCGGCTAGTATGACCTCTCAGAAACGCATGGGTGAATTAAGTAGCATTTTCGTCTTTAAAAATGCTTATACAGGGTGTCCTGTAAATAATGGATAACCTTGCAACTGGTTATAGCAGGCCTTATGACCTTTCCAGAAAAAAATATTTTCCCAGTGGTTACTGTGTTATGATGTTTTTTCCAAAAGTTGTTAACAAGTAGCTACTACTTTCCCCAAATACGTGAACGCTACGACCATGGATGAACAATTTTTGCTATTTTTTTATTTTTGTAATATTCTAGAATGACTTTTGTAATAGATAGATGGTAAAATTTAATAGTAGTTATTGCATTTTTTTTATTATAATTTTTTAAATTATTTTTTTCAGTACACAAATTTATTTTCAAAAAAGTTTGACCACCTCTAATAAATATAAATTGTATGAGAACATGAATGGCCAATTACTTAAAAAAGTTGTCCATTTAATGCACTTTCCAAAATGGTATAACACATGCTTGTGTATAAACAAAATAACCAAGAAAATTTGTCAATCATCTAATAAAGCCAGCTTTTAACATTTTCGCAAAATGTCTATTAAAATCTTAAAATAACCTCCCAATTTGGGTTGGACAAAGATTTTCTCTTTTGATGTGTAAGGAGGTTCAGTGCAAGTATAAAACTTGATTTTAGGTGTTGAAAGCCCCACCGTTTGGCCATTATATTGAAAAATTACTTCTGAAAAGTTTTCCGTGGCGACTTAAATTTAATTAGTCTTAGAAAAAAAACTTTGGTAAAAATTTGTAGCAAATTAAATTCTCTTCAATTTATGTTAAAATACTTTTTACCCTAAAGTTATAAATAAAAAAGTTATAATCAAAAACATATGAATATTTTCAATGTTTAAATTTTGATTATAACTTTTTTATTTATAACTTTAGGGTAAAAAGTATTTTAACATAAATTGAAGAGAATTTAATTTGCTACAAATTTTTACCAAAGTTTTTTTTCTAAGACTAATTAAATTTAAGTCACCACGGAAAACTTTTCAGAAGTAATTTTTCAATATGGTGGCCAAACGGTGGGGCTTTCAACACCTAAAATCGAGTTTTATACTTGTACTGAACCTCCTTACACATCAAAAGAGAAAATCTTTGTCCAACCCAAATTGGGAGGTTATTTTAAGATTTTAATAGACATTTTGCGAAAATGTTAAAAGCTGGCTTTATTAGATGATTGACAAATTTTCTTGGTTATTTTGTTTATACACAAGCATGTGTTATACCATTTTGGAAAGTGCATTAAATGGACAACTTTTTTAAGTAATTGGCCATTCATGTTCTCATACAATTTATATTTATTAGAGGTGGTCAAACTTTTTTGAAAATAAATGTGTGTACTGAAAAAAATAATTTAAAAAATTATAATAAAAAAAAATGCAATAACTACTATTAAGTTTTACCATCTATCTATTACAACAGTCATTCTAGAATATTACAAAAATAAAAAAATAGCCAAAATTGTTCATCCATGGTAGTAGCGTTCACGTATTTGGGGAAAGTAGTACTTGTTAACAACTTTCGGAAAAAACATCATAACAAAGTAACCACTGGGAAAATATTTTTTTTTAATTTTTTTCTGGAAAGGTCATAAAGCCTGCTATAACCAGTTGCAAGGTTATCCATTATTTACAGGACACCCTGTATAGCCCAAAGAAACAAATATTCAGTAATAAAAAACCCTTGAACGTAATTGTTACTTTATGCCACTTATTTTCCGTTATATTCAATAGCCTACAATGGGAATTGAAAACAAATTAATTGATGGCTAAAGGGCTGAATTTGTCTGTTATACATATCATACTAGACTTTGAGAAACAATAAAAATGAAAAGGCCAGCCTGATGAAACAAAGGTTATAATTTCGATATAATTCAACGCAAAAAGTAGGTATTTCGTAAAAAAAAATAACACTCATACGCCACAGTGTACCAGCAGGCATTTATTTCAAATGTTCAAAACAAAGAATTAAAAATTCAAATTATCTGTTTCAGAACACGAGCTTCTAATTTAGTTTAAAATTTAAGAATTTACGTAATTTAAAACCAATAATATTAGAATTGCATAGGTATCACCGAATAAATGGACTTTCTTGTAATTTTAATTTCATTTATTTTTTACATATTCTCCGAAATGACTATAAAACGATCTACATTTATAGCCTATTGAATAGACCTTTTAAAAAGGAACAATTACGTGCAAGGGTTTTTATTATTGAATATGTTTGTTTGGCCCATAGGCATGCTTAAAACCAAAAATGCTACTAAATTCACCCATGCGTTTCTGAGAGAATGGTCACACTGGCCACTTTTCAGTATTTTTGGTATAACTCGAAAACTAAGCCGAATTTGACAATTTTACATATAATGCTTTCTGTTCAAAATTAAATTTTCTATCGAAATGGATAGTTTGGAAAATTTCTTAAAAAAAATTAAGCAGCAAAAGTAAACAAAAACCAACATAAAAAAAATCGAAAAATCAAAAATTTTTAAATTTTTTTCTAAATTGCGCATAACTTTTTTCGGTGTAAAGATACGCTCAAGACATTCATGAACAAAGTAAACTGGGGTCTTACGGCTTTAATATGACATGTTAAAAAAGCCATATTATCTAAAAATTCACAGAGATATAGCCATTCAAACTTTATCATTTCTTATCATTTTCCGCAGTTTTTGCCCGAAAGCCTATTTTTTGGTACTTTATGACAAATTTAACGTTCCTAGCACCTAATACTAAATCTTATGTTAATCGGACCAGCCGTTCGGTCTGTAGGTCTGAACGCATTTAAAAACAGCCGAAAAACGAAATTACGAACTTACATCCTTTTTATAAATTCTCTATAGTTCTACTGTCATATTATATCAAAATTTTGATTTCGAACATTTTTACGAAAGTGAAATTTGCCATATTGTACCGAAAAAGGGACTTTTGGGCCAAAACTGCGAAAAATTATAAGAAATGATAAGGTTTGAACGGCAATATCTCTGTCAATTTTGAACAAATATTAATTTTTGAACATGCCATATTAAGCCCTTTAGTCTCTACTTTGTTTTGTCTGTGCATGTCTTGACCCTATCTTTGCTTAAAAAAAAGTTATGCACAATTTATTAAAAAATTTAGATATCCTTGATTTTTTGATTTTTTTAAGTTGGTTTTTGCTAACTTTTCCTGCTTAAATTCTTTCGTAAAATTTTTTGAACTATCCATTCCAATAGAAAATTTAATTTTGAACAAAAAGTATTATATGTAAAATTGTCAAATTCCGCTTAGTTTTCGAGTTATACCAAAAATACTGAAAAGTGGCCAGTGTGACCATTCTCTCAGAAACGCATGGGTGAATTTAGTAGCATTTTTGGTTTTAAGCATGCTTATGGGCCAAACAAACATATTCAATAATAAAAACCCTTGCACGTAATTGTTCCTTTATACCTTTCATTTTCCGGTCTATTCAATAGGCTATTATGTAAGTATATTTATTTGAAGGACAAAGCCTAGATTCCACATCATTTCGAAATTTAAAATTATTAAATTAATCGATTTTCAGGGCCTGACAATGAATGGGATACGAAAACATAATATTCAATTTTCAGCCACTTTCACGCCCATTTAAAAACAATACAGAAAGTGTTCCTTTATTAAGCAATCGGCCGTTCAAACAAAGTTTATTTTACTTTATTTTTTTTTAGACAAAAACAGTCTAGCTCCATAAAATCTGAACCACTTAGCTGATTCTGTTGAAATTTTCAGGAATTACATAATATAGGATGGTTAAATAATATTATAGAGTTGAATGATATCAATCAGAATCACAATTCAAAATCAAAATAATAAAAAAAAAAAAACAATAAAATCGTTGTTCACAAATTTAAAATGATATCTTTTTTATCTGGCGCGATGAAGCCATTTTTTAATAATCACATGACTGTTGTTTATATGTTATACTGTATTCATAATCTGTATAACAATTTTCAGCCTTTATAAATCCAGAGCATTCTTTTGCGCTGGTTCTCTGTCTATTACATAATCTCTATCATCACAAAGTACAACATTAACCGCGTTCGGGGATTATCCTAAGCCTAATTTATACGGATTATAGAGATTTACCATAAAATGTATGTAAGGAACCAAAACGTTTGACTGAAAATTTCAATTTTGATTTGTCAGCAGCTTTGAATCTTGACAAATGATGTTAGTTACCTACCTATCACGTTTTGGCAGTTTGAATATCGGATTCTAAGATATCTCAGATGTTACATATAGGCATAGCACCCATAGCCGAGCGCAACGATTACTACTGTATCGCGGGCAAAAGTATGAAAATGACATCGCCAAGAAAAAAAAAGTACGAGTTGCCTCCTGTGAGGATTGAACTCACGACCCCTGGTTTACAAGACCAGTGCTCTGCCACTGAGCTAAAGAGGCTACGTTATTTTTTGACATTGAAAGCCTATAGATTTTTAAATACAAAAATGAACTCTTCTCAAAGCTTTATTAAAATCTTTGTATATCTCGAGAAGACAGTGAATAGCAAAAAATCGATGGATAAAGCTTATTTCATGATTTGGCTAGAAAGAGTTTTTTAGTTGAAGTGAAGTCATTTTTACCATGTAAATTGTGGGGTAGATTTGTCCTCTGATTTATGTATTCGGGGGTGCTTGAAATATTCGAATTTAAAATTAAAAAAAAAAATCGTTTTTGATGCAAAGGAGAATAGGACAAAACGGTCTACAAGACCAATAACGACGAGACATTTATGTCGTCGGAAAGGTATTTTTATGTACTACAATAGTTACTATGGGGGCTTACTTCTAATCACTGTGTGAAAAAAGTTATTCGCTAAATAGGATTGTGCTCTGGTGCATTTTAGTATGAATAAAATATATTTAGTTTGGGGAAAATTTATGAAAACTGTTGTAACAAAAAACGACAATATATATGTCATTGGAAAGGTATTTCCATTACCTACAATATCTTTTATATTAGTTCAGTTCAAATTACTGTGTGAAAAAAGTTATTCGTAAACTAGTGAAATATTGTGGTTCATTTTAGTGTGAAAAAAATGTTTTTTTTTTAGTATGGGCAAAAAGTGTGATGGCAAGTTCAACCAATAACAACGGGACATATGTCGTTGGAAAGGAAATTTTATGTACTACAATAGTCAATACGGCAGCTTAACTCAAATCACTGTGTGAAAAAAGTTATTCGCTAATTGCTACTCATGCTCCATACATTTTATCTGTGCTAAAATTCCCTAAAACAGCGAATAACTATTTCCACACAGTGATTTTAAATAAGTTGTTATGGTAACTATTATTGTTCATAAAAATACCTTTTCAACGACATGCATCTTATTAGTACTGGTAGGACCAGTTTGTATACATTTTGTCCACACTTAATGGTACCAAAACCAAACGTTGTTTAACGAATAACTTATTTCACACAGTGATTTGAAATGAGCCACCATAGTGACTATTGTAGCGCATAAAAATACCTTTCCAACGACATACGTCTCGTTGTTATTGATTCCTAGACCACCTTCCATACATTTTTGCCGATTGTCCTTTATGGTTATTATGTCTCGAGGTAATGTTTTCGAATGAATGTTTATGATAATTCTGAAGTATGAACATTTTACTTCGAAATTCATTTTTTGATTCTCAAAATATCTTCATTCATCTTTGAGAAAATCATTAATTAGACGTAAGCCTTCGTCTTAAACTACCTTATTCGAAAATATGCTAGTAATCCAGTCAAATTGTGCTCAAAAGGGAAATCGTGTTTTGTTTTTTTTTTTTAAATAGCTTCGAAAGCAGGCACAAGGTCGACCATCGGTCTGTTTATGTTTAAATCATATGTTATTTTCACACAGATAGTTCTTATTGCACTCAATAGGAATTTCGGTCGAAATTTTAGGTTCAAACTGCAGCTGAATGGTATTAGGAATGCATAATTCTGATAAACATCGTTGAATTTCTTGTTCGTTCTGCGCATCTACATACGTCTCTTGGTTAGCAAAATGCTTATAAAAGACAATAATAAATCAAAAATAACAAAAAACAAATGCGATGCGAATTACTTTACTCATTGAATAAAACAAGATACAGTTTTAATCTTATTGAATAAAAAATAAACTTTATTCTTTACAGCAAATGTATAGACTTCTTATGTATTTATTGTAATTTTTTGTCAATAAAAATAATGTTGATTTTTTTTAACATTTCTACAATTTTTTTCTTTGAATTTGTATTAATTGTGTGTATATTGATAATAACTGTCTCTCATTTATATTAATAATAATAATAATATATTATAGTATACATAAATGTGTATATATAGTTCTTCTTTTCTTTACAGTTCTCTTGAATGTATACATAAAATGTGTTGTTGTATAATTAATGTTTTAATATAGTTCTCCAAGATTAGTAGGGAGAAGAGGAAAACAAAAAAAAAACTAAGCGCTTTTTTAAAATAAATATTTCAAAATCATTACAAAAAAAAATATAATTATAAACTAATAACTAAAATAAACAAATTTACATTTTTATTTGTTTTTTATTTTTATAGGTATGTATTTTTTTTTTTTTTTTCTTCTTTAATCGAATGTACAAATGTATAAAACATATACTATCACATGGTGCGGAAAAATATAGAGGAAAAATTTGTTAATTTAAATGCAAATTCATGGTCTGTGGCGATGAAGGGAATGAAAGACCATGAAAGAAGCGGCATTTAGCCTTTAACTAACCAACTACACCAACTAAGAGGGATTAAAACTCTTGATTTTATATCTATGAAATAAGATTTTTAAAACTTAAGCATGTATGTATAACAAACCATAAGTTCGGGCGCAATAACATCAACGCAAATACATTATGTAGATGAACTTTTTTAATTTCGATTTTTTTTCTCGAAAATTTGTGATGCTGTGCATTTAGCTGTTTTCCTTCTTCTGTAACAGGTATTTTGTCCTTTTTTGATGATGTTGTTTGTTTGCTTACTTTAGTCATATCGCATGAGAAACTGTTTGAGTCTATCAGGCAGGGGCAGCTTGTCGACGTCATGTTTCTTCAAGTTCAAGAGGATTGCATCACGGCATGCGTTTTGAAGGGAAATTACTAAAAGAATGAGAAAACAGTTTTTCCAACCTTGGTTAGTAGTTTTATAGATATCTAAAATGTTATTCTAATAATAAATTGAAGGAGTATACGGTATACCACGGTATACCAATTATTTTATGGAAATATGAATATAAAAAAGAAAGAAAAAAGACAATAAGGGTATTCATTCAACAGCGTAAACTCGTCGTAATCGTTGTAAAGTTTTAAACTTCGTAAATCTGTCAAATTTTCCATACAAATTGTGACAGAATTACGAAGTTTTAAACTTTACGACGATTACGACGAGTTTACGCTGTTGTATGAATACCCATAATATAAAAAAAGAAATATTACTACAATAACTATAACTCGGGATTTAAATTGGATTTAAGTAAATTTTAAATCCAACAACTTAAATCAGATGCAAACATTTAAATTAAGGCTATGTACATACATTACAATTTTACAATGAAAGATTAAGTCGAACGGATTTCAAATCTTGAATTTAAGTGCTGTTTTAACGAACGAATAATATGGAATTCGGATACAAGGAACTCTTAACCTGGATTTAAGTTTTAATCTGGATTAAATTATATATATTATATTTAATATTATACAGAAGGTAAGCGGCGATTGCGTTTTTTTCGTGTACACGTATACCCTTCATCGAGTTGGTATTCTCCTCTATTGTATTTCATTAAATCTTCAAATTAATAACTGTACCACAATAAGAGGTTCTTAGACTTACTCCCATATAGCTGGACGATGCGTATTTGTTTTGTGGTTCCATAAACATCAACAACAACATGCAATGGGCCATTTTGGTAAGGGATTTCTCTTGTACACGGACCTTGGTCAATTCCGTTGATGATAAAATGCATCTCCGCCTTAGACTTGTCCGTGTCAGTCGGTACAAACACTACTCCAATTCGAGATCCTTTATCTGTAAGAAGAATCCCCGAAGTGTAGTCGGATTCGGGCTTCAGAATCCGTCTTGGAATCAATCCACGTGGTGTCCTCACGTAGACAGCATCTCCGAGAATATCTTAATATAAAATTGAAATAATTAATAAATCGTCTATAAGAGTTTTGAAATCACCCACTATTAACTTTCTTCCCATTAGGATCTCTGCCACTGCCGCTAGCTGCACCATCCTCATTGAGTTGCCTTTCGAACTTTGAAATAGGATAAATCCAACTTGTACCCATATTGGCTAAATCGGGAAGAGCATATTGTGGAAGGCCATCATTCGAGGAAACTATAACCTCAGGTAACAGCTGTGTTAGACCTAATCGCATATGGCCCGACCATCCGCGTTCGTTTGCCTCAATCTCAATTAAGAATATCTCACCGGGCATCAGGGGTTTTTCGGAGAATGTGACTGCATCGGCAAAGCTGGCTTTTCTTAAAGCCACTGTGTTGTCATCACACAATATGATATTGGCTCCATGGTAAGGATGGAATCGAGAAAGTGCCTGGCGCGTAGCTTTCGTTTGACGCGCACTTACCGAAGAAGATGCTGATGTCGATGAAATCATTTTTTTTTGCTTGTATTTTTCTTGTTTTTATTTTGTGATAAAAAGACTTGGCGTGTGGAAATGGCAGCAAATGGGATTGATAAATATACACGCACTTAGCGGATATATTATTCGCCTAAATTTGGCGGTGTTGAGTTGTTTTATTTTGTATTTTATTTATTTATTTACACATTTAACAAAGAAAATGCAATACAAGAAAAGGAAGTTAATTTTCTCTCTGTAAAAATAAATGACAGATGAGATTAGAGATGACAGCGTTGTGTTTGGTCGCATTCATCAGAAAAATTGAAAATGCAGATTTTAAAGTTCAGAAGTTGGTCACATTCATGGATTCGGATATCTGACTTTTTCAAGCTTCTGATTGGTCTGCTGTCATAAAAATGTTAGCCCGAGGCAACACCAGCAAATTTGTAGGTCTGTTTGTTTTCGTGAAATTTCTTCGCATTTCGCATTTTACTATCCACATGATCTGATACGGATCAATTATTAACACGGAATCGCAAAAACAACATGGGATCTGCTTTTTATCTGTTTCAATGATCCAAAAATAACTTGTGAATAATCTCAGCAGTGCAATAAAAAGAGGCAACGGATGCATGAAAAATGAGTAACCGTAAGGCAAATAGAGCATGGGTGCATAAAGGCTTTCCCAAACCAACGCGAAATCATAGCGAATCATTCGCAAAGGCGTTTTTTTGTTGTTGTTTAGCATTGTGTATCTTTCAAATTTTGTATTATTGTGAATGATTTCGCGTCGTTGGCGAATTTTTCGCGTTGGTTTGGGGGAGCCTTTATTGTGAATGATTTCGCTTCGTCGGCTAATGTTCCACGTTGGTTTGGGAGAGCCTTCATTAGCCGCATTTTATTAAGGCCTAACTACATTCAACTTACTTTTTGCAAAAAGTGCAAAAGTGTAAACACACACATATGCTTGCGACACCTTCTTGTGAAAAAGCGTATGAAATTAGAGTTTTCAAGTTGGTATTCACACAAGCTGTCAAAAAATTTGTTAACTATAAATAAAATGTTTGTGAAAATGAAAATGAAGGCAAGAGGATTTCTTTTCAAGGTAATCAAAAAACATCCAATATTGAAATAACTAAATTTAAGTTGAGGCTAATTATAAGCAAAAACAATGTCACGTTTCCTTGTTTTAAGACCTTGCTTATTTTCAATGTTCTCCTATACCTTAACAATCCAAGAACAATGTTTTTTTGTCAAGTAACCATCTTGTAATTTTTTTCAATTTTAACATAAGTTTTTTGTCAAACTGATAAATCAATAATTACGTATTTTTTATTTTCAATTTCAGACAAATGACTATTCCTATCAGAACACTCTTGGAAGACGATCAACCCTCGGTGCCTACTATCACATGAACAAGCAGCCCTCGTTCACAAACGAACACAGTTTAGGTAGCCAATATGGCGGTGGTGCTTACAGTACATGGGGCATGTGGAGAGATGAAAGAAATATAGCTCCGTCAACATGCTCAGCAAAACCTCATCACCCTCACACAAAAACTAAATCCTTTTCGATAATTCTCTCAACAGCGGCATTTATAGTTCTGCTGGTGGTTATATCAATTGCAGGATTAGCCTTTTACTTTAGTTCGATAAAATCCAACATGGAGGATAGTAAATCGACTAACATTATTTATTTTCGTTCCTTTTGATTTATTTGTGAATCTTTTGTAGCCGTAATTGGATTTGAAGGATCTTTTCGTATTGCGAAAGGAGATTTATTTACAACAGGCCTCAAGTACAATCATACAACGACCTACAAGCAAAAGGTTGAATATTATAAGCGATTTGTGGAACGAAGTCTGACAGATAATAATCTTCAACCGATTCGAGTAGATGTTGCTGGATTTGGTGATGGACCTTTGATAAAAGTCAGTTTTAGGACTATTTGGATGTAAGGAAGCTACCACAGTAAGTTAACCACACTCGAACTTTTGAAGAATCTGTCTTGTAAAATTTCCTTTCTTTCACAGGAACATTCATAGTGTTGAAGAATACATAAAAGAGTCTCTATTTCACGAAACAACTGCACTTAAGTCACTCTATCGATCTTTGAGGATAGATCCGGAATCTGTTGAAGTTAAGAGAATTCTCGATGAGCAGCTTGTTAAGTCTGCATCACTTTCCAGAGATACTGTAAGCTTCTCACATAAAATTCTATCTAAACCCATTACTTATACTTTGTTTTCTTTTTTTCAGCAAATGAATCCGACAAGTCAAACGCAATTGGAGAAAAGACTACTGAAAAAAGGTGGCTTCCTTGAAAAACCAACCTTAAAAACTTTACCGAATATCTCTCCGAAGACAAAGCTTTCCAAGCCACCACACAGTTTTGATGATGAGCCTGATGTTGATGTGGAAAATGCACCTGTTATCCAGGGTTCATTTGAGGGATCATTTGAGATAACAAAGACTGACGCTGATATCACTCAAAAGAAAGCTAACTAATGGAAAGGGAACTAATGGAAAAATTCCATTTGCTATTGAGACTGGTGATGAGAAGTTTGAGCATATATGAGGTGGGGTCATAGTGAAGAAGCACGATAATGAAACTTCTACTACAACAACTACTACATCAACGACACCCTCAACTACATCTTCCACATCAAAAACTTCCATTCCTTTGAGTTCGGTCAAACCAAAAATCAGTTCAAAGGAGTCCCAAATAACTCATCAGATCGGGGAGTTTTTAATGGACCTACTTAATCTCCCTGACGAAGATAAGAATGCAACTGACTTGGTGGAGTTGAAATTAGGGTCTCGTATTGAACCCGATTCGGAAGAGAGGCCAAATTTTATGAATCTCAAAGAAATTATCCTACAGAGAAATCGAGCTACTACAACCACTTCCGCAGATTCTTCACCTTCAACAACGTCTACGACAACTACAACTACAACAAAATCTCCAGGAACTAAACGAAATCGCATTCGCCCTTCAAGAGCATCAAAGCCAGCGGGAACAATGGAGGATTCGGTACTTTTTCCAAGTCAGTCTAAATGGGAATTTGTAAATGGCAGCTCTCCGAATACCTATGGTCATACAGGATCAATGAGGAGAGTTTTCAATAAGACCCTTCAGGCCTGGGTCTCTGAAGATGTTGAAAAGGCTGAAAATTTAACCCTAAATGATATAAAGACTCGCATCAATAATGCAACTAATATTCAAGATATTTCGTTGATTTTCGATACACTAGCTTCAAAATTGGGAATCACCCATAGCATGCCAACAAAGATTCCACCATTTTCGCATAATAAACTTAAGATATCCCAGAGAAATGAGACAAAAATAAAACTAATTACAACGACGATGTTGCCCTCAACAACTACAACATCAACTATGCCTACGACGACAATGACGACGACAGCGAAGATTTCGACTTCGACAAACCCAGAATATATTGAATATTCTCAGGTTCAAATGAGGGATTCAATTGTACCTACGTTTAGACCTCTGAGCCCAATACTTCCGGATATTATTGAAGGCGAAGCCGAGGTCGAAGTGATCGACCCTAATAAATACGAAGAGATGCTGAAGTCTTCACAAGTTCCACTCCTTTCAGCAAGTACAACAGAACTACCCAAACTTGTTACTCTAATTCCGGTTCGATCAAATTCTGGCATCCGAACATTTCGACCGTTGATAGATTCACAAGCTGAGGGCCGACGACTTACCACACCATCAGAGGCGGTAGTTAAAAGTGGAATACATGTGACTGTTTGAAGATACATTTTTCGAAGGGACTTAAAATAGATTTATTAGTTTAATATGAATAGATTTTGTGAAACAGGTAATTTTTGTCCATTTTGTTCCGAGGTTTAGACATAAGTATGAATGCTTCCCACAATGGTACCCACATAATATTCCTTATTTAAATAACAGTTTCTTTACAGATGAACTCAAGAAATTGAAAAAACTACAAAAATACTTACAGCATGTAGTAAATGTAATGGAAGTTGTTGAACAAATATCGAGAGTACATCGCGAAGATAAAGCGAAGATAAAAATTCATTCAAAAGCACGGCAATAATCCAATCACAGAAATTGGTGAGTTGAAATTGCTGAACTACGAATCATAATTTAAATAAAACCCGTTTGTAAAACTGGCCCTTAGAACTTAAACTTAAACTCATCGTGCTTATCATGTATTCTTCTTTTTATTTTTGATAGTTTGTTTCCCCACCTGAAAAAAGAAATACCATATATATTAATGATGAACTTATTGTTAATAAAAAACTTTTAATAGTTATGTGTATGCAATTATTTTTATTTTCTTACGTCTTCTTTAATAATTTTCTTTGTTTTGTTAAAGAAACTTTGCCACTTGAACTTTTAGTTCAGTTTAGTGCGAGTAACTCAGTCATCTATCAACTAAAAACGAATTATACAATTATTAAGGGTATTCATACAAACGTGTAAGGCCGTCGTAAACGTTGTAAAGTTTCAAACTTAGTCACAATTTGTATGGAAAATTAGGCGGATTTATAAAGTTTATAACTTTACAACGTTTACAACATTGAATGAATACCCTTATTATTTAGTTAATAATGTTATTTATGCACTTACATACATGTATATATTCCCTTCTTTTCTTTAATTAACAGAAAACTACAGTTTACCATACTTTTTGGTTGGAGACGAGGCCTTTCCTTTGAAAGATTATTTAATGACACCTTACAGTGGCAGATACATCGAAAACGATAAATACAATTTTAACAAAAGACTATCGAGAGCTCGCCGTGTTGTGGAAAATGCATTCGGAATACTGGTAGCAAGGTGGAATGTATTTAAACGTTCTATTATAGCTGAACCAAAAGTTGTAGACAGCATTGTCAAAGCGACTGTGGTATTACACAACATGTTATGCGAAAGCAGCGAAGGGTCTTATGCTCCTGCTTCTTTTGTAGATAGAGGAGATGAAGACAATGGAGCCTGGAGATCTGAAGCTATATCATATCAAACTTGACTTCGATTCCTGCTTCAATGCGGCTTGGTTCAAGAAATGCAGCTATAACAAGAATTGAAGTGAGAAACTATTTAAAAACATGGCTGAATAGCTCGCATTAGTTTTGGTTTTAAACCAAGTAACTGCTTAGCATGCAGTCTGCACATGATTTAAGTAAATAGATTTATTGAGTCTCAAAGCATCGAACTATATTTCCATAATTATAAAACCGTAAAATATAAATATATACATACTTCCATAGTGAGGTTTGCGACATGCACAATAAAGATGTTTTTATTTTCATTTGTTTATTTGATAATTTCCTTTTATTAATTAAAATATGCTATTTATTTTAAATGAAACGCACTTGCGCAAGGGTTATCAATTGGCTATAGAATATTTTAACACTATCTCTAGATCACATTTGTTTATTTCTTTTTTTACTCGTTTTTGGAGGTATGCATGATCTTCGGAGTACTTGCCCATCAAATTAAAAAGATTCTTCGAATTAAAGATTCGAAATGCTGTGCGTTTTGATATTTTACTTTTTTTTATTCCATTTGCTTAGTTGTTTTGTTTACATACGTTTATGAAGAGATTTTAAATTCAATTACATGTTGATTTTTGTTGGATTGGTATGAAGAGATTTAAGTCCAATGACGATGAAATTTCAAAAACAAATACAAGCAGTGACAAAATAGATTTTGGAGAGTGAAACGTTCTACGGTTTCCAATTCCTAATTTACATGTGTATGTATATTAAGTAAAAGAATATGAAGAAAATTTGAAAAGAAAAATTTTCTGATTAAGTGGAGTGACTGAATATAATTCAAGTTAAAAGTTCAAATGAGCTCAACTCTACTTTTAACTTGAATTATGTACCTATATATTAAGGTCGGAAACTGCCTAAATCTGTCTCGGCTCCATTTCCGAGTACCCTGCAAAATATATTGAAGAATGATGCTCGCGAAATAAAACAAACCATACAACCCAGCTGCAAAAAACATCGTAATTTAAAGAAAAAACAATACAACAAATCTTATTTGAAACTTGATTTTTATTTATCAAACTTAATTTTAACTATGGTCTTACACGGTTGAATTCTTATTACATAAAAACCAAAAAAAACTAAAATTAACTTGTAAATCCATATGTATATACACTTGATATCAAAATTTAAATTAAAGTATAGGTAATGTATCTGAAGTAAAGATATGTTTGTTTGTTTTTTTTTTTAAATTTAGTTTCTTACACATTTTATCCCAAAACACCATCAAATCTCGTACAACTCTGTTTCTTTCATTACTTAGCAAACGGAATGTTTGTCTTCCCATGTAATCAAAAATTTTAAGGTGATCTTCTAGTTCCTGAGTTTGTGTTTCTTCATCCGTTACCGCTTTGCTTATTTTTCGTAAGACCTCTGAGCTCTCTCTGAAGAGGTCATTACGCAGCCGATTGCCTTGTTTGGCTGTTGTTGGACACTTTGAGATTCCGTTGGTAATGTGTTGAATATAGATGTTGCTGGTGAAAGTATTTGTGATGCAGGTTGTGGGTTTGAAGATATCAAAATTTCTGGTGTGTTGTCCACGAAATCATAACTGTCGGAGTATGTGGTGTTGATCTCTGACTCCATATATGAGCTGCCTGAAATAGTTGATATTTTGAAACAAAAAATAAGTTTATAAAATGCTGTATGTTGTTAGCATTTCTTTTACCTGTATGAAGGTTGGATGAAGTTGTATTCCTCGACTTTAAAGTGCATCCCAGAAAGTCAAGCTTTGGCATTAGATGCCAAACTTTCTGGGAAACAGCTCCAGACCCCGACCGTGTATTTTTTTCAATTTTTTTCTTTTCCCTCCTATATTTTTCTTTTAAGGCTGTAAATCTTTTTTCAATTTCCATGGGAGTTGTGCCGGGAAATATATTTGATAGCTGCATTATTATCCGTTGCTTTTTGGTTGCATCTCTGTAGTCGGTCCTTTTGGTGTCCCATAGGATTGGGTTTTCGCTTATCAGTTCAATAAGGATCTCGTCGTCACTGTCTGGAAGCATACAATGGATTATTTAACATGGCATAATACGTATGTAATAATTATAAAAAAGTGTGCACCGTCTATCAGTTTACTTTACTTTACGCCAGCGTGTCTATAGTCATATGGAGTCGCTAGGCGTGTATTATATTCAATATTCATATTATAATCAAAATAATAAACAGACAACACAAATTAAACAAACCTTTCCAAATATAACTTAGTAGATCATCCATTTACAACTGTTCTAGACAACCACAGTACACAAATCTAAGGTATTATACTGCGCAGGTTGTCAAAATTAAAAATGACAAATGAACCATTGATGGCAATTTTCATCGACGGACCATTATTTTCAACTGGTTTCGGTAATATTTAACTTTTATAAAGTCATCCTTATATTAAAATGACAATAAATTTTTTCACGATTGCCGTATCGACTTGGTTTTGGTGTCATTTGATTCAGCATTCAAAACTACCTTAAAAACATGTGTCATATGCTAAGGTTGCACCAAAGTTAATTTTTTTGTTTGATACACCACAATTCTCCCCCCCCCCCCCCCCCCCCTCAAAAAACCCTTCTATAGGAAATAACTTAGAAGGCTTAAATTAAGGCTAAAAACCGCTTCAACCATCAAAATCCACCAAGTTGTTTAGAAATGACAACGCTTTGTATTTAACACTTGCAAGAAATTTATATGAAATTCTTGCAAGTGCTGGATACAAAACGTTGCCATTTCAAAACTACTTGCCGGATTTTGATTATTTAAACGGTTCTTAGTCTTAATTAAGGACTTCTAAGTTATTTCAAGAACCATTTCCAATTCGAGCAAAGATTTCAAAAAATTGTCTTAAAAAAGTACTTTCGTCTTTTTTTCGAATTTCAAGAATATGATGATAATATAGTTCTATGGGCAAATTTTTCGAAATTTTTGTTTAAATTGGAAATGGTTTTTGAAATAACTTAGAAGGCTTAAATTAAGGCTAAAAACCGCTTCAACCATCAAAATCCACCAAGTAGTTTAGAAATGACAACGCTTTGTATTTAACACTTGCAAGAAATTTATATGAAATTCTTGCAAGTGCTGGATACAAAACGTTGCCATTTCAAAACTACTTGCCGGATTTTGATTATTTAAACGGTTCTTAGTCTTAATTAAGATCTTCTAAGTTATTTCAAGAACCATTTCCATCTCGAGCAAAGATTTCAAAAAATTGTCTTAAAAAAGTACTTTCGTCTTTTTTTCGAATTTCAAGAATATGATGATAATATAGTTCTATGGGCAAATTTTTCGAAATTTTTGTTTAAATTGGAAATGGTTTTTGAAATAACTTAGAAGGCTTAAATTAAGGCTAAAAACCGCTTCAACCATCAAAATCCACCAAGTAGTTTAGAAATGACAACGCTTTGTATTTAACACTTGCAAGAAATTTATATGAAATTCTTGCAAGTGCTGGATACAAAACGTTGCCATTTCAAAACTACTTGCCGGATTTTGATTATTTAAACGGTTCTTAGTCTTAATTAAGGTCTTCTAAGTTATTTCAAGAACCATTTCCAATTCGAGCAAAGATTTCAAAAAATTGTCTTAAAAAAGTACTTTCGTCTTTTTTTCGAATTTCAAGAATATGATGATAATATAGTTCTATGGGCAAATTTTTCGAAATTTTTGTTTAAATTGGAAATGGTTTTTGAAATAACTTAGAAGGCTTAAATTAAGGCTAAAAACCGCTTCAACCATCAAAATCCACCAAGTAGTTTAGAAATGACAACGCTTTGTATTTAACACTTGCAAGAAATTTATATGAAATTCTTGCAAGTGCTGGATACAAAACGTTGCCATTTCAAAACTACTTGCCGGATTTTGATTATTTAAACGGTTCTTAGTCTTAATTAAGATCTTCTAAGTTATTTCAAGAACCATTTCCATCTCGAGCAAAGATTTCAAAAAATTGTCTTAAAAAAGTACTTTCGTCTTTTTTTCGAATTTCAAGAATATGATGATAATATAGTTCTATGGGCAAATTTTTCGAAATTTTTGTTTAAATTGGAAATGGTTTTTGAAATAACTTAGAAGGCTTAAATTAAGGCTAAAAACCGCTTCAACCATCAAAATCCACCAAGTAGTTTAGAAATGACAACGCTTTGTATTTAACACTTGCAAGAAATTTATATGAAATTCTTGAAAGTGCTGGATACAAAACGTTGCCATTTCAAAACTACTTGCCGGATTTTGATTATTTAAACGGTTCTTAGTCTTAATTAAGGTCTTCTAAGTTATTTCAAGAACCATTTCCAATTCGAGCAAAGATTTCAAAAAATTGTCTTAAAAAAGTACTTTCGTCTTTTTTTCGAATTTCAAGAATATGATGATAATATAGTTCTATGGGCAAATTTTTCGAAATTTTTGTTTAAATTGGAAATGGTTTTTGAAATAACTTAGAAGGCTTAAATTAAGGCTAAAAACCGCTTCAACCATCAAAATCCACCAAGTAGTTTAGAAATGACAACGCTTTGTATTTAACACTTGCAAGAAATTTATATGAAATTCTTGCAAGTGCTGGATACAAAACGTTGCCATTTCAAAACTACTTGCCGGATTTTGATTATTTAAACGGTTCTTAGTCTTAATTAAGGTCTTCTAAGTTATTTCAAGATCCATTTCCAATTCGAGCAAAGATTTCAAAAAATTGTCTTAAAAAAGTACTTTCGTCTTTTTTCGAATTTCAAGAATATGATGATAATATAGTTCTATGGGCAAATTTTTCGAAATTATTGTTCAAATTGGAAATGGTTTTAATATAATTTAGAAGGCTTAAATTAAGGCTAAAAACCGCATCAAACATCAAAATCCACCAAGTGGTTTTGAAATGACAACGGTTTGTATCTAACACTTGCAAGAAATTTATATGAAATTCTTGCAAGTGCTGGATACAAAACGTTGCCATTTCAAAACTACTTGCCGGATTTTGATTATTGAAACGGTTCTCAGTCTTAATTAAGGTCTTTTAAGTTATTTCAAAAACCAATTCCAATTCGAGCAAAGATTTCAAAAAATTGTCTCAAAAAACTATTTTCGTCTTTTTTCGAATTTCAAGAATATGATGATACTAGTTCTATGGGCAAATTTTTCGAAATTTTTGTTTATATTAGAAATGTTTTTTAAAATAACTTAGAAGGATTAAATTAAGACTTAAAACCGCTTCAACTATAAAAATCCAGCAAGTAGTTTTGAAATGACAGCGCTTTGTATCCAGCACTTGCAAGAATTTCATATAAATTTCTTGCAACGTTGGCCAAATGTGATGAACTTCTGTGGTTGTTGTTTTATCTGGCTTCAGAATGATCTCTGTTCGTTCGGTGTTTTACGTGCGAGGCTCTGATGATCAAAATAAATTGACTGAAAGCTGTGTAGGACGAAATGGTTTTCAGTTAATCATCGTAAAGATTGAACAACATCATTGGAGGTTCGGTTGCCTTCAAAATAAAATTTTCCATTACAAACATAAATAGAATAGGTACATAATTTAAGCACAGAAAAACTAAGACCTGCGACCTAGTTTCCAAAAATTCTATCGCCTTTCACTTGAGACCCAACTCAGCTGCGGAGGTAAGAGGAATATAAACAAAAATCAATTCTTACCAACTATTTGTTTGATAGTCCCGTAGAACTCTGTTGGATCTTCTCTGGTTGCTAACAAAGAAAACACCCTTCTTCCCGCAGACTAGCAAGACGCGGTTTGCGTTATTTTTGGATTAATCCTTTTTCTTGAATCCTGGCTATTCTTTCGCTACGGAGATAGCGATGATTAACTTTTTGCGTTGTTCTTGGACGAATCCCTTTACTTGAATCCTGGATATTCTTTCGCTACGGAGATATGCAGTGAGATGATTAACTTTTGCTAGATTAATGTTTTTTTATAGATTTTTTTTTGTTTTTATTTGTCCAATTTGCTTTTTGCTCCAGAGCACTGTTGGAAGGATTAGTTATAAAGTCTTAATCAACAAAAAAGATTTTTTCTTTTCTTGGCTCCTTCTGGACGGTTCACATTTCACAAACAAAAAGAAATTACAGCAGAACACAAGATAAATTTGGGAAATGCGTACCATTTAGTTGTGAATTTGATGACATTTTTTTTCTTACCTAGTTTTCCACAGCGAACATAAAAAAACAAAAAAAGACGAATCTAGAATGTTTTGACGCGATGGGACGGGATAAATGGATTTCAATTGATGTTATACGAAAATTAAATTACTTTTGACTGAGTTTTTGGTTAAAGTTTAAAGATAAACCGCTGCTGAATTGCACCAATAACCATCTATATTTTATTTTCCTTTTTTATGTTTTGTCTGATTCGCCGATATACGTTTTCACATCACAACTATGTACTTGAAAAATGCATTCAAATCAAAAAAAAAAAAAAAACATGTCGGAGAAAAAGGCCAGTTCAGCTAATAATTATCGATGTGAGCGCCATCTATCCGTAAGCTTCCTGAAATATTTGTTTAGATGTAGTAGTGTTTCACTTTTCTACAAAAGTAAAAGTTAGGAACGCTCTAACTTTTACTTTTTGAAAACTTGAGATAAAAGATAGGATTGAGTAGTTTATTGGAAAAAGAGAAAATATTTTTTCACTTTTGTACAAAAGTGAATTGAATGTAGTTAGGCCTTACTGATGATCTGATCCGGATCAGATCATGATAAATAAAACGTACAGGATCTAAGTGACAGGAGTGTTAAGGCTCTCCCAAACCAACTCGAATTCGCAGCGAATCATTCACAATAGCACAAAATATGACAAAAATACAACGTCAAACAACAACAAAAAACATTCGTCGACGACGCGAAATCATTCACAATAATACAAAATTTGAAAGATACACAATGCTAAACAACAACAAAAAACTGTCTTTGCGAATGATTCGCTACGAATTCGCGTTGGTTTGGGAGAGCCTTTATACTCGTCTCTTTTTGCCTTATGTTTGTTTATTTTTCATGTGTCTGTTGCCTCTTTTCCTTGCACTACTGAGACCCATTCACAATAGTAATTTTTGGATCTTGGAAATAGATCCAGATAAAAAGCAGGATCCCATGTTGTTTTTGTAATTACAAGTTAAAAATTGATCCAGATCAGATCATGTGGATAATAAAATGCGGCTATTGTCAAATCACTGGCTCCAAAAAGGCAAGCCAGTTGACGAGCGAGTAGGAAAATTACTAGGGGTATTCATAGAACAGCGTACAGCCGTCGTAAACATATAATTTTAAGATGTTTACGATGGTTTAACGTTGATGTTTGAATACTAAAAAACTTAAAATTCGTTGATCTGTCTTAATTTGTTTGGAAAATTAGACAGATTTACGTAGTTTGCAACTTTATTTTCGCCCTTCCATGAATACCCTTTCTCTATTGGTAATTCGCCAGACAAAATTTTTAAAGGCTCTCCCAAACCAACGCGAAATCATAGCGAATCATTCGCAAACACAGTTTTTTGTTGTTGTTTAGCATTGTATATCCTTCATATTTTGTATTATTGTGAATGATTTCGCGTCGTCGGCGAATGTTTCGTGTTGGTTTGGGAGAGCCTTTAACCACTGATCTCTATAATACACTGGATAGTGTATTCGCTATAGAGTATAACAGTTTTTCTGATTCCAATTGAAGATGACATTAGGTGTACCAGCGCACCTTTTGACGTCTATGAAAGCAAAAAAAAAGTAAGGTGACGTAAGTTTTTATCATAGATAAGCAAATAAAAATGGGAAACTTTCGTACGTTTCACCCCCCCAAAACCCATTTGTTTACATTGTTTTTTTTTGTAATTTCACTCGTGTCGATGAATAGATGTGAATTGCAACAAAAATTTAATGCGGTGAGTTTGTTTCGTTTTGACAGTTCGATTTTTTTTTCCTAACTCGGTGCGTCTAAAAAAATAAATAATATGTTTTAATAATAAATAACATGGCTTATTATCCTTCGTCTACTGGTGTCCTGATTGCCAATGATTTATTCGGCGTATAATTTGAATTCAGCCTATGGAAACTGGTTCCCTGGATGCAAGACGCTCATCCAACAGGCAATGGCAAAGATAAGGCAAATCCAGCATCGTTTGTGTTGAAGGAGCGCAACAGGAAAGGAAGGGCTGGACAGAAACGTTTGGGGTAGCTGACCAAGTGGAAAACTGCTGAAGAAGAAGCAGCGTTGATTCGATCATTGCCGGTAGAGGTAGAGGAACAACCCAAACAGATTATTGTAACTAGGAAGGGAGTGTAGGATCCATTGGAAGTTTATTTGTTGGATTTCCCCAACATTGAAATCAAATGTTCCAAAATACAGTTGCCTTTCCAGGCGTGTAAAGAAGGTTAGTAATAATTGAATATGAAGAAAATTTGAAAAGAAATTCTTCTGTTTAAGTGGAGTGACCGAATATATAATTCAAAGTTAAAAGTTCAAGTGAGCTCAACTCCATGATTGCGTTTCGCCCAGGTATATTATATTAGTCGGTAAACATCGATAAAAAATTGCGTCTTAGAAGGGTACGATAGTCATCTAACTGATGAGCCCAACTATCGTACCTGGGCGAAACGCAATCATGGAGTTGAGCTCACTTGAATTTTTAACTTTGAAGGTTAGTAATGTTATTTTGAAGGCAACCGAACCTCCAATGATGTTGTTCAATCTTTACGATGATTAACTGAAAACCATTTCGTCCTACACAGCTTTCAGTCGATTTATTTTGATCATCAGAGCCTCGCACGTAAGACACCGAACGAACAAAGATCATTCTCAAGCCAGATAAAATGACAACCACAGAAGTTCATCACATTTGGCCAACGTTGCAAGAAATTTATATGAAATTCGTGCAAGTGTTGGATACAAAGCGTTGTCATTTCAAAACTACTTGCTGGATTTTGATAGTTGAAGCGGTTTTTAGCCTTAATTTAATCCTTCTAAGTTATTTTAAAAAACATTTCTAATTTAAACAAAAATTTCGAAAAATTTGCCCATAGAACTAGTATCATCATACTCTTGAAATTCGAAAAAAGACGAAAATAGTTTTTTGAGACAATTTTTTGAAATCTTTGCTCGAATTGGAAATGGTTTTTGAAATAACTTAGAAGACCTTAATTAAGACTAAGAACCGTTTCAATAATCAAAATCCGGCAAGTAGTTTTGAAATGGCAACGTTTTGTATCCAGCACTTGCAAGAATTTCATATAAATTTCTTGCAAGTGTTAAATACAAAGCGTTGTCATTTCTAAACTACTTGGTGGATTTTGATGATTGAAGCGGTTTTTAGCCTTAATTTAAGCCTTCTAAGTTATTTCAAAAACCATTTCCAATTTAAACAAAAATTTCGAAAAATTTCCCCAAAGAACTTGTATCATCATATTCTTGAAATTCGAAAAAAAAAGACGAAAATAGTTTTTTGAGACAATTTTTTGAAATCTTTGCTCGAATTGGAAATGGTTTTTGAAATAACTAAGAAGACCTTAATTAAGACTAAGAACCGTTTCAATAATCAAAATCCGGCAAGTAGTTTTGAAATGGCAACGTTTTGTATCCAGCACTTGCAAGAATTTCATATAAATTTCTTGCAAGTGTTAAATACAAAGCGTTGTCATTTCTAAACTACTTGGTGGATTTTGATGATTGAAGCGGTTTTTAGCCTTAATTTAAGCCTTCTAAGTTATTTCAAAAACCATTTCCAATTTAAACAAAAATTTCGAAAAATTTCCCCAAAGAACTTGTATCATCATATTCTTGAAATTCGAAAAAAAGACGAAAATAGTTTTTTGAGACAATTTTTTGAAATCTTTGCTCGAATTGGAAATGGTTTTTGAAATAACTAAGAAGACCTTAATTAAGACTAAGGACCGTTTCAATAATTAAAATCCGGCAAGTAGTTTTGAAATGGCAACGTTTTGTATCCAGCACTTGCAAGAATTTCATATAAACTTCTTGCAAGTGTTAAATACAAAGCGTTGTCATTTCTAAACTACTAGCTGGATTTTGATGATTGAAGCGGTTTTTAGCCTTAATTTAAGCCTTCTAAGTGATTTTAAAAAAACATTTCCAATTTAAACAAAAATTTCGAAAAATTTACCCACAGAACTATAGTATCATCATATTCTTGAAATTCGAAAAAAAGACGAAAATAGTTTTTTGAGGCAATTTTTTGAAATCTTTGCTCGAATTGGAAATGGTTTTTGAAATAACTAAGAAGACCTTAATTAAGACTAAGGACCGTTTCAATAATTAAAATCCGGCAAGTAGTTTTGAAATGGCAACGTTTTGTATCCAGCACTTGCAAGAATTTCATATAAATTTCTTGCAAGTGTTAAATACAAAGCGTTGTCATTTCTAAACTAATTGGTGGATTTTGATGGTTGAAGCGGTTTTTAGTCTTAATTAAGGTCTTCTAATTTATTTCAAAAACCATTTCCAATTCGAGCAAAGATTTCAAAAAATTGCCTCAAAAAACTATTTTCGTCTTTTTTTCGAATTTCAAGAATATGATGATACTATAGTTCTGTGGGTAAATTTTTCGAAATTTTTGTTTAAATTGGAAATGTTTTTTTAAAATCACTTAGAAGGCTTAAATTAAGGCTAAAAACCGCTTCAATCATCAAAATCCACCAAGTAGTTTAGAAATGACAACGCTTTGTATTTAACACTTGCAAGAAGTTTATATGAAATTCTTGCAAGTGCTGGATACAAAACGTTGCCATTTCAAAACTACTTGCCGGATTTTAATTATTGAAACGGTCCTTAGTCTTAATTAAGGTCTTCTTAGTTATTTCAAAAACCATTTCCAATTCGAGCAAAGATTTCAAAAAATTGCCTCAAAAAACTATTTTCGTCTTTTTTTCGAATTTCAAGAATATGATGATACTATAGTTCTGTGGGTAAATTTTTCGAAATTTTTGTTTAAATTGGAAATGTTTTTTTAAAATCACTTAGAAGGCTTAAATTAAGGCTAAAAACCGCTTCAATCATCAAAATCCAGCTAGTAGTTTCGAAATGACAATGCCTTATATCTAACACTTGCAAATAATTTATATGAAATTCTTGTAAGTGCTGGATACAAAACGTTGCCATTTCAAAACTATTTGCCGGATTTTAATTATTGAAACGGTTCTTAGTCTTAATTAAGGTCCTCTAAGTTATTTTAAAAACCATTTTCATATTGAGTAAAGTGAGTTTAATTTTGTTTCTTAATTTCTTAAATCTGCTGCAGGATTTGAAAGAAGGTATGGGACTGGAGCGAACAATTCGCAGACAAGGATAAGGTATTCTTTGCTAATTCCTTCTACCAGAAGGGATAAGAGGTCATGAGCCGCAAGTCTATTGCAGTCCCAACCAATGCCATCCGGCTACCAGGATTACATAAACCCGGATCATGCATGACTTTTGATCCGAGCTTGTTTTCAACTCAGCCTACTGTTCCAAAGGTAATTATTTTGAATTTTATTTGTTTTAATTCGAAAAAAAATTGTAATATATGAATCTTTCAGGATCGCTTTCTCGAACTTCGACATAATATAAGCTACTTAAGGCAGTATTACACTACCATATATATATGGCAAACTTGCCATATAAATACGGTCCACAAGTGACATATAAGCATGGTATATATGAAAGAATATGTGTATATGATACCATAGAGGTACTACATACATATTCTTTCAAAAAAATAGATCTATCACACTGATATGTCACTTGTGGTACGTATTTATATGGCAAGTTTGCCATATTTATATGATAATGTAATATCGCCTTTAGAAATATGGGATCGATAGATTCCAATTCTCGAAATCAAGTTGGAGGTTTCCCCCAAATCGAACTTTTCCATAGGCTTTTACTCAACAATATTGGCAAAATGCAACGAGCATTTGAGATACGAGGTTTTGATGGCCTCCCTGAAATTGGCTGCTGGACATCGATAACAACGAATAGTAGCACATGAGCTGCGGCATGTACCAGCAGCAGCAATCAATCAGATAACAACGAAACTGTACAAATAAGGACTAAATCGAATAATACAACACCAACGAACAGTCCAACACGATTACAGTGTCTACCAACAATCACTTAATTCTTCCCGTTCAGCACATACATCGGAGATTCAACTCAGCTAACTGATATCGTTACCAATGGAAGGTTCCATAATGGAAAGACTATTGCTCAGTTTCCCAATTGGGCGCCAGTTATAGCGAGCAGAAAAACCCATCCGAAAAACTTGAAACAGTATGAAATTGATTTTTTTTTCTGATGGTTGTTTATAGCAATCAGAAAAAATGTGTCAGAAAAACTATATTCTTTGCAAAACAAACAAACAGCCGCCCAGATTTTTTCTGATTGAAATATTAGAAAAACTTTTTCGGATGGAGTTCTTTCAGTGGAACAGAAAAAAATTGGAACACAAATCAGTGGAATGATTTGGCGCCAGTTATAGCGATCAGAAAAACCCATCCGAAAAACTTGAAACAGTATGAAATTGATTTTTTTTTCTGATGGTTGTTTATAGCAATCAGAAAAAATGTGTCAGAAAAACTAGATTCTTCGCAAAACAAACCAACAGCCGCCAAGATTTTTTCTGGTTGAAATACCAGAAAAACTTTTTCGGATGGAGTTCTTTCAGTGGAACAGAAAAAAATTGGAACACAAATCAGTGGAATGATTTGTTCCTTTTTCTGTCAAAAAGTAATCAGCTGATACGAAAAATGAAATTTCATCCGAAAAATAAAGAAATCCATTTAAAATATAAAAAACTATTGTTTTGGCAATTTTTTTCGCGGAAAAAAAATCTACGCTAAATTACGCGTCGATTGATATATCATTTGGCTATCAAATCGAAGTGAAAAGTAATAAAAACTTCAATAATTTTTTTTTTCGGATGGTTTTTTCTGATCGCTATAACTGGCGCCTTTGTTCCTTTTTCTGTCAAAAAGCAATCAGCTGATACGAAAAATGAAATTTCATCCGAAAAACAAATTAATCCATTTAAAATATGAAAAGTTATTTGTTTGGCAATTTTGTTTCGCGAAAAAAAAATCTACGCTTAATTACACGTCCATTGATGTATCATTTGGCTATTAAATCTAATTGAAAAGTATTAAAAACTTCAATGATTCTTTTTTTCGGATGGTTTTTTCTGATCGCTATAACTGGCGCCTTAAAAACAAAAAATTTACCAATACGAATTCCAAAAACAAAATCAGAACTAAAAACTTACATTATACTGTTTAAAAAAGGATTACTTTTTGGTTGCAATTCGATTTTATTTTATAAAAAAGGATTACTTTTTGGTTGCAATTCGATTTTATTTTATAAAAAAATTCGAAGCAAATGAGCGGTGGACAAATAAGTAGGATTTTTAAGTTATTTTAAAGAATGAATTTATAAGAAAAACGCAAGCAATTATTGTCTGTATTTAATTTTGATTCTGTACAAATCTTATATAATAAATTTATATCCTCAGTTTAACTCTTCTTACAATTTATAAGATAGATAATGTTATTAATATAATGTTGAAAAAATAAGTGTAGTATATCGAAAGAATTATTTCTCTTGCGTTTCATTATAAAGAGCAGTTTATTTTTGAAACTGAGCACAAACTATATCGCCATTAAAATAATAAGCAACAGCAACTACTAAACTGAATGTTGTTTTCATTTGACTTGAAAAGATTCTTTGATTTCCTTTCGGAAGCTTAAATTTATGTATTAGCTCCATTTTTTTTTAAGAAAAAAGATTTTGTTCATATTAAGTTCAAAATGTTGGTTTTATTTCGAAACAAACTAATATTTTTGTAAGAAAGATCAAAGACCAGCCTTTATAAGCACATTAATAACTTCATAAATAAGTAATAACCAAAAGTCTTAATGAATTAACTGATATTAAAGTTTCATTTAAAATATGAATTCAGAGCCAATGTAAAAGGATAGACTAGTTGTTAATTTAAGAGCAACAGCTGTAGCAGCACCACTGATGCAGATGCATTTGCCATCTGTACCATTGATTTCTTAAGCATCAAACTGAAGAAATTTAAAAATATATTGAAAATGTATATAAAACACGGTCCCTACCAATAACCAAATTTAGAGACTAGAAATCGTAAACAATATTCGAAAAAAAGGAAAAAATTCCTAAGGCGCCATTTATAGCTATCATTGAAACTCATCATTGAAAGTTTTAATGATTGATTTTCAGACGTTTAGAAAGCAAAATCATTTATAATATTGCTTGACAAATAAAGCTTAGGACTTAATTTGCAGCCAAGAAAATAATTCAAATAGGCTCAACTTTCCACATAAAAAGACTTTTCTTATTTCAATGATTGAACTACCTTGCCAATAATCATTGAAAAATCAAAAGTCAATTTTTGTGGAAAGTTGGGCCTGTTTAAATTTTTTTTTGACTAGAAACATTAATTAAGTCTTGAGCTTTAATCGTCTTTCAAAATAATAATTGAATTTGCTTTCTAAACGTCGCAAAATCAATCATTAAAGTTTTTAATGATGAGTTTCAATGATAGCTATAACTAGCACCTAAGAAAAAAGTAGGTATCGCCTACCGAATTTTTCCAAACGAAAATTAGTGATTTTCCCTGGAAAAAAATCACTTAAGTTTAGCTCGAGGATTTTGCTTTTGCTCTGCTTATTTTAACATGATTTATCTTAAGTGATAGATACATTTGGGGCAGACCTATCTCTCAAAAGTTAATTAAACTTCTGCCAAGACTTCCCCCTGAAGCTGGATTGAGCCACATTCTGCAAAAAGCAAGCATGCATTTAGTTTGACGATAGAAGGTATGCCAAATGCTTTTTTGGGTGGTGGCACTGAATTAATTTAAATATCCAGTAAATATATGAAAGCTGGTGGTCATTCCGTAATTTTATTACGGAATATATTTATATGCTGAGATATTGGTAATCGAGTCTAAAAGTATCTTTTTTCATTCAAAGTCAGATTACCATGGACAAAAAAAATTGTACGACAGCAAAAAAAAATTGGAGCGATGCTGGATAAACAAGGTATCTGATCATTACATTCGATTGACTCAAAAAAAATTATCCATAAGAATGAGGACCTTCAAAAAACATTTAAAAATTAATTTTTTTGTCTCGTCTCATTCCTTGCAATAACGCAATAACGGTACTACGAAAAAATTTTTTGCAAACAAATCTCTAAACAAAAAACATTAAGCAATTTTCAATTCAATTTTTATTTTATTGAACATTTCTCTTTACAATTGGCTTAAAAGATAATTTATAACTATAAGATACATTGACAGATAATAAGGTTTTGTTGGCACATAAGGGGCCTAACGCTATACATTGATTCAATATAAAATACAAATTAGATTTATAATATATGTGAAAACTTAACATAAACGTCGGCTTGACTTTGTCGTCCTCGGGTTGTTCAATCCCGGTTGTGGCGGTATATTTATTTAGGGGAAAAAACATTAAGCTGTAAAATGCTTTTTGTTTCAACTCAATACGACCAACGACCACTCTGCACAAAGAAACAGCTCTTAAAAAAACACTAACAAGAATTGAAAAAACATTGTTCCTGTAATTTCTTTGAGTAGTGTAGATTTTATAAATTTTGGAGATAGAAACCTTAATAAATATTTAGCAACTGGTGAACAATGGCATCTTATTTCTATCACATCACAAAAAATATCCTATACATATTAGGTACATATTTATGGTACAAAAAGAATTGAAAAAAAAAATTGGATAATTAGGCCAGGAAAAATGGGTTCCGAGGTTGAAAAAATTAATTCATGAAATATTAAAATTGGAATCGACGCAGAATTGCAATCTCTATATTATATCCAAAGTCCCCCAAAATCCCCGCATTGGCTTTTTGTGTAGATGCATTTGAAGAGGTGCAGATGGGGAGAACTTGGAGGTCTATCAAACTAAAATATTTGTTTTGGTACAACCTAACCATACGATACATGCTTTAAGGGTAGTTTTTAACGCTAAATCTAATGAAACCAAATTCAAAATGATACAATCACCAAAAAAAAGTTATAGTCCTTTTCATGTAATGATGACTTTTTTTCAGGCACCACAGGTAAAATATTATCGAAAACCCTTTGAAAATAAAGGTATGTTAATGAAATTCGGAGTGAATGTTCCATTTATCATACGAACTAAGAATCAAGATAGTCCTCAAAAATATCCAAGGAGAAAGGGTGTTTTTTTTAAGGGGGATGGGCAAGTGTAGAATGTTTACCATAGCACCCACGAAAAAAACATACACTTATGAAACTCACCAAAAATATTAAATTTGTCATGGCAACCAAGAATCCAAATAGTCCATACAAATATCTTTTGTCTAATAGTGATTTTGTGGCGGTTACATTTTGACCTGTTCTACGGAAAAAACTATTTCAAAAATTGATGTTTGCTTGAAAAGGACCATAACTTTGTTGAGGGTGCTTGTATCATTTTGGTTTTGCTTTTATTAGATTCAGCGTTAAAAAATACCCTTAAATCATATACCATACTTTGTGTATATACCTCAATTACACCAAATCGGAATTTTGGCTCAAATCTTCCAACTTCTTCCCAGATTTTCCCTCTCTTTAATAATAAAAGCGCCCAGAACAAATATATTTATGTGGACTATATTGATTCTTGGTTACCATGACAAATTTAATAATTTTGGCAAGTTTCATGAGTGTAAGAGTTTTTTTGTGGATGTTATGGTCAACATTCTACACTTGCCCCTCCCCCTTAAAAAAAAAACACGATTTCACCATGTATATTTTTAGGGCCTGTCTTGATTCTTAGTTTTTTTTTTTTATTTGGAGTAAGTAGGTACACCACCTCTATTCTTTAATAATAATTTCAAAAAAAAAAACAATATTTCTTATGGTTCACTTTACAAATCTTAATACATAACCTGTGTAGCCGCTAATGCTCCGCAAAATCTTAAAAAGCTTGCCATACTGACAACAGCTGTTGTCGTTCCCGAGATAGTCACAATCATCCCCATGCAAATAGACAAGATAAATTGTGCTAAAAATACCATGCTGCTAACGATAACGATGTCGGTCCCAAGTCCACGCACCTCAGTGCCCAGCTTCGGTGATCCATCATAGTCCAATTCAAAAGTTCCTTTGGCATGGTAGTGTGCTACTAATAGATACGGCATAGTAAACAAAATCGAATACATAACACCTGCTGTCCAACTGAAAATGATGACACTGGCTTTGGCTCGTGTCATCGCCAACAAAGTCATTCCAGCACAGTAGAAAAGCAATCCCCCAATGTAAACCAGCTTAGCCTTAAATCTCTGAATTAGTTTTTCAATAATGAGCGAATAACAGGAACAAGACAGCGAATACATAGCCATACCCCAGTAGCCGAAGCGGACGCCTTTTTCATAGAGGATTTGTGTTTCTGTTCCTTCTAATGCCTTCGGATCACCACCAAAGACAGCCTCGCCCACAAAGTCGGTGAAATAGAGGGAATAACAAACGTGAGCCATCCAAGAAAAAAGATTTGTCAGGCAGACCACCCTTAAGGAGTGCGGCATGTAGACAATCGAAAGCAAGTAGTGGGAGAGGGTTTGCATACTCTCTGTGGTAGGGGCGGGTTGTTCTCCATCCTGGGTTTCTTAATTTAACATGGGTGGAAGTTCATTACCTGCGGCAAAGGTCGTTTCACTTACATTCTCCCCAGGGACGGTAGTGTATTCGGACTTTTTATCATCATCTAGCATTGAGTCATTCACTTCGTCGTGATTAAGAGCACCATAGGACACATTTTTGTTCACCTGGGCCCAATGCATCGGATTCTCCTCGGCCGGAAGTTTTCGGAGCTACCAATGCCCACAGAGGTATTTCCTTGAAGCTAGTGACGGTAAATGAGACGCAAGCAATGAATATGAATGTGATGATTGTGAATACTGCCTTGACGTGTCCACCAAGTTTGCGACCTATTGAAGTGGCATCCCAATTAATACCTCCTATCGAGTATCCCATAAATCCTACTAGTCCAGCCATAATAGTAAATGTTGAAAGTCCCTTAGCGTGGTCCTCTGGAACACAAACATCCAATAGATATGCTCTCGCTGGACTTTGACACACATCTGCATCGAAATCCAACAGTACTGTTCCCAATATCGTAAAGAATATACCCCAAGGATGAACAGTCTTCTGAACAACCTGCACCTCGGTATCCGATGCTGACGCACGATGAGGCGATACCTTTATATTGTTATGGGTTTGATTCGCTGTCAGATTCATAGAGGCAATCTGTGCATGTGAGTCCACATCACCGAAGGTATATCCCAAATCTTCACCATTCGGCACAAGCAATAATCCCATTAGAACGCCAATTGAAAGAAGAATAATAATAATAAGTCATATTTCACACAAAAATAACAAATTGAATTGCAATGGAAGATTTAATTAAAATAAAAACACAAAACTATAGAACGACCTTCAAATGAGACACATTGCAATTAAGAATAAAAATTTCCAATTTATTTTCCTCTCGATGATGCAAAATAATATTTTCTTGCTTTTTTTTCTGCTTTGACAAGCGATTGATACCATAAACAAAATAAAATAATTTCACTTCCTTGATTGCCAGCTGTCACTTTAATAAAAAAACATGTTATACTTTTATACTGTTATACAAAAAAGTGTACCGGCGCACCTTATAACAGTTCTTCAATTGGAAGCAATTTTTTTGTATGAATACGCTATCCAGTGTATTATAGAGATCAGTGCCTTTAACAAGAGCACTGTTTGCCTGAACGATTTCATTTATTGTGAACCGGTCTTGTGTTTTATAACACCAAACAGCTGATTTCACTTCGACTGTAGATTTCTGAAATGTCAAATAAAATCCGATTCGAAAAACCTGGTGGTCATTAAAAATATATAAAATTAAAGAAAAAGTAATGTTGTAACATACAAATTATCATAAATTTACTGCAATAATTGAAATTATCTTTCCAGAATGCGTATGCCATTTGTTGGAATCGTCCAAGGGCAAGGACGTCGGCCACAACGTGAAAACAGCGTACCTTTCAAAGAGCTACTCCCCCTCAGCATTCGTAATAGGGTTAGTGGGAAATCGGATTCCTCTTCAGATGTAGCCTGCCTACAAGAAATGGCTATTCTATTCGCCTGTTTGAAGGACAATGAATTCGTTGAAACTCTCTGTCCCAAAGAGATAACCACGTTCCAAAAGTGCTATAAAGTTCACATGGATAAGAAATTCGAAGCTAAGAAAACCGACAGTTTGGGTATAGTTGCACCCGGCAAGGACCTCAACTACAAACAACTAAACAAATTTATGCGTTTATATCCCAATCCAAAGTAAATAAGTTTTTGAAAAAAAAAAATTTAAAAAAAGTTTATTGTATAAAAAAAGAAATCATTTTACGGCACAAAATAGCACAAATGTTCAGAATCAGTACACCACATCGGCATCTACAAGGCCAGATGAACTGATGCAACCTGGAGATCCTTGCGAAACAACACTTATCAATCCTCGATTCGCACTGCGCTGTTGCAGCTCCAAAAGCTCTCTGATAAGCGTTTGTTTCTCCCGTTCCAGCAATGCAATACGGTCGGTCTTCTGATTAACTTCGTTGGTTAGATTACGGTTCTGCTGGCGAAGACGGTCGACTGGTTGGAGCAGTCCTTGGTGGTTTGTTGGGCGTATGGCAAGATTTATATGAGTTGGAAAACCCCCACGTTCCCAAGTCTCAGCCAGAGTCGAGAGATGGCGATTTATCTCGAGGACTCTGGCACGCTGAAAGTCCAATCTCTCCTGCTGAACCTCAGACCATTGTTCCTAAGAAATAAAAAAAAGATCATAAAACAGTGTTTTAAGTTGTTTGTAAGGATTTCTGTTTCGATATATTTAACCCTTGTCGTTTTATAAAAACAGCTCGGCTCTGGAAGCGACAATTCGATATTAAATAAAACTAATACTTCGGCGTTCTTTTTGCTCTTTATCTTTCTTATGACCATTATAACTATATTGGGTTTCCCGAAACTTCTCCCTTCTAGAGTCCTGTCGTTTTAGGTAAACTACAACCGTAATAATGGTGATTGAGTGCTTGCTTACAAACTAATATTTCTGATCTGTTACCTAATATCTATCAAGGAACTATTTTTAAACAACTTGGGATTATATTTGAATCGGTCATTTCAAAAACCACTTATCTTATACCCGCGAATTGGTCTTTTAGACCGTCAAATTATTTTTGTGGATATATTTTAATAAGGGTGAAATTAAGTGCGATGTGATTGATGGTAACTTCGTGATTCGTTTCGACCTTTTACTAAGTGTGGTCTAATTTTTTTGTAGTCTGACTTAAGTGGTTTTTGAAATGACCGATTCATTTGTATCTTACTATTATTATAGGAAAACAAATTCTATTTCAAAAAGATTCTTAAGAAAATGATTTTAGTAGTTCTTAGAATCAGAATTTATTATCACAGAAGAATTCTATATCTTTTTTTTATATTTCTACTTACCACATGAGATCCCATTCGACCCAAATATTTTATCTTTTCCTGAGCATTCGATATCTGTTGCAGATACCATTCTCGAGCTTTCTCAACAGCTGCAAGACCTTGGAGCAGCACATCACGTTCTTCTTCGAACTGTTTCATCCGCTTCAGCATATTGTAATCGATTCCATTCTGTAGGGTGTGTCGTCGAGGTTCCCTCCTCTTTTTCTGATAACCACCATTAGGGATCGATTGTGCCCCACTGTCAGGAGTTGTTGATGAACCGCCATCGGCAGTACCCCTCAGCACCTGAAATGACTTTCTTTTATCTTTGGAATCCATTTCATTCATTAGGATTCCCATTTGCCAATTTTGTAGGGCATGACGAATCTCAGCCTTATCTATAGCATTCGCATTGTTTGCCGTCATAGCACTGCGAGGAGGTTTAGGTGGAGGAGGAGGACTGCTGTAAATATCCCGCGTTGCCAATTCCGTATCGGTCATTATATCCAACTCAATTTCAGGACTAAGCTGAGGTAAACTCAGTGCCCTTTGGCTGGGAATAATATTATTGGGGCGAACTGTAGCCGTATTACCGTTCGTATTTGACCACTGAGCATTAGGAACTGGGTTCTCAATGTCCAACAGAGGAGCCGATGGTGGTCTTGGTGGCTTGTCCGAGCGAGCAGCATTTGAAATGTCCACTTGCTGGTTTTGTAGTAGACAAATTTTCAAACCTGCGCAAAATCTATCGAACGACAAGAGGCCACTTGTTGGTGTCACTTTTCGTAGACTTTCAATAACACCCCGCGGCAGCCCTTTACATCCATCGTCCTGCCATCCTTTTTGTATATCAGAAAATTTCACATAACCAGTTCTCTGATCGTCCAATATATCGAAGAGTTTCTTCATCGACATAACAAACTGTTTTGGCAGCGTCTCCAAAGGGTAATGGCCCTTAAGGTCAGTTGGATTGTCTGCCGCAGCAGCACTAGCACCACAATTATTCGAGTTTAAAACATTAGATACTCCAAGAACTTGAGTGCTCTGTCGATGCATCATCGCGCACAGCAGCATCCACAGTGTGCTGCACACGATTTAACAGATAGACCTTGCTTCTCTACCTTCGTGTGCGTGTCAGTATGAATGTTATGTAAAGACAAAAAAAAAATAATTTACTTATTTTGAATAACTCACTCAAGCAGTGTTTTGAGAGATGTTCTATGAAAAATATTCATTTACGAATTATGTGAATTGTTTTATTAATTCATATTGTAAAATATTTTAGTTCCGGATGAGAAAAAAGTAAACAAATATTAATTTTGTTGATCGAAATGCAACTCCAACACAGAACACTTTGGACGACCGACGACAGAAAATGCAAAACGAAAGACGAGATAAATAATAAACAATACCTAATGCTGAACCGAGATGATGAAGAACTTTATTGAGAGTGAGCATTGGTTTGGCTTTGGGTTAACCGCCATCCGCCACTGCCACTGCCTTAGTCGTGCAGTAGTTTTGTATGCTTTGCTTTGTGAATTACAACTTTAGAACCGGTCTTTCCACAATAGAGACAGGTAGTTTGGTCCAAAAGACACTATAGAAGTGTATATGACTTTAAAAGGGATTCGACTTAAGCATGAATAATGCTAATTTTTATGTTAGCCTGAAAGCAGGCAGTTCTTTGCTAAATTCGATAGTTACGTTTTACAGGTGGTAATGGATGGTTTGAAATCGGAATTTATATGCATGTAGATGAATGCTTTCCGCTGTTTTACTAGCAGAAATATATATTTTTTTAAATAAGATACTTACTCCCTAAATCAAAATTGTAAGACCTTACAATTTTTTATTTGTAATCGAAGTCTTTAACTCGTGATTTTTTCTTTCAAAATTTGAATGGTATTTTTGCATTCTATACGTTTTATTTTTTTCGTTTCACTCGAACTACTGTAGATATATTCTTAACGTTGCTGTTTATTTTATGATTATTTTTTCGTCGAGGTAACTTGACTTACATACCTCTCTGTCTTTCCACGCCCAGCACAGATAGAATTATTATGTAGATCCATAAAACAAAGTTTTGGAATTTTCAAAACCAGACATTAAGTGGGAAGTTTAAATATTTTTTTCATGAACAAATATAAACATTGAACATTAAATACATTCGAGTTTATTGTTATATTTTGTAGATTTAAAATTTTGTAATAAAAAAAGAGTTAAAAAGTGCATAAAATTTTAATTAAATTTTTTTCAAATAATTTTTAAATTAATTTTTTTTAAAAAGAAATAACTGAGAGCACCATCACACGAGGGAGCAAGTTATTCTCTTCAAGGTTTCAAGAAAAATGATGAAATTTCTAAATGACCAGTGTAACCCAGCTTAACACTATACATACATACATTGCTTTTAAAAAAATAAACACATTCAAATAAATATTCAGTAGTTAAGCTTAGAAAATACATGTAGTTTAAGTATCTTCTCTAATGAATAATTGAACTTTCATTCATTTCACTTGAGCGTGTTGGAATGGATGGAATAACTACTATACTTTCACTTCCAAGTGCTTGTACCAAAATGATTAAATATGTAGTAGTTGCAGAAATCATCTAAAAATTCAAAATTATGTATGTATTTTAATAAATATGATTAAAATTTTTTAATACTTACTGAAAATATAACTGATCCATCTAATGCAAAAAATCCAAATACAGAAAATTGTGGAATGTTTGTTTGAAGTTGCTGTGAAAAAGCTAAAAACTAAAATATGAAACAATAATAAAAAAGCTTTTGGTAATAGAAACTATTTAAATACAATTTTAAGCCATACCCTTGCCCCCACTTCTTTATCCTTTGAGTGGATAATAATTTTGTTTATAATTTTTTGAGATTTCCCGAACTGTAATAATAAAAGAATATATGAAAGCATTTCAGAGATGGTTTATTTAATGTTTAAGGATTAAAGTTTTGATTTTTTTTAATTTTCTTTATCTCATAAGTTCTTATACATATATAACTTTTAATGAATTCAAAGTTATTAATTTTAACGGCATCAATTTAATTAATATTTACTAAAACCATTAATATTTAGTGTTAGTGTATATACCATATTTTACTCCAGTTTTTGTATAATACAAAAAGTTTCCTACTCACCTCATATTTTAACAGCGAAAAAGAGAGTACTATAACCATAATACATATACCTGGTTGAATTAAATGTTGAGAAAGATATGCAATGGTGTCCTTAATAGGTAGTTTAAATGCTGCGAATTATAGAAAAAATGTTGTTCCCATTATTTTGTAATTTATATTTAATAGCTATACATTTGCTTACCTGTTGGTTGAACTATAACTGAAATCATATAGTAAAAGTTAAAAACGATTGAGATAAACGCTTCTAGAAATATTAAAAGCATTTGTAATTCATAACTTCGATTGGTTGCCATAGCACCTTCATATGCATCTTGTTGCAACTAAAAATATATAAATGTATGTTATAAAAAATCACCAAAACTTAAGTTCTATTGGGCCAAGTGGCAGAGACAAAAAAAAAGACAATTCATAATTTAAAAAAATATAACGCTCAAATTACATATTATATGATTTGAAAAATTGAAATTGGTTAAAATGCTCTCTCAGAGCATTAAAACAAAATGGCGGTACTGTAAAACAAACCAATATTTCGAGAACGAATCATCGCATGCAAACAAAAAATTTTGAAAGAATTTTTGTTGTAAGGTGAGTCATTTTCAAGATATTTGCTTAAACGCGTCTTTTAAAGTGGCTGGAAGCACAACCATTTTATATATTTAATACTCTGAAACTACCCACCTTCCAATTTTCTATTAACAAATATGAAAGGTCTGTTCGTTGACTTCCAAAACTACATACCTTAGCTTTTAGACAATTTAATTTTGTTTTATATGAATTTTGGGCAAAAGTCGGTAGAAATGGGTATAATTTTGGAAAGTTAACAAAGAGAGATAATATACCAAATGACAAACATATCTTTTTTTCGCCGCTTACCTTCATAGCACTGTTAATTAACGGTATTAAAACATCTGTTGAAATATTTTTCGTTGCTAAAATTGAAGATTTTATAGCTGTACACCTATCAGAGAAAATTCCTTGTTTTTTAAATCTCCGTGAGGCGGGTTGAGAATTTAGGTTTCTTTGCTTATGCAAAGATTGCAAATGACTGTCAATTTTTATAGAAAATTCTTGTTTTGGATCATGTAGATAATGAGGTTCAACAGATATTATTTTAGTTCCCATTTCGCTAAACTCTTACTGTAAACTATGTTGAAATAAATTTTCAAAATATATTTCAGCTCCAATTGAAGTCCTTAATTAGCAAAAATATTAATTGCTATGAAGCAACATACATAAATGTACGTATGTATGTACATTATTATTCCCAATGGATATTGAATTCTTTCGATTCGTTATTAGAAAATTGTTTGCATTGCGTGCAATAGTCGATATGTTGTGTTGATATCCATTTTTGCATTTATGAATTGAAATTGAATGTCAAATCCTATCTTCGTTGCATACATGTGAGGTTTTCTCCAGGCCCGCAGCTAAATGATTCCACTTCGCAGTGGGTGTCATTACCAAATTATATTTGATTCATTAATGCTCTCCTTTTGGGAATTTGAAACGAGGATGAGCAAGACATAAATTAACGACTTCCTTTTTAAAATTTTACTTGTTCAGTTTATATATATATCAGTGAGCAGACGAATCCAAAAAAATGTGTCAAAGTTCATATAAACAAAAATTTTGGACACAAGTTTGGACTAGAAATCACAGAAACCCAAAGTAAAGGATCAGACCTATAAACTGGACAACTGACAGATAGATTGGACAATTTTTTCTGGACTTTTTTGATATATTGATATTTAATGAAATACACGACTGAGTCGCACGTAATTGCTGGTATGTTCAAGAAGCTTAAAATTAAAACAAAATGAATACATACATAATGTATATAAAAACAAGAACTTAATGAGTGAACAATTTTCAAAAGCATGAAATTTGTTCTTCAAAATGCTTTCAAAAGCCGAAAATAGTCATCCAAATACTTGAAGAAATATGGATTGTGTAGGTTGGGTCGAGATAAGAAAAAAAAATATAAGAGGGGGGTCTATTTCCACATTTAAAAAAAAATAAATAAATTGGGTGGCGCAACAGCTCATGGAGAACCAGGGCCTAGTGACTTACAACTCACAACCATTCCTGTGTGCGTGTTTGTTGGCAGGAATGGAGGGGACCTACAGTTTTTTGCCGAGTCCGAACGGCTAAATGAGAAGCACTTTTTCATGACAAGTATACTCTTGGAGGATTTGTCAGTTCCTCGCAAGAGGCAGTACCTCGAATAAAACATTTCTGTTTTTAGGTGGCACGGCTGGGAATCGAACCCACACCTTCGGCATGACAGTCCTACGCACTAACCATCAAGCCACGAGGTACTACATTTCCACATTTAGTATCTTAAAATGGTTTCACACGAATCCAAAGCTTTCCCTTTATAACAAGTAAAAATGGTCTTTTAATGTATAATAGACACCTTTTTATTGAGATGCCTATGTATGCATGTATGTCTTGTCTGTATGTAGTTCGATAGATTATAGTTCTCAATCTTGTATTTTGTTCAGGAAAAATAAACACCAGGATTTTTGAAAAACGTTTTAAAATAAGGTAATTGTGGTCACTATGACGTATACGTAATTTTTTGTTAAATTTAATTTTTATCTATACATCAAACACGTGCGAAATAAGTGTATAAAACTAAAACATTTATTACGAATTATAAATAACCAATAAATAAATAAATATAAAATTATGTATGAATAAGTGAAACTGCTCATAGTAGTTTTTCAGAAGCCTTAACATAACTAACTTATTTACCACTTTATTACTATACTTTAGTAGCGTACGCAGGATTTTTCCTGGCGGAGTGGTCCGTCTCAATTTTTGTGTAAAAATTTTGTTTAGGGATCACTAAAATTATAGAGCAAAAATGATTTTTTAAATTCACTAACCACCTAAGAGTTATAAGAAGAAAGAAGTAATATAATATGAATAAAGCTTTGTTTTCTGTCGTGACATTTATAATGATTGATATCATAGGTTTACAAATATCTGTCATCTTTTGGTCACAACAAGTCTTGAATGTTTCAAAGCATACTTGTTGGCCCTAAGCTCAAATTCGTCATCCATTTTCCGCCATTAGCTCAGATTTTCGAGATAAAAAATTTAAAATAAAAGTTTTTCACCACTTTTAAGTTTTTTTATTAAATTAGTAACGATTCCTCTAATCTTTTTCCTCAAAATTTGGTCCAAATCTTTTCAATATCTTTGTTACTCTCTGAGATATCCTTAGTTGGATGTAAAACGTCACCGTCTTTTCACTATTTTTGAGGTTATGTAACAACACGATAAAATATTTTCAAAAAATATTGTAACGATTCCTGATCGTAGGTTCTATCCTCCTTATTTTAAATCTGTCCGATATGTTTGTTCCTCTCTGAGAAAGTCATTGTTGAAATTTATGTGTTTAGCATTATTATACCGCGTTTTAGACTTCTTATTAAATAACGAAGGGACAGGTGAATACTTACATACAACTAACTAAGGATTTCTCAGAGACAAAACCAAATATTGGAGATTCCTTTTGAAGGAAAAGATTAGTACTTTCAGTAATCGTTGCAGATTTTGTTGAAAATTGTATTTTGACACACAAATGCGCAAACCTAGCCAAAATTCCGATGAGACAAAAAAAAAAAGTTGTTCTGGGCCAAGTTTCGAAAATATATGTATTTACATATTCTAAAATGTATCGTTAAAAAGATAATGATTTTAATAATTTGGTCAAAAGTGAAAAATAACGGTTTTCTGATTTTAAATCCTAAATAAAGTTGCTCATGTTATAACAGTTTAGCTAGCTTCCTACATCTTTTGAATGGTACCTTTTGGAAAAACAAAAAATAAATTTTATCTTGTAGAGTAGGTACCTACAACTTTGCATAAAGAACCTACTTTATCGATAACTTTAAGTTAAGCTTTTTAAGTTGTACGTGATCATTTTATATTTTCGATATTTGGCCATATTGAAATCGCAATATCTTGTAACCGACCACTCGTACGGGAAAAACTGTTACAACCTTTTAAGTAGAACATTTTGATGTCTACAAACTGTGCATACATTTTTATTTTGAACGACTTCGTCATTTACGATTTAAGATCAGAAAACCGTTATTTTTTACTTTTTACCAAATTTTTAAATTAATAATTAATCTTTTTAACGGTAAATTTTAGACCAAATATATTTATATATTCTTGTTAAGAGTCGAATGTTAAAGGTCAAATGTTCAATAATACAAATTACGTATGACAAAGGCCCTCACTATGTCATTTCACTGATGAGTCCAAGTGGGTAAGCCGGACGAAACGTCAATTTGTAAACTAAAGGCCATAAAAAGTTATTTTGAATTATTAATTCAACAAGTCCAATCCTCAATGCTAAGTCTTCTACTTGGCTGATTTATTCCAGTAGTAAGTTATAGCATTTGAATTATAAAAACAAAACTATATTTTAAACATCTATTTTAACAATAGTGCTGTAATGGTTGGAATTGAAATATTTTGTATTCCTATCAAGACATTGATCCGAAGCATTCGAATGAACTCGTTATAGGGAATGGCTATTGCATTGTCCGGGGGTTATCAGAATCCCACCACAATCACCGGATCTAAAGCTAATTACCAATTTTTGGAAAACATTGGAAATCGAAATTCAGAACCATGAGATTTTCAATGAAAGTGACCTGAAAGGAGTTTTACTGCAGGAATCACCAAAAAAACTTGTTGAATCAGTTCCAAATTGGCTTAAATCAGTTATGAGACAAAAAAAAACAAATTGTTAAAAACATTTTCAACTACTGACTGGCAAACGAAAAAAGACGATTAACTAACTCAGTTTGACGTGAACTTAAATCATAGGCAATGAATCTATTCAAGTGGCGCAAAAAAATCGGATAATTTTTTTAGTCAGAATGATCAAAGTAGCATATCAAAATAACAGTGCATTTTACAAGCTGGTTTTATATCTCAAAGTGAGCGTAAGCAAATGGCCCTCCAATATAAGTAAGGCATAGGAGGGTAAGTCTAATACATATTAAGGGAGAAGAAGAGTAGTGCGGCAAAATGATTGAACCTATTCAAATGGCCGGCAGTGTATGTGTGTAGGTATCATAAAAGTTTTATAATTGTTTCGACACAAAATCAAAGTACCAAGTATGAAAAAAATTCCTACAGCTGTTTAAGCACAGATAGACAGAATGGCTGTAATGTCATGCTATTCAAAATTAATAATGTGAATAAATAAAAAAAACATAACTTAACAAACCACTTAAATGAAAAACAAACGCTCATTAAATACATGCAAAATAAGACTACATCATCAACGATTATTACGCAACTATAAACGAGTCTTTATAAAGTCGTAAGTGAAGCGTGCTTTAGAATATACAATATATTCAGACAGAATCGCACAAATCTATTAAGATGGAGGAGGGAGATTGAATACATTCAGTATACTTCACTGAACTTTGTTTTTGTTGTTGACTTAGATAGAATTCTATCTTTCCATAAATGTACATACATACATGTATAGTACTTAGAAAAAGCGAAATGAAATACACACTATTTTTTCTTTATTTTTTAATAAAAACTATTTTAAAATTTTTCTCTTATTAAAAACTATTCACTTTGAAGCCAATTTGGCTTTTAACATTTGAGTGCAAAGAGCAGCACCCTTGGCATTCGCTTTTTCGTAATACGTCAGCTTAGCCAATCTATTTATCCATGCAGCCAATTTTGGAGTTCTAGCTGGATCGATTGGAGCAAATGCCTCGTAAGTAGTTATGGTTGATATAACACTAAAATCAGCTATGGTCATAGATTCACCAGCAATATAGTCATGGGTTAAAAAGTTCTCCAAGAAATTCAAGCCCTCATGGAGCAAATCGATTTTTTCCGGTGGGATGTCGGTTATGTTCTTAAAAAATAATGGAGCTGTTATATTCCTCATGTTTGCAAACAGAACTCCTGAATCAAAATGTAGCCGTTGGTCAACGACAGCACGTTTCAAAAAATCCTTAGGATACAGAGCATCATTCTTCCCATACTTGCTGACTAAATATGCTGCAATAGCATGACTGTCCCATAGAAATTGACCATCGTCCTCCAAAACTGGTACAGTGTGTTGGGGGTTTTTCTTCATGAATTCCTTCGATCTATGTTCGCCATTTATTAAATCAACTGTTTTGAATTCATAGTCCAAATTGAGAGCGTTGAGTGTTAATAAAACAGCCCTAACGGGAGGACTTGCTTCGATACCGTATAAAACTAGTTTTCCCATTTTTCTTTCTTGAATTTTCAACGTTCAAGTTCAAGCGATAGATACTCACTAACCCGAGATATGAAATTGTGTCTAGTATATATAATTTATTTTGAAGAGCATAATATAAAAAATGAATTAAAAATTATCATCTTACTTTATATACAGAACAGACACTCAAAATAGATGACCATGACAGTGCAAATAATGTAACTTGGGAACGTCAGTGAATATAAAGCTTAATTGATAATAGCGATGCGGAAAGACTACACCTTTCTTTTTTTGTAACAAAAATAATCTTTTTCACAAATACTGCATGGTGCAAATAGAAATTCAAGGGTTTTGATATCAATGATACTCCATATGAGCACTTTTAGATTGCGGTTGTACGTTTTGGTACCATGCCCATGCCAACTAGAAACGGAATCATTGTGTTCTCCTCCCACTCGTTTAAAATAAATTATATTTAATTTAATTGTAACAAAACTTTTAACCATTTATTATCGCTAACTGAATGAAAATAAAATGGCTAACAAATAACAAAAACTCGTTTCTAAATTGAAATAAAATGCGGCAATGGATCCCATGAATATGCTCTTGTATTTCAAAAACTATAAATTGGCTAGTTATTGAAAATGTTTGGTATCTAATGGTTCAATAATGCAATGTTGTTGTTAACAAGACAGAGTGAATAAAAAGTCAAAAGAACTACAAATGGAGTTTGTTTTCGTTCCCAGACTCATACTTGTCACTGTGCTTCGGATGTGGAGCTGCAATAGCATGATAAGTTCATTAAATTCAGATAACTGCATTGTCGAATATTGAATAAATGACCACGTGGAATTTAACGCATCCAAAAGCTAGTGCTGCCTTTTGCCGATAAAACGAAACATACCCCCCACTGCATGAATGGAACTTGCATCGAGGAAACCGATAATATTTCCATACTCGGTATGTGCATCACTACAACTGCAACTGCTGCAGAAATGCCACGAAATGCTTAGGTTTCTTCAGACGATGTTAAAAATTCTTTTCTCTATCTGATCTGGCTAATGATGCCCATCAGTTTGCCTTTGAAACTAGCTTTGGACACACTGTTTAGTACAGAGATTCCTTCTTTAGCCACACTACATGAATGTGGAATGCTTTACCTGGCTTAATTCCCCCCCCCCCCTCATTGCGATATACAGATATTTAAAACTAATTTGCGTCGGTACGGTATCTCCTCTTAAGTCCTCGCCCAGACGCGCCTTCCAGTAGAAATGTAGTTTTTTTTTTAATTTTAATAAAGGATGAAACCTTCAAGTTTTTGATAGTGTTTTTTGATGTATATAAAGTTAGCTGGACACTTTTGGAAATTCAGGTTAAAAACTATCCTATCATTAGTTGCTACTTAATTGCGAATTAATTACGCAACAAAAAAAAAAATTAATTGCTTTTTTGGCTTAAGAAAAAATGGGTGTCCTGCTAACTTCATATGAACTTAGCAGGATAACTTTCTCAAAAATGAAGATAATCGAGCTGAAAAAAGTTGGTTGTTGGGAACTATAATTAATTGCGAATTAGTTACGCAAAAAAAATTGTATTGCATTTTTTCTTATAACTTCATATGAAGTTAGCAGGACACCCATATTTTCGCAAACCAAAAATGCAATACAAATTTTTTTGCGTAACTAATTCGCAGTTAACTATCTCTCAATAACCAACTTTTTTCAGCTCGATTATCTGCTTTTTTGAGAAAATTGTCCTGCTAAGTTCATAAGAAGTTAGCAGGACACCCAATTTTTCTTAAACCAAAAAAGCTATTATTTTTTGTTTGCGTAACTAATTCGCAATTAAGTAGCAACTAATGATAGGATAGTTTTTAACCTGAATTTCCAAAAGTGTCCTGCTAACTTTATATACATTGTTTTTTGAACATGAACGATTGATATATTAAAAAAAGGTGTTGCGGTAAACGCACATTTGGTTAAAATATCAATGTAGCCTTTCGGGAACATATTTTTTTTATGTCAAAGGGTGAGACTTCCCATTTTTTTGGTAACGTTTAATATTTTTAACGTGTAAAAAGTTTCGGAAATGCCTCAAGACGCCAAACGCGTGTTAAGAAAACTAAGATAAGTGTTCACCTGACGCCAGGGTTTGAACCTCAGTAACAAAATTTCGGAGCAGATTTGTAAAAAAGATGGAGTTAATCAAAAATTTCCGGAGCAGATTTTAAAACTAAGGTAAGACTCAAGTTCTCAAAAACTGTATTTTTAACAAAAATAAAAAAGTATTTAAAAGAAAAAAATCATACAAGCCCCGATAACTTTCAGATGCAAACATTCAGATTTCAGAGTCAAAACTGGTTGGAAAATTGAATAACACAGTGTTGTCATTTAGTTTCATATGGTTTGGCCAAAGAATTTTTTAGTATTGAAAAAAAGAAGTAGATCTCAAAAAAGCGGAGTGGTGGAGTAGATTTTTTTTTCTTCCCCAAAATTGGAGTAAAGTTGCTCAAATTGGAGTAAAGTTGCTCCAATTGGAGCAAGGTTCGAATGCTGCTAGACGCACACCTAATGGCAAAATTTCAGTGTTGCCACTTTTCGGGAACATGCCTTTAATGTCAAAGGGTGGTATGCTTTCACTTTTTTGGTAATTTTTAATAGTATTATTTTGAACATGAAAAAATCTGCGGAAACGCCTCCAGATTGCCAAACGGTGTAAACAAATTACGGATGAATGGAAGCAGCCTTTGGTAAAATGTCAGTGTTGCTACTTTTTGGGAACTTACTTTTTTAATGTCAAAAAGTGGAATTTCCACTTTTTTTGTAATTATTAGTATTTTTAACATGGAAACGGTTATAGAAATGCATCCAGATGCCAAACGTGTACTAGGAAAATAACGGTCAATGTCCTTAAGGATAGGTGTAGAGTAGGTACACCTTCGTTTAAAATGTCAGTGTTACCACTTTTTTCGGGGACGTACTTTTTCATCTACATAAATGAAGTAATGTCGATAGATACGATCAATATGAATTATCCAGATTTATTGAGACATCGTTAAATTGTTTTAATATTCTCATTTTCTTTATTAAAATAAATTACAACAAAAATAACATTATTTCAATAATAAATTTCTTCATTTCATTAAATAATAATAATGATTAAAATGCACAGTGAAATTAACCTTTATTATCTATTAAATCCATAAATTTTACGGTTTAAGGCAACTGTTGATAGTGTGTGATTTATGTGATGTATTTAAAAGCATATTCGAGTCGAGATAGTTGCAATTCTATCAAATACATGGCGGTGGCGGATATGTGTATTTTAGGTGCGTGCCATACTATTTACTAGATGAGTTTTTTAATTAAAAAGAACAGAGTGTTATTTTAACGAATAAAATATAACATTTGAAATTGTACTAATTTGGTTTATCAGATATGGAAAGTATGAAACTAGCTCTAAAAAAGCACTCATTCACCATAGTGTTCATATATATGTAAATATAGGTATTAGGCCTTTATTGGCCAAGCCTGCACCTATAATATAAGAAACTTCTTAAAATGCGGTCTCAAATAAAATCTAAGACTGTCTTCGATATCACGATACCAATGATCGGACATACTTTTTTTGGTTGTTGCCAATATTTCTTTAACTTTTTTGATGCTATAATAATTGCTATCCTAGCTAAAGTTAATGCTGAAAGTGGTCGGACTACACCAGATTTTACATGTAAAAATGATGAAATTCCACTTGGTGCTGACACGGTTTGGATTGCCACTGTAATGACATTTTCATATTAAAAATCTACTTTGCAAAAAAACTGTTGCAGTCAAAATAGTTTCCGAACAAAAAGATATATTTAGCAAACACTATTCAAAAGTTATCACGTCCCTTATTTCGGTGGACAATTTGTGGCGAGTTCATATAATTTTGATAAATGAACTTGTAGCTATAATTACATAAATTCTAATTTGTTACCCAAGCCCCGATTACGTAGCTCTAATGGTTTCTCAAATATCATCACGTCCTTTATTTTGGCGGACACTTTGCAGTGGAATCAAATAATTTTGATATTTGAATTTGTAGCTAATTAAATGCTAATGAGTTACCCAAGCCCCAATTCTGCAGCTCTAACGGTTTTTCAATTATTCAAAGTTCCACTAAAATAAGACTAAGCGGACGAAAATCTGGAAATCATATATGATTTTGTTAATGACCAAAATTGTAGCTTTTAAAATGCTAATTTGTTGTTCAAAAGCTAGTTCTGTAGCTTTTATGAATAATTTTTATATACAGTTTAAGTTTAAAAAAGAACATTTCCGTTTCCACTTTCATATGCTCAGAAAATGGCTAGCCAAATCTTACAAAAAACGATTTTAAATCTTTTTCTGTTTGCCAACATTTTTAGCTTTTACTTAAAAAGAAAGTCACCATTACATAACTTTTGTTTAGGTGGTTGCACCATTTCGGTTTTAAGCAGGCCCGGCAGATAATGTGGGTATGGTGGGTAGCATTCCTCACTCGAGATTTTTCGAGTGGGTAAAATACTTACTCGAGATCTGACAGTATTTTCCAAAAAAGTTTATCATGGAAGATGAAGAATAAAATAAAAAAAAAATGTTGAGACAAAAGAGGGATTGAATACATTCACTATATTTTACTGAACTTTGTTTTTTTGTTGACTTATGGCCATTTTCACAGTCGGAGTTTAAATTCAGATTTTGATTTAAACTGAAGTTCAACAACATATTCGGTTTCACAGTGTTCGTTTACACCTTGAACTGAGTTCATTCTGTAGTTTAAGGTAAACGATAATATTCTGCCGTTTAAACTGTGTGTGGAATCCTTGAACACAATCAATCTCAAATATAATAATGATTATTTTAGAAGCCTTTAAAGTAACCAGCAGAATTGATGGGAACAGAAATAGCAACTTTATTTAAGTAAATAAAAAATCTATTTTTAGGACGTGAATTTCTTTATTTCATTAATTTATTTTATGAATTTTTTAAGCGAAAATATTGTTGAAACTATATTTTATGAATTTATTAAAAAGAGAAAAGAAAAACAAGAGCAATACAAATTAAAATAGATAAGGACTTCAATATTAATACAAAATAAAAATAACGATGAATAATTGTAGCATTCATTAAATTCTTTAAATTGTTTTTTCAAGTTTCTGCAGCTTAGCCTCCAAAATGAGGAATTTCTTTTCATGTTACTTTTTGTTGCAGTCTCACTAGCTTCCATTTTTTTTCTGCCAGCTGCTGCCACTTGTCGACAGTAAGATTTCATTTACGAGGAGTCAGAAGCATTCCATTGTAACATGGCCACTGGTTTTCTTGACTTCTAATGTGTGGAAAAAAGTGATGCTTAAAATAAACATTTTGTGTATCACTTTTACATGCTTTTTGGACTTTGGAACTAAAATTTCGGCATTATAAACTGATACAAGTGTCTGCGCATGATCACCCAGAATGTCCAAAGTGGTTTTGTCCAATAAATCCGTTGTAATTTCTTGCAGATTTTTTTTTTAATTATCGAACTTTTGTTTACTTTGTCACATCTGTAGAACTATAATAATGGGAGCCACGATTTGAATTAAATTCCTTTTCCCTTGCCACTGTTTTATCTCTCCACTACACTTTCTCAGGTTTTTTATTTCAATTTTATTTTTGGGCTTCAAAACCGAGTCCATCGACAAATCCACGTCTATACGTCGGAAAAATTAGAGCTTCTTGTCTTTTGCACAACTCTTTTATTTAAATTTGTTTCCATATTCTAAATTATTTTTTTTATTTTTCAAATTTCAAACTATTAATAGGCGAGTTCAGGAAAATGAGATCTACGAACCCTCAGCAATTTCAGTCTCGTGAACAGGATTCCTCAGAAATTTTGCTTTCAAATAACTGAGGAAAGAAAATATTGGATTCGCTTGCTCAGTTTTTGAGCCATCGGAGATCTCATTTTCCTGAACACGCCTAATTTATTCCAGGAAGTTGACATAAAAACTATCTGAAAATACTCTAATTTGAATTTCAAAACTTCAATGCTGCCAAGTTGCTTTCACAGAATCTTATAAAACTTCTCTTGATTGATCTGAATCTGAAGTTCAGTTTACATTGTGAAACCGAAAAGTTTTACTTAAAAATAAAGCTGAAGTTCAGGTTCAGTTGAACTTAGGTTTCAACTCCCACTGTGATACTAGCCATTAGAATTCTATCTTTCCATATGTACATACATATGTATAGCACTTAGAAAAAGCGAAACGAAATACACATATTTTTTTTTTATTTTTTAATACAAACTATTTTAAAATTAGTCTCCTATTAAAAACTATTCACTTTGAAGCCAATTTGGCTTTTAACATTTGAATGGAAAGAACAGCACCCTTAGCATTAGCTTTTTCGTAATATGGCAGCTTAGCCAATCTATTTATCCATGCAACCAATTTTGGAGTTTTAGCTGGATCTATTGGAGTAAATGCCTCGTAATTAGTGATGGTTGATACAATACTGAAATCCGCTATGGTCATGCATTCACCAGCAATGTACTCATGGGTTAAAAAGTTCTCCAAGAAATCCAAACCCTCATGAAGCAAATCGATTTTCTCCTGTGGGATGTCGGTTATGTTCTTAATAAATAATGGAGCTGTTATTTTCCTTATGTTTGCAAACAGAACTCCTGAGTCGAAATGTAGCCGTTGGTCAACGACAGCACGTTTCAAAAAATCTTTAGGATACAGAGCATCATTTTTTCCATATTTGCTCACTAAATATGCTGCAATAGCATGACTATCCCATAAAAATTGACCATCGTCCTCCAAAACTGGTACAGTGTGTTGGGGGTTTTTCTTCATGAATTCCTTCGATTTTTGCTCGCCATTTATAAAATTAACTTTTTTGAATTCGTAGTCCAAATTGAGGGCGTTGAGAGTTAATAAAACAGCCCTAACCGGAGGACTTTCTTCGATACCGTATATAACTAGTTTTCCCATTTTTCCTTCTTGAATTTTCAACGTTCAAGTTCAAGCGATAGATACTCACTAACCCGAGATATGAAATTGTGTCTAGTATAATTTATTTGAAGAGCATAATAAACGGCCGTAGCTACGGTAGGACATTGTGAGGCAAAAATACCAATACCCTTCCTTAAAAATTTCATCAACTATCCGTAAAATTATTATAATTTTATCGACTTTACAAAAGAAAAAAACACAAATTAAGAACAAATATGAAAAGGAAATGGATCATATTTTGATTTCAAGTCAAATAAAAATCTGTGAGTTTTAATCAAATTTAGAATATTATCCATGACGGACATATTTTCAGAGCATTCGTTTTTGATGAAATCTAAGAAATTGACTAAATAAATCAATTTAATTTTACAAGTGTTCGAAAAACATCTTTGAGCTTAAAGTAATCTATCCCCAGAGGCCACCGTTGTCATAGCAGCCATTCTTGTTTTGGAACTTTTAAGATTGAAATTTCCTCCTGGTTCGACAAGAAAGCCATCATACGTTCAAATATGCTATCCAAGCCAGCAAAATATCAAAAAAAATTGATATCCATCCAACAGTTTTACAGTCCATTTGATGGAACATTCACATTTTCAAATTCGACTCAATCAAACCGTGTTTACCAAATATATTTGAGAATATGAACCCTCCTTCGCACACTTTGTGAACGAAAATGGGAGTTTACATATGGAACAAAATGCTTGATGGAAACGGAATAAGTTTTCAAAATATTTTGAAAATCATATAACAAAGTTGGACAAAATGGTTGGTTTCGCATTTAAATGATAGAACATCGATGGTTGTCAAACAATCACCCTGATGATAGAATCTGACGAATGAGCTGCTCAGGGAGTCAGGCTCTATTTTGACATTTGGCTCATAGTAATGTCAAAAAACTGATTCGGTCAATCGCCGGATTCTGTAATCGGGCTGAATGATAGACAACATGTTTTTTTTTAGTCATTTCCGTTATGAACAATATTTTATTGATTGTGTTATAAATCCACCATCAGAACAAGTTCAGGTGGTTTCGATTTAATATACAGGTTTATGTTTTGGAATATAATCTACTTTTTAGATGGTTTGGACAGATCCTCGAGAGCCTTGATCTCAGCCGCCGCGTTCCTCTTTTTCTCTTCGGCTAACTTAGCATCGCGAACAATCTTTTGTTGGGCTTCAATTTCACGAATCTTGACCTCACGGGTGGCGAGTCTGTTTTGGTGGAAAGCACCGTATCCAATACCGACTAGGAGAAGACTCCACCTGCCGAATTTGATGAGTGGAGAAACACGTACTGGAGCTTGCGACATTTTCTTATTGGACCATTATTATGTAATTGTGTGCAGCGCAAAAAATCCAGCCAAAACTCTAACCTCGAATGTGTTATTCCATATAAACCCCCCAAAGTGTTCAGATGTGAAAAAACAACTATTATACAGATTTTATTTTTCTCTTTATGTTTTTTTTAATTTCAAAATGGTGGAAAATTATATTTTTGGTTCGTATCCATACCAATGCTAATAAAGAAACGATTGGATTGCATAGGAGAAGGAACACAAAAGAGAACGTCAATTTTCTTCACCGAATATTTTCAAAGATTTAAAAACTGTCACAAATCGCAGAAAGGTGTTGTCAGATTAATTCAAGTAAAATTTTTAATTCTGCCCTACCTGTTTCCATCGCTGCCCTTCCTTAAATTCGACTCTAGCTACAGCCCTGGTATAATATAAAAAATTAATTATCATCTTACTTTATATACAGACACTAAAAATAGATGACCATGACAGTGCAATTAATGTAACTTGGAAACGTCAGTGAATATCAAGCTTAATTGATGATAGCGTTGCGGAAAGACTACACCTTTGTTTTCTATTTTTTTACAAAATTAATCTTTTCACAAATAGGTACTGCATGATGAAAATAGAAGTTCAAGGGTTTTGATATCAATAATACTCCATATGAGCACTTTCTGATCACTGTTTACGTGCTGGTACCATGCCCACCTCTTATGTGTTCTCCTCCCTCGGTTAACATAAATTTAATATATTGTAACAAAACTTTTAACCAATTATTATCGCAAGCTGAATGAAAATAAAATGGCTAACAAATAACACAAAATCGATTCTAAATTGAAATAAAATGCGGCACTGGATCGCATGAATTTGCTCTTGTAGTTCAAAAACTATAAAGTGGCTAGTTATTGACAACGTTTGGTAATGGTTCAATAATGCAATGTTGTTGCTAACAAGACAGAGTGAATGAAAAGTCAAAAGAACTACGAATGGAGTTTGTATTCGTTCCCAGACTCATACTTGTCCCTGTGCTTCGGATGTGGAGCTGCAATAGCATGATAAAGCTTATTAAATTCAGATCTTAACAGCATTGTCGAAAATTGAATAAATGACCACGTGGAATTTAACGCATCCAAAAGCCAGTGCTGCCTTTTGCCATTAAAACGAAACGTACCCCCAACGGCCATTATTCACGAAGGGGACTTGCATCGAGGAAACCGGTAATCTTTCCATACTCGGTATGTGCATCACCAACTACCTTTTCTGAAATGACAACATTTTTGACGTCATCACTCGTTGCCGCAGAAATGCCGTGAAGTACTAAGGTTTCTTCAGACGATGTTAGAAATTCTTTTCTCTATCTGGGGGTCAATTCTCGATCTGTGAAACTGTGAAATGAAAACAAAGTTATCATTTCAGTTTTCACAGAGTTTTATCATTTTATCACTTCACAAACACGCGCAAGGCGATTCCCGAACTCGTTATGAAAAACAGCTGTCAAAGTGAGTACTAAAAAGTACTAACATAAAACATGCTACCACTTGCTCATAGAAAAAGATGATTGTGACGTCATAGAAAGACCAAGATGGCGACTTGGGTGTTTCAAATGAGTACAATTTGTTTGTGTTTATCATTTTTCTTTTCACAGGTTTTCACAGAATGAAATGATTGTGATAAACGAATTATCATATGAAATATTTTGGCATTTGTTTTAATTTTTTCACACTTCGAGAATCGCATTTGGCGTGAAGGCGTTATCATATTTATCGCTTCACAGTTTCACAGATCGAGAATTGACCCCCTGATCTGGCTAACAATGCCCATCAGTAACTTCGGACACACTGTTTAGTACAGAGATTCTTTCTTTAGCCACACTACAGAAATGTGGAATGCTTTCCCTGGCTGGCTTAATTTTCTCCTCTCATTGCGACAACAAATATTTAAAACTAATATGCATCGGTATCTGCTCTTAAGTCCTCCTCAATTTTCCTAACGCTCATACTATGTTTAAACATTTTAAGGGTATATTCATGGCTCTGGACCTTTGGCACCTCATATGAGGGAAATTTGATAACAAAATATCCTATCTTATAGGTCAGTAATTGGTCAGAATAGGTCAAATGGTCCCAGAAATTGGTCAGCCTAGATAACTTTTTATCAAGGCTTAAACTTTCTCAAGGTCGCTCAAGGTCACGCGTAATTTTTGGCACCTCATTTAAAATTTAAATTTTATACCAACCGAAAGATTTCTAGATCGTGATAAAAGGTCAACTACTTTCAGTAATTGGTCAGCCATAGATTTTTTTCTATGAATTTTGGAAGTTCGTTTCAAGGTCACAAAAAAAAACTTTTGGCACCTCATTTGGGTCATTTAAAAAAAAAGTATGCAATTGGGAAGGCGTCTTCACGGTTGTAAAAGGTCAGCTTGTTTCAGTAATTGGTCAGTTATAGATACTTTTATACGATTTTTTTAAGTATTTTTTTTTTCAAGGTCACGAACCGTTCATGACCTAAAAAAAAAACTTGGAAAAAATCGTATAAAAGTATCTATAACTGACCAATTGCTGAAAAAAGCTGACCTTTTATACAGATCTTAGGGCCTTTCAGGTGGTATTAAATTTTTGTAAATTTCCCATAAGTGAGGTGCCAAAAATCGCGCGTGACCTTGAACAATAATTTAAAAATTCATAAAAAAAAACTATGGCTGACCAATTACTAAAACTTGCTGACCTTTTATAAAGTTCTCAGGACCTTTCTGATGGTATTAAATTTTTGCAAATTTCCCATAAATTAGGTGCCAAAAATCGCTATGACCTTGAAATTTCTAAAAATTCATTAAAAAAAATATATACCTGACCATTTACTGAAACAAGCTGACTTTTTATATAGATCTAGAGATCTTTCAGATGGTACACCTTTTTGGCAAATTTCCCTAAAATGAGGTGCCAAAAATCGTTTTGACCTTGAATTTTTTTTTTAATTCATTAAATATTCATAAAAAAAATCTATGACTGACCAATTACTGAAAATAGCTGACCTTTTACAACCATGAAGAAGCCTTTCAAATTGCATACTTTTTTTAAATGACCCAAATGAGGTGCCAAAAGTTTTTTTGTGACCTTGAAACGAACTTCAAAAATTAATAGAAAAAAATCTATGGCTGACCAATCTAGAAATCTTTCGGATGGTATAAAATTTTGGCAAATTTCCCTTAAATGAGGTGCCAAAAATCACGCGTGACCTTGAGCGACCTTGAGAAAGTTTAAGCCTTGATTAAAAGTTATCTAGGGCTGGCCAATTTCTGGGACCAATTACTGACCAATTAGATGGGATATTTTGTTATCAAATTTCCCTCATATGAGGTGCCAAAGGTCCAGAGCCTATATTCATATCCCCTTGAGCGGAGCAAACTGTATAAAAAAAATAAACTTTTACCATAGCCTTCTCCCCCTTCTTTAAACGCATCTATACAAAAAGCCAATGCCAATGGATTTTTGGGGGACTTTGGATAAAATATAACCTCAGAACCTACTTTTCTTGATCTATTAGGTACAACACTTGTTTTCCCATTTTGTTTTTAAAATTCAATGTTCAAGCACTCAAGTGTCTTATTAAACCAACCAGTGATATGAAATTGTGGATTGCTCCTCATTAAAGTAGCAATAAAATTAGCACTATTATTTAAGTAAAATAATGTAGGTTTGTACATACCTTAGGGTGGTCAGTTTACGTTTTTGTTTTTAGTTTTTACATTTGGATGGGTCAAAATCAGCTCCAAATGAAGAAAAAAACCCTTAGCTTAGATGCCACACGCCTATTGTGAAATAACAATTGATATCTTTAAAAAAAGATGTTACGCAGACGCACCTTCGGTTTAAATGTCAATGCTGCCACACTTTTTGGGAACATACTTTTCTTTATGTTAAAGTGTGAGGCTCTCCGATTTTTTTTGTAATTTTTAATATTTTTATCGTAAACAAAGTTGCGGAAACGCCTCCAGACGACAAACGCGTCACAAAAAAAATTGGAAATCCCAACCATTGACCATTGAAAATAAGTATAGTATATAAGTATAAGTATGGAAAGTGGCAACACTGAAATTTTATCCGAAGGAGCTTCTACTCAACACCTATATTTTTTAAGACATCGATCAATCAAAGTAGTTTCCAAGTTATTTTTTTTTTATTTTACCATTTTCCACAGATTGGTATCATTTGCGAATAAACTTATCACCCAAGGAACTGTTGTCCATTGGTGTTTGTAGTGACTTTACAAACTCTAAGCGGAGCAATGGAGCTGAGTGACCGGTACAGATGACCCAGAAATGGATTTAAAATCTTGTGAACGCTCGAAGTGGGCCACTCAAGGACCTCTTTTACTCAAAAAAACTGTTGATTTAGGACAAACTAGTTTAACATAAGAAAACATATACATGTCATTAATCTAAGTTGAATTTGTTAAAATTATGCAACTTGACTTTGTCATAAACTGTTCGCTATTTTTTTTTGTCAGACCAATTTATTTACATACCAATCGGAATAGGTATGTATGTTTACAGACAAAAATATTAACATGCCTACATAAATGACAAAAAGTAGATAGATAAGATTAAAAGCTATGGTTATCCAGATATTTTTGGTTTATTTATTAAAATTAATTATAACAAAAATAACATAGTTTTCATTCAATAATAAATTTTTTTATGTATTTCATTAAATTATAATAATGATTAAAATGCACAATGAAATTAACCTTTATTATCTTTAAAAGTGATAAATTTAACTGTTTAAGGCAACTGTTGATAGTGTGTTAAATTGTTGATAGTGGTGTTATTTATGTGATGTTTTAAGACCTTTTTTTTTTAGATAGTTGCAATTCTACGAAATACATGGTGGTTGTATTGTGTAGGTGTTTCGTAGTACTAAGATGCATTTTATAATTAAGAAGAACAGAATGTTACTATAACGAATATAATATTCAAAATTATATATTTTATTGGTTTATCAAAAACGGAAAGTAAACTTATTCTAAAAAGGCACTCATACGCCGTAGTGTTCAGCAAAAACAGGTTTTTTTTACGATTTCTGGCAAAGGAAAGAAAAGAAAAAAGGTAAAATTTGGGAAAACACAAAAAATTATTTTTTTAATTTGTATCTTCGATGAAAATAATTCGATTGTCAAGAAATATTTTGAATTTTTGTGAATTGTATAATATTAATAATAATATTACTAATAATAATATTAATTTGAAAAAAAAAAATGGAATAATTTTCAACCAAAAATTTCACGAACAATTTTTTAATTTTGAAATATTTAGGACGGAATTATTTTTGTTGAAACCTCTTCTTTTAGATAGTGTAAAGAAATACACCGTTACTGTGAAAAAACATTAACAAAACAAAAAAAAATTATCACTTCAAATTCGATATTTGCGTTAAAATAAATATTTACGTTTTCACCAAATTTCATCAAAATCGTTTTTTTGTTTGTCGAAGAGAAAAGCAAAAAACTCAAAAATATATTTTTCTCAATATTTTTGAGGTTATGTGGAAAAATAATTCAAGTAAAAGTTGATTATCTACAACTTACGACCGTTGTGGGGCAGTTTATTTGATTTCTTTTACATGGTTAATCCTAAATTTAACCAACACCCATTTACTGCTAATAATATCCCCAATTTTTGGCCTTTGAAAACTGGTTTGGAACTGGTACGTATCAACTTTTATAAAATTTAAAAAAAATACCGATTTTACAAAAATGATCGGACTCATCGCAACATCCAATAAAAGTTTTTCCGACCATTCCGATCTTATTTGTCTAATTCCATTGAAAAAAAAAAAAAATGTCCATGAGCCGACCGTAAGATTACCTATCTCATCGCGGCCACGCAAAAATTGGATGCCAACCGATAGCTTTAGTCCAAACATTTACAAAGCTACTGGTCGGACAAGCTTTTTCTGGCTGCAATGATTAGAAATTGCACTTTTCAAGTTGAATTTTCTGCTAAAAACACCTATAATAGAAGCAATTTCTATAAATGGGGTATCAAATGAAAGCTAAGACTGTACTCTATCGGACAGACTTTTTTTGGCTGTTGCCAAGAAATATTGAATTTTAAAAAAATAAATTTTGTGTGTAGATATTAAAAAAACACAATTTGTTTCCAAAAATCTTGGTACGATAGTAATATTATATTTTTAAGAGCTTTCACATAAAGAAATTGATTAAAATCGGTCCAACCGTTTTGAGAAAAATAAAAGTCAAAAAACCTTTATATGACAGCTAAGGTATCGATAGTAACAGGATTTGGTAGTTTTTGTTAACAAAAAAGTACAATATGCCTGCAGTAATACACTATTTATTTTTTTTTTCAAAATCGTTACAGCCGTTTTTGAGATAAAAAGTAAGTATAGTATAGAAAGTACCGTTATATTTGGAGATAAAAAGTTTAATTTCCACTTTTAGAAAATTAACAAAAAACTTTAAGTTCAAAATTTGAAGAAAATAACTCTGGTGGATAAGGCTGTAGGTTGATGTACCGAGACAAGCTGGTAGTATGTAGCCGTTTTTTTTTTTTAAACTCATAATTAAGCGGTGTCGGTTCTTAATTTGTTACAAATTACTCAGCAAAACGATGTTCTTTTCATATTGAAGAAAACTTAATTTTTTTTAAATTGTTTCTCCTATTTTTCAACCAACAACATTTGATATAAAGCGTTTCCTTAAAAACTCAATCCAAAATACCAAAAACAAAATTATACCTAATTTTACATTTTATTCCGTTTGAAAATATGATGTGATTATTTCTTGATAACCGTTATGTTACCATCAAAAAAGGAAATGTTGAATACGTCAAATTAAATCTATTTACCGAAAATCTAATTTGTTGGATTTCCATCGAAGCTTGGCATTTTTTTTTTTGACAATTTCCCTTTGTTATAGAAAAAAATTTCGAATTTTATAGAACGGGTAGCTCAAAAACGGTTCTCATGACTCTGATTAAACTAAAAATGAAATAAATAAGTGGCTTAAAAACCTAATAAGAATCAGGGTCTAGTGACTATTACACTCATAACTATTTTCTTGTAAGTCGACAGAGGAATAGTTTGATCCACGGATAAAGATTTTAATCCACTAAATTAATTGAATTTTCTAAATTTTAACCAAGATTCAAGTATATATGATTGGCTATTATCATATACACTTGAGCTCTGAACCCTGCTTGAAGCTCAGTTAATCCATAATAAAAGTCTCAATCGAAGAATATAATCGTTGAACTTAATTCTAACACCTGGCGTTTAGTATTTGATCTTGAAGTAGGCTTCACATTTAACAACTATTATTTGCTGAATAGCTTAATTCTCATGACTCATGCAACCTACATATATTTAACTTTAATAAATAAAGTTAAACACTGTGATTGTTAGAAATAATCAATAAATCTCACATGGTGATACTTACTTCAGATAGGCACGTATACCTTCTATTAAAAAAAATTTATTTATGAAACTATCCAAGTGGAACAATATAATCTTTCTTAATTGCAGCGATAAGATACGAGATTATAAGAAATATCTATTTTGTTATCAGTGGCAATTTATAAAAAAAATATTTTAATGTCTAAGCATTTCGTTTAGTAAAGATATTGCAGTTAAGCCATTCGTTTCAAATTTCTTTTAAAAAAATGGTTCTTGTTTTACACGGTATTGAACCAAGTCCTGCCTGCCGCACTGTTCTTCTCACGCTTAATGCCCTCGGCTTGGAATTTAAGATTAAGAAAGTTCAACTTCCAAAATTAGAACATAAAACTGAAGAATTCCGTAAAAAGAATCCTCTGCAGCTGGTGCCTGTGCTAGAAGATGAGGGCAAATACTTAGCCGATAGTCATGCAATATCAGCTTATTTAGTTCGAAAGTATGCCAAAAACGACAGCTTGTATCCAAAAGACTTCAAACAACGAGCACTGGTAGATCAACGCCTCTATTTTGACTCTGGAGTATTGTTTGCTGCTCTTAATAGCATTGCTGTAAGGGTTTTCCAACAAAATGACCCTACAATTCCCCAAGATTATCAGGATGCCGTCATCAGTGGATATGAATTTTTGGAAAAATTTCTTGAAAATAACAACTATGTTTGCGGAGACAATGTTACCATTGCGGACTTCAGCATTTTAGCTACTGCCTCCAGTTTGGATTGTTTCATACCAATCGATGGGAAAAAATTTCCCAAAGTTATGGCATGGAAGGAACTCATGACAAAATTGCCCTTCTATGAAAGAGGCAACGAGTTGGGATTGGCATTGTTTGCTAAGAGATGTGAAACATTTTTAAAAAAAGAATAAAAAGTTCAAAAATCAAAATCAAGAATTTGTTGTTTATTTTTAAATAATCTAAGTATGTACAACATAGTTTGGACATTTTTATTTCTCAGACCCATTGGTCATGGCTGCTGCTAGGAATGGTTCTAGTAATTTAGAAATTAATATAAGACCTTCCGCATTGCTTTTTTCATAGTAAGGCAACTGTTTCATTAATTCCATCCACGCGTGTAATTTAGGCCATTTAACAAAATCAATTGGAGCGATCAAATCCAGTGAAGATACCGAAGCTAAAATACTAAAATCAGCAATAGTCAAATGATCTCCGGCCATATAGGTGTCTTCAAGGAATAACTCCAGATGATCGTAGGCTTCTTCCATGTTCTTAAGTTTTTGTTCAAATGTTTCAGTGCGTGATCGAATTGGCTTCAAGCAACGAGCAAATAAAATCCCCGATTCAAAGTGAAGCCGTTGATCAACAATTGCTCGTT